>CAWUFW010003127.1:1200000-1923832 GCA_963921515.1 Calotriton arnoldi | reverse complement strand
CCTGTTTCTGCACCTCCTCTTGCCTCTTTTTGCACCCTCTTGGCTCTTTCTTAATCCCACTTTGCTCTCTTTTCTCACATACTTCTCTTGCCTTTCTACACCCTGTTGCTTCTTTCAGCACCCTCTTGCCTCTTTGTGCACTTCTGCCTGTTTCTGCACCCCCTCTTGCTCCTTTCTTGACCCTGTTGCTTCATTGTGCACCCTTCCATGTATCTTCTGCACCTGTCTTGCTTCTTTCTGCACCCTGTGGTCTCTTTGTGTACCTCTTTGGTCTCTTTCTTGTACCCTTTTCTTTCTTTCTGCACCTCTCTTCCTCTTTCCTGCACGCCTTGTTGCCTTTTCTGCACCTCATTTTCTTTCAGCACCTTGTTGTCTCCTTTTTCAGCACTCGTCTCCCTCTTCTGTACCTTCCTACCTGTTTTTGCATCTCACTTGCCTCTTTCTGCACTTTCTTGCTTCTTTACAACTCTGTTGCTTCTTTCAGCAATTTTGCCTGTTTCTGCACTCCCTTCTCTTGCACTCTGTTGATCTTTCACCTCACTTGCTCCTTTCTACACTTCTCTTGCCTCTTCTTTCTGCACCCCTGTTGCTACATTCTGCACTTTCCATGCTTCTTTCTGCACCTGTCTTGCTTCTTTTCTGCACTCTCTTGTCTCTTTATGTACCTCTTTTGCTTCTTTCTGCACATTTATTGCCTTTTTCTGCACCTCTCTTCTTCTTTCTGCATCGCCTGTTACCTCTTTTCTGCAATTCCCATTTGTTTCTTTCTGCACTCCTGTTGTCTCTTTCTTGCACTTGTCTTCCTCTTCTTCCTTTCCTGCCTGTTTTTGCATCTCACTTGCCTCTCTCTGCACTTTTCTTGCTTCTTTCTGCAGCTTTGCTTCTTTCAGCAATTCTCTTAGCCTGTTTCTGCACCCTCTGCCTGTTTCTGCACTTCTCTCTGTCAGCTTTCTCACACCCCCCAGTGTTTCATTCTGCACTTTCCATGCTTCTTTCTGCAATCTGTCTTGCTTCTTCTGCACTTCTTGTCTCTTTATGCACCACTTTGCCTCTCTTTTCTGCACTTTTATTTGCCTTTTTATCTCTTCCCTCTTTCTTGAACGTCTGTTGCCTCTTTTCTGCACCTCATTTGCTTTTCTGCACCCTGTTGTCTCTTTCTGCACTCATCTACCCTCTTACTGTACCTTCCTGCCAGGGTTTACATCTCACTTGCTTCTTTCTGCACTCTTCTTGCTTCTTCTCTACACCTCTGTTGCTTCTTTCAGCAATTCTCTGCCTCTTTGTGCACTTCTTGTCTACTTCTTGCACTTCTTGCTCTCTTTCTGCACCCTGTTGTTTCACATTCTGCACCCTTCCATGCATCTTTCTGCACCTGTCTTGCTTCTTCTGCACCCTGTTGTCTCTTTGTGTGGCCTTGCCTCACCTTTCTTCCCTGTCCTTGCATAGTTCTGTTGCCTCTTTCTGCACCTCATTTTGTTTTCTTCTGCACCCCAGTTGTCTCTTTCTGCACTCGTCTTCCTTCTTCTGTACCTTCCTCTGCCTGCTTTTGCATCTCACTCTGCCTCTCTTTCTGCACCATTCTTGCTTCTCTTTCTACACCCCTGTTAGTTTTCAGCACCGTTTGCCTCTTTGTGCACTCCTCTTGTCTGCTCTGCACCTCTCTTGCCTTCTTGCACCCTGTTGGCTCTTTTCTGCACCCTCACTTGTCTTTTCTACACTTCTTTCCTCTTTCTTCTGTACCCTGTTGCTTCATACTGCATTTTCCATGCTTCTTTCTGCACCTGTTCTATTTTTCTGCACCCTCTTTGTCTCTTTATGTACCTCTTTGTTTCTTTCTGCACATTTATTGCCTTTTTCTGCACTCCAAGTCGTTTAGAGAGAACAGAGAGGCTGGGGCCCTGATTAGCAGGGACCCAGCCAGACTATAGCCAGAAACCAGTGTAAACATCAGAAAAAAAGTGGGGGCAACATAAGAGGCAGATCCTTCTCTCCTACACTTTCCTTTCCTGTTTTTGCTCCTCACTTGCCTCTTTCTGCACTTTTCTTGCTTCTTTCTACACCTCTGTTGCTTCTTTCAGCAATTCTCTTGCCTCTTTGTGCACTTCCCTTGCCTCTTTCTGCACTTCTCTTGCCTCTTTCTGCACCCCTGTAGCTTCATTCTGCACTTTCCATGCTTCTTTCTGCACCTGTCTTGCTTCTTTCTGCACCCCTGTTGTCTCTTTATGTACCTCTTTTGCCTCTTTCTGGACTTTTCTTGCCTTTTTCTGCACCTCTCTTCCCTCTTTCTGCACGTTTGTTGCCTCTTTCTGCACCTCATTTGCTTCTTTCTGCACCCCTGTGTTTTCTTTATGCACTCGTCTTCCCTCTTTCTGTACCTTACCTGCCTGTTTTTGCATCTCACTTGCCTCTTTCTGCACTTTTATTGCTTCTTTCTACACCTCTGTTGCTTCTTTCAGCAATTCTCTTGCCTCTTTGTGCACTTCTCTTGCCTGTTTCTGCACTTCTCTTGCCTCTTTCTGCACCCCTGTTGCTTCATTCTGCACTTTCAATGCTTCTTTCTGCACCCCTGTTGTCTCTTTATGTACCTCTTTTGCCTCTTTCTGCACTTTTCTTGGCTTTTTCTGCACCTCTCTTCCCTGTTTCTGCACTTGTATTGCCTCTTTCTGCACCTCATTTGCTTCTTTGTGCACCCCTGTTGTCTCTTTCAGCACTCGTCTTCCCTCTTTCTGTACCTTCCCTGCCTGTTTTTGCATTTCACTTGCCTCTTTCTGCACTTTTCTTGCTTCTTTCTACACCTCTGTTGCTTCTTTCAGCAATTCTCTTGCCTCTTTGTGCACTTCTCTTGCCTGTTTCTGCACCTCTCGCCTCTTTTTGCACCTCTGTTGGCTCTTTCTGCACCACACTTGCTCCTTTCTACACTTCTCTTGCCTCTTTCTGCACCCCTGTTGCTTCATTCTGCACTTTCTTTGCTTCTTTGTGCACCGCTGTTGTCTCTTTATGTACCTGTTTTGCCTCTTTCTGCACTTTTCTTGCCTTTTTCTGCACCTCTCTTCCCTCTTTCTGCACGTCTGTTGCCTCTTTCTGCACCTCATTTGCTTCTTTCTGCACCCCTGTTGTCTCTTTCTGCACTCGTCTTCCCTCTTTCTGTACCTTTCCTGCCTGTTTTTGCTCCTCACTTGCCTCTTTCTGCACTTTTCTTGCTTCTTTCTACACCTCTGTTGCTTCTTTCAGCAATTCTCTTGCCTCTTTGTGCACTTACCCAGCCTCTTTCTGCACTTCTCTTGCCTCTTTCTGCACCCCTGCAGCTTCATTCTGCACTTTCCATGCTTCTTTCTGCACCTGTCTTGCTTCTTTCTGCACCCCTGTTGTCTCTATATGTACCTCTTTTGCCTCTTTCTGCACTTTTCTTGCACCTCTCTTCCCTCTTTCTGCACGTCTGTTGCCTCTTTCTGCACCTCATTTGCTTCTTTCTGCACCACTGTGTTTTCTTTATACACTCGTCTTCCCTCTTTCTGTACCTTACCTGCCTGTTTTTGCATCTCACTTGCCTCTTTCTGCACTTTTATTGCTTTTTCTACACCTCTGTTGCTTCTTTCAGCAATTCTCTTGCCTCTTTGTGCACTTCTCGTGCCTGTTTCTGCACTTCTCTTGCCTCTTTCTGCACCCCTGTTGCTTCATTCTGCACTTTCCATGCTTCTTTCTGCACCTATTTTGCTTCTTTCTGCACCCCTGTTGTCTGTTTATGTACCTCTTTTGCCTCTTTCTGCACTTTTCTTGCCTTTTTCTGCACCTCACTTCCCTCTTTCTGCACGTCTGTTGCCTCTTTCTGCACCTCATTTGCTTCTTTGTGCACCCCTGTTGTATCTTTCAGCACTCATCTTCGCTCTTTCTGTACCTTTGCTGCCTGTTTTTGCATCTCACTTGCCTCTTTCTGCACTTTTCTTGCTTCTTTCTACACCTCTGTTGCTTCTTTCAGCAATTCTCTTGCCTCTTTGTGCACTTCTCTTGCCTGTTTCTGCACCTCTCTTGCCTCTTTTTGCACCTCTGTTGGCTCTTTCTGCACCTCACTTGCTCCTTTCTACACTTATCTTGCCTCTTTCT
This sequence comes from Calotriton arnoldi, assembly GCA_963921515.1. Lineage (NCBI taxonomy): Eukaryota > Metazoa > Chordata > Amphibia > Caudata > Salamandridae > Calotriton > Calotriton arnoldi. The sequence goes on along the minus strand of CAWUFW010003127.1, from coordinate 1,919,731 downwards.
GCACCGCTGTTGCTTCATTCTGCACATTCCATGCTTCTTTCTGCACCTGTCTTGCTTTCTGCACCCCTGTTGTCTCTTTATGTACGTTTTTTGCCTCTTTCTGCACTTTTCTTGGCTTTTTCTGCATCTCTCTTCCCTGTTTCTGCACGTGTATTGCCTCTTTCTGCACCTCATTTGCTTCTTTGTGCACCTCTGTTGTCTCTTTCAGCACTCGTCTTCCCTCTTTCTGTACCTTTCCTGCCTGTTTGTGCATCTCACTTGCCTCTTTCTGCACTTTTCTTGCTTCTTTCCACACCTCTGTTGCTTCTTTCAGCAATTCTCTTGCCTTTTTGTGCTCTTCTCTTGCCTGTTTCTGCACCTCTCTTGCCTCTTTTTGCACCTCTGCTGGCTCTTTCTGCACCTCAAGTGCTCCTTTCTACACTTCTCTTGCCGCTTTCTGCACCCCTGTTGCTTCATTCTCCACTTTCCATGCTTCTTTCTGCACCTATCTTCCTTCTTTCTGCACCCCTGTTGTCTCTTTATGTATCTCTTTTGACTCTTTCTGCACTTTTCTTGCCTTTTTCTGCACCTCTCTTCCATCTTTCTGCACGTCTGTTGCCTCTTTCTGCACCTCATGTGCTTCTTTCTGCACCCCTGTTGTCTCTTTCTCTACTCGTCTTCCCTATTTCTGTACATTTCCTGCCTGTTTTTGCATCTAACTTGCCTCTTTCTGCACTTTTCTTGCTTCTTTCTACACCTCTGTTGCTTCTTTCAGCAATTCTCTTGCCTTTTTGTGCTCTTCTCTTGCCTGTTTCTGCTCCTCTCTTGCATCTTTTTGCACCTCTGTTGGCTCTTTCTGCACCTCACTTGCTCCTTTCTACACTTCTCTTGCCTCATTCTGCACCCCTGTTGCTTCATTCTGCACTTTCCATGCTTCTTTCTGCACCTTACTTGCTTCTTTCTGCACCCCTGTTGTCTCTTTATGTACCTCTTTTGCCTCTTTCTGCACTTTTCTTTCGTTTTTCTGCAGTTTTCTTCCCTCTGTCTTCACATCTGTTGCCTCTTTCTGCACCTCATTTGCTTCTTTCTGCACCCCTGTTGTCTCTTTATGCACTCGTCTTCCCTCTTTCTGTACCTTTCATGCTTTTTTTTGCTTCTTGCTTGCCTCTTTCTGCACTTTTCTTGCTTCTTTCTATACCTCTGTTGCTTCTTTCAGCAACTCTCTTGCCTCTTTGTGCACATCTCTTGCCTGTTTCTTCACTTCTCTTGCCTCTTTCTGCACCCCTGTTGCTTCATTCTGCACTTTCCATGCTTCTTTCTGCACCTGTCTTGCTTCTTTCTTCACCCCTGTTGTCTATTTATGTACCTCTTTTGCTTCGTTCTGCACTTTTCTTGGCTTTTTCTGCACCTCTCTTACCTCTTTCTGCACATCTGTTGCCTCTTTCTGCAACTCATTTGCTTCTTTCTGCACCCCTGTTGTCTCTTTCTGCACTCGTCTTCGCTCTTTCTGTACCTTTCCTGCCTGTTTTTGCATCTCACTTGCCTCTTTCTGCACTTTTCTTGCTTCTTTCTACACCTCTGTTGCTTCTTTCAGCAATTCTCTTGCCTCTTTGTGCACTTCTCTAGCCTGTTTCTGCACATCTCTTGACTCTTTTTGCACCTCTGTTGGCTCTTTCTGCACCTCGCTTGCTGCTTTCTACACTTCTCTTGCCTCTTTCTGCACCCCTGTTGCTTCATTCTGCACTTTCCATGCTTCTTTCTGCACCTGTCTTGCTTCTTTCTGCACCCCTGTTGTCTCTTTATGTATCTCTTTGGACTCTTTCTGCACTTTTCTTGCCTTTTTCTGCACCTCTCTTCCCTCTTTCTGCACGTCTGTTGCTTCTTTCTGCACCTCATTTGCTTCTTTCTGCACCCCTGTTGTCTCTTTCTGCACTCGTCTTCCCTCTTTCTCTACTTTTCCTGCCTGTTTTTGCATCTCACTTGCCTCTTTCTGCACTTTTCTTGCTTTTTTCTACACCTCTGTTGCTTCTTTCAGCAATTCTCTTGCCTATTTGTGCACTTCTCTTGCCTGTTTCTGCACTTCTCTTGCCTCTTTCTGCACCCCTGTTGCTTCATTCTGCACTTTCCATGCTTCTTTCTACACCTATCTTGCTTCTTTCTGCACCCCTGTTGTCTCTTTATGTACCTCTTTGCCTCTTTCTGCACTTTTCTTGCATTTTTCTGCACCTCACTTCCCTCTTTCTGCACGTCTGTTGCCTCTTTCTGCACCTCATTTGCTTCTTTGTGCACCCCTGTTGTATCTTTCAGCACTCGTCTTCCCTCTTTCTGTACCTTTGCTGCCTGTTTTTGCATCTCACTTGCCTCTTTCTGCACTTTTCTGTCTTCTTTCTACACCTTTGTTGTTTCTTTCAGCACTTCTCTTGCCTGTTTCTGCACCTCTCTTGCCTCTTTTGCACCTCTGTTGGCTCTTTCTGCACCTCCTTGCTCCTTTCTACACTTATCTTGCCTCTTTCTGCACCCCTGTTGCTTCCTTCTGCACATTCCATGCTTCTTTCTGCACCTGTCTTGCTTTCTGCACCCCTGTTGTCTCTTTATGTACCTCTTTTGCCTCTTTCTGCACTTTTCTTGCCTTTTTCTGCACCTCTCTTCCCTCTTTCTGCACGTCTGTTGCCTCTTTCTGCACCTCATTTGCTTCTTTCTGCACCCCTGTTGTCTCTTTCTGCACTCGTCTTCCCTCTTTCTGTACCTTTCCTGCCTGTTTTTGCTCCTCACTTGCCTCTTTCTGCACTTTTCTTGCTTCTTTCTACACCTCTGTTGCTTCTTTGAGCAATTCTCTTGCCTCTTTGTGCACTTCCCTTGCCTCTTTCTGCACTTCTCTTGCCTCTTTCTGCACCCCTGTTGATTCATTCTGCACTTTCCATGCTTCTTTCTGCACCTGCCTTGCTTCTTTCTGCACCCCTGTTGTCTCTTTATGTACCTCTTTTGCCTCTTTCTGAACTTTTCTTGCCTTTTTCTGCACCTTTTTTATCTTTCGCCTCATTCCACCTTCAGAGGCACTCTTCTATATAGATCGCCAGGCCCTAGGAGCAACTTCCTAACTCAAGCCGATATCTTGCTTGAAAATGCACTAAGTATCAACCCTTACACTATACTCGGCGATTTTAATTTCCATCTGGAATTACTCTCTGACTCAGATACTACTAACCTGTTGGATCTGATGAGCAATATTGAGCTTACACAACGAGTGACTGGCGCCACTCACCAAGCGGGCCATACTCTTGATGGCATTTTCTCAAACGACAAACAACTGCTCTTCATGGGCACTCTCCCGGTGGGGTGGTCAGACCACTTGGCAATCCTATTTGAGATTGCCGCCCCTGACCGACTCACTCTGAAACCAGCCAAAAAATATACGATGAGCAGAGCCTGGAACAAGGTAAAACCCAATGAATTTCAGGAGCTGTTAGAAGTGACAGCTCCTCCTTTTTCAACAGTTCTCGAGGAGGCCACTCTATCGTATACCAATTGGATAGAGGCAGCTGGCAATAAGCTTGCTCCTAAAAAATTCTGTCACTCCAATAGGGTTCGCCCTTCCTCCCCCTGGTACTCCCAAGATTTGAGAGACCAAAAATTGGTGTGCAAGCACCTCGAAAGAAGTTGGAGGAAGGAATACAGCGATAAGGATAAGAATGAATATAAACTCAGCCTAGTCCACTACAAACAGTTGCTTCAAAAAACCAAAGAAGAGTTCTTTGCTAAACAAATTAACCTTGCAAAAAACTCAAATAAAGAACTCTTTAAAACAGTTACATCCTTGGCTCACCCAGTCTCGCCACCTATAACGGCCAGTCAGGAACTATGCGACAAAATTGCTAAATTTTTTCTAGACAAGGTGGAATCAATCTTTTCCGTATTCACGAATGGAAGAACTAATCCCTCTGCGACTCAGACCGATGTCTGCAATTTAGAAGAGGTCTCTAAGTTGCAGTTTGAAAAATTTGCCCCAATAACATTTCTAGAAACCCGAAATCTCATTATGACAGCCAAATCAGGCTCCCCTCATGACCCATGTCCAGTGTCCATTTTGAAACTAGCTGTGGAGCCGGTTGCTCTAGCACTGACCACTATTATCAATACTATGTTTACGGAAGGGTACTTTCCTAAAGTTTGGAAGAGTGCCTCAATTCTGCCTCTGCTCAAAAAGTCTACTTTGGATCCTAAAGATCCGAATAATTTTAGACCGATTTCTAGGCTCCCGCTTCTGGCAAAAATCGTAGAGAAAATTATGAACACTCAACTTAGCTCGTTCCTGCTTGAAGCACAAGCGCTGGACCCCTCCCAGTACGGCTTTAGAGGAGGGCATAGTACAGAATCTGCCCTCATTAAATCCACAGAAGAAATCAGATCAGTACTTGATAGAGGGGAAAAGCCGCAATGATCATGTTGGATCTCTCTGCGGCTTTTGATACGGTCCATCATGGTTTGTTGATGGACCGTTTGCGGGAGATAGGCATCCAGGGTACAGCCTGGAAATTACTGGATTCCTTTCTTTCTAATAGAATTCAAACTGTAATACTTAGCGATTTCTCTGCTAAACCATTTTCCTTGCCCTGTGGAGTTCCCCAGGGCTCTTCTTTGAGCCCGACACTTTTTAATGCATATGTTGCACCGCTGGCTCCCCTGATAGAATCGTTTGGTTTCAGTCTGACTTCCTACGCAGACGATACCCAAATTGTGGTATCACTAATGCCTGGATTGGGATTAGATACAGCATCAAGGTTTCATGACTGTATATCTGCTGTAGGAAATTGGATGGATCAAAATTGCCTTAAACTTAATTCAGGAAAAACTGAAGTAGTATTGTTTGGCAATAATCCCAGCTTTTGGACTCCGGCCTGGTGGCCCGACTCACTGGGTCCGCTGCCCACCCCTAATAAGAAGGCAAAACATTTAGGGGTGTGGATAGATCACAAACTCTGTTATAAAGATCAAGTGAATGCGGTTGTTTCTTCTACCTCCTACATCCTTAGATCTTGTAAAAAAATCATGCCTTTTTTGCCCAAAGAAAGCATGCAAACAGTTATTACTGCTCTAGTCATGTCCAGACTAGATTATTGTAATGGTCTTTATTTTAACCTGCAAGAAGGACTTCTGAATAAACTGCAACTCTTACAGAATGCAGCAGCTAGACTGCTCACCGGTTTACCAAAATATACCTCTATCTCGGCCGAGATTAGAAAACTCCACTGGCTACCGATAAGGAAAAGGATTCGTTTTAAGGCCATGTGTATGGTCCATAAAGCCCTTCAAGGAGTTGGCCCCGAATTTCACAAACGACAATTTCAGTGGTATGTACCAAAAAGAGCATTACGCTCAGCAGAGACAAAATTGGTATCGGTACCCAGGGTACGTAAAGCCTGCTGGGGAGGCAGAAGCTTTACTGCCGGTGCTGCGAAGGCCTGGAATAGCCTTCCGTTGCATCTCAGAGCCATGTCGGATTTGCTTACTTTTAGGAAGGCCCTAAAAACATGGCTTTTCGTTGCTTAAACCAGCAAAAAACCTTCATTTTCCATCGGTTGTTTCAGGATTTCAGACAGCGCCAGGACACCTTTGGGTAACAGTTGCGCTCTACAAATAGAAATAACATAACATAACATAACCTCTCTTCCCTCTTTCTCCACGTCTGTTACCTCTTTCTGCACCTCATTTGCTTCTTTCTGCACCCCTGTGTTTTCTTTCTGCACTCGTCTTCCCTCTTTCTGTACCTTACCTGCCTGTTTTTGCATCTCACTTGCCTCTTTCTGCACTTTTATTGCTTCTTTCTACACCTCTGTTGCTTCTTTCAGCAATTCTCTTGCCTCTTTGTGCAATTCTCTTGCCTGTTTCTGCACTTCTCTTTCCTCTTTCTGCACCCCTGTTGCTTCATTCTGCACTTTCAATGCTTCTTTCTGCACCTGTCTTGCTTCTTTCTGCACCCCTGTTGTCTCTTAATGTACCTCTTTTGCCTCTTTCTGTACTTTTCTTGGCTTTTTCTGCACCTCTCTTCCCTCTTTCAGCACGTCTGTTGCCTCTTTCTGCACCTCATTTGCTTCTTTCTGCACCCCTGTTGTCTCTTTCAGCACTCATCTTCCCTCTTTCTGTACCTTTCCTGCCTGTTTTTGCATCTCACTTGCCTCTTTCTGCACTTTTCTTGCTTCTTTCCACACCTCTGTTGCTTCTTTCAGCAATTCTCTTGCCTTTTTGTGTACTTCTCTTGCCTGTTTCTGCACCTCTCTTGCCTCTTTTTGCACCTCTGTTGGCTCTTTCTGCACCACACTTGCTCCTTTCTACACTTCTCTTGCCTCTTTCTGCACCCCTGTTGCTTCATTCTACACTTTCCATGCTTCTTTCTGCACCTGTCTTGCTTCTTTCTGCACCCCTGTTGTCTCTTTATGTACCTCTTTTGCCTCTTTCTGCACTTTTCTTGCGTTTTTCTGCAGTTCTCTTCCCTCTTTCTGCACATCTGTTGCCTCTTTCTGCACCTCATTTGCTTCTTTCTGCACCCCTGTTGTTTCTTTCTGCACTCGTCTTCCCTCTTTCTGTACCTTTCCTGCCTGTTTTTGCATCTTGCTTGCCTCTTTCTGCACTTTTCTTGCTTCTTTTTACACCTCTGTTGCTTCTTTCAGCAATTCTCTTGCCTCTTTGTGCACATCTCTTGCATGTTTCTGCACTTCTCTTGCCTCTTTCTGCACCCCTGTTGCTTCATTCTGTACTTTCCATGCTTCTTTCTGCACCTGTCTTGCTTCTTTCTTCACCCCTGTTGTCTATTTATGTACCTCTTTTGCCTCTTTCTGCACTTTTCTTGGCTTTTTCTGCACCTCTCTACCCTCTTTCTGCACATCTGTTGCCTCTTTCTGCAACTCATTTGCTTCTTTCTGCACCCCTGTTGTCTCTTTCTGCACTCGTCTTCCCTCTTTCTGTACCTTTCCTGCCTCTTTTTGCATCCCACTTGCCTCTTTCTGCACTTTTCTTTCTTCTTTCTACACCTCTGTTGCTTCTTTCAGCAATTCTCTTGCCTCTTTGTGCACTTCCCTAGCCTGTTTCTGCACCTCTCTTTCCTCTTTTTGCACCTCTGTTGGCTCTTTCTGCACCTCACTTGCTCCTTTCTACACTTCTCTTGCCTCTTTCTGCACCCTGTTGCTTCATTCTGCACTTTCCATGCTTCTTTCTGCACCTGTCTTGCTTCTTTCTGCACCCATGTAGTCTCTTTATGTATCTCTTTTGACTCTTTCTGCACTATTCTTGCCTTTTTCTGCACCTCTCTTCCCTCTTTCTGCACGTCTGTTGCCTCTTTCTGCACCTCATGTGCTTCTTTCTGCACCCATGTTGTTCTCTATTTCTGCACTCGTCTTCCCTCTTTCTGTACTTTTCCTGCCTGTTTTTGCATCTCACTTGCCTCTTTCTGCACTTTTCTTGCGTCTTTCTACACCTCTGTTGCTTCATTCGGCACTTTCCATGCTTCTTTCTGCACCTATCTTGCTTCTTTCTGCACCCCTGTTGTCTCTTTATGTACCTCTTTTGCCTCTTTCTGCACTTTTCTTGCCTTATTCTGCACCTCACTTCCATCTTTCTGCACGTCTGTTGCCTCTTTCTGCAACTCGTTTGCTTCTTTGTGCACCCCTGTTGTCTCTTTCAGCACTCGTCTTCCCTCTTTCTGTATATTTGCTGCCTGTTTTTGCATCTCACTTGCCTCTTTCTGCACTTTTCTTGCTTCTTTCTACACCTCTGTTGCTTCTTTCAGCAATTCTCTTGCCTCTTTGTGCACTTCTCTTGCCTGTTTCTGCACCTCTGTTGCCTCTTTCTGCACCTCTGTTGGCTCTTTCTGCACCTCACTTGCTCCTTTCTACACTTCTCTTGCCTCTTTCTGCACCCCTGTTGCTTCATTCTGCACTTTCCATGCTTCTTTCTGCACCGGTCTTGCTTCTTTCTGCACCCCTGTTGTCTCTTTATGTACCTCTTTTGCCTCTTTCTTCACTTTTCCTGCCTTTTTCTGCACCTCTCTTCACTCTTTCTGCACGTCTGTTGCCTCTTTCTGCACCTCATTTGCTTCTTTCTGCACCCCTGTGTTTTCGTTATGCACTCGTCTTCCCTCTTTCTGTACCTTACCTGCCTGTTTTTGCATCTCACTTGCCTCTTTCTGCACTTTTATTGCTTCTTTCTACACCTCTGTTGCTACTTTCAGCAATTCTCTTGCCTCTTTGTGCACTTCTCTTGCCTGTTTCTGCACTTCTCTTGCCTCTGTCTGCACCACTGTTGCTTCATTCTGCACTTTCAATGCTTCTTTCTGCACCTGTCTTGCTTCTTTCTGCACCCCTGTTGTCTCTTTATGTACCTCTTTTGCCTCTTTCTGCACTTTTCTTGGCTTTTTCTGCACCTCTCTTCCCTCTTTCTGCACGTGTGTTGCCTCTTTCTGCACCTCATTTGCTTCTTTGTGCACCCCTGTTGTCTCTTTCAGCACTCGTCTTCCCTCTTTCTGTACCTTTCCTGCCTGTTTTTGCATCTCACTTGCCTCTTTCTGCACTTTTTTTGCTTCTTTCCACACCTCTGTTGCTTCTTTCAGCAATTCTCTTGCCTTTTTGTGTACTTCTCTTGCCTGTTTCTGCACCTCTCTTGCCTCTTTTTGCACCTCTGTTGGCTCTTTCTGCCTCACACTTGCTCCTTTCTACACTTCTCTTGCCTCTTTCTTCACCCCTGTTGCTTCATTCTACACTTTCCATGCTTCTTTCTGCACCTGTCTTGCTTCTTTCTGCACCCCTGTTGTCTCTTTATGTACCTCTTTTGCCTCTTTCTGCACTTTTCTTGTGTTTTTCTGCAGTTCTCTTCCCTCTTTCTGCACGTCTGTTGCCTCTTTCTGCACCTCATTTGCTTCTTTCTGCACCCCTGTTGTGAGAAGTTGGCCTGGTATATGCTATTCACTTTAATTAGTGAACAGCATATACCAGGCCAACTTCTCTCATTGGTGGGCAGCGTGTGGGATTCCAGCTTGCTATTGTTTTACCAGAAAATCTCTATTTGAATTACTAACTGAAAACCACTATAGGTACTTAAGGTACATATAAAGTCAAGCTTAGTATCGATAAGTTCTACTGAACTTAGAGCTGTGTGCCAAGGGATAGCACACCCTTTCTACAGCTCAAGCTAGTATCAGTAGGCCACAAACTAGTGTAGGTAGTACAACACTGCACAACACTAGAATGTCCTTAAAGGGTGGAACCAGTGGATCCACTCAGCCTCAGTATAAGGACATGGCTTTCTCTGACTTGAGAGCCATGTGTGTTGAAAGACAACTGAGGCTAGGACAGAGTCCCTCAACCCTACACCTGATAGATCTGCTGACAGCAGATGATCTTAGATTGGCTCTAGGAGCTAATGGGTCTGAATCAGTGGGTGGGTCAATTACAGTATCTGGGTCAGACGATGAAAATCCGAATGACCAGGACTCTGTGATTGAAGGGCCAGGCCTCAAGGGGCCTGAAAAGGACAGAGGAATTCTCCCTTAGAGAACTGACAGAGTGGATGAGAGGCATAGGTCTAAGCCGGCATAGTTTGCGTAGTAGCACTTCACGTAGCTACGTGAAGTACATTTTGAACTACACGTAGCTGTGTACTTGACTGCACTGTACAATAATTGCCAAAGGCATCTTGCACAGTGCAAGTTAAGATAAAATAAATATCTCTGTCTTTATATGCTAAAAATGCATATAGTCATTTCACAAAAGTGAAAACGATAAATTAACAAGCAGTGAGAGAGGTGATGATTTTGGGATCCTCCCTAACCTAGGGAGAGAACCAAGCAGATGCCTAGAATACAAAAAGCACATCTTTTGAACGATTCAGAGGTGGTCCCATCCTCTTAGGACCACCCCAAGCACAGTTATTGGCAAAAATACAATCCCAACCAAAGGCCCTGCAAAGCATTATGGGACGAGATTAGCAGTGGGCAGTGAATATTATAGTATCCAATATCAAAATAATTCTACAAAGAGCTGCAGTTCCACTAGTCGTTACTAGATGTCCCTCACCAGGTGACCAATGCAAGCAACGTCAAGACCAACCATAGTCTGGCAGTTGTGAATTTCTCCTGGGGAGGAGTAACTGGCCTCAAGAAGGTTGTAGTCAGTGCAGACCTCCCTGTCGAATGTCTATTGGGCAATGATCTAGAGACTTCAGCCTGGTCTGAAGTAGAGTTATGGACTCATGCTGAGATGCTGGGCATCCCTGCAGAGGTATTTGCTGTGACCAGGTCACAAGCAAGAATGCATGACACTGAACCAGCTCTGGATCCTGGAACAATGGACCAGATGCTTCCCAAGAGGAGGAGCAGTAGGGTAAAGGCAGTGCCTTCCCCTCTGTCTCAGATCACAGACTCACCCCCAGAGGGAGGTGAAGCAGATCCTGAAGAAGGAACTGCCCCAGAGGGACTTGAGCCTGATCAGGTTGAGTTCTTGGGGGCAGGGGGCCCTTCTAGGGAAGATCTGAGTAAGGAGCAACAGTGCTGCCCCTCTCTTGAACCCCTCAGACAGCAGGCTGCTGCTGAGGCTGCTGGGAGTGCTAGTGGGTCCCATAAAGTTTATTGGGATGAGGGACTCCTATATTCTGAAGGTAGAGACCCAGCCCCTGGAGCCACCAGGAGGTTGGTAATACCTCAGAAGTTTAGGGGTTCCTCTTGACCCTAGCACATGACATCCCTTTAGCAGGACACTTGGGCCAAAACAAGACCTGGGACAGGCTTGTTCACATTTTCATTGGCCACATATGTCAGAGGACACAAAGGAGTTTTGTCGCTCCTGTGTCACATGCCAAGCCAGTGGTAAGGCAGGTGGCACAACAAAGGCCCCCCTGATACCACTACCTGTGGTGGGGGTACCCTTTGAAAGGGTAGGGATTGACATTGTTGGTCCCCTTGACCCTCAAACTGCAGCTGGGCACAGGTTTATCCTGGTGGTAGTGGATCATGCCACCAGGTACCCAGAAGCAATTCCCCTGAGGACCACCACAACCCCTGTGGTGGCAAGAGCCCTCATTGGAGTCTTCTCCAGAGTGGGTTTTCCAAAGGAGGTCATTTCTGACAGAGGTACCAACTTCATGTCAGGATATCTAAAAGCAATGTGGAAGGAGTTTGGCGTAACTTACAAGTTCACCACCCCCTATCACCCACAATGCAATGGTTTAGTTGAACGCTTCATCAAAACCTTGAAAGGAATGATTAAAGGACTCCCAGAGAAGCTTAGGTGGAAATGGGACCTTCTTCTTCCTTGCCTGTTGTTTGCATACAGAGAGGTTCCACAGAAGGGGGTTGGTTACAGCCCATTTGAGCTTCTGTTTGGGCATCCTGTGAGAGGTCCACTGTGTTTTGTAAAAGAGGGCTGGGAGTTACCTCTCAAGCCCCCCAAACAAGATGTGATGGACTATGTACTTGGTCTCCGCTCCTGGATGGCAGAGTACATGAAAAAGGCAACCAAAACCTAGAGGCCAGCCAAGAATTACAAAAAGCTTGGCATGACCAAAGGCTGTACTGACTGTATACCAGCCAGGACAGAAAGTGTGGGTGTTGGAGCCTGTGGCCACAGCAGCCCTACAGGACAAGTGGAGTGGCCCCCAGACAATAGTTGAACAGAAGGGAGAAGTCGCCTACCTGGTGAATCTTGGAACTCCCAGGAGCCCCCTGAGGGTGCTCCATGTCAACAGATTAAAGCCATATGTTGACAGGGCTGACATGGGCTTACTCATGGCAACGGATGAGGACCAGGAGGAGGAGAGTGACCCTCTCCCTGACCTGCTCACTCAGAACCCTGATGATGGGTCCATAGATGGTGTTGCTTTGGCAAGCAGCCTCACCGACCATCAGCAAACTGAGTGCAGACAAGTTCTGCAACAGTTTAGACATATGTTTAGCCTGACCCCTAGTCAGACTTCCTGGTGCACCCATGAGGTGGACACTGGAGACAGTCTGCCTGTCAAGAATAAAATCTACAGGCAACCTGACCATGTCAGGGACTGTATCAGGACTGAAGTCCAGAAAATGTTGGAGCTAGATGTAATTGAGCCTTCAGATAGCCCTTGGGCTAGTCCAGTAGTCCTGGTACCCAAGCCTCATACCCAGGGTGGTAAGAAAGAAATGAGGTTTTGTGTAGACTACAGAGGCCTCAATGCAGTCACTAGGACTGATGCCTATCCCATACCAAGGGCAGATGAGCTGATTGATACTTTGGCCTCAGCCAAGTATCTAAGCACGTTTGACCTAACAGCTGGCTACTGGCAGATCAGATTAGCTGATGATGCAAAAGCCAAGACAGCATTTTCGACTCCTGGTGGGCACTACCACTTTGTGGTGATGCCCTTTGGATTGAAAAATGCACCTGCCACTTTTCAGAGGTTGGTGAATAAAGTTCTGACAGGGATGGAGACTTATTGCTCAGCTTATCTAGATGATATTGCTGTCTTTAGTTCCTCCTGGCAGGATCACCTGGTCCACCTCAGGAATGTTTTGGAGGCCCTGCAGAAAGCAGGCCTCACTATCAAGGCCACTAAGTGCCAGATAGGGCAGAGTCAGGTTGTGTACCTGGGCCACCTTGTAGGTGGAGGCCAGGTTCAGCCTTTACAGAGCAAAATCCAAACCATAATGGAATGGGTTGCTCCAACCACCCAGACACAGGTGAGAGCCTTCTTAGGCCTGTCTGGGTACTATAGGAGGTTTGTCAAGGGATATGGATCTATAGTGACCCCTTGAATGATCAGACCTCAAAGTAAATGCCAAAAAGGTTCAGTGGACAGCTAGCTGTCAGAAGGCATTTGAAGACCTAAAGCAGGCCATGTGCACTGCCCCCATCTTACAGAGTCCAGAGTACACCAAAAGTTCATTGTCCAAACAGATGCTTCTGAGCTGGGTGTGGGAGCTGTACTGTCTCAACTGAATGATGAAGGTCAAGACCAGCCAGTAGCTTTTATTAGCAGAAGGCTGACCCCTAGAGAGAAACGTTGGTCAGCTATAGAGAGGGAGGCCTTTTCTGTGGTATGGGCCCTGAAGAAGCTGAGGCCATACTTGTTTGGTACTCACTTCATAGTTCAGACCGACCACAAGCCCCTCCTATGGCTTAAACAAATGAAAGGAGAAAACCCAAAACTTTTGAGGTGGTCCATTTCCCTACAGGGGAAGGACTATACAGTGGAACATAGACCTGGGACCCAACATGCCAATGCTGATGGACTCTCAAGGTATTTCCACTTTGAACACGAAGACTCAACTAGTCAAGGTTAGTTTAGTGTCCCTGCATTTGGGGGGGGGGGGGGTTGTGTAGGAGAGTAGGATCTGCCTCTTATGTTGCCCCCACTTTTTTTCTGATGTTTACACTGGTTTCTGGCTATAGTCTGGCTGGGCCCCTGCTAATCAGGGCCCCAGCCTCTCTGTTCTCTCTAAACGATTTGGAGTGCACTCTAGGTGCACTAGTGATTGGATACTGTGGCACCTTATGAGTCCCTAGTATATGGTACCTTAGGTACCAAGGGCATAGGTACTTCACAGGCCTACCAGGGGCTGCAGCATGTATTATGCCACCCCTGGGAAGCAGACTAAATCTGACACCACAGGCCTGCTACTGCAGCCTGGGTGAGGAAGTGCTAGCACCCCTCACTGAGATATAGGTCCCCTATATCTCTCCTATACACACATATAAACCTATCAGTCACCCCTAAGGCAGGCCCTATCAATCCTGAGGGCAGGGTGCTTGGCTTCTATGTGAGGGGGTGCCTCTGCCTGAGCAGGGCCCCTCTGCAGCTCTCAGAGTCCATTCTCTGGTGCTGTTTGTGGATGCGGTTAAACCATATACTTTTAAGTGCATTATATCCTCGCGGTAAAATGCTAACTTTGGAATGGCTGCATCGAAACATGTCGTGTTTGGTGTCAAACATCTTGGAATACTACCCCCCCGCCAGTCCTGGCAGCGGGGGTAGCATTCCACCCTTCTAGAGGGATAGACATGTACGTACTGTGGAAACGCGGTAGAATCCTGCAGAGCCTGGCATCACAAAATGGATGCCACCAGTCACAGACATTGGGCTGCCCTCCTGCTGATGACCAACACTCGCAGTGGAGGAAGCCCAACAATAGATATCCTGTCCCAAGGGGGTGTGACCACCTTCCAGACAGGGTTTAGTGTATTGGGGCTGGGTGGGTGCACTCTTAGAGTGCTTTGAAGTCCTGCACTGGGGGAGCAGAAGGCTCCTCTGTGCATATGCCAGTTCAAACCAGCTCAGGGTCTACCTGTCCCTGCTCTGGCGCGAAACTGGACAAAGGGAAGTGGGTGTAGCCACCCACTCCCCTGACCCTCCCATAGGTAGGGTCATAGAGCTAGTCCCTCCCCTTCTTTTAGTATAAGAGGGCTAACCTGTGCATTGCACCCTAGATTTCCCTGGACGACGCTCTACAAGAAGAATCCCGGACCTTCGACGTTCCACTACCTTTGGAAGACTGAAGAATCTCCCTTGGAGTCAAGGAGTGACTCCCCTGCTTGGCAGGCACCAAAAACTACAAATGACGGTCGCAAACTACGCCGCTCCCGCCAGAGTCCGAAGTCCCTGCAGCCCAAGAAGTGGATTTACTGACTTCTCAAAGGCCATCGTGAGTCCCCAGCGAAGCTGAGGCCAGTGGACCCCAAGAGTAACGAGGAACCGCGACCCCTGGGTACCGTGCACTATTGTCGAGTGCAACCCCTTCAGAACGTTCCACGAACTTGTGCTTTGGACCACGTGTGGTGCCAGCCTCCAGCAGGAACCCCTCCTAAGATCAGAGTGGAACGTCGAAGGTCCGGGATTCTTCTTGTAGAGCGTCGTCCAGGGAAATCTAGGGTGCAATGCACAGGTTCCCCCTCTTATACTAAAAGAAGGGAGGGACTAGCTCTATGACCCTACCTATGGGAGGGTCAGGGAGTGGGTGGCTACACCCACTTCCCTTTGTCCAGTTTCGTGCCAGAGCAGGGACAGGTAGCCCCTGAGCTGGTTTGAACTGGCATATGCACAGAGCAGCCTTCTGCTCCCCCAGTGCAGGACTTCAAAGCACTCTAAGAGTGCACCCACCCAGCCCCAATACACTAAACCCTGTCTGGAAGGTGGTCACACCCCTTGGGACAGGATATCTATTGTTGGGCTTCCTCCACTGCGAGTGTTGGTCATCAGCAGGAGGGCAGCCCAGTGTCTGTGACTGGTGGCATCCATTTTGTGATGCCAGGGCTCTGCAGAATTCTACCGCGTTTCCACAGTAGTTACATGTCTATCCCTCTAGAAGGGTGGAATGCTACCCCCACCGCCAGGACTGTATTCCAAGATGTTTGACACCAAACACGACATGTTTCGATGCAGCCATTCCAAAGTTAGCATTTTACCGCGAGGATATAATGCACTTAAAAGTATATGGTTTAACCGCATCCACAAACCTCACCAGAGAATGGACTCTGAGAGCTGCAGAGGGGCCCTGCTCAGGCAGAGGCACCCCCTCAAATAGAAGCCAAGCACCCTGCCCTCAGGATTGATAGGGCCTGCCTTAGGGGTGACTGATAGGTTTATATGTGTGTGTAGGAGAGATATAGGGGACCTATATCTCAGTGAGGGGTGCTAGCACTTCCTCACCCAGGCTGCTGTAGCAGGCCTGTGGTGTCAGATTTTGTCTGCTTCCCAGGGGCGGCATAATACATGCTGCAGCCCCTGGTAGGCCTGTGAAGTACCTATGCCCTTGGTACCTAAGGTACCATATACTAGGGACTCATAAGGTGCCTGTAGGAGAGTAGGATCTGCCTCTTATGTTGCCCCCACTTTTTTTCTGATGTTAGCACTGGTTTCTGGCTATAGTCTGGCTGGGTCCCTGCCAATCAGGGCCCCAGCCTCTCTGTTCTCTCTAAACGACATGGAGTGCACTCTAGGTGCACTAGTGATTGGATACTGTGGTGCCTTATGAGTCCCTAGTATATGGTACCTTAGGTGCCAAGGGCATAGGTACTTCACAGGCCTACCAGGGGCTGCAGCATATATTATGCCACCCCTGGGAAGCAGTCTAAATCTGACACCACAGGCCTGCTACTGCAGCCTGGGTGAGGTGGTGCTAGCACCCCTCACTGAGATATAGGTTTCCTATATCTCTCCTGCACACACATATAAACCTATCAGTCACCCCTAAGGCAGGCCCTATCAATCCTGAGGGCAGGGTGCTTGGCTTCTATGTGAGGGGGTGCCTCTGCATGAGCAGGGCCCCTCTGCAGTTCTCAGAGTCCATTCTCTGGTGCTGTTTGTGGATGCGGTTAAACCATATACTATTTAAGTGCATTATATCCTCGCGGTAAATGCTAACTTTGGAATGGCTGCATCAAAACATGTCGTGTTTGGTGTCAAACATCTTGGAATACTACCCCCCGCCAATCTTGGCGGCGGGGGTAGCATTCCACCCTTCTAGAGGGATAAGACATGTACCTGCTGTGGAAACGCGGTAGAATCCTAAAGAGCCCTGGCATCACAAAATGGATGCCACCAGTCACAGACACTGGGCTGCCCTCCTGCTGATGACCGAAACTCGCAGTGGAGGAAGCCCAACAATAGGCATCCTGTCACAGGGAGGTGTAACCACCTTCCAGACAGGGTTTAGTGTATTGGGGCTGGGTGGGTGCACTCTTAGAGTGCTTTGAAGTCCTGCACTGGGGGAGCAGAAGGCTCCTCTGTGCATATGCCAGTTCAAACCAGCTCAGGGGCTACCTGCCCCTGCTCTGGCGCGAAACTGGACAAAGGGAAGTGGGTGTAGCCACCCCCTCCCTTGACCCTCCCATAGGTGGGGTCATAGAGCTAGTCCATCCCCTCTTTTTAGTATAAGAGGGGAACCTTGCCATTGCAAAGCAGATAACCCCTGGACGACGCTCTACAGAAGAATCCTGGCCCTTCGACGTTCCACTACCTTTGGAAGACAGAAGAATCTCCCTTGGAGTCAAGGAGTGACTCCCCTGCTTGGCAGGCACCAAAAACGACAACGACGGTCGCAAACTACGCCGCTCCCGCCGGAGTCCGAAGTCCCTGCAGCCCAAGAAGTGGATTTCCTGACCTCTCCCAGGCCATCGTGAGTCCCCAGCGAAGCTGAGGCAAGTGGACCCCACGAGTAACGAGGAACCGCGACCCCTGGGTACCGTGCACTATTGTCGAGTGCAACCCCTTCACAACGTTCTACGAACTTGTGCTTTGGACCACGTGTGGTCCTGACCTCCAGCAGGAATCCCTCCGAAGATCAGAGGCCTACACCGTCCCGAGTGACCGTGGGCCCCTGTTGAGTGATTCCGCCCGAGGTGTCTTCGCGATCCCTTGCCCGCTGGCTTGTGGGTCCCCAGAAGACTTCTTAAAGAAACCAAAGGGCTCCCCTGGTTGCTCCAGGCCTGCCCTGACTTACCCTCGCTGGGTGAGTTCCTCAGACCTTGCTGGTCTGCGCCATCGACTTTTCTTCATCTCCCCGAGACTTGCTGCTGCCAAGGCTTGTTGGCTCCAATCGAGTTGCCGACACCGCAGTCAGCTGCAGACGTCGAGGGACCCACCGAATCCAGCTCCTGGTCGTCGTCGACACCTCCTGGACCACGTGGCTGAAGAGTCAAGGCACCCGCAACCGACCTGAATCAACCGACGACGGTGGGCATCCATCTTCCTTGCCCCGGGTCACTGCCAAGTGACTTTGAACACTGTCCCCTCTGCTTTCAGGTCATCCTTCTTCAGAATCCAGGCTTGGATTCCACCGGACACTTCTTCAGCTCCCGCAAGCAGCAAGTCTTCTTTGTTCGCCATTGAAAACGACGCCGCGACCCGACACCAAAGGACACCTGTGCACCCGGCTTCCCTGGGTGAGGTAACTCCAGCACTACGGTGCTCCTGTGGGTGTGGGCCCTAGAACTACTTACCCTGTAAGTGACTTGCTTGTAGGTTCTCCCGAAGTATCCTAAAACTCTTTATTTCCAACCGCGACTTGCCCCATTGAAGTTAACGGCGATTCGCGCCTGTGTATCCACACTGCACGCGTCCCCCGTGGGTCCTTTACTTACCTGCCTTGGGTGGTTTTGTGAGGCCCCAGCACTTCTGAAGGCCCTAGGCCTTGTCTCCCTGCAAGTCGTTGTTTCTAAGTCTCTTACTTAGTATATGGTCTGGTACGCCCCTAGGGCCCCAGCCATATTTTGTGCTTAACTTATTGTGAAACGTTGATTTGTGCATATGTTTGTCTTCTAATCTCATAAAGAGATTAGTAGAGAGTTATTTAGAAATAAATACATATATATTTGATATATATACCTGTGTGGTGTCTTTTCATTTGGTGATTCAAGAGATTATATGGTAAAACAAGCTGCTTTACATTCCTCCGAGACTTAGCCTGAAGGCTGCTCTCCACAGCTACCACTAGGATAGCTTTCTTTAAAAGGTTGTCTTAAACCTATCTACCATAAGAGTCGATTTGCCCTGGTGCAAGGTGTCCACTTTAATTAGTGAACAGCATATACCAGGCCAACTTCTCACATTGGTGGGCAGCGTGTGGGATTCCAGCTTGCCATTGTTTTACCAGAAAATCTCTATTTGAATTACTAACTGAAAACCATTATAGGTACTCAAGGTACATATAAAGTCAAGCTTAGTATCAATAAGTTCTACTGAACTTAGAGCTGTGTGCCAAGGGATAGCACACCCTTTCCACAGCTCAAGCTAGGATCAGTAGGCCACAAACTAGTGTAGGTAGTACAACACTGCACAACACTAGAATGTCCTTGAAGGGTGGACCCAGTGGATCCACTCAGCCTCAGTATAAGGACATGGCTTTCTCTGACTTGAGAGCCATGTGTGTTGACAGACACCTGAGGATAGGACAGAGTCCCTCAACCCTGCACCTGATAGATCTGCTGACAGCAGATGACCTGAGATTGGCTCTAGGAGCCAAAGGGTTTGAATCAGTGGGTGGGTCAGTCATAGTATCTGGGTCAGATGATGAAAATCAGAATGACCAAGACTCTGTGATTGAAGGGCCAGGCTCCAAGGGGCCTGAAAAGGACAGAGGAATTCTCCCTAAGAGAACTGACAGAGAGGAGGAGAGGCACAGATCCCCTTCCAGGGAATCTGACCACTCTTATCACTCTGGCAGAGAATTTGTCCAGCAGAGGAGCTCATACTTTTCCTTAAGAGAGACCTCCTCTGAGAGAAGGTGCAAACTGCTCCAGTATGAGGAAGCCAGAGTGGCCCTCAGAACCAAGCAGTTGGCACTGGATAGGGAAGCCCTGGAGATCCAGAGAGCTTCTAGAAAAGAGGGGTTAGAACCCCTGGTGGCAGCAACAGTGTCCCTAGAGGCAGAGAATATATTCCTGACCATAGGAACCTGAGCAAGGTTGTTCCTCCCTACCAGAGTGGGGATGATATCCACAAGTGGATAACTGCTATGGAGAGGGCCTGTAGAGTACAGCAGGTCCCCCAAAAGCAGTGGGCAGCAATCTTGTGGCTCTCCTTTTCAGATAAAGGAAGAGACAAGCTCCTCACTGTTAGAGAGGAGGATGCTGATGATTATGAGGTCCTGAAGAGTGCACTGATAGATGGGTTTGGCTTAACCACTGAGCAGTACAGGTTAAAGTTCAGAGATACCCAGAAGGCACAGACTCAGGACTGGACTGACTTTGTTGATTGTGCAACCAAGGCTCTAGAGGGTTGGCTGGTTGGCAGTAGGGTTACTGATTTCAAGGGATTGTATAATCTGATGATGAGAGAACAGATCCTAAATAATTGCCAGAACCAGTTGTTGCATCAGTACCTGGTGGACTCTGATCTGACCTCTCCCCAAGAATTGGGAAAGAAGGCAGACAAATGGGTCAGAACCAGGGTGAGGCAGAAAACCCAGAACCAAGGGGGTGACACTAAGAAGCAAGATCCTAAAGGCTCTGAGAAAGGTGGGGATAAGTCAAAAGACCAGAAGTCTTCACAAGGGCCCCAAAAATCTGCATCTGGTGGGGAGTCACAGTCCAACAAGGGAAAAGGCCAAAAGAAGCCCTGGTGCAAATTCTGTAAACAGAAAGGGCACTGGACTTCTGATTGTACCAAGTCCAAAGACCAAACCACCACCACTCCTGCCCCTAAGGCAACTGTGCCCCCTAGCTCAGCTACTGGTGGAGGTGGTACGCAGAATAAGGGTGTAGTAGGGTTGACCCTGGGTTCTGAAGTGGATTCTGACCTAGTCAGAGTGACCACTCAGGCAATGCTGATTTGTGAGGGAAACATTGATATGTCCTTCCTAGTAAGCCCCAGTAATCTGGGCAAGTACAAACAGCAGCCTTTGATAAATGGCAAACAGGCTTTGGCATTTAGGGACACAGGTGCTAGTGTCACCATGGTGGCAGAGGACCTAGTGGACCCTGGACAGATCATCCTGGGTGAAATGTACCAGGTGACCAATGCAAGCAATGTCCAGACCAACCATAGTCTGGCAGTTGTGAATTTCTCCTGGGGAGGGGTAACTGGCCTCAAGAAGGTTGTAGTTAGTGCAGACCTCCCTGTAGAATGTCTGTTGGGCAATGATCTAGAGACTTCAGCCTGGTCTGAAGTAGAGTTATGGACTCATGCTGAGATGTTGGGCATCCCTGCAGAGGTATTTGCTGTGACCAGGTCACAAGCAAGAATGCATGACACTGAACCAGCTCTGGATCCTGGAACAATGGACCAGATGCTTCCCAAGAGGAGGAGCAGTAGGGTTAAGGCAGTGCCTTCCCCTCTGTCTCAGATCAAGGATTCACTTCCAGAGGGAGGTGAAGCAGAACCTGAAGAAGGAACTGCCCCAGAGGGACTTGAACCTGACCAGGTTGAGTTCTTGGGGGCAGGGGGCCCTTCCAGGGAAGATCTGAGCAAGGAGCAACAGTGCTGCCCCTCTCTTGAACCCCTCAGACAGCAGGCTGCTGCTGAGGCTGCTGGGAGTGCTAGTGGGTCCCATAAAGTTTATTGGGATGAGGGACTCCTATATTCTGAGGGTAGAGACCCAGCCCCTGGAGCCACCAGGAGGTTGGTAATACCTCAGAAGTTTAGGGGTTCCTCTTGACCTTAGCACATGACATCCCTTTAGCAGGACACTTGGGCCAAAACAAGACCTGGGACAGGCTTGTTCCACATTTTCATTGGCCACATATGTCAGAGGACACAAAGGAGTTTTGTCGCTCCTGTGTCACTTGCCAAGCCAGTGGTAAGGCAGGTGGCACAACAAAGGCCCCCCTGATACCACTACCTGTGGTGGGGGTACCCTTTGAAAGGGTAGGGATTGACATTGTTGGTCCCCTTGACCCTCAGACTGCATCTGGGCACAGATTTATCCTGGTGGTAGTGGATCATGCCACCAGGTACCCAGAGGCAATTCCTCTGAGGACCACCACAGCACCTGTGGTGGCAAGAGCCCTCATTGGAGTTTTCTCCAGAGTGGGTTTTCCAAAGGAGGTCATTTCTGACAGAGGTACCAACTTCATGTCAGGATATCTGAAAGCAATGTGGAAGGAGTGTGGTGTAACTTATAAGTTCACCACCCCTATCACCCACAATGCAATGGTTTAGTTGAACGCTTCAACAAGACCTTGAAAGGAATGATTAAGGGACTCCCAGAGAAGCTTAGGCGGAAATGGGACCTTCTTCTTCCTTGCCTTTTGTTTGCATACAGAGAGGTTCCACAGAAGGGGGTTGGCTACAGCCCATTTGAGCTTCTGTTTGGGCATCCTGTGAGAGGTCCACTATGTTTGGTAAAAGAGGGCTGGGAGTTACCTCTCAAGCCCCCCAAACAAGATGTGATGGACTATGTACTTGGTCTCCGCTCCCGGATGGCAGAGTACATGAAAAAGGCAACCAAAAACCTGGAGGCCAGCCAAGAATTGCAAAAAGCTTGGCATGACCAAAGGCTGTGCTGACTGTATACCAGCCAGGACAGAAAGTGTGGGTGTTGGAGCCTGTGGCCCCAGCAGCCCTCCAGGACAAATGGAGTGGCCCCCATACAATAGTTGAACAGAAGGGAGAAGTCACCTATCTGGTGAATCTTGGAACTCCCAGGAGCCCCCTAAGGGTGCTTCATGTCAACAGATTAAAGCCATATGTTGACAGGGCTGACATGGGCTTGCTCATGGCAACTGATGAGGACCAGGAGGAGGAGAGTGACCCTCTCCCTGACCTGCTCTCTCAGAACCCTGATGATGGGTCAGTAGATGGTGTTGCTTTGGCAAGCAGCCTCACTGACCATCAGCAAACTGAGTGCAGACAAGTTCTGCAACAGTTTAGACATATGTTTAGCCTGACCCCTAGTCAGACTACCTGGTGCACCCATGAGGTGGACACTGGGGACAGTCTGCCTGTCAAGAATAAAATCTACAGGCAACCTGACCATGTCAGGGACTGTATCAGGACTGAAGTCCAGAAAATGTTGGAGTTAGGCGTGATTGAGCCTTCAGATAGCCCTTGGGCTAGCCCAGTAGTCCTGGTACCCAAGCCTCATACCCAGGGTGGTAAGAAAGAAATGAGGTTTTGTGTAGACTACAGAGGCCTCAATGCAGTCACTAGGACTGATGCCTATCCCATACCAAGGGCAGATGAGCTGATTGATACTTTGGCCTCAGCCAAGTATCTAAGCACATTTGACCTAACAGCTGGCTACTGGCAAATCAGATTAGCTGATGATGCAAAAGCCAAAACAGCATTTTCGACCCCTGGTGGGCACTACCACTTTGTGGTGATGCCCTTTGGATTGAAAAATGCACCTGCCACTTTTCAGAGGTTGGTGAATAAAGTTCTGGCAGGGATGGAAACTTATTGCTCAGCTTATCTAGATGATATTGCTGTCTTTAGTTCCTCCTGGCAGGATCACCTGGTCCACCTCAGAAATGTTTTGGAGGCCCTGCAGAAAGCAGGCCTCACTATCAAGGCCACCAAGTGCCAGATAGGGCAGAGTCAGGTTGTGTACCTGGGCCACCTTGTAGGTGGAGGCCAGGTTCAGCCTTTGCAGAGCAAAATCCAAACCATACTGGAATGGGTTGCTCCAACCACCCAGACACAGGTGAGAGCCTTCTTAGGCCTGACTGGGTACTATAGGAGGTTTGTCAAGGGATATGGATCTATAGTGACCCCCTTGAATGATCTTACCTCTAAGAAAATGCCAAAAAGGTTCAGTGGACAGCTAGCTGTCAAAAGGCATTTGAAGACCTAAAGCAGGCCATGTGCACTGCCCCCATCTTACAGAGTCCAGACTACACCAAAAAGTTCATTGTCCAAACAGATGCTTCTGAGCTGGGTGTGGGAGCTGTACTGTCTCAACTGAATGATGAAGGTCAAGACCAGCCAGTAGCTTTTATTAGCAGAAGGCTGACCCCTAGAGAGAAACGTTGGTCAGCTATAGAGAGGGAGGCCTTTGCTGTGGTTTGGGCCCTGAAGAAGCTGAGGCCATACTTGTTTGGCACTCACTTCATAGTTCAGACTGACCACAAGCCCCTCCTATGGCTAAAGCAGATGAAAGGTGAAAACCCAAAACTTTTGAGGTGGTCCATTTCCCTACAGGGGATGGACTATACAGTGGAACATAGGCCTGGGACCCAACATGCCAATGCAGATGGACTCTCAAGGTATTTCCACTTTGAACACGAAGACTCAACTGGTCAAGGTTAGTTTAGTGTCCCTACGTTTGGGGGGGTTGTGTAGGAGAGTAGGATCTGCCTCTTATGTTGCCCCCACTTTTTTTCTGATGTTAGCACTGGTTTCTGGCTATAGTCTGGCTGGGTCCCTGCCAATCAGGGCCCCAGCCTCTCTGTTCTCTCTAAACGACATGGAGTGCACTCTAGGTGCACTAGTGATTGGATACTGTGGTGCCTTATGAGTCCCTAGTATATGGTACCTTAGGTGCCAAGGGCATAGGTACTTCACAGGCCTACCAGGGGCTGCAGCATATATTATGCCACCCCTGGGAAGCAGTCTAAATCTGACACCACAGGCCTGCTACTGCAGCCTGGGTGAGGTGGTGCTAGCACCCCTCACTGAGATATAGGTTTCCTATATCTCTCCTGCACACACATATAAACCTATCAGTCACCCCTAAGGCAGGCCCTATCAATCCTGAGGGCAGGGTGCTTGGCTTCTATGTGAGGGGGTGCCTCTGCATGAGCAGGGCCCCTCTGCAGTTCTCAGAGTCCATTCTCTGGTGCTGTTTGTGGATGCGGTTAAACCATATACTATTTAAGTGCATTATATCCTCGCGGTAAATGCTAACTTTGGAATGGCTGCATCAAAACATGTCGTGTTTGGTGTCAAACATCTTGGAATACTACCCCCCGCCAATCTTGGCGGCGGGGGTAGCATTCCACCCTTCTAGAGGGATAAGACATGTACCTGCTGTGGAAACGCGGTAGAATCCTAAAGAGCCCTGGCATCACAAAATGGATGCCACCAGTCACAGACACTGGGCTGCCCTCCTGCTGATGACCGAAACTCGCAGTGGAGGAAGCCCAACAATAGGCATCCTGTCACAGGGAGGTGTAACCACCTTCCAGACAGGGTTTAGTGTATTGGGGCTGGGTGGGTGCACTCTTAGAGTGCTTTGAAGTCCTGCACTGGGGGAGCAGAAGGCTCCTCTGTGCATATGCCAGTTCAAACCAGCTCAGGGGCTACCTGCCCCTGCTCTGGCGCGAAACTGGACAAAGGGAAGTGGGTGTAGCCACCCCTCCCTTGACCCTCCCATAGGTGGGGTCATAGAGCTAGTCCATCCCCTCTTTTTAGTATAAGAGGGGGAACCTTGCCATTGCAAAGCAGATAACCCCTGGACGACGCTCTACAGAAGAATCCTGGCCCTTCGACGTTCCACTACCTTTGGAAGACAGAAGAATCTCCTTGGAGTCAAGGAGTGACTCCCCTGCTTGGCAGGCACCAAAAACGACAACGACGGTCGCAAACTACGCCGCTCCCGCCGGAGTCCGAAGTCCCTGCCGCCCAAGAAGTGGATTTCCTGACCTCGCCCAGGCCATCGTGAGTCCCCAGCGAAGCTGAGGCAAGTGGACCCCACAAGCAACGAAGAACCGCGACCCCTGGGTACCGTGCACTATTGTCGAGTGCAACCCCTTCACAATGTTCTACGAACTTGTGCTTTGGACCACGTGTGGTTCTGACCTCCAGCAGGAATCCCTCCGAAGATCAGAGGCCTACACCGTCCCGAGTGACCGTGGGCCCCTGTTGAGTGATTCCGCCCGAGGTGTCTTCGCGATCCCTTGCCCGCTGGCTTGTGGGTCCCCAGAAGACTTCTTAACAAAACCAAAGGGCTCCCCTGGTTGCTCCAGGCCTGCCCTGACTTACCCTCGCTGGGTGAGTTCCTCAGACCTTGCTGGTCTGCGCCATCGAGTTTTCTTTATCTCCCCAAGACTTGCTGCTGCCAAGGCTTGTTGGCTCCAATTGAGTTGCCGGCACCGCAGTCAGCTGCAAACGTCGAGGGACCCACCGAATCCAGCTCCTGGTCGTCGTCGACACCTCCTGGACCACGTGGCTGAAGAGTCAAGGCACCCGCAACCGACCTGAATCAACCGACGACGGTGGGCATCCATCTTCCTTGCCCCGGGTCACTGCCAAGTGACTTTGAACACTGTCCCCTCTGCTTTCAGGTCATCCTTCTTTAGAATCCAGGCTTGGATTCCACCGGACACTTCTTCAGCTCCCGCAAGCAGCAAGTCTTCTTTGTTCGCCATTGAAAACGACGCCGCGACCCGACACCAAAGGACACCTGTGCACCCGGCTTCCCTGGGTGAGGTAACTCCAGCACTACGGTGCTCCTGTGGGTGTGGGCCCTAGAACTACTTACCCTGTAAGTGACTTGCTTGTAGGTTCTCCCGAAGTATCCTAAAACTCTTTATTTCCAACCGCGACTTGCCCCATTGAAGTTAACGGCGATTCGCGCCTGTGTATCCACACTGCACGCGTCCCCCGTGGGTCCTTTACTTACCTGCCTTGGGTGGTTTTGTGAGGCCCCAGCACTTCTGAAGGCCCTAGGCCTTGTCTCCCTGCAAGTCGTTGTTTCTAAGTCTCTTACTTAGTATATGGTCTGGTACGCCCCTAGGGCCCCAGCCATATTTTGTGCTTAACTTATTGTGAAACGTTGATTTGTGCATATGTTTGTCTTCTAATCTCATAAAGAGATTAGTAGAGAGTTATTTAGAAATAAATACATATATATTTGATATATATACCTGTGTGGTGTCTTTTCATTTGGTGATTCAAGAGATTATATGGTAAAACAAGCTGCTTTACATTCCTCCGAGACTTAGCCTGAAGGCTGCTCTCCACAGCTACCACTAGGATAGCTTTCTTTAAAAGGTTGTCTTAAACCTATCTACCATAAGAGTCGATTTGCCCTGGTGCAAGGTGTCCACTTTAATTAGTGAACAGCATATACCAGGCCAACTTCTCACAGTGCCACAGTATCCAATCACTAGTGCACCACCTAGAGTGCACTCCAAATCGTTTAGAGAGAACAGAGAGGCTGGGGCCCTGATTAGCAGGGGCCCAGCCAGACTATAGCCAGAAACCAGTGTAAATATCAGAAAAATAGTGGGGGCAACATAAGAGGCAGATCCTACTCTCCTACACCTGTTGTCTCTTTATGCACTCGTCTTCCCTCTTTCTGTACCTTTCCTGCCTGTTTTTGCATCTTGCTTGCCTCTTTCTGCACTTTTCTTGCTTCTTTCTACACCTCTGTTGCTTCTTTCAGCAATTCTCTTGCCTCTTTGTGCACATCTCTTGCCTGTTTCTGCACTTCTCTTGCCTCTTTCTGCAGCCCTGTTGCTTCATTCTGCACTTTTCATGCTTCTTTCTGCACCTGTTTTGCTTCTTTCTTCACCCCTGTTGTCTATTTATGTACCTCTTTTGCCTCTTTCTGCACTTTTCTTGGCTTTTTCTGCACCTCTCTTCCCTCTTTCTGCACATCTGTTGCCTCTTTCTGCAACTCATTTGCTTCTTTCTGCACCCCTGTTGTCTCTTTCTGAACTCGTCTTCCCTCTTTCTGTACCTTTCCTGCCTGTTTTTGCATCTCACTTGCCTCTTTCTGTACTTTTCTTGCTTCTTTCTACACCTCTGTTGCTTCTTTCAGCAATTCTCTTACCTCTTTGTGCACTTCTCTAGCCTGTTTCTGCACCTCTCTTGCCTCTTTTTGCACCTCTGTTGGCTCTTTCTGTACCTCACTTGCTCCTTTCTACACTTCTCTTGCCTCTTTCTGCACCCCTGTTGCTTCATTCTGCACTTTCCATGCTTCTTTCTGCACCTGTCTTGCTTCTTTCTGCACCCCTGTTGTCTCTTTATGTATCTCTTTTGACTCTTTCTGCACTATTCTTGCCTTTTTCTGCACCTCTCTTCCCTCTTTCTGCACATCTGTTGAGTCTTTCTGCACCTCATGTGCTTCTTTCTGCACCCCTGTTGTTCTCTATTTCTGCACTCGTCTTCCCTCTTTCTGTACTTTTCCTGCCTGTTTTTGCATCTCACTTGCCTCTTTCTGCACTTTTCATGCTTCTTTCTACACCTCTGATGCTTCTTTCAGCAATTCTCTTACCTCTTTGTGCACTTCTATTGCCTGTTTCTGCACTTCTCTTGCCTCTTTCTGCACCCCTGTTGCTTCATTCTGCACTTTCCATGCTTCTTTCTGCACCTATCTTCCTTCTTTCTGCACCCCTGTTGTCTCTTTATTTACCTCTTTTGCCTCTTTCTGCACTTTTCTTGCCTTATTCTGCACCTCACTTCCCTCTTTCTGCACGTCTGTTGCCTCTTTCTGCAACTCATTTGCTTCTTTGTGCACCCCTGTTGTCTCTTTCAGCACTCGTCTTCCCTCTTTCTGTACCTTTGATGCCTGTTTTTGCATCTCACTTGCCTCTTTCTGCACTTTTCTTGCTTCTTTCTACACCTCTGTTGCTTCTTTCAGCAATTCTCTTGCCTCTTTTTGCACCTCTGTTGGCTCTTTCTGCACCTCACTTGCTCCTTTCTACACTTCTCTTGCTTCTTTCTGCACCCCTGTTGCTTCATTCTGCACTTTCCATGCTTCTTTCTGCACCTGTCTTGCTTCTTTCTGCACTCCTGTTGTCTCTTTATGTAACTCTTTTGCCTCTTTCTGCACTTTTCTTGCCTTTTTCAGCACCTCACTTCCCTCTTTCTGCACGTCTGTTGTCTCTTTCTGCAACTCATTTGCTTCTTTGTGCACCCCTGTTGTCTCTTTCACCACTCGTCTTCCTTCTTTCTGTACCTTTGCTGCCTGTTTTTGCATCTCACTTGCCTCTTTCTGCACTTTTCTTGCTTCTTTCTACACCTCTGTTGCTTCTTTCAGCAATTCTCTTGCCTCTTTGTGAACTTCTCTTGCCTGTTTCTGCACCTCTCTTGCCTCTTTTTGCACCTCTGTTGGGTCTTTCTGCACCTCACTTGCTCCTTTCTACACTTCTCTTGCCTCTTTCTGCACCCCTGTTGCTTCATTCTGCACTTTCCAAGCTTCTTTCTGCACCTGTCTTGCTTCTTTCTGCACTCCTGTTGTCTCTTTATGTAACTCTTTTGCCTCTTTCTGCACTTTTCTTGCTTCTTTCTACACCTCTGTTGCTTCTTTCAGCAATTCTCTTGCCTCTTTGTGAACTTCTCTTGCCTGTTTCTGCACCTCTGTTGCCTCTTTTTACACTTCTGTTGGCTCTTTCTATACCTCACTTGCTCCTTTCTACACTTATCTTGCCTCTGTCTGCACCCCTGTTGCTTCACTCTACACATTCCATGCTTCTTTCTGCACCCCTGTTGTCTCTTTATGTACCTCTTTTGCCTCTTTCTGCACTTTTCTTGACTTTTTCTGCACCTCTCTTCCCTCTTTCTGCACGTCTGTTGCCTCTTTCTGCACCTCATTTGCTTCTTTCTGCACCCCTGTGTTTTCGTTATGCACTCGTCTTCCCTCTTTCTGTACCTTACCTGCCTGTTTTTGCATCTCACTTGCCTCTTTCTGCACTTTTATTGCTTCTTTCTACACCTCTGTTGCTGCTTTCAGCAATTCTCTTGCCTCTTTGTGCACTTCTCTTGCCTGTTTCTGCACTTCTCTTGCCTCTTTCTGCACTCATGTTGCTTCATTCTGCACTTTCAATGCTTCTTTCTGCACCTGTCTTGCTTCTTTCTGCACACCTGTTGTCTCTTTATGTACCTCTTTTGCCTCTTTCTGCACTTTTCTTGGCTTTTTCTGCACCTCTCTTCCCTCTTTCTGCACGTGTGTTGCCTCTTTCTGCACCTCATTTGCTTCTTTGTGCACCCCTGTTGTCTCTTTCAGCACTCATCTTCCCTCTTTCTGTACCATTCCTGCTTGTTTTTGCATGTCACTTGTCTCTTTCTGCACTTTTCTTACTTCTTTCTACACCTCTGTTGCTTCTTTCAGCAATTCTCTTGCCTTTTTGTGCACTTCTCTTGCCTGTTTCTGCACCTCTCTTGCCTCTTTTTGCACCTCTGTTGGGTCTTTCTGCACCTCACTTGCTCCTTTCTACACTTCTCTTGCCTCTTTCTGCACCCCTGTTGCTTCATTCTGCACTTTTGATCCTTCTTTCTGCACCTGTCTTGCTTCTTTCTGCACCCCTGTTGTCTCTTTATGTACCTCTTTTGCCTCTTTCTGCACTTTTCTTGCCTGTTTCTGCACCTCTCTTCCCTCTTTCTGCACGTCTGTTGCTTCTTTCTGTACCTCATTTGCTTCTTTCTGCACCCCTGTTGTCTCTTTCTGCACTCATCTTCTCTCTTTCTGTCCCTTCCCTGCCTGTTTTTGCATCTTACTTGCCTCTTTCTGCACTTTTCTTGCTTCTTTCTACACCCCTGTTGCTTCTTTCAGCAATTCTCTTGCCTCTTTGTGCACTTCTCTTGCCTGTTTCTGCGCCTCTCTTGCCTCTTTTTGCACCTCTGTTGGCTCTTTCTGCACCTCACTTGCTCCTTTCTACACTTCTCTTGCCTCTTTCTGCACCCCTGTTGCTTCATTCTGCACTTTCCATGCTTCTTTTTGCTCCTGTCTTGCTTCTTTCTGCACCCTTGTTGTCTCTTTATGTACCTCTTTTGCTTCTCTCTGCACTTTTCTTGCCTTTTTCTGCACCTCTCTTCCCTCTTTCTGCACGTCTGTTGCCTCTTTCTGCGAAGTCAACAAAAGGGGGACACTGTTCCAAGGAGAGTAGTGCAAGCAGTCAGTATCTCACTGCAGGGAGAGAGGAATAAGAAACGGAGAGAGGAAAAAGGGAAAAGGAGGTGTTCTAGGTCTGGGACTCAGTGGGGAAGAACAAGTCTTGTCTCTTGTAGCCCTCACACACCCCAAAGGATGTCATGCTTCATCATCAGGCAGTTGCTCCTCGTCGGGCCGGCGCTGCAATGCCCCACGGGTCCCCCGAAGGGTCACTCTTTCGGAGATCTGTTGAGAACTGCCGTTTGGTGCATGTGGGTGTGTGAAGTGAGTCCTATGTGGAGGGTGACAAAATGCGTGCAAAGCGATAAAACTGTCTAATGGTTGCCAGAAGAGATACTTTTAATGTGGTGGTACCCTTGGCAGAGTAAAAAACCTGTAGGTTGAGAGTTACCCCTGTAGGCGTAATGTGCCCAGGTAACTATGAGGTCAACATGTTTCACGCCTCTAAAATTCTCTTGCCTGTTTCTGCACCTCTCTTGCCTCTTTTTGCACCTCTGTTGGCTCTTTCTGCACCTCACTTGCTCCTTTCTACACTTCTCTTGCTTCTTTCTGCACCCCTGTTGCTTCATTCTGCACTTTCCATGCTTCTTTCTGCACCTGTCTTGCTTCTTTCTGCACTCCTGTTGTCTCTTTATGTAACTCTTTTGCCTCTTTCTGCACTTTTCTTGCCTTTTTCAGCACCTCTCTTCCATCTTTCTGCACGTCTGTTGCCTCTTTCTGCACCTCATTTGCTTCTTTCTGCAACCCTGTTGTCTCTTTCTGCACTCGTCTTCCCTCTTTCTGTACCTTTCCTGACTGTTTTTGCATCTCACTTGCCTCTTTCTGCACTTTTCTTGCTTCTTTCTACACCTCTGTTGCTTCTTTCAGCAATTCTCTTGCCTCTTTGTGCACTTCTCTTGCCTGTTTCTGTACCTCTCTTCCCTCTTTCTGCTCGTCTGTTGCCTCTTTCTGCACCTCATTTGCTTCTTTCTGCACCCCTGTTGTCTCTTTATGTAGCTCTTTTGCCTCTTTCTGCACTTTTCTTGCCTTTTTCTGCACCTCTCTTCCCTCTTTCTGCACGTCTGTTTCCTCTTTCTGTGAAGTCAACAAAAGGGGGACACTGTTCCAAGGAGAGTAGTGCAAGCAGTCACTATCTCACTACAGGGAGAGAGGAATAAGAAACGGAGAGAGGAAAAAGGGAAAAGGAGGTGTTCTAGGTCTGGGACTCAGTGGGGAAGAACAAGTCTTGTCTCTTGTAGCCCTCACACACCCCGAAGGATGTCATGCTTCATCATCGGGCAGTTGCTCCTCGTCGGGCCGGCGCTGCAATGCCCTACGGGTCCCCCGAAGGGTCACTTTTTCAGAGATCTGTTGAGAACTGCCGTTTGGTGCATGTGGGTGTGTGAAGTGAGTCCTATGAGGAGGGTGACAAAGTGCGTGCAAAGCGATAAAACTGTCTAAGGGTTGCCAGAAGAGATACTTTTAATGTGGTGGTACCCTTGGCAGAGTAAAAAACCTGTAGGTTGAGAGTTACCCCTGTAGGCGTAATGTGCCCAGGTAACTATGAGGTCAACATGTTTCACGCCTCTAAAATTCTCTTGACTCTTTCTGCACCTGTCTTGCTTCTTTCTGCACTCCTGTTGTCTCTTTATGTAACTCTTTTGCCTCTTTCTGCACTTTTCTTGCCTTTTTCTGCACATCTCTTCCATCTTTCTGCATGTCTGTTGCCTCTTTCTGCACCTCATTTGCTTCTTTCTGCACCCCTGTTGTCTCTTTCTGCACTCGTCTTCCCTCTTTCTGTACCTTTCCTGCCTGTTTTTGCATCTCACTTGCCTCTTTCTGCACTTTTCTTGCTTCTTTCTACACCTCTGTTGCTTCTTTCAGCAATTCTCTTGCCTCTTTGTGCACTTCTCTTGCCTGTTTCTGCACCTCTCTTCCCTCTTTCTGCACGTCTGTTGCCTCTTTCTGCACCTCATTTGCTTCTTTCTGCACCCCTTGTAGGAGAGTAGGATCTGCTTCACATGGGTACCCCCACTTTTTGCTGATGCTTCACTGTTTTTCGACCTTAGTCTGGCTGGGGCCCTGCTAATCAGAACCCCAGCCTAGCTGCTTCCTCTCTAAAATGGTTTCCATGTGCCTTAGGCACATCTCTGATTGGAATCTGGAGTGCCCTTATAAGTCCCTAGTATATGGTATACTATGTACCCCGGGCATAGGTACCTCAGAGGCCTACCAGGGGCTGCAGCATGTATTGTGCCACCCCTGGAAGGCCATCCAAACTGACACCACAGGTCTGCTACTGCAGCCTGGGTAAGGTGGTGCATGCACTCCTTACTGTGATATAGGCTACCTATATCACTATATACATACACACATATAAACCTATAAGTCACTCCTATGGCAGGCCTTATCAATCCTGAAGGCAGAGTGCGTGGTTCCTATGTGAGAGGGTGCCCCTGCATGAGCAGGGCCCCTCTGCAGCGTTCGGAGACCCTTCTCTGATGCTGTTTGTAGTGCAGCCTGACCATATACTCTTAAGCGCATTATAACCTCGCGTTAAATGCTAACTTTGGGATGGCTGCACGAAAACATGTCGTGTTTGGTGTCAAACATCTTGGAATACTACCCCCCGCCAGTTCTGGCGGCGGGGGTAGCATTCCACCCTTCTAGAGGGAAATACATGTACACACCGGTATGCCCGGTACTGACTTTCCAAGCCCTGGCATCACAAAATGGATGCCGCTGCCACAGACACGAGTCTGGCCTCCTGCTGCTGACTGAAACTCCGGGAGGGGAGGCCTGGACAATAGGTTTCCTGTCCCAGGGAGGTGTGACCACCTCCCCAGACAGGATAGTGTGTATTGGGGCTGGGCGGGAGCACTCTCTGGTGCTTTGAAGTCCTGCACTGGGGGCACACTTGGTGTCCCTGTGCATACCCCAGTTCAAACCGGCTCAGGGGCTTCCAGCCCCTGCTCTGGCGCGAAACTGGACAAAGGGAAAGGGGTGTAACTACCCCTCTGCCCTGACCCTCCCATAGGTGGGGTCACAGAGTATGTCCAACCCCCTACCTTAGTATAAGTAGGGGAACCCAGTCCTTAGGACTTTAGATTTACCTAGACGAAACTCTGATACAGAATCCTGGACCTTCGACGCTCTACTTTAAGATTAGAGGACTGAAGAATCTCCCTTGGGGTCAAGGAGTGACTCCTCTGCTTGGCAGGCACCAAAGAAGCAATTGTCCGGTCTGCATCGCCGAAGCTCCCGTCGGACGCCGAAGTCTTTGCATCACCAGAGGTACATTTCCAGACTTCCCCGAGGCTGCCCTGAGTCCCCAGCAAAGCTGAGGCCCGTAGCTGTCGTGGGTAACGTGGAACCGTGACCCCTGGACACCGAACGCATTTGCAAGTACATCCTCTTCTGGGTCTACCACGAAGCCGTGCTTTGGGCTCCAAGTAGCCCCAGCCTCCAGCACCAAATGCACCGAAGATCACTGGCCTCCACCCCACGAGTGTCCTGTGAGCCAGCTCCACATGCACCGGCTCGAGGCTCCTTCACGGTCGCTAGTCCGTTGGCTAGTAGGCCCTCCCGAAGGCCAATCTTTTTCTGCTTGGGCTCCCTGGTTGCTCCAGGTGTGCCCTGACTTATCCTTGCTGGGTGAGTCCCCCAGACCTTGCTGGTCTGCAACATCGTCCTTCTTTGCTTTCCACGAGACTTGCCGTTGCCAAGGCTTGTTGAGTCCAATCCGGTCACCGACACCCCTGCAATCGAAAGACGTCATGGGCCAGCTCGAATCCAACTCCTGGTTGTCGTTGACACCTCCTGGACCTCGTGGCTGAAGAGTCAAGACGACCGTCAACCTACCTGAAGCACTCGACATCGGTGGGCATCTGCTCATCGCCTTCCTGGTCACTGGCTAGTGACCCAGACTCTGTCCCCTCTGCTTTCAGGTTCTTCAGAGCTTCGATCCACCTTTGGATCCACCCGAACACTTTCGACTTGGTCGCCAGCAGCACTTTGCAGCAGATCGCCATAGAAAGCGACGACGAAACCCGACCCCGAAAGACACCTATGCACCCGGCTTCCCTGGGTGAGGTAACTCGAGTACTCCGGTGCTCCCGTGGGTATAGACACTAGAACAGCCTAGTTCTCAAAGGGTTTGCTCCAAGTCCTCCTCTAAGTGTCCCTTTTCTTTTAAATTCTAATCGCGACTTTCCCCATAGAAGTTAACGGTGGTTCGCGGTTGTGTTCATACACTGCACGCGTCCCCCGTGGGTCCCCTGTGTCACTGCCTTGGGTGGTTCCTTGTGGTCCAAGCACTTCTACAGGCTCTAGGCCTTGTGCCTAGCTCAGTCGTGGTTCTTATACCACTTTATTGGTATATGGTTTGGTACGCCCCTGGGGCTCAAACGTGTATTTGTGCTATTACTGTAGATAACTAACTCGTAACGTATGTACTTCGAACTCTAGCCTCATAAAGAGACTAGAGGGGTGTGTTTAGTAATAAATACATATATTTTGAATATATACCTGGTGTGGTCCTCTTTCATTTGGTCACTCAAGAGATTATAGACTGGTAAAACAAGCTGCTTTACATTCCTTCAAGACTTAGCCTGAAGGCTGCTCTCCATAGCTACCACTAGGATAGCTTTCCATAAAGGTTGTATTTAACCTATCTCCAATAAGGGGTTGTTTGGACTGGTGCAAGGTGCCCACTATAATTAGTGGACAGCATATGCCAGGCCAACTTCTCACATTGGTGTGCAGCGTGTGGGATTCCAGCTTGCTATTGTTTTACCAGATAATCTCAATTGAATTGATCAACTGAAAACCACTAAGGGTACCTAAGGTACATATAATCAAGCTTAGTAATACAGTAAGTTCTACTGAACTTAGAGTTGTGTGTTAAGGGACAGCACACCCTTTCTACAACTCAAGAGAGTTTAGTAGGCCATACTAGAGTAGGTAGTGCATACACCACACCTCACTAGTGATGTCATCAAAGCCAGGACCCAGTGAGTCTTTGCCAGAAGCCAGTGGGCTTCTTCCCTCCAAGTATGATAAACTCCCATTCTTGGAATTGAGAGCCTTATGCACTACTAGGAAGTTGAAGACAGGCAAAGTGCCAGCACCCAACACCTCAGGGAGGTGTTACTAGCTGATGATCTCAGCAGGCCCCTTGGGTCTGAAGGGGTAGGCAAGGAGGGTGGGGCAGAAGATGAGGAAGGGGCCAGGGGTGAAGAAACCCAGCCCCCCCGTCTGAAACTGGCCAGGAAGGTGAAAATGACCTTGTCCTGGAGAATCCAATTCCTCCTGTGGAGGAGGAGGAGGGAGAGGATCAGACTGACCTCCCCTTTGTCCCCCAGGAAGAGTTCTGAGTGTGCCCAGAAGGTCTAGGTCTCCTTCTCAGGAGTCTAACCACTCTGACACCTCAATAGGGACCTCTGTCTCCTCTCATAGGAGGGAATCCTCTCATGAGAGGAGAAAGAGACTGATTCAATATGAGCAAACTCAGCTTGAACCCAGGAAACAGCAATTGGCTATAGACAGGGAGTCCCTAGATCTCTATAGAGAGAGACAAAAGTTGGGACTAGAGTCCCATGGTGGCAGCAGTTTCCCCAAAGATAGGGAAAGGTCTTATGACCATAGAAACCTGAGCAAGATTGTCCCTCCCTACCAGAGTGGGGATGATATCCACAAATGGATAACTGCTCTAGAGAGGGCCTGTAAAGTACAGAGGGTCCCTCAGGAGCAGTGGGCAGCAATCTTGTGGCTCTCCTTTGCAGACAAAGGTAGAGACAAGGTCCTCACTGTTAGAGAGGAGGATGCTGATAATTACAAAGTCTTGAAGAGTGCTCTAATTGATGGGTTTGGCCTAACCACTGAACAATACAGGTTAAAGTTCAGGGATACAAAAAAGCACAGACTCAAGACTGGGTGGACTTTGTTGATTGTTCTGCCAAGGCTCTGGAAGGTTGGTTATTGGGCAGTAAGGTATGTGACTTCACAGGATTGTACAATCTGATAATGAGGGAGCAGATTCTTAATAACTGTCAAAATCAGCTGTTGCATCAGCACCTGGTAGACTCTGATCTGACCTCTCCCCAAGAATTGGGAAATAAGGCAGACAAATGGGTCAGAACCAGGGTGAAGCAGATGGTACAGAACCAAGGTGGTGACCCTAAGAAGCAAGATTCAAAAACCTCTGATAAGGGTGGGGAGAAGGGTAAAGATCAAAAGTCTTCACAAGGCCCCCAAAAATCTTCTTCAGGTGGGGATTCACAGTCTACCAAAGGGAAAGGCCAAAGAAAACCATGGTGCAAGGTCTGTAAGCAAAAGACCCACTGGACCAGTGATTGCACCAAGTCCAAAGACTCGACTCCAGCCCCCACCAATGCCACTAAGGCACCTGCTCCCCCTAGTGCAGCTACAGTCGGTGGTGGGACTACACAAGCCAAGGGTTTAGTAGGGTTGACCCTGGGTAAAGAGATGAGCTCTGACCTAGTCAGAGAACTCACTCAGGCTGTCCTAGTCTGTGATGGAGGCATGGATATGACCTCCTCTGTGAGTCCCAGTAATCTGGGCAAGTACAGATAACAGCCTTTAATCAATGGAAGAGAGGCTTTGGCATTTAGGGACACAGGGGCAAGTGTCACCATGGTGACACAAGACCTTGTGAATCCTGGGCAGATTATACTTGGTGAAATGTACCAAGTGACCAATGCTAGCAACGTCAGAACAGACCATACTCTGGCAGTTGTTAACTTCTCCTGGGGAGGGGTAACTGGCCTTAAGAAGGTTGTGGTAAGTGCAGACCTACCCGTTGAATGCTTGCTTGGCAATGACTTAGAAACTTCAGCTTGGGCAGAAGTGGAGCTCAGGACCCATGCAGAAATGCTGGGGATCCCTGCAGATGTGTTTGCTGTGACCAGGTCACAAGCCAAAATGTCTAGCACTGAACAGGCCTTGGATTCTGGAATAATGGACCAAGTGCCTTCCAAGAAGAGGAGTAGTAGGGTAAAGGCAGTGCCTTCCCCTTGGCTCAGAAGGAAGATCAGTCCCTTGAGGGGGATGATCTCAGTCCTGAGGAAGGAACTGTCCCAGAGGAACTTGAACCTGACCAGGTTGAGTTCTTGGGGACAGGGGGACCTTCCAGGGCAGATCTGAGCCAGGAGCAGCAGAGCTGCCCCTCTCCTGAACCCCTCAGACAGCAAGCTGCTGCTGAGGCTGCTGGGAAAGCTAGTGGTCCCCATACTGTGTATTGGGATGATGGACTCTTGTACTCAGAGTGTAGAGACCCCAAGCCTGGTGCTACCAGGAGGTTGGTTATACCTCTGAAGTTCAGGGGCTTCCTATTGACCCTAGCCCATGATATTCCCTTAGCAGGTCACCTGGGCCAGAACAAGACTTGGGACAGAATTGTCCCTCACTTTCACTGGCCCCACATGTCTGAAGACACCAAGGAGTTTTGTCGCTCCTGTGTAACCTGCCAGGCCAGTGGCAAGGCAGGTGGCACTACAAAGGCCCCCTGATACCACTACCTGTGGTGGGGGTTCCCTTTGAAAGGGTGGGGATTGACATTGCTGGTCCCATGGATCCCCAAACAGCATCTGGGCACAGGTTTATCCTGGTGGTAGTGGATCATGCCACCAGGTACCCAGAGGCTATTCCCCTTAGGACCACTACAGCACCTGTGGTGGCAAGGGCCCTCCTGGGAATTTTCTCAAGAGTGGGCTTCCCTAAGGAGGTTGTATCAGACAGGGGTGCAAACTTTATGTCTGGAATCTTAAAAGCAATGTGGAAGGAGTGTGGAGTGACTTACAAGTTCACCACACCCTATCACCCACAATGCATTGGTTTAGTTGAGAGATTCAACAAAACCTTGAAGAGCATGATTAAAGGGCTCCCAGAAAAGCTTAGGCGAAGATGGGACATACTCTTGCCCTGCCTTTTATTTGCGTACAGGGAGGTGCCTCAAAAGGGGGTTGGCTACAGCCCCTTTGAACTTTTGTTTGGTCACCCTGTCAGGGGTCCACTGTGCTTGGTGAAGGAAGGATGGGAGTTACCTCTCAAGCCCCCAAAGCAAGACATAGTGGACTACGTACTTGGTCTCCGCTCCCGGATGGCTGAGTATATGAAAAAGGCAACTAAAAACCTTGAGGTTAGCCAGGAACTTCAAAAGGCCTGGCATGACCAAAAGGCTGTACTGACTGTTTATCAGCCAGAATTACAAAACACCGAAATCTCGGTTATGGAAACCTGACAATCTACTCACCAAGGGTAATGTCATGTGGTATTCCTTTTTTGGTTTTTAGTTTTTTGTGTTTAAACTAAGCTGGCCCTATAGTATAATATGACTATTGAGATGCCGATAGCTCTCATAACCACACAAGGATCTTATGGGAGAGCTCTTAACAACACACACCAGCAGTGAGTGTCTGATTATATGTAGTTAATGTGCAGCATGGCGTTTTCACTTACCTACATAGCATGAAGTAGGTCTCGTATGCCGTTTTCTGTTTTAGATTCAAATGATCAGTATCAACATGGTTTCAATAACTACCTATACAGTACATAGACTGTACTTGATAATGTTTTTTATCCTTTCTCTATTACAGATACTACGTGATCAAAGTACTGTATGTATTAAATCTTGCCTGCTAGTATTTTGCAGCATTTTTTCCTATCCTTAGGTCACTTTGGAGTGGTACTAAACAGGGCTGGACCCTGTTTGTCCTGAAGAAGAGCACTGGGGTAGCTCGAAACTAGTTGACGTTCACTAGGGACCCTGACTAATTAAAAACAGACACCCTAGCGACCAACCCCGTTTTTAATATATCGGCTAGGAGCCTGAATAAATTCTTTTTGCCCACTAGCTAGATATTTTTAGTCTCACCCACTCCACCCCCATCACTGCACCACACATAGTCACTCACAAGTAGTGCTCCTACGTAGTGTCGCAAGTCGTAGCACGCCTCAGCCCGTAGCGGGTTGGGATGGCCCCTATGATGAAGCATGTCACCATGGGAAACCATGGTGAGTGAGGGACTCAAGAAAGGACATTTTTCCTTTACTAACTATTTTTTCTGAATCTTATATTAGTAAATTTAATTTTCTGAAAAAACTGGCTAGGTTTCCATAACCGAGATTTCGGTGTTTTGTAATTCTTGATCATTTTTGGAGGGTGGACCTAGCATATCCCTCTTTCTCCCCTTATTTTTCTGATTTTGTTTATCAGCCAGGACAGAAGGTGTGGGTGTTGGAGCCAGTGGCCCCAGCAGCTCTCCAAGACAAATGGAGTGGACCCCACACCATTGTTGAGCAGAAGGGTGAGGTTGCCTACTTAGTAGACCTAGGAACACCCAGGAGTCCCCACAGGGTTCTCCATGTCAACAGGTTAAAACCATATGTGGA
Organism: Calotriton arnoldi; assembly: GCA_963921515.1. Classification (NCBI taxonomy): domain Eukaryota; kingdom Metazoa; phylum Chordata; class Amphibia; order Caudata; family Salamandridae; genus Calotriton; species Calotriton arnoldi. The sequence goes on along the minus strand of CAWUFW010003127.1, from coordinate 1,880,136 downwards.
CAGGGCAGACATGGGCTTGCTCATGGCTACTGATGAGGGACAGGAGGAAGAGAGTGACCCACTCCCTGACCTGCTCTCACAGAACCCTGGTGATGGGTCAGTGGATGGTGTAGCCTTGGCAGGCAGCCTCACTACCCAGCAGCAGACTGATTGCAAACAGGTGCTCAATCAGTTCAGACACATATTCTCACTGACACCCAGTCAGACTACCTGGTGCACTCATGAAGTGGACACTGGGGACAGTCTGCCTATTAAAAATAAGATTTATAGGCAACCTGACCATGTCAGGGACTGTATCAGGACAGAAGTCCAGAAGATGTTGGATTTGGGAGTTATTGAACCCTCAGATAGCCCTTGGGCTAGTCCAGTGGTCCTTGTGCCAAAACCTCACACCAGTGGTGGGAAAAGAGAGATGAGGTTTTGTGTGGACTACAGGGGTCTCAATGCAGTCACCAGGACTGATGCCCATCCAATACCTAGGACAGATGAGCTAATAGACACTTTGGCCTCAGCCAAGTATCTAAGCACATTTGACCTGACAGCTGGCTACTGGCAGATCAGACTAGCTGATGATGCAAAGCCAAAGACAGCATTCTCAACCCCTAGTGGGCATTATCAATTTGTGGTGATGCTCTTTGGTCTGAAGAATGCACCTGCCACTTTTCAGAGGCTGGTGAATACAGTCCTTACAGGTCTGGAAGCCTATAGTGCAGCATATCTAGATGATATTGCTGTCTTTAGCTCCACCTGGGAGGATCACCTGGTCCACCTCAGAAATGTTTTACAGGCCCTGCAGAAAGCAGGCCTGACTATCAAGGCCACCAAGTGCCAGATAGGGCAGAGTCAGGTTGTGTACCTGGGCCACCTTGTGGGTGGAGGCCAGGTTCAACCACTGCAGAGCAAGATCCAGACCATCATGGACTGGACTGCTCCCACTACCCAGACTCAGGTGAGAGCCTTCTTAGGCCTGACTGGGTACTATAGGAGATTTGTCAAGGGGTATGGATCAATAGTGACACCCCTGAATGACTTAACTTCCAAGAAAATGCCCAAAAGGTTCAGTGGACAGTTAGCTGTCAAAAGGCATTTGATGACCTGAAGCAGGCCATGTGCACTGCTCCCATTCTACAGAGTCCTGATTACTCCAAGAAGTTCATTGTTCAAACTGATGCATCTGAATTGGGGGTAGGGGATGTACTGTCACAATTGAATGATGAAGGTCAGGATCAGCCAGTAGCTTTCATTAGCAGAAGGCTGACCCCTAGAGAGAAACGTTGGTCAGCCATTGAGAGGGAGGCCTTTGCTGTGGTCTGGGCTCTGAAGAAGTTGAGGCCATAATTGTTTGGTACTCACTTCCTTGTTCAAACAGACCATAAGCCCCTCTTATGGCTAAAACAAATGAAGGGTGAAAACCCCAAACTGCTTAGGTGGTCCATTTCCCTACAGGGGATGGACTTCACAGTGGAACATAGACCTGGGAGTAACCATGCCAATGCAGATGGACTCTCTAGGTACTTCCACTTAGAACATGAAGACTTAACTGGGCAAGGTTAGTTTAATGTCCCTACGTTTGGGGGGGGTTGTGTAGGAGAGTAGGATCTGCTTCACATGGGTACCCCACTTTTTGCTGATGCTTCACTGTTTTTCGACCTTAATCTGGCTGGGGCCCTGCTAATCAGAACCCCAGCCTAGCTGCTTCCTCTCTAAAATGGTTTCCATGTGCCTTAGGCACATCTCTGATTGGAATCTGGAGTGCCCTTATAAGTCCCTAGTATATGGTATACTATGTACCCCGGGCATAGGTACCTCAGAGGCCTACCAGGGGCTGCAGCATGTATTGTGCCACCCCTGGAAGGCCATCCAAACTGACACCACAGGTCTGCTACTGCAGCCTGGGTAAGGTGGTGCATGCACCCCTTACTGTGATATAGGCTACCTATATCACTATATACATACACACATATAAAGCTATAAGTCACTCCTATGGCAGGCCTTATCAATCCTGAAGGCAGAGTGCGTGGTTCCTATGTGAGAGGGTGCCCCTGCATGAGCAGGGCCCCTCTGCAGCGTTCGGAGACCCTTCTCTGATGCTGTTTGTAGTGCAGCCTGACCATATACTCTTAAGCGCATTATAACCTCGCGTTAAATGCTAACTTTGGGATGGCTGCACGAAAACATGTCGTGTTTGGTGTCAAACATCTTGGAATACTACCCCCCCCCGCCAGTTCTGGCGGCGGGGGTAGCATTCCACCCTTCTAGAGGGAAATACATGTACACACCGGTATGCCCGGTACTGACTTTCCAAGCCCTGGCATCACAAAATGGATGCCGCTGCCACAGACACGAGTCTGGCCTCCTGCTGCTGACCGAAACTCCGGCAGGGGAGGCCTGGACAATAGGTTTCCTGTCCCAGGGAGGTGTGACCACCTCCCCAGACATGATAGTGTGTATTGGGGCTCGGCGGGAGCACTCTCTGGTGCTTTGAAGTCCTGCACTGGGGGCACACTAGGTGTCCCTGTGCATACCCCAGTTCAAACCGGCTCAGGGGTTTCCAGCCCCTGCTCTGGTGCAAAACTGGACAAAGGGAAAGGGGTATAACCACCCCTCTGCCCTGACCCTCCCATAGGTGGGGTCACAGAGTATGTCCAACCCCCTACCTTAGTATAAGTAGGGGAACCCAGTCCTTAGGACTTTAGATTTACCTGGACGAAACTCTGATACAGAATCCTGGACCTTCGACGCTCTACTTTAAGATTAGAGGACTGAAGAATCTCCCTTGGGGTCAAGGAGTGACTCCCCTGCTTGGCAGGCACCAAAGAAGCAATTGTCCGGTCTGCATCGCCAAAGCTCCCGTCAGACGCCGAAGTTTTTGCATCACCAGAGGTGGATTTCCAGACTTTTCCGAGGCTGCCCTGAGTCCCCAGCAAAGCTGAGGCCCATAGCTGTCGTGGGTAACGTGGAACCATGACCCCTGGACACCGAACGCATTTGCAAGTGCATCCTCTTCTGGGTCTTCCACGAAGTCATGCTTTGGGCTCCCAGTAGCCCCAGTCTCCAGCACCAACTGCACCGAAGATCACAGGCCTCCACTCCACGAGTGTCCTGTGAGCCAGCTCCACGTGCACCGGCTCGAGGCTCCTTCGCGGTCGCTAGTCCGTTGGCTAGTAGGCCCTCCCGAAGGCCAATCTTTTTTTGCTTGGGCTCCCTGGTTGCTCCAGGTGTGCCCTGACTTATCCTCGCTGGGTGAGTCCCCCAGACCTTGCTGGTCTGCAACATCGTCCTTCTTTGCTTTCCACGAGACTTGCCGTTGCCAAGGCTTGTTGGGTCCAATCTGGTCGCTGACACCCCTGCAATCGACAGACGTCATGGGACAGCTCGAATCCAGCTCCTGGTTGTCGTCAACGCCTCCTAGACCTCGTGGCTGAAGAGTCAAGATGACCGTCAACCTACCTGAAGCACTCGACATCGGTGGGCATCTGCTCATCGCCTTCCTGGTCACAGGATAGTGACCCAGACTCTGTCCCCTCTGCTTTCAGGTTCTTCAGATCTTCGATCCACCTTTGGATCCACCCGAACACTTTCGACTTGGTCGCCAGCAGCACTTTGCAGCAGATCGTCATAGAAAGCGACGACGAAACCCGACCCCGAAAGACACCTATGCACCCGGCTTCCCTGGGTGAGGTAACTCGAGTACTCCGGTGCTCCCATGGGTATAGACACTAGAACAGCCTAGTTCTCAAAGGGTTTGCTCCAAGTCCTCCTCTAAGTGTCCCTTTTCTTTTAAATTCTAATCGCGACTTTCCCCATAGAAGTTAACGGTGGTTCGCGGTTGTGTTCATACACTGCACGCGTCCCCCGTGGGTCCCCTGTGTCACTGCCTTGGGTGGTCCCTTGTGGTCCAAGCACTTCTACAGGCTCTAGGCCTTGTGCCTAGCTCAGTCGTGGTTCTTATACCACTTTATTGGTATATGGTTTGGTACGCCCCTGGGGCTCAAACGTGTATTTGTGCTATTACTGTAGATAACTAACTCGTAACGTATGTACTTCGAACTCTAGCCTCATAAAGAGACTAGAGGGGTGTGTTTAGTAATAAATACATATATTTTGAATATATACCTGGTGTGGTCCTCTTTCATTTGGTCACTCAAGAGATTATAGACTGGTAAAACAAGCTGCTTTACATTCCTTCAAGACTTAGCCTGAAGGCTGCTCTCCATAGCTACCACTAGGATAGCTTTCCATAAAGGTTGTCTTTAACCTATCTCCAATAAGGGGTTGTTTGGACTGGTGCAAGGTGCCCACTATAATTAGTGGACAGCATATGCCAGGCCAACTTCTCACACCCCTGTTGTCTCTTTCTGCACTCGTCTTCCCTCTTTGTGTACCTTACCTGCCTGTTTTTGCATCTCACTTGCCTCTTTCTGCACTTTTCTTGCTTCTTTCTACACCCCTGTAGCTTCTTTCAGCAATTCTCTTGCCTCTTTGTGCACTTCTCTTGACTGTTTCTACACCTCTCTTGCCTCTTTTGCACCTCTGTTGGCTCTTTCTGCACCTCACTTGCTCATTTCTACACTTCTCTTGCCTCTTTCTGCACCCCTGCACTTTCCATGCTTCTTTCTGCACCTGTCTTGCTTCTTTTTGCACCCCTGTTGTCTCTTTATTTACCTCTTTTGCCTCTTTCTGCACTTTTCTTGCCTTTTTCTACACCTCATTTGCTTCTTTGTGCACCCCTGTTGTCTCTTTCAGCACTCGTCTTCCCTCTTTCTGTACCTTTCCTGCCTGTTTTTGCATCTCACTTGCCTCTTTCTTCACTCTTCTTGCTTCTTTCTACACCTCTGTTGCTTCTTTCAGCAATTCTCTTGCCTCTTTCTGCACTTCTCTTCCTTCTTTCTGCACCCCTCCTGCCTCTTTCTGTACCTCTCTTGCATCTTTGTGTACCTCTCTTGCCTCTTTGTGCACCTCTCCTACCCCGTTCTGCACCCCTTTTGCCTCTTTTTACACCTCTGTTGGTTCTTTCTGCACTGCTCTTGCTTCTTTCTGCACCTCACTTGCCTCTTTCTGCACTTCACTTGCTTTTTTCTGCACCTCTCTTGCCTCTTTTGGCACCTGTGTTGCTTCTTTCTGCACTTCTCTTGCCTCCTTCTGCACCTCTTAGTTAGAGGTAGTTTTAATCCCCCTGCCCTATTATGTACTAGGCGATACAAAAGGGGATGATGGACGGAACGTTTGAGCCAATCAAACACTCACCCCCAGTCAACTGATCTGGGTTTAATCCATCATCATTCTTTAGCTCACTCCACCACCCCAGTTCAGACATGGCCATATGCAAATCAGTCTGACCCTGTGCCTCATGGGAACAGTCCAGCCCGAACTGCCAAGCCATGTCTTCCCTGGACCGGAAACAAGCATCCTAGGACCGGTTTCTGGCATTCCAGCCGTCATCAGCCAGGCTTGCTTGAATCCAGTGGCAAAGTGAGCAAGGGACCCACGTCTGGGCATACCCCCGCCAACTTAGGGCGAACAAAGCGATACAAAAGGGGATGACTGATTTGACTGGTATTATGTGGAGTGTATTTATGTTGCATTGAGTAGAGAGTAATTGTGTGGCGTGTAATTATGTGGTACTGAGTGGTATGTGGAGCGTATTTATGTTGCATTTAGTAGAGTGTAATTATGTGGCGTGAAACTATGTCACACCGAGTGATATTTTGTGGAGTGTATTTATGTTGCATTGAGTAGAGTGGAATTATGTGGCGTCTAATTATGTGCCACAGTGGTATTATGTGGAGTGTATTTATGTTGCATTGAATAGAGTGTAATTATGTGACGTGTAATTATGTGGTACTGAGTGGTATTATGTTGAGTCTATTTATGTTGCATTGAGTAGAGTGTAATTATGTGGCACTGAGTGGTATTATATGGAGTGTATTTATGTTGTATTGAGTAGAGTGTTATTATGTGGCGTGTAATTATGTGGCACTGAGTGGTAATATGTGGAGTCTATTTATGTTGCATTGAATAGAGTGTAATTGTGACGTGTGATTATGTGGTACTGAGTGGTATTATGTGGAGTGTATTTATGTTGCATTGAGTAGTGTAATTACGTGGTGTGTAATTATGTGGTACTGAGTGGTATTATGTGGAGTGTATTTATGTTGCATTGAGTAGAGTGTAATTATGTGGCGTGTAATTATGTGGCACTGAGTGGTATTGTGTGGAGTGTATGTTGCATTCAGTAGAGTGTAATTATGTGGCATGTAATTATGTGGCACTGAGTGGTATTTGGAGTGTATGTTGCATTGAGTGCAGTGTAATTATGTAGCATATAATTATGTGGCACTGAGTGGTATGTGAAGTGTATTTATGTTGCATTGAGTTGAGTGTAATTATGTGGCGTGTTAATATGTGGCACTGAGTGGTATTATGTGGAGTGTATTTATGTTGCATTGAGTAGAGTAATTATGTGGCGTGTAATTATGTGGTACTGAGTGGTATTATGTGGAGTGTATTTATGTTGCATTAAGTAGACTGTAATTATGTGGTGTGTAATTATGTGGTACTGAGTGGTATGTTGAGTGTATTTATGTTGCATTACGTAGACTGTAATTATGTGGCGTGTAACTATGTCGCCGAGTGGTTTTTTGTGGAGTGTATTTATGTTGCATTGAGTAGAGTGTAATTATGTGGCGTGTAATTATGTGGCACAGTGGTATTATGTGGTGTATTTATGTTGCACTGAATAGAGTGTAATTATGTGACGTGTAATTATGTGGTACTCAGTGGCATTATGTTGAGTGTATTTATGTTGCATTGAGTAGAGTAAATATGTGGCGTGTAATTATGTGGCACTGAGTGGTATTATATGGAGTGTATTTATGTTGCATTGAGTAAAGTGTAATTATGTGGCGTGTAATTATGTGGCAATGAGTGATATTAAGTGGAGTGTATTTATGTTGCATTGAGTAGAGAGTAATTGTGTGGCGTGTAATTATGTGGTACTGAGTGGTATGTGGAGTGTATTTATGTTGCATTTAGTAGAGTGTAATTATGTGGCGTGAAACTATGTCGCACCGAGTGGTATTTTGTGGAGTGTATTTATGTTGCATTGAGTAGAGTGGAATTATGTGGCGTCTAATTATGTGCCACAGTGGTATTATGTGGAGTGTATTTATGTTGCATTGAATAGAGTGTAATTATGTGACGTGTAATTATGTGGCACTGAGTGGTATTATATGGAGTGTATTTATGTTGTATTGAGTAGAGTGTTATTATGTGGCGTGTAATTATGTGGCACTGAGTGGTAATATGTGGAGTGTATTTATGTTGCATTGAATAGAGTGTAATTGTGACGTGTGATTATGTGGTACTGAGTGGTATTATGTGGAGTGTATTTATGTTGCATTGAGTAGAGTGTAATTACGTGGTGTGTAATTATGTGGTACTGAGTGGTATTATGTGGAGTGTATTTATGTTGCATTGAGTAGAGTGTAATTATGTGGCGTGTAATTATGTGGCACTGAGTGGTATTGTGTGGAGTGTATGTTGCATTCAGTAGAGTGTAATTATGTGGCATGTAATTATGTGGCACTGAGTGGTATTTGGAGTGTATGTTGCATTGAGTGCAGTGTAATTATGTAGCATATAATTATGTGGCACTGAGTGGTATGTGAAGTGTATTTATGTTGCATTGAGTTGAGTGTAATTGTGTGGCGTGTTAATATGTGGCACTGAGTGGTATTATGTTGAGTGTATTTATGTTGCATTGAGTAGAGTAATTATGTGGCGTGTAATTATGTGGTACTGAGTGGTATGTTGAGTGTATTTATGTTGCATTAAGTAGACTGTAATTATGTGGCGTGTAACTATGTCGCCCTGAGTGGTTTTTTGTGGAGTGTATTTATGTTGCATTGAGTAGAGTGTAATTATGTGGCGTGCAATTATGTGGCACACTGGTATTATGTGGTGTATTTATGTTGCACTGAATAGAGTGTAATTATGTGACGTGTAATTATGTGGTACTCAGTGGCATTATGTTGAGTGTATTTATGTTGCATTGAGTAGAGTAAATATGTGGCGTGTAATTATGTGGCACTGAGTGGTATTATATGGAGTGTATTTATGTTCCATTGAGTAAAGTGTAATTATGTGGCGTGTAATTATGTGGCACTGAGTGATATTATGTGGAGTGTATTTATGTTGCATTGAATAGAGTGTAATTATATGGCACTGAGTGGTATTATGTGGAGTTTATTTATGTTGCATTGAGTAGAGTGTAATTATGTGGCGTGTAATTATGTGGCACTGAGTGGTATTATTTGGAGTGATTGTTGCATTGAGTGCAGTGTAATTATGTAGCATATAATTATGTGGCACTGAGTGGTATTATGTGGAGTGTATTTATGTTGCATTGAGTACAGCTTTTACTTCAGTATTAAGTGCTAACAAGTGCTGGAAAAGTCTAGTCTTCATCAATTTTAGCATATATACAGATTACTGTATTACTATCTATAATTCACATCTCAACAAAACATTATAACGGATGTTAAATAGAACCTGCTGAAAACAGTGGAGGGGCACGTTCAGAGGACTTTTCACAAGAATCTAAAAATATACAGTGATATAATCAAAAGTAAAAAGGAAGTGTGTGCACAGACTTTACAAGCAACCAAAACACTCAATATGCTCTTTTTTACCAGCAACACATAGTGCAAGGCTTAACAAAGCAGGGGGTCTCCGTCAGTTCTTATAGCCCTTAACTGAGTCTGTTTATAAACATTCTTAATATTTACAGATAAACTAAAGAAATAAGGAGATTGTGAGGCAGAAGATTCAATTTCATTCCAGTTCAGCAATCAAAGTACTTCCAGTGCACACTTGACTCGCTAAAGGTAGCAATAGAGAGCAGAGAAGGCTGACCCCAGGGTGCGCTACATTGATAGCGACTGAAACACAGCGTAACAAGGTATTGTTAAATCTGTGTCTCTTCTACAGACAAGGGGCACAATTTAGAGGGCAATATGGAATGGAGCGAAATCCTCAAATTAACTCCACGACTCGCAGTCCACACCATTTACATGCTTCGCTCCACCTACGCCCACCTTACATCCATCTCTCCACTGAGCCCAATCCTGCTGGCATCAATGCGACCCTCAGTCACATCATAGACCACCACTAAAAACAGATTGTCACAGCCAATAGGGCCAAAAGGCGAGGCCTATTGTATTTGCCAATGCTCGTTTATATACCGGTTCATATCACACAAGCTGTTTATAAGCCCTGTAAGTAACGACTTGCTATTAAAACATCATCTAATTGTAATCAGATGTAATGGTCACTCCATGTCATCACTTCCAGCCCTGTGCTTTTGTGTGACCACCCAATGCATTCTGGGTGTAGTAGTCTTGTTTACTTCAATCTACCCAACTACATTAATACAGTCGAGGTTGCCACCCTACTTACAGTGGCACAATTCACTGGACGCCCCCGGCAACTTGCAATAGAAGTGGCTGTATGGGCCCTGGCGAGGGGCTCCAGCGGACTTCAGAGCTTCTAAGCATGACGGCACGGCGAGCTGACTTTTCTTTCAGATGTCAGTCCTGTTCAGCAGGAACCTCCCTCATCAGTTTACAGAGCTTGAGGGAGAGCCCGGAGTGCAGATGTGCAGTGGAGAGAAAACCAGCACTGAAATCAGACACGGGATGCCGGAGACACAAGCGCCGTCCCAGACACGATCCCTTCCGGGGCAGTCGCTCCCCATTGGGTGCTGGGACACAGACGACCTGTCATGAGGCTCCAAACTCGAGCAAAAGTGCAACTCCGGGGGATAGTACCGTAAAGTGGGACAGAGGGCATTCCCCGCTCTGATTGCAGTGCTTAGAAAACACTTCAAGGAGCAAGACGTTTTTCGCCAGAGATAAGAAAGTAGTATATTTGGAAGCATGTTACGTGCTGGTTTAGAGCCTCGTTTTAGACCGTTAACGCTACACACACACGCCTGCCATGCCGTAGTTATCTGTTAATTTCACGTTCATGATAAGGAAAAAGCGGGGTGTATGTCCTTACGGAATGCTTCTAAAAAGGCTGTCAGAGCAAGAAAGAGAAGCCGAACATAACAAGCATCGCCCGAAAGGAAAGCGGCTGAAAAAAATATATATATTTGTCAATTCTGGGGCTCTTTATAAAGATGTAGACTTAAATGAAACAGTTCAGACAATGTTCAATGAAACTAAACAGTGGTGCGCGCGCACCACAGAGGAGCGCGGGGGAGGGGAGGGAGCTCGGCAGCGGCAGCAAGGCGAGCGCGCGCTGCTGCGCGTTCTGGCCACCGTCGGGAATGGGAGGAGCGAAGGCGGGACATGCGCCCGCCTTTGCCCAATCGCGTGCCGTTTTTTCTAAAAAAACGCACGCTACAGCCAATGAGGGCTTCTGGAAACAAAACCACACGCACGAGCGTGTGGGTCGTTTTCAGAAGCCCTTTCTAGAGGTCTCGCGCTGCGCGAGCAGTGCTGCGCACTGCAACGCCAGGCGCAAGACCTAAAAAATGAAGCACGGGCTCCCACGCTTCGTGGTTAATTGGCCCCCGGGTGGGCCAAGTCCAGGGGGCATGCGGGGCTTTATTATTAATTATATGGGGGGCCTCTAAGGCCCCCCCAAGCCCTGGGGACCGCCACCCCCCGGGGCTTTAAACAAAATGGGGCAAAAGGAGTGTTGTAAAAAGGGGCATGGCCTCTGAACACCTCTCTGCAACGCAGCTCTCTGGCGCGTACTGGAGGTATCTGGTGGGCCAGTTGGCCCCTAGGGACCCTCGGGATTGAGGAGGAATTAATTCTCCAACTTAAAATGCGCCACAGGGCGTGTTTGCAGACATGTCACCTCAGGCCCCACCCCCTTCCTTCACCATTGTGCAAATATTCCTCTAAAATCAGCCGAACTACGAATTCCGATTTACTCACCTGTTATCAGGAGAGACCTCAGTGCTGCATCTTTGAGCCCAGTACTGATCCTGAAAAGTAATTTTAACCGTACTTACCAGTAACTTGGATTTCCTTCCATAGGATATCATTGCCTGCTTTTTGCTGAAAAAGTTTCTGTGTCGATTTTTGAAACATACAAATATTCCTCTAAAATCAGCAGAACTACGAATTCCGATTTACTCACCTGTTATCAGGAGAGACCTCAGTGCTGCATCTTTCAGCCCAGTACAGATCCTGAAAAGTAATTCTAACCGTACTTACCAGTAACTTGAATTTCCTTCCATAGGCTAACATTGACTGGTTTCACTTGGAAATTCTTCTAAGTGTTGAGTTTTGGAACTTTATAATATTCCTCTAAAATCAGCTGAACTACGAATTCCGATTTACTCACCTGTTATCAGGAGAGAACCCAGTGCTGCATCTTTTAGCCCAGCACTGACCCTGAAAAGTAATTCTAACCGTACATACCAGTAACTTGAATTTCCTTCCATAGGCTAACAATGACTGGTTTCACTTGGAAATTCTTCTAAGTGTTGAGTTTTGGAACTTTATAATATTCCTCTAAAATCAGCTGAACTACGAATTCCAATTTACTCACCTGTTATCAGGAGAGACCTCAGTGCTGCATCTTTCAGCCCAGTACAGATCCTGAAAAGTAATTCTAACTGTACTTACCAGTAACTTGAATTTCCTTCCATAGGCTAACATTGACTGGTTTCACTAGGAAATTCTTCTAAGTGTGGAGTTTTGGAACTTTATAATATTCCTCTAAAATCAGCCGAACTACGAATTCCGATTTACTCACCTGTTATCAGGAGAGAACCCAGTGCTGCATCATTTAGCCCAGCACTGACCCTGATAAGTAATTCTAACCGTACTTACCAGTAACTTGTATTTCCTTGTATTGGAATCCATTGTCTGGTTTTCCGCAGAAAAGTTTCAAAGTGCCGTTTTTCACAAACTACAAATATTCCTTAAAAATTGCCTGTATGACTTAAAAGCATTCTTTCAACTGTTTACAGGAGATGCACCAGTGCTGGATCCAGGATCCACCACTGAGTAAGAAAAAGAAACGATAACACTACTTACCTGCTAAGTGAATTTCCTTCCATAGGATAACATTGGTGATTCTATGTGAAAAAGTTTCTAAGTGTCAACTTTTAAAATACAATAATATTCCTTAAAAATCACTACTGCAACCAAAACGCTTTTACTCAACTGTTTACAGGAGATGTCCCAGGACTGAATCTAGGATCCAGTCCTGTGGTTAGAAAAAGTAATCCATAAAGTAACTAATTGCATTTAACTAGAAATTCACATTGAGCTCAATGTTGCATTGTGTTTGAAATTGTGTTGCCCATTGCAACAACTGTAACTACTGTACTTAAAAGTCTATTGCCTATTTGCAAAGTATTTAAACTAAAGTAATTCATTCTGAGAAAGTATATTTTGTAATGTAATGTATAATGTAATTACAATGTAATTTAAAAAATAAAATATCTAAAAATAAATAGTTTAAAAAAATGTAGTAAATCAGTATCAAAAAAATAAATATAACAATTAATACATTTAAAAATTGTCATTTACAAAACCTTTGAAATTCACTGGAAAAACCCATAGGTTTTAGGCACGTTATAGTTAGGAATTAGCATTTAAAAAACCTTTGAAATTCACTGAAAAAACCATAGGTTTCAGACACGTTATAGTTAGAAATTAGCATTTAAAAAACCTTTGGAATTCACTGAAAAAACCATAGGTTTCAGACACGTTATAGTTAGAAATTTGCATTTAAAAAACCTTACAAATTCACTGAAAAAACCATAGGTTTTAGGGACAGTTATAGTTAGTTGGACATTGCACTCGTACAAAACCCGTGAAATTCCCCCGTTATAGTTAGTTCAGCTAACTATAACTCGCGCCCCGCAATGCACTGCTGATGACGTCACATATTACATCACTCATGACATGGTCAGTGACATCACTGATGACATCACTGATGACATCTCAAATGACATCATAGGACCAAAGATGGTGTTTTTAAACTCAAAACATAACCAACATAAGCCCCGAAATGCTAGCCACAAAATGACTAACGCTGAGCCCAATTAAGCAATCCCTCCCATATTACTTTCCTCTTGCTATTCTGTAATCTACCCAGATCTATCCTAGAAATCTTATATAACGAGGATAACCATTCTAAGTGTGTCGGAGGTGTGACCTCTACCCATCTCCTACAAATCTCTCTCCTGGCTAACAAGATTGAATAAAAAGGAACCCCTTGCGGGGCCTACAACTTCACTAGTTATGCCAAAGATGATTAAGACGAGAGAGATTTGGACTGGGGTACCTATAATATCGGCTAGAGTTGCCACTACACTCTCCCAGAATTCTTTTATCACTGGACACTCTTTAAACATATGTATATCGGTAGCATTTACCAAGTCACATTTCTTGCATCTAACTGGGGGCCTTTTGCTATTTTTGAAAGTCTAGCTGGAGTTAAATTGGCCCTATGTGTAGTAAAGTAGTGGTTCCTCCTCAACCAGGCGGGTTTTACAATAGAAAAGAGTGTCTGAAAAGAAGTCTGCCACACCCTCTCCCAACACTCGTCTGGCATAGAGGCTCCCCACAATTCTTCTGCCAGTTTAAACTCTCCATCAATAGTTTCCACTATGGACCAATAGTAAAAAGAAACCTCTTTCCCCCAACAGGCCTTGAAACCAATTGATCCTCAAGAGTGTTTCCTATGCCTATCGGATTTTTAAGATTCTGTGACCAACTCAGCAGCTGCACGTACTTAAACCTGGACATACCCTCCTCCAGCATGTTATGAAAAAACTCCCAGGGTAGAAGGGACCCTTCAGAAGCCAGATCCTTCCATACTAGTAACCCTGCTGTTCTAAGTGGTATTGCTAATTTATCCTTCAGGCATTCTGGGACCCCGGAGAGTCCCAGAGCGGAGCTAGGCTGGAGTAATAGTTAAGGCCAGTACGCTGCCTAATTCTGAACCATATCCGGGCTGCGGCCAAAAGAACTTTCAACCTGATCTTCTTGAAGTACCTTTGGTCACCAAATTTAAAGAGGAAACCCTCAAGCGGCAATCCCACCCCCTTCAGCATGGCCGAAAACATAATAACTCTTTCTGAATCATCTGGGGATTTTAACAGCATCCTAGAGTGCGATAATTGAAAGGCCCATGCATAATACTGAAGGTCGGGGAGCGTAAGGCCGCCCTTCTCCCTTCTGCGCCTTAGCTTCTTCCACGCTATTCTTGTAGATTTGTATGCCCAGGCAAATGAGTTAATAGCTTGTTGTAATTTGTCTATTGCCTGTTTTTCAAAGTGCAAAGCAATGGTGTTGAAAAGGAAAGTGATTTTCGGTAGTATAATCATTTTAATCAGATTAATTCTACCAAAAATAGTCAAAGGGAGATGTGCCCAAGATCTCATGAGCTTCTGGCAATCCCTAGAAATATTTGCAATATTAGTCCCCGCTATCTTATCTATGTTCTGTACAATCCTTACGCCCAAATATCTCATGTCACCCCTGGTCTGGTACCCACTCCCGGCAAATTCCATGTCATGATCTCTGTTTTTCTGCGTTCACCTCGTAGCCAGAAACCCGACCAAAGTCTTGTGCCAACCTGATGACCTGGGGGAAAGATACCTCCAGCTCTGATGACAAAATCAAAACATCATCCGCATACAGGGCGACCTTCCTCTCCCACGCTCCAAACTTAAAAGATGAAATGCTCGGTTCATCTCTCAGACGCTGAGCAAAAGGCTCAATATACAAATCAAAAAGGAGCGGGGAGAGTGGGCAGCCCTGTCTGGTGCCCCTAGTAATCTTAAAAGGATTAGTCAGTTTCACATTGACTAGGAGTCTTGCAGTAGGGTCTTGATATATAAGTTGTATAGCACGGCAACATTTCTCTCCCAAGTTAAACCTTTCCATCACTGCCGTTAAATATATCCAGTTTACCCTGTCGAACGCCTTAGTGGCATCCAACGTCATTGCTGCCAAGGGTAAAGAAAAGGTTGAAGCCAGGTCAATTGCACCTATAAAATCATAAGTTAGGTCAAATACGTTTCTGCCCCTTATGAAACCTTTTTGGTCTGGATGTAACATACTGTCTTCTACTGCTCCCAACCTATCTGCCAGAATCCTTGTGAATACTTTATAGTCTGTATTCAAGAGGGAAATAGGTCTATAGGTCCCACAACTTGCCGGATTCTTTCCTGCTTTCAGAATTAATGAAATGGTAGCTTGACCCCATGAAACAGGGGGTCTAGTACCCTCAGATAGTATATTATTGAAGAGTACCGTCATAATGGGTATTATTGTCTCTCCCAAAGATCTATACAATTCTGCTGGAAGCCTGTCGGGCCCAGCTGCCTTACTCCCCTTGCAGGCGGCAATGGCCTTCCTAACCTCCTGCTGGGATATGTCCTGCTCCAAATTTTCTCGCTGGGAGGAATTTAAGGAGGCTAACGTGCATTTCCCTAACCATTCCTTCGCATAAGTTTTATCTACCTCATTATCTTCCTTGTATAATACCTGAAAGAAGGCAAAAAACGCCTCTCCAATTTCTTCATCAGTTGATACTGAAGAGGAGTTATCCTCACTATCAATCCGTTTTATCAAGTTGCGTGTCCTATCCGACTTAACCTTCCATGCCAGGAGTTTACTGGCTCCCTCTCCGTATTCAAAATGGGCCATCTTACTGGCTTCCCATCTTTTTGTAATCCTGAGCTGAATGGTGGTCTCCAGCTGGTCTTTCAGGGTTTGTAGTTCTGATATGTGTTCCTGTCGCTTCTCAATATCAATCTCCTTATTCAACCTCACCTCTACTACCTTCATAGAAGACTCCATTTGTGTCACCTCTTCTCTATATTGCCTATTCCTATGGCATACCCTACTTGTGACTATACCCCTCAAGAATGCCTTCCAGGCGTCCCATACCATTGGAATCTCGGCAGAGCCGATATTCAACTTAAAAAAACATTCTGTTTCTTGAGACAGGTGTTTAACCTCAGAATCTTCTAAAAGTAATGCACGGTCGAACGTCCATTTCCGTGAATGTTCCCCCACTGCCAGACATAAGTCCATCCAAACAGCTGCGTGATCAGACAGGTGAGGTGTCAAATACCCTACATTCTTGATCTTGCCCCTAAGATCGTAACTAGCCAGAATATAATCTATCCTTGACTTATGGCCATACTTGTTATTATAAAAGGACACACCAAGCTGGACGCCCGACCTTTCCCTCCATACGTCGCACAAACCCGTCTGTGTCATCATAGTTTGAAGATATGTCCGTGATTTGGACAGTGCATTTGCCCTACTATTAGGGGATTTATCTAACAAGGGGTCTAAAACTATATTAAAGTCACCCGCCATAATCATGGGTTCTGGGAATTCCAACAAATTTGAAAAAATGGTTTTCAGGGAAGAGGGATCGTCCTGATTAGGACCGTAATAGCCTATTACTGTAAGAAGGGAACCTTGAATAGATAGTTTTACAATAACCCACCTGCCGCCCGGGTCAGTCATTGATTCTAAAACACGAGCATTGGCTTGCTTTTTGACCAGGATGGCTACCCCTCTAATATTGGCACTCTGATTAGTGCCAATTAGATGTTCCACCCATTTTAATTTACTGAATATCTCAACCAATTCCCCTCTTAAAAGGTGCGTTTCTTGTAATATAATAATCTGTGCGGGAGAATCCCTGAGATACTGCAAAATTTTTACCCTCCTTGTCTTCACTCGTAGGCCATTAATATTTCAAGATAAAAACTGAATAACGGTCATGGTGGTCTGAACAACAAAGGCTGAGGTCTGAACAACAGAGACTTAAATGCACCAAGGTGACAGGCCCAGACCAAGGGTGACCAAAACAAATAAATGCGGCTAAAAGGCGAATGAGAGATTTTTTTTTCCTTTTTCCCTGGATGCTCCCCACCTTGTGCCCCCCCTCCAACTCCCCCTTCCTTACCCCACCCATGGAGAACCCTACCCCCATTTATCTGGACTAATAGTCCAGCTTCTGCCTACCAAGGCAGCCCGCCCTGTCCTCTCCTTACTTATATATTAGGCTAAAGGCTGAGTGCAATTCCAAAGACTAATCCTAAGTTTACTAAATTGTAATTAATTTGAGATTGTGTTATGGATGTTTTTTTATAACTATCATAAATAACCTATGTTAAATGTTAAATCTAACCCTAAAGAAACCAAAGAAAGGAATGGCGAGAAGGATAGGGAAGAGGAAGCCTATATGAATATCTATGGCTAAGCTATACTAATCTACTCTACTACGTAGCTGTAGCTCTGTTAAGACTTTCAAGCAGCTCATCTGCCTCCTGCACTGTTCTAATATTGTGCATCTTGTTATTATACATAACTTTCAAATGTGCAGGGAATTTTAACTGTGCAACCGCACCGAGCCTTCTAAAATCCTCCATTTTCCTGCCCAGTTCCCATTGTCTGTCCAAGGTTATTCGGGCCAGATCTGAGCGAATCTCATAGGCAAAGTCTCTAGGTTTCAAGGACTTTTGTTTTAAAGCACAATTGAGAATCTTTTCTTTCAAGGAAAAAGTTAGGAAATTTGTAAGAATTTTTCTCGGCTTCAGCCGGTTGGGATGTTTTCAAAAAGGGTCCCTGTGGATCCTCTGAATGTCATTCTTCAGCTCTTCCACCGATTCTTCAATCTGGACCGATTCCTTTATAAGGGTAGCAATAAAGGACTTAATATCGTCTCCTTCGATCCCTTCTGGAATGTTCAGGAGACGCAAGTTGTTCCTCCGTGAGTTATTTTCAAGCACCTCCAGCCTATCGCGTAGTATTATCTCCTCTTTTTTAAGCATGGCAATATCTGTTTTAGCCACCACCAACTCCTCCTTAATTTCTCCAACAGAGTTTTTTTTTGGAGGAGAACATGGCGGCCGCTAGCTAAGCCGCCGCTTGCCGCCGGAGGCAGCTACGTCCTGTCCACTTACTAGTGTAATGTGAGGCTGGGAGCTGTGTTTTTCTGTCCTCTCGTGCTCCTGTTGACGGCGTCTGGGTGCGCTTGGGAGCTCTCTTTTCCCCCCTGCAGCTCGTCTCTTTTTTCCTCCGCGGTTCTTCGAGTGGTGATTGTGTGGCAGCCGCTCCCACCTCTGGATGTGTGGCGGCGCGTCTGGGGATCGTTGGTCTGCTGCCGCCCTGGAGTTGAGAAGTGGCCGCAGAGCAGCGGCCCGTGGGCTCCTCCGGGCGGATACAGGCAGAGGCAGAGGCAGCACAGGTCATCTTTTACCACGCGGCTGGGTTGGCGCGTCCCTGCCATCCGAGGAGGAGGTTGAGGTGGAGGTTGATAAACTCGGGCTTCAGGCGCTACAGAATTCACCATCACAAGACCAGGTGCAGGGGGGGCAGGGCGGAGGGTTGCGGTTGCAGCCGAATATTGCTCGAGCTACTGCATTAGGCACTGCAACACTGACTACAGAGAGAGGTAAATTAGTGCTCACTGCTGCACAGTCATTGCACCCGAAATCACTTACCCCGGTACGGGAGGAGAAGGAGGAGAAGGAGATCAAAACCAGCACGCCCATTAAAGTCAAAGATAAGAGGGGTAGGAGATACGGTGGTGGGGCACAGGGGGCTACAAAAACTAAGACTAAGACTAAGCCCGAGCCTAGGAAAATTGCTAGGAATAATTCTAAGGTTGATAGAAGTCTTCAGGTTATTAGTGGAGGTTCAAGTGTTAGTGCATCGCAGGTAGATGAAGGTGAGGGAGAGGAAAATATATGTTTGAATACACCCTCTGAACTAAGGAGAGTTGGTAATTTTTCCACTTTTCAACACGGGGA
This sequence comes from Calotriton arnoldi, assembly GCA_963921515.1. Taxonomy (NCBI): domain Eukaryota; kingdom Metazoa; phylum Chordata; class Amphibia; order Caudata; family Salamandridae; genus Calotriton; species Calotriton arnoldi. The sequence goes on along the minus strand of CAWUFW010003127.1, from coordinate 1,861,316 downwards.
GGTAAAAGGTAGGAGTATTAAAGCGGGGAAGACAAAAAGCCATTTCATAGACACAAGGATTAAGATTAATCCGTCCCTGCGGTCCTACTTTAAAGTCCAACCATTAGTCTTAGACATCGCTGAGCAAGGGGAAGCTTTAAGAAGAAGCCAAAAAGGTCAGTTAGTACCCTTTCCAGGCTTGGAAAAGATGGAAAAGATGGAAAAGATGGACTTGGCAGGAAAAACCTCTGTAGGGGGCAGACTCCCTGTGAAATGGTAGTTGCAACAGTCCCGATAGCACTAAATGTGGCCTCGGATAAGATTCCTCCACAATTGGCTACTCCAGCTTGCTTGTCTATGAGCATGACCATGTCTGATAATGAAACCGTAGAAAGCCGAAAAACCGTTGAAGAGCAGGGAATTGGAGGGCCCTCTGTGGCTTCCTTGGAAGCTCTTTTCTCCTCCTTGTCAGTGGACATAAAGAGGGGTTTCTCCGTATCCGAAGCCAATCAGGGGGAGATTCGACTCTTTTGTGAAACGCTAGACAAGAAAATTGATCTTTTAAATTCCAGGACTCACTGATTCATAGATCAACACACACATCCCCTCACTCACCCATGCAGCCACTCATACACCCACTCACTCACTAATATAGCCACAGACATATCATCTCATACACCCACACAGCCACTCACACAATGAGTCAGTCACCAATAGAGCTACTGACACACCTACTTACTCACTGATAAAGTCAATCACACAGCCACTTACTCACCCATACAGTTACACACACACTCACTCACCTAGACATACAGATATAGCGATACTAACATGTACTCACTCACCTATACAGTCACTGACAAAAGCACACAATCACCCATACAGTTACTTACACATTCACTCACTCACCAATACTCTCACTCACATACCCCATCACTCACCTATACTACCTTTCACATACCCAGTTACTCACCCATATACCACAGACACATGCACTCCCTCACCGACACAGCCATACACACACTCACTCACCCATATGGTCCCTCACACATGGACTCACTAAGCCATACAGTCACTGACTCACCCACTCCCTCATCCATACAGGCAGTCACAAACCCCCTCACCCACCCAAACAGACATTCAGACACCCATAGAGGTACTCAGACAACCAATCACTCATCCATACAGAAACTCATGTACCCACTCACACACTCCATACAGAAACTCATGTACCCACTCACACACCCATACAGCCACATAGACACCAATTGACAGACAGATACAGACATTCACACAACTAGTCACTCACCCATACATTCACTGAGACACCTAATCACTCACTTATACAGTTAGTCACGTACTAACTGAATCATCCAATCAGGCACTCATACACCCACTGATTCACCAATACACCTTGGTATATATACTTAACACTCATAAACTTTTAAAAACACTCACAGTCAATGGATGATGTCACCTGTGATGTCATCAGTGATGTCATCAATGATGTCACTGACCATGTCATCAATGATATAATATGTGAGGTCATAAGCAGTGCATTGCAGAGGTGTGAGTTTTAGTTAGCTCACTAACTATAGGGGCTGAATTTCTCTGGTTTTGAATGAATGGAATGGAATATCAGCCTATCTATAATGTAACTGTAACCTTTGTTTTTTTCAGTGAATTTCCAAGATTTTTTTAATTCCATCTACTAACTATAACATACCTGTAACCTTAGTTTTTTCAGTGAATTTCTAAGGGTTTTTAAATGCTAATTCCTAACTATGACATCCTTGTAACCTGTGGTTTTTTCAGTGAATTTCTATGGTTTTTAAAATGCGAATTCTTAACTATAACGTTCCTGTAACCTTTTATTTTTCCAGTGAATTTCTATGGTTTTTTAGGTCGAGCCCAGGCAGTGCGCATACGCTGTCTGAAAGACTTGCTGTAATCCCTATACGGAGTGTAATCCCACCTGCTGCTTGGGATGGGTTTACTCCTTCGTCCCTCTTGTTTGCTGGCTCCTCATTAGTTGGTGCCCCGATACATCACTTCCGTTTATTAGGCAGGCGCACCACCCAACTACAGTTTCCTTACGCTGTGAGTGTTTATATGTTATTTTGGGGACTACTTTTATATAGTTTGTGTTACACTGTAGGTGTTTACTGTGGTGCTTATTTTTAGTACTGCGTGCCGCCGTCTAGTACTGTGTGCCGCCGTTTATGTAATCATCATGGCACCAGCTTTATGGGCCGACCCGCACATAACTTATCTACTGGGTGCCGCGCTTCATGTTCAGCATGGCACCCGTGTTTATATTTTTTTTATGCGTCCACTCCACTCCAACACCCCCCCTGCCCCCACTGTGCCCTTGCAGTTATTAAATTGACACTTTTATGTAATCATCACAGCGCCCGCATCACAGGTCGACCCGCGCATAACTAATCTACACGGGCGCTGCGCTTCATGTCCAGCACGGTGCCTGTGTTATATAATATGGCTTACACAAATATATCATGCCGCCATTTATATAATCATCATGGTATCTGCTTCACTGGCCGACCCACGCTTAACTTATCTACACGGGCGCCGCGCTTCAGGTTGAGCACAGCACCCGTGTTTATATTTTTTTATGCGTCCACTCCACTCCAACACCACCTTCCCCCACTGCAGTTCGTTAATGGGAAGTCAAACGGGCTCACTTGTCAGGATGTTGCTTTGCTTTTGAGTGTAAATCAGTATCTAAATTATGACTTGTACAGGGGTGTTTGTGTTGTATTTATTGCAGAGTTCCCCAGTGCAGTCATCAGGTGTACTGCAATCTCCAACTCCTCCACATAAACAAGTTGCCCTAATGACACATCTAGGTTGTATATTCTATTAACTCATAGGTTCCACCTTCCTTCACGTGCTGACATGCAATGCTACAAATATATAAAAGTGAACATTTAACTCATGTATTTCTTACTCTCTCTGAGGACATATGAAGTAATGTAGAAGTGACTCACAGTGTACAACTGCTAAAGCCTAAGTCTCACATGCATTCTTTATTGTGTTGCGTGACAAAGGCTGGTGTCTGGTCTTTGTTGCCTGGTAAAGCAACCTCTGTAAAAGAGATATTGTTCTCCTAAATGATTGGCAGCATTCACCTCTGAAACTTCGCCAACATAAATATGACCTTCATGTTAGTGTTCCTCTGATTGTTTTGCAACAGACGCACCATCCAGTGCTTTAAAAAGATGCCCTTGCTTGACCAGAAATAAGGCAAGTTTCCATTTTGCAGTTGCATTCAGTCCAATTAATTTCAGAGGATCTGGACTTTGAAAGTACTTGGCCATGAATATTGTTTTAGTGGTAGAAAGGGGACTATGTCTTCTCTGGAGGGCCAAGTGAGAAGCTTAAACAATCCTTTAAGATTGTTTTCTGTAGATATGTTATGCTTTTTTCGTTTTATTTTGCCTGTGTTTGTGGATATCCTGTTCCGTCCGCTAACACATACCTTTTAGTTTTCTTCCCACATAGAGTGGTCCATAATATCTATTCATGTACATTGAGGCCACATTTTGCATTATTTGCCTGACACAGGTTACAATAACACTGCATACTGTACGCTTTAGCGATTCCATGAATCCCACAGTGCGAAAGTGCGAATTAGTGTGTGTGGTACGCTGAACCTGTGTCATGCAGATTGTTGTCATCCTGTGATGTCTGCACTAGTGCACATCATCGTCTGCAAATTTCCCAATAAGGATACATCACCCCTATAGATCTGTTTCAAGGTGTATTGCACTCCGGCTATCTATTGTTAGAGAACCTTTTTATCTGCATCTCCTTCTTGTTCTTATACCAGAGATATCTTTGTCAGGGCACGGTACATCTTTCCCAAAGCGTCATCTTTTTTGGCACTGTTAGATCCAAATTTTTTTTATAAATAGTTAAATTGTTTAAAAATATATAACTGGACACATCAACTCAAGGAGTTTCTTTCAAGGCAGACACTGCAGTTATTCTTCTATTCACCCCTGCAGATCTCTAGGATTCATGGTCCCCACAGGTCTCTTTGGATACCTCTTAAAAGGTATCTCAAATTCTCTCCCATAGCACATCGCCAAGATATATTACCGGTGGTAAGTTGATTTCTTGCAAAGCTCTAGCTAGGAACAAATCGATCCTTGCATCCTTTTTCCCCATCAGACGTTCACATAAGTGAACCAACCAGAGCTTTTTACAAAACTAGAAATTATAACAAACGCATATTTCATGTAGATGATTTTTTATTATTTAATTAAAAAATACTTTTTTAATGAATATTAGCACCAAGGATTATAAATCAGTTGCTCAAAAAAATATAAAAGACAAAAAACTTTAGCATTTGATAATAAAAATCAATCATTCATTCTAGAATGTAAGGCGGCGAGAGTTCCAAGGTTGTCAGTTGCAACCTGGCTCCTTGGAGGGGATCGACGCCAGGTTGTGGGCTACAATAAATCTTATATAAAAGATCACTTCCGTATGGAGTTCTCTCGGACTTTCACCCACAACATTTTGGTTCCCACACAACAATTCTCAAATGCAGTAGGTTTTGCCATGCTAGACCATCTCTCCAAAACCTGGCCATAAACTAATTCATATCAGTTCTGGGCTTTGTATAGAGGGTTGGCCAATCATGTCCACCTGCGTACATGTCACATATAGCACTGATTACCCTCTTCACTGATCCTGCTTAAGCTTTAACATACTAAGAATTATTTACATTTACACATTGGGGCTGTCATGCCATAGTTGTCCACTTTATGCCTGGAATTAACACCTGTATGTCAAGGCCAGCATATCACCAGGGTAGGATTAAGCATCACTCCATGAATGTGTATGAGGCGCCAAGAATTGACACCATTATGTGAGGACCAGCATTGTAACAGTGTTCCGACTTGTGGCACGATTCCGCAGGAATAATGGCGGCGGTGCCTTTCTTGTTGGTTGTGATTGCTGAACGCAGCTGCATGCCTTTTTTCAGTTGTTTTACTTTTCTTACACTGGCAGCATGCCCTGCTTTAGCTTTACAGATAGAATCGAGAAACAGGAGTAAACCCGTTAACCCAGTCGAGACCCGGGTAGTGTATATAAACAAAGAACAATGTCTCAACCGGTGGTCATTTGGAGGGCGAATACATAAAAAAGATACAATCAATAGGAGAGGAGTGGGAAAAAAGAAATTGTCAGGAGAAGGTAGATTCTTATTTGCAAATAGTTATATCAGCACTACATTACAGTGTATGCATAAGTAACCCAATGGTGGGTGTGCACATATCAAACTTGTGACAGTGAACAGTGCAGTGACACAATGAGGTGAAAAACAGCTTGGACGGCGCAAAAAAATTATAATACAGAAGGCTTGGAGGTCAACAATACAATGGAGATTATGTGCAAGGCAGGTTTTTTGCTTGCGTTGATTGACCACAGTAATGCCCGACGTTACGCTGAGTGGTCGACGGCGTTTAGACCTTTATGATTCCAGGTCATCATCAGGACTGGGTTACTTTAATCAGTTGGGTGCTGTGGTGGTAGTGGAGGGTCCAGCGGGATGGAAAATGAGGTAGAGAGGGTCTTGGCTGGTTCTGCAGGGTAGGGAACAAGAAAAATGCGGCTGCAATTGCTATCCTTGTTGAGTCAATTGTGTTGATGTTGAACGTGCGATTCAGGGTTGAGAAGTCCAGAGGTCAGGTGTCACTGGACCTCGACTTGATATAAAGTCCAGAGGCCTCGGTTTGAAGAAGCGGTCCTCGGCAATGCAGGATAAATTATCCGGCAGGGAAAGTAAGGAAAAGGGCGAATGAAGCGCCCCCTGTCAGAGCCCCCGCATGTGGTGCATCTGTGCTAATTATACAGGTCGAAACGCCGTCGACCACTCAGTGTAAGTTCGGGCATTACTGTGGTCAACCCAAGCAAAAAACCTGCCTTGTACATAATCTCCATTGTGTTGTTGACCTCCAAGTCTTCTGTATTATTATCTTTTTGCGCCGTCCACAATGTTTTTCACCCCATTGTGTCACTGTGCCGTTCACTGTCATGAGCACGATATGTGCACACCCACCATTGGGTTACTTATGCATACACTGTAATGTAGTGCTGATATAACTACTTGCAAATAAGAATCTACCTTCTCCTGGCAATTTCTTGTGGTCTCCCTTTTTTCCCACTCATCTCCTATTGATTGTATCTTTTTTATGTATTCGCCCTCCAAATGACCACCGGTTGAGACATTGTTCTTTGTTTATATTTACTGCTATAGTTTTAAACATCTTAAGCTAAAACGTGAGTGCCGCGATTGCTCCAAAAATAAAGAAATCGGGAAAAAAATGCATCCCCACAACTTCTTTTTCTATTTCTTTACTTTTGAAGCAATAACGGCATCCGCACTTTAGCTTACGATGTTTCAATCAATCAATCAATCATGTCACTTATAAAGCGCACTACATACCCGCGAGGGTCTCAAGGTGCTGGGGGAAGAGGGGGGTGGTGCTGCTACTGATCGAAGAGCCAGGTCTTGAGGAGTCTTCTGAAAGCCAGTAGGTCTTGGGTCTGTCGGAGGTTGGTGGGGAGGGTGTTCCAGGTCTTGGCGGCGAGGTGGGAGAAGGATCTGCCGCCGGTGGTCGTTTCCGGATGCGGGGGACTGTGGCGAGGGCGAGGCTGGTCGAGCGGAGCTGGCGGGTGGGGGTGTAGAAGCTGAGTCGTCTGTTGAGGTAGGCTGGTCCGGAGTTGTGGAGTGCTTTGTGTGCGTGGGTGAGGAGCTTGAAGGTTATCCTCTTGTTGACAGGGAGCCAGTGCAGGTCTCTCAGGTGGGGTGTGATGTGGCTGCGTCGGGGGATGTCGAGGATAAGACGTGCAGAGGCGTTCTGGATGCGTTGCAGCCGTCTCAGGAGCTTAGCCGTCGTTCCTGCGTAGAGGGCGTTTCCGTAGTCCAGCCTGCTGGTGACGAGGGCCTGGGTGACTGTTTTTCTTGTTTCGGTGGGGATCCACTTGAAGATCCTGCGGAGCATTCGGAGGATGTTGAAGCAGGATGAGGAAATGGCGTTGACCTGCTTAGTCATGGAGAGGGTGGGGTCGAGGATGACCCCTAGGTTGCGTACGTGGTTGGTGGGTGGCGGGGCTGTTCCCAGTGATGTTGGCCACCAGGAGTCGTCCCAGGCTGAAGGGTTGGAACCAAGGATGAGGACCTCCGTCTTGTCCGAGTTCAGCTTCAGGCGGCTGGTCCTCATCCATTCGGCGACGGCCTTCATTCCTTCGTGGAGGTGGGCTTTGGCGGTGTGAGGGTCTTTGGTGAGGGAGAGGATCAGCTGGGTGTCGTCGGCGTAGGAGATGATGTTGAGGTTGTGCTGTCGGGCGACGTGGGCGAGGGGTGCCATGTAGATGTTGAACAGCGTTGGGCTGAGGGAGGAGCCTTGGGGTACGCCGCAGATGATCTTGGTGGCCTTGGATCGGAAGGGGGCGAGGCGGACGCTTTGTGTTCTGCCGGAAAGGAAGGATGTGGTCCAGTCCAGGGCCTTCTCTTGGATCCCGGCGTCGTGAAGGCGTGTTCGTAGTGTGTGGTGGCAGACCGTGTCGAAGGCGGCTGATAGGTCCAGGAGGATGAGGGCTGCTGTTTCTCCGTTGTCTAGCAGGGTCCTGATGTCATCGGTGGCGGCGATGAGGGCGCTTTCGGTGCTGTGGTTGCTGCGGAAGCCGGACTGGGAAGGGTCCAGGATGTTGTTCTCCTCGAGGTAGCGGGTCAGTTGTTTGTTGACGATTTTCTCGGTGACCTTCGCGGGGAACGGGAGCAGAGAGATGGGTCGGAAGTTCTTGAGGTCCTTGGGGTCTGCCTTGGGTTTCTTGAGTAAGGCGGTGATCTTGGCGTGCTTCCAGCTTTCCGGGAAGGTTGCTGTCTCGAAGGAGATGTTGATTATTTTCCGGAGATGGGGCGCGATGGCTGTACTGGCTTTGTTGAAGATGTGGTGAGGGCACGGGTCTAGCAGTGAACCGGAGTGGATGGTGTTCATGATCTCGCTGGTGTCCTCGTCGTTGATGTTGGTCCAGGAGAGCAGGCGGTTGGTGGTTGTGGGGGCAGTGGTCTCGGTGGTTGCCGGGGCGGTCGTGGTGTTGAAGCTGTCGTGGATGTCGGCGATTTTGCGGTGGAAGAAGGTGGCCAGTGAGTCGCACAGGTCTCGCGACGGCTGGATGTCGTTGGTGTTGGAGCTGGGGTTGGAGAGTTCCTTCACGATGTTGAAGAGCTCTTTGCTGTTGTGTGCGTTGTTGTCTAGGCGGTCTTTGAGTGAGGCCCTTTTGGCGGATCTGATGAGGTGATGGTGACTGCGGGTGGCGCTCTTGTGGGCGGCGTAGCTGTCCGCTGTCCGTTCGTGGAGCCAGATCTTCTCCAGTTTTCGGCATGTTCGTTTGGAGGCCTGGAGGTCTTCGGTGAACCAGGTGGCTTTTGCTGGTGTGGCTGTTGGGCGGATTCTTGAGCGGGGCGAGGGTGTTGGCGCAGTCGTCGATCTACTGTCTGAGGTTGCGGGCGGCGGTGTCGGGGTCGGAGGGTTCGGCGGGTGGGCTCAGGGCGAGGGTTGTGGTTAGCTGGTCTTCCGTGACTCTGCTCCAGCAGCGGCGAGGCATTTGTTCGGTGCGGTGGTGCGTGGTGGGCTTCCTGTAGGTGAAGTGGATGCAGTGGTGGTCAGTCCAGTGGGGTTCGGAGGTGTGGTTGAAGGAGACGTGTGGGCTTGCGGAAAAGATGGAGTCTAGCGTGTGGCCGGCGGCGTGGGTGGGTGTAGTCACGAGCTGTCTGAGTCCGAGGGTGGCGAGGTTGTCGATCAGGGTGGTGGAGTTGGTGTCCTTGTTGTTCTCGAGGTGGAAGTTCAGGTCCCCGAGGAGGATGTAGTCCATGGAGGCGATGGCGTGTGTGCTGACGAAGTCAGCGATGGAATCGCTGAACTGTGGTCGGGGTCCGGGGGGTCTGTAGATGAGGGTTCCTCTGAGGGTGGTGTTGGGATCGGTGTGGATCTGGAAGTGCATGTGTTCGGCGGTGCTGAGGGTGTCGTCGGTGTTGGTTGAGACTCTGAGGGTGTTCCTGTGGACGATGGCGATGCCTCCTCCGACTCCGTTGGTGCAGTCCCTGCGGGTGATCTTGTATCCGTCCGGGATGGCAATGGCGATGTCGGGGGCTGAAGCGGGATTCAGCCAGGTCTCCGTCAGGAATGCGACGTCTGGGGAGGTTGAGTCGAGAAGGTCCCAGAGTTCGATGGCGTGTTTGCGGGCGGAGCGGGTGTTGAGGAGGATGCATCTGAGGTAGTTGGGTTCTTTCCTGGGCGGTGGTTTGGCGGGGCGGGTGCTGGCGAAGCTGCAGTTCCGGCAGGTGAAGGGCCCTTGGGTGCGCTTCCGGGTGGCCTGGTAGCAGGCGTGATCTTTTCCGGGGTTGAGTGCGTGGAGGGTGCTGGCGTCGTATCGGCGTCTGTTGATGTGGCGGGCGCGGGGGATGCCCGGACCAGGGGGTCTGGCGCTGGGCGCGGTCACGGCACGGACGGGCGCAGACGGGCTTGCCTTAGGCGCGCCTTCGGCGCGCCAGCGGCCGCCATAAATGGGGAGGTGGGAGGGAGGAGCAGGGAATGGGGCAGCGAATGGGCAGTGAGGGGGCGGGGCGCAGGGGCGCAGCGGCGGGAAACAGGCACAGAAGGGAAAACGAGCACAATCAGGGCATCAAGGGGGCACAGAAAGGAAAAAACGAGCACAATCAGGGGCAGCAAGGGGGGCACAGAAAGGAAAAACGAGCACAATCAGGGGCAGCAAGGGGGCACAGAAAGGAAAAACAAGCACAATCAGGGGCAGCAAGGGGGGCACAGAAAGGAAAAACGAGCACAATCAGGGGCAGCAAGGGGGCACAGAAAGGAAAAACGAGCACAATCAGGGGCAGCAAGGGGGCACAGAAAGGAAAAACGAGCACAATCAGGGGCAGCAAGGGGGGCACAGAAAGGAAAAACGAGCACAATCAGGGGCAGCAAGGGGGCACAGAAAGGAAAAACGAGCACAATCAGGGGCAGCAGCAGGGCACACAGACGGAGCTGTGTGGTGGGGGAGCGACCTACCAGTCAAGGTCAGGGGTCGCTCTCTTCACCACGCAGCGGCCGCCATAAAGGGGGAGGCGGGAGGGAGGAGCAGGGAATGGGGCAGCGAATGGGCAGTGAGGGGGCGTGGCCGCAGGGGCGCAGCGGCAAACAGGCACAGAAGGGAAAACGAGCACAATCAGGGCATCAAGGGGGCACAGAAAGGAAAAACGAGCACAATCAGGGGCAGCAAGGGGGCACAGAAAGGAAAAACGAGCACAATCAGGGGCAGCAAGGGGGCACAGAAAGGAAAAAACGAGCACAATCAGGGGCAGCAAGGGGGCACAGAAAGGAAAAAACAGAGCACAATCGGGGGCAGCAAGGGGGCACAGAAAGGAAAAACGAGCACAATCAGGGGCAGCAAGGGGGGCACAGAAAGGAAAAAACGAGCACAATCAGGGGCAGCAAGGGGGCACAGAAAGGAAAAAACGAGCACAATCAGGGGCAGCAAGGGGGCACAGAAAGGAAAAACGAGCACAATCAGGGGCAGCAAGGGGGCACAGAAAGGAAAAAACGAGCACAATCAGGGGCAGCAAGGGGGCACAGAAAGGAAAAACGAGCACAATCAGGGGCAGCAAGGGGGCACAGAAAGGAAAAACGAGCACAATCAGGGGCAGCAAGGGGGGCACAGAAAGGAAAAATGAGCACAATCAGGGGCAGCAAGGGGGCACAGAAAGGAAAAACGAGCACAATCAGGGGCAGCAGCAGGGCACACAGACGGAGCTGTGTGGTGGGGGAGCGACCTACCAGTCAAGGTCAGGGGTCGCTGATGTTTAAAGCTAGAGCACGAGTGCCACAATTGATCTACAATGCAATAGTGCTCGCATTACTGAAAGTTTGAGCTATTAGCATTGCATTATTACTAGCAACGCCAGTGGCACAAACTTTGAGTAATGCAAGATCTATTGCATTGCAAATGCTTGTTTAAGTAATGGTCGCGTTTGCAGAGTTGTGGAGAAAGGGGGCGGGGCCTCTGACCAGCTCTCAGGAATACCGCTGTGTAGGACTTACAGGAGGTACCAGGAGGGCTTCTTGGCCCCCAAGGTCCCTCAGGAATAAAGTGAACTTCATTCCCCAACCAGTAGTGCACCACGAGCCGAGTTTGCAGTGTGGGCGAGAAAGGGGGCATGGCCTCCAAAGACCTCTTGGCGATCCCGCTGTGTGGGACTTACTGGAGGTAACAAGAGGGGTAGCTGGCCCCCAAAGACATCCTTGGGGGCAAACTACCACTACTGTTACCTCCAGTATAGTGAGATAGAAATACACCTCTGGGATGTTCTAAGATGTGATTGTCAAGATCTCAAACCATTAAGTTAAGGAGAATCAAAAAAAGAAGCCAATTGCTGAAGGGAGTTAACCCAAAACCCACTCATTATCTGTACATTAGAAACAGTAGGTTTTGCAGAACACTGCTCTGTCACAGCCGACATGAAAAATGGTTAGTGCAATGCTGGAATTACTTTCTGCCACTTATACTTACTTAGACTGCATTCCGTTCCATCGTTTTTTGTGTATGTCAAAATATTGAGATTAATAACAACAACATGCACTTATATCGCCTCCAGAATATCAACTACTAACATATCTTCAAGACAGACATACATAGGGAAGTGTAGACTTCTTTACCCAATATGCCACTCCAGATAGAGATCAGCAGTATGCAAATTTATCCTGCTCCAATGGGGAACAACCAGTACTATTTAGTTATGGGTTGGATATGACTGCAGAAAAATCTGTGAAATTTAACTTGCATACTGAAACAGATTTGTAATTCAGACCAAAAAATTTGAAGGGCAATGATGTGTCTTATGTGTAAATGCTGGCATAATTTCTTTGTAACGTAGAAATGTGATGGAGGGTTAGAAGCTGAAAATTCAGATATTTACAAAACACTATTTAATATCAGGAGTTGTAATCCCTTGCTTGATGAAAGTAGTTTGATGATGTATGTGGTCTCTTTTGTAATAATAATGTTCAAAGTGAGAAGGATCTTGTTTAAATGGATTTAAAAATAATAGACAGCATGGATTCATTTTCTTTTTACTTGCACTTACCATATGTAGCTTGAGCCGAGCAGAAAGTATTGCATGCAGCCCTGCCAAGTGCCACGCATCTAGTGTTAAACTAACGCATATGAGCATATTTTGTCCATTATTGTGCAAAATAGGTCACACATATAAGGTGAGTTGTGCTGACATCCTGAAAGCGTGTTCATTTGATGTCTCAATGGCCCTTGAAAGCGCATTATACCTCGCTATACGGGCACTGGTTTGTGGGACCATGCCCTCTTAGTGGGGCTTGTGCGCTGCTGCTCACACCGGGTTGTGTGTTGTGACCATCGCTGCCAGTGCCAGCCAATGAATAGGAACTCAACTCAGAACCCATACCGCACCACGCACTGCACCAGCTGAAGTGAGGCTTCTCTGATCTCTTCGAGAGACATCTGACAACTTAGCTGAGTAGTCGAAGTCTGGTTTGCAACAGTTAGGTTCTTAGTCGGATTGCAACATCTTTCCCCTTTCCTATATGGGCGTTTGCCCCTTGTGCTGAGAAGCAGACTTACTCTTCACTGGGCATGTTAGACCTAGCATCTTTGGCATGTTTTTCCCCTGTCTTTTTTTGCTTCTGACCTCCTGTTTCTGACTGTGTGCTGCCTTTCAATTTTGCTGATTTTAGAACTCTGGGCACTTTACTACTGCTGATCAGTGCTAAAGTGCAAGTGCTCCCTGTGTAAATTGTGTTTATTCTTGATTGACATATTTGATTTATTGGTAAGACTCTAGTAAAGTGTACTGTGTGTGCCCAGGGCCTGTAAATCAAATGCTACTAGTAGACCTGCAGCACTGATTGTGGCAACCACATGAGTAGCCCTGCAAACATCTCAGGGCTGCCACTGCAGTGTCTGTGAGTGCAGCTTTAAACTGCCATGTCGACCTGGCAAGTGCACCCACTTGCTCACTTACCCTGGCAGGAAGGAATTGATGCATCACCTCCGCGGGGAGTAAGGAATAGACGTATCGATTTGCTTTTCCGTCGTATCATCTCTCCTGCGCCTGTTTTCCTCTTTGATTCTGACGTGTCCCAGGTACTTTGTGATAAAAGTGTCACATCCATAATGGACTAACTATTTTAAACATTTTCAAGGTGATATCTTTGCTTGTGCATGTTGATTTTTTGTTGTTTTGGTCAGTTTTTGTAGTGTTTTCACTGTGTTGCTGTATGTGTATGTACAAATGCATTGCCTCTGAGATACGTCTGACTGCTCATGCCAAGCTACCAAGGGGGTGAGCAGGGGTTATCTTGGGCGTGTAACTCCCTTGCCCTGACTAGAATGAGGGTCCTTACTTGGACAGGGTACAAGCCATTGCCAACTAGAGACCCCCATTTCTAACAGGGCAGAACTGCAGAAGGTTTCTTCTGGTTTAGCTTATCAACCCCTAAGATCCTCTGCTCTCCTTGCCAGCTTGTAGACAGATGTGATAATTTAGAATCAGGTGGTACATCAGCAGTCAGCATAGAGATCAGCTGGCTAACTAAGTTTATCTGACAATGCCTGGCCACAGGCAGCTGTTCAGTGCAACAAACACCTCAAAACTAGTGCAGGATGTAGAACGTGGGTAATATCTCTAAAATCACTTCAGTAACCATTGTTAATCACTTCAGTAACCATTGTTAATTACTCATATCCTAGTACATCATTATTGTGCACACCATGTCACCTCAGTTTGGACCCAGTCATATGCAAATCAGTCTTGAGACTCCTCTAATAGGAACAGTGCAGCCCAAACTGCTAGACCAGGTCCTTGGTGAACCCGAACCATGCAACACAAGACAGGTTTCCCCTTGATTGAGGCTCTTGAGTTGGGGGAGCTTGGTTTCAGTTGAGCAGGACCAAGGTTAATGTGCATATAGCTGGGGCTAATCTAAGGTGGCAGGGTAGGCAAAAAAGCGATGGACTCGAATGCTGCCCGGGTAATTAACAGTGGCTGAGATTAGTTTAAGCATTCCAGGCCAATACTTTTTTGGATGCTAAATACTGTTAATTAAAAATATATTCTGATTTATTAACTGCATGAAAGGCAACAACTTGACATCCATTATCAACTGCTGAGTGGCATGCATTTCAAGTTACTTTTCAATTTTCCAAAATCAGTGACACCAAAGTAATGCAGGATCTAGAGGCATTTTGGGTAGGCACTGTGGGCCTCATTAACAATAGAATAGCGCAGTGCAGTGCCACAAGCAATTTTGCAGCGCTACGCTGCGTCATTCTAAAAGTGCAGGAATGCACCATATTTACAGGAATAAACAAGCCGGCACTGAAAAAGCAGCCTAGCACCAATGCAGGCTGTGCCTGCGTTGCTTGGATGATTGATTTTGTGCAAGAAGGGACACCTTTATGCACAAAAACAATCAATGGAGGTGATTGTCTCCTTCTAGGTGTGCTGCAGGATGCACACACATAGAAAGAGGAAAAAACAAGGAGAAATAACAATATTTCTCCTTGTTGCGGCTCCCTAAAGCCACCCCTGATGCATTCCCAGGTTTACGATTCTTAGCAAATCTGGGAATGCTTCAGATTCTATGGGTGTTGCATGGGAACACCCAAAGGAACACTCATGGAACGCCCTTTCACACAGTGTTCTGCATGAAAGGGGCACATACATACAAGGCCATGGAAAGCCACACAAAATAGCTTTGTGTGGCCTTGCATATTTGCTGCGGCACATTGCACCAGCAGAGTGTCAGAAAAGTGACTCTCCAGCAGCGCAAAAGTGCCGCTTGGGCCTCGTAAATGAGGACCTGTGTGGGCTATTGTGGAATGTGCCCTTTAGTGGAAATGTTACCATTAGGGTAGTCCTGAAGACTCCACACTAGAATAATTCTTGCTGTTGATAAGGCAAGACCTATGCTTTGGGGAAATTCCTTTCAGTAGTGGATGACATTTCACTGCTTTGGTCATTGATTACATTTGCAATATAGTGTCACTCAATGTTTCACACCTAAGACCGGTAAATGTCACACGTTGCCACACTACATGTAAGTGTCACGCACAGCAGACTGGAAACTTGGAGCCCTGTGTGCCTACATAAATGTGTGTGCATTTTGGTCTATGAACGCCTATCCATTGTTGCTATCCTATCACCTAGGTTGTGAGGAACAACATATTCAAATATGTTTTCACTAATGTGTTTTTATTCCTTTAATAGGATCCTTAACAAGATGGCAGCACCATCAGGCCACGGAGTATTTGTGGTGACACAGTACATCCCTGCTGCTAGTCCAGTCCACCAGGGGTCACTGACGTGCCAAACACCATGCTTCCTGCAGAAGTTTATTAAAGGAGAACCAAAGGCTTTGGGAGTAATTTATTTATGACAGCCATAGCTCATTCATGCTTAGCAGAAAATGCCAGCTAATTTAAATTATTTACAAGGCAAATAACTTACTTTATATTGCTGTTTTAAGTATGCTCTTGAAGTTTCCCGTTAAAAAATGTGGTCCACTGTCTTGAAATTTACATTGTCTGGGCATGGTAATGTCTTACAGTATGTTCTTTTTCCCTCTTCTTTTTCAAAGAACAGACATTGAAACATTAGCTTTAGGCACTCTCAGGTCTGCGTCACGTGAGTGAGCATTGCAAATTCTATACAAAGTTCTAGGGCGACTTGAGTCTCAAGTAGTTGAAGAGCTGGGGCTGTGCTGTTTCAGTTTCTACAACTTTAAAAGAATGTGCTGCATTTAGCTGCAAACACAGCAGCCTTTATTGACATACCTAAAGTGTATAACAGAACATAAAACAATACCATACACACAGCAAAATAACAACACAATTAAAACATAATAGGGCAAAAACACTGCAGAATAGCAAAAACATAAACACAATTACACTGCAGTACAACAACATATTGCAACAATGTGACAACACCACACAGAAAACAGCAGAACGTATAACAAGCATAATAAATGCAACATAACAAATATTCACATGCATTATTTTCCCACATCACCACCTCCAGAAATTTCCTTTCATAATATGGAGGCAAAAGGTGTTTGCAACAAGATCTACCTTAGCTTACCACTAAGGACATGAAATAGCTCCAGTCAAAAATGTTTTCTTTTCCAGCCCCAGTGTCCTGGTGTATGTCTTGCACGCCCTTTCCCTAACCACTTTTTATCATATTGGAGATGTAAGCTTGACAACTGGACCCAGTACACATGGGAAGGACATATATGCAATGTACCCAAAGATAACAGCACTTAATATTGACTGTTTCAAAATTGTAATTTAAAATCTGACTTTATCATTAAAGGGGATTTATAATTACAATTTCATAGATACCAAACATGACATGCTTATCTGTCCCCAGTCAAAAGTTAGCACTTGTTAAATGTAATAAGGCAACCCAATGTTATCCTATGGGACAGGTAGGCCTCACAGTAGTGACATATACAATTAGGAGTTTTTCACTCACAGGACTTTTAAAATTTAAACATACATGTCCATCTTTATAATTGCAATGCACCGTCCCCTGTTGGCTACCTATGGCCTACCTTAAGGGTAACTTATATGTAATAAAAGGGGAGGTTTAGTCTTGGCAATGGGCTTATATTCCTAGTCAAATTGGCAGTTTAAAACTGCATTCAGGCTGTAGTGGCAGGGCTGGGACATAATTTAAGGAGCTACTTAAGTGGGTGGCAGAATAAGTGCTGCAGGCCCACTAGTCACATTTAATTTACAGGCCCTGGGTATGTGGTAGACCACTCTACAAGTGCCAATTAGGTATAA
The DNA here is from genome assembly GCA_963921515.1 of Calotriton arnoldi. Taxonomy (NCBI): domain Eukaryota; kingdom Metazoa; phylum Chordata; class Amphibia; order Caudata; family Salamandridae; genus Calotriton; species Calotriton arnoldi. Next base: position 1,844,423 of record CAWUFW010003127.1, on the reverse strand, counting down.
GTCAATTTTACCATGTTTAAAGGAGAGAGCATAAGCACCATAGAACTGGTTAGCAGTGGTAAATTGCACAGAGCCCTAATGCCAACAAAAACTAATTCAGTAAAGAAATGGACGGTAAAGGCAAAACGTTTGGGGGTGACTCTAGCTTGGGGAGACTAATCAATACCTTGATAGCATATGGACACTGGCACTCTACTGGAGAGGCCTTTGCCAGTTCTATGCCCCTCTGAATTCAGTTGGATCCCTCTGTTTACACTTTCCTGAGCCAATGAACTGGCCCATGGGAACCCTTCTCCTCAACTGAGGACTCCACCTGTGCAGCACATCACCTTAACTTGCTCACAGATGCATCCCAGTAGTCAGATAGTACCACCATGGACAACAGATTGATGATGTGGCCCATTCCATCCCTTGGATCAGACTTCTTTCTCCAACCCAAGGAAAGCTCTGCCCATAAGGATCGCAACCAACAGAGACCATTGACAGCTGTCAGTATCATGAGCCAGGCCCCTGGCAATCCAGGGATCTCTGACCTCTGAGGTTTCTTAGAGTGGGAGGGCAATAACTCAGGGTGTTAGGCAACCTCTTTTCCTCTCTCCTTCCCACCAGTCTGGAGTGGTAGCCTGGGACTGGCTACTCAGCTTAGGGCCTGTACCCTGAGGTTGTTTGAGGTCAGGGGTGAGTCCTTCCTCACACACCCCTCCATCTGTGCCTGTGTACCCTCTGTTTGAGTGTGATACCGCCAGAATTCTGAGCTTTCAGGGTACCCTGGGTGGTCGCCCGTCCTGGCTCTTCCATCACCAGTGGCAACTCATTCCCCAGATTACAGTCAATGGGCATTTTGGGACTAACTATGATTCTTCTCTGGGACACCTCCCCACCCCACTTCAGGGATACTAGGGTGGAGAATGTCCTGCCCCTGGGCCTAAGTTACCCTACACACTTGACCTGTATATTGTGTTACTATGGTCTGGCTGGCCCTGGTGTACCTCAGAGCTGTGACAGGTATCCCATTCACCTTGACCTGGTGGAAGTGATGACGTCCATGCTCATAGATCACCAGCCTATCTTCTGAGTTCACCTCCCAACTAAGGGAAATTAGGGCATGATCTACCTCCTGCCCCTGGGAATTACCTACACCTAAGGCCATAATGGCTACCCCTGTAGAGATCCCACCAGTTGGAGGTTTCTTAGGATAGACAGAATCCCCCTGCTTGTTTCCTAGCTGAGAACAATCAAAGCAGTGGGATTGGAAATGGGCACCATGGCCCACCACCCACCAGAATCTCCCTAATCCCTCTCAGAAGGGGCATAGAAACCCTTTCCTTCCCCCTTAATCTGAAACTTGTCTTTGACTCACTTGATTTCCCCCTCACCCTTCTGGGGGCAACCTGAACCACACTTTTTGGGATCACCCCCAGGTACCGTTGTCAACACATTGTGGTGATCCAGAGGTCCGCCTCCTCAGCAAGCTTCCTAGGGTCACGCAGCTTGCTATCTACCAGCTATTGGCGCAACTCTATAAAACAAGTATTGAGCATGCGCTTCCTCAAGATTAACTTGTATAGTCCAATATAATCATTAACCTTGCTGCTCCCCACCCAGCCAGTAGTCTAAGAAGTCCACCCAAGACTGGACTGGGAGTTTGTTGCTGACCATGAGCCTCTGCCAGTATTTCTCAGGTGTCAGCCCAAATTTGGAAATAAGTATGGCTTTCATCAGGGCATACTCTGGTCATATAGCTCACGTATGAGAAGTGTATCCCTCCCCACTGTAGGCATGTACTTCCATAAGCTACCCCCAGAACTCTTCTGGAACCATGTGCACCCTCAACCCTACCTTATAAGCAGAAACCCTCTTGTCAATATCATCTCCTACCACATAATTGGTCACCAGTTCTTGTAGCATGCAGACTCTCACCTCTCCAGTGGACACTGCATGTATGCTCCCACCATTGTTGCTGGATTCTGGGATCTGTCCGGCGTTCAGCTCCAGCTCCTTCAATCTCATGTGCCAACACAAGTTTCTTCTCAGCCAATGCCCTCTGTCCTCCTGGACTCTGCTTCCAACTTCATCATGGCCAGCTGCAATTTGAGCTACCTCTCCACCTTTCTGTCCTCTAGCTCCTCTGGTGTCAGGTCCCTATCATACACAGTGCTCCCTGCCCCATCCTGCGCATCTGCTGGGGTAGAGTTGGGGTCTCATTGCAACTCAGGACCCAGGGCTGGGCTCTAAATCTCCTCATCCTCTGAGAGTGCTCCTCCCTCATCATCATCATTTCCTGAAGTGGACTGCCAACTCTGCACTTCCTCCAAGGCTCTGAGGGCTAGATGGAGATCCAGTTTGATAGCATTCTTACCAGCCTTCAGCCCCTTCTGTTTGCAATGCTTCAGCAGCTCAGCCCTACTGAGGGTGTCAGAGTTGCACAGCTCCATCTCCATGGTGAGAAAAATGATAGTAGGGAACAGGCGGGTTGCAGAGACAATGGATTGGTGACAAGCCCTTTGTGTGAAGGCAGAGCACAGCCTATTCAGTTGCAAGTGGGGCTGTACCCAGCTCCGCCACAATCCTGCCATCAGAGGACCTATTTAGGCACACCTATTCCCTCCATTGTTCAAAAAGTCCTAACTGCCAACTACATCCAGTCATGTGACCCAGAGGAGACTGCAGGCACCACATGGACAGAGGGCAGGAAAATGCCCAGTTTCTAAAAGCAAAAGACACACAGTTGATGGACGGAATGCAGAACATATCAAAACATTCAGCCCCAGTCAAGAGAACTGGGTTACATCCATCATTCTTTTGCTCACCATGCCACCCCAGTTTAGACCTGGCCATATGCAAATCAGTCTTGACCCTGTGCCTCATGGGAACAGTCCAGCCCGAACTGCCAAGCCAGGTCCTCCCTGGACCGGAAACAAGCATCCTAGGACTAGTCTTGGGGTTTCACCCCTCATCAGCCAGGATAGCTTGAATCCAGTGGCACATGAGCCCGGGACCCACGTTAGGGCATATCTGTCCCAGGATAATATCGGGTTGCCTTATTACCTTTAATAAGTGATAACCTTTCTTTGGGAATAGGTAAGCATTTCATGTTTGGTATCTATGAAACTGTAATTAAAAAATATTTTTAATGGTAAAGTCGGATTTTAAGTTATAATTTCAAAAATTCCACTTTTTTGAAAGTTGGAATTTTCTTGCCATTTGGTGCTTGCACCCTGTCCTAGGTCACTTGACTGGGTGTAGTTGGCAGTTGGATTTGTGAATTCTTCCTAGACACTCACACAATGGAGGGATTAGGAATGCCTGTTATCAGGATGGGGGAGGAGCTGGGCACAGACCCACTTGCAACCGAATAGGCTGTGCTTTGCCTTCACAAAAAGTGCTTGTCACCACTGCATTGCCCTGCAGCCAGCCTACAGCCAGGGCAGGGGAGTCAGGAAATTTAAGCACTTCAAAGCTAAACCTTAAGAAATTTCTCCTCCTTCAAAGAAAGCACCTTGTATCAAAAGGAGACCCTCAGAGCCCCTCTTTAGTACACTTCTGGACCTGTGGAAGGAGTCTTAGAAGACTGCGTGCTGCTGTGCACTCCACAAGACTGCTTTGTTGCACTTGGAAGGACTGCTTTGCTCCCTGGAGTCTACCTTGAACCCTTCATCACCTGAACCCAGGGCTACCAGAGTAACTACAAGGGATAGTTTAAATGTCAAATAATTTATTAACATTTACTCTATTTTTCAAAACTGGTGTGGGATTTTTCTTGTGCTGTGTTTTCACGTTATTACTGTTAGTGTGCTGCATAAATACTTCACACATTGTCTCTAAGTTAAGCCTGACTACCTTTTGTGCCAAGCTACTCAAGGTTAATCACAGGTTAATTTACTAACTTTGTGGTACCCCCTGTCAGGAATTGTGGCTGTTTCTTAACCAGGGCTCACACCCTAGTCAACCAAAAACCCAATTTCTCACATATAGATATTTTCAATTCTCGCCGCACCCCCCAAGTTTCCGCAGCCAGACCCTGACCTTGTCTTGTCCCATTAGGTTCCGTCATGTCTCTACTGGTATTCAATCTCTATATGATCCTAATGGCTTACTTAATCCAGTATTTTGGGTTCAGCCTTTTTCTATATGCTGATGATACCCAAATAATTGTTATGATTCCTTGGGATACTCACCACAATGCTGAAAAACTGCCTAAGTACCTCTCTAAAGTGGAATGGTTGACAAGTCATAACCACCTAAGTCACCTAGTGACAATAGCAACATATTCTGTCCTATGAAACCATTGCTTTAGTTTTGGCCTACATCCCTAAACCGCAAGCCTACACTGGTGATGGTTGGTAAAAAAGTTAGGCATGAAAATTGACTCAGCCTTGACCATGAGAGATTCAATTACAGCAGTTGTCAAAGCATGTTTCTTCCAACTTAACTCAGTGAAGTGAATTATTTATCTTTTTTATTATTCATCTTTTTTCTTTTCGGAATAAGATACAACTTCTAAATGGGTCAACACGTCTGGGCTACTGCAATGCCATCTGCCTGGATCTATCTGCATATTTGATCCTTAAATTGCAGTTTATGCCTAAAGGATCAAACAACCCCTGCGCTGACGTTTCTTCATTGGCTTGCTGTCAATGAACACATTGTTTTTAAGTCTATGTACCTGGAACAAAAGGCTTTTTTTACTCCTAACCAATTACTATTGAGTCATTACTGATACTGTCCTCGCCATGAACTAAAGTTCCAGCAGTAAACATCTGTTGGATGTACCTAGAGTTCCTTTAAAGCCAGCCTGTGGTCAAGCCTTCTCCATGCCAGGAGCTATGAAGTGGAATTCACCCCGTTCCCTTGGTCAAGGGTCGAATCTGCCTAAGCAGGAGCAATAAACTTAATCTCTTCTGGAGATTATGTGTGACAATTCTGCACATATATCTTCCACTTTCAATGGCTGACTGACACAGGTGTTGATAAGTAGACCAGGGGGTCATGCGGCAAAGCTAAATGCTCTTTGCTTTGGTAATGGATAAGGGGCACCCATTAGATGCTTCTTCAGAATTTATCAGGCCAGGAGAAATCAGCTGAAGTACCGTACAGTGATTTTGATAGAGCCTGATCCATTTGGCAAAGCAGCAATACAAAAATGTCATTATATTTAAGAAACAATTACACAAAAAAACAATCTCTTGGGATGTTGAATATAAACTGAGACGAGTGCTGGCACTAAAAGGATTTTCTCCACTTGCGTGGACGATGAAATGTTCTCACTTTCAACATTGCAGTGGTAATGCTCAGAATGTCATTGTGTCATCCTCAGCAGCCAAGTGGTTAACAAGTTACGAGAACGTAACTATATGTTGGAGCCATTTGGTCTGAAGAAGGAATTTAATAAGGGAACAGTATCCCAATATCAATTTAAAGTTGCAGTAGGCACACACCTGAATATGTACAGGACGTACGCAGACATAGCCCTGCGACAGGGTCAACGTACTTTCAGTTTGTATTACCTCGGAATTTACAATACTGCAGCTGATCCTTATCAGCCTGTCCCACAAAGCACACCATATTAGCATGATGTTTAGGTTGAGTATTCTGTCATTTCTAGAGATCACTAGAGCTTGTCCCTCAATTGACAGAGATTGCGAATTCTGTAGGATGTGTTAGATGAGGGAGGAATCACCTCACCATATATTGACAGATTGCTCATCTCTATCAACCTCTAGAGAGATGCAGTCTCTACAGAAGGGGATGTGCAAGCTTCTGTAGACCCTTCTATATTACCCCAGTACTGTAATGCTGTAGAAATCAGGCACACGTGTGTTGTGCCCCCGGAGCACTTAGTGTAATACGGCCCCAGGGCATTATCTGGTCATTGTGCACAAAGCAGATCTGTGATCGCCAGATTTCTTTTCACATAGACTCCCAGGTTTCCATGGGTAATTGCCTTGAACAATTACTAAACATTCTCATTTCATAGAGCTCACCAGATGTGTTTTCTGTATGCCTTGCTGTAGTTCCCATGAGTTGTAGTAGTTCCCAACAAAATGTGTGATCTAGAATACAGATGCAACACACCAGGCGCATGGTTTGGACCTTCCAATATCTCTAACGCTTCCTTGTCTCCTCTCATAGGTGGTGCAGATCATGATTGGAATAGTCAGTATCTGCTTGGGTGGCATTCTGTCCTCTGGTTATGTCAAGGCTATGATTTACAGCGGTGTACCATTCTGGGGTGCTATATTTGTAAGTATCTGTGTCTTAAAGCCAAGCCTCTTTCCACAAGAACCTAAGCAAAGCTTCCAGAAATCAATTCTTGCATGTTAAATGTTTTTTTTTACTGTAACCTTTGATTGACTCCTACCCCCAAGCACTTTTGATATCAAAAGGGAATGTTACTTGTCTCCTTGTAGCAGAATTTTCTGGTGTGTAATTGGTGTGAATGTAGGTAAAAAATGTCCATAATGAGCGGGAATTAACTAAGGAAAATGGACAACCTGGAGAAGCTGAGCCACATGGTCACAGGAAATGTTTTCGTGAACACAACTGGGTCCTTTAGGAGTCTATAACCGGATGGGAACTGAAAAAGGTGTTTATAACAAAGTGTTGGAAGCAAGATAATGGTGCATACTCTCCTGAATGAAACATTTGTGACACAACAACTGCAATATATTGCCAGGCCGAAAACCTGGCCCTCCTGTGGCCTGGAAGTGCTGCCTGTCATCCAAAAGATTTGTGTAATTTCCCTGTCCACCGCTCAAAGCGTCCACGGCTCCATCTGCCATCTCAACCATCAGGTGGGACCTCTTGCGGAATCAATTTGCTCATGTGTGAATGTGTGCTTGCTGATGGTGCTGACATGTCTGTGTTCCCCAGCACCATCACATCTCCATTCACGTAGGACAGGCCAGATTACTTTTTGCCCTATATGAGATTTGCGATCCCTTCAAACTCTTGAGTTCTGTACTCTCTTAACCTTACACTCCCTACACACAGGCCTGCAATTGCACATTGTAGCTTCATGTCCCACTTCATTGGAATGCTCCTCTGCGCAATCTTAGAGCTAAATCTCCCCTCCTGCATTCAAAACTATGAGTCTTCCCTTTATTATATTCCTAATTTTAATACTGTCATCTCATACTACTACTCCCCACCCCAAAACTCCCAAGAATCAAGGAATAATATGTAATATATATCACCTTCTTGGTAGCACTCTTGTGATCTATTGTCTTAACTCACTATTCTCATTATCTTCATATACAGAGTTTTTGTGCACTTTCAGCCAATTGTGTCCTTCTGTAATTGTTGGTTTCTCTGTAAACATTTCTACTTAAAGTGTATAATGGAAATGCTACATAAGGCACAGAGCATTCTTTGTCAATTCTAAATTTGCCACCAGATGCAAAATTAATCAACATGTGCGTTGTAGAAGCCTTGCAGCCTCTTTGCAATGAAGAAAGCTTTAATACCATCATAATCATTCCATCATAATGGTGAACACTCAAGCATAGCTCTCCAGAGAAAGGTAGACTTCACTGTGAAGATTACCTCAACATAGCTTTACAGTGAAAGTACACTAACAGAACTCTACGATGAAGAGTTTTAACCACAATCACCACCAATACCAATTCTGGCCCACGACTACAAAGCCCTAGACAACCAAGGACCAGCATACATCAACCACCGCCTGAGCTTCCACCAAGCCTCCAGACTCCCGCTCTCCTCCTCCCTCTCTTTCGCTCACCCCCCCATCCCACTAACCAACAGTGGAGGACACTCCTTCTCCTCCCTTGCCGCAAAGTCCTTGAACAGCCTCCCCCTCCATCTCCGAACCTCACCCTCTCTTCAGGAATTCAGAAGGGAACTCAAGACTCACCAGAGCAGCTTGGCTGTCAGCGCCTGGATACCCTCATGGGTGATAAGCTACACTTTATAAATCCTGTTTGATTGATTGACTACCACTACTACCACCATTAATAACACTATTACCACCATTACAATTACTACCACAAGTGCATTACCAATATCAGATCTTTCTAATAAAGAGTACCACTGGAATGATCACCATCAGATCTTTGTAGCAAAGACTACACTAACAGGACTTCACAGTAAAGAACTCTCAAACAAATCTAGAGTGCATTGTTCTCTTTTAGAGCTTGACAGGGAAGAATATCCCTAGAGAACTTTACAACGTAGAGTAACAGTACACCAATATATAACCTTACAATGAAGAGTATGCTACCATAGCTTTATAGTAGAGATTACACTAACAGAGCTTTACAATTAGGGCTACATTGATATTTATAAAGGAAAATACTCTCACATACCTTTATAATGAAGGGTGCATTGATCTATACAATAAAAGGTTACCAACAATTCTTTATAATGAAATATACACTAACAATGGTCTACAATCAATAACAGAGCATGGAAGGAAGAATACATTCACAGATTGTCATAATGATAAACACTTCACTTGAGATGTAGAGCTAAGAATAGACTAATAGATCTTTATAAACATGCCTGTAACTGATATTTGCAATCTAGAGTACCTGAAAAAGAGATCTAAAATGAAGAGTAGACTAGCAGAGCTATGTGAGGACATGTTTACTAGCTGAGGTTCATAATGATATTATCTCGAATAGAGGTCTACACTTACAACTTTACAGTATGCTAACAGTACTCAACAATGAGTCATATACTGATCTTCACAATAAATGGTACACTAACTTGTTACTTACAATGAAGGTTATGTTAACCTTCTCAACGTGGAGTTTTTAACACAAACATATAGAAGTGTACACTAACAGAACTTTCCAGTGAATAGCAAAATAAAAGAGATTTACACAGATGAGGTCAGAGACAGAAGTTTACAATATAAAGAGGAGAAACAGAACTTTACAATAAAAAATATGTGATAGTGTAAAGTGAACTGCACACTAACAGAATCTATATTGTGAGCTTTATAATGAAGAGTTCACTATCAAAGATTTAAAATGCAGAGAGTAATAAAAAAGCTTTTAAACCCTGAATACTTTGGCATAGTTTTACAATAAAGGATATTGTTGTAATAAAAAGCTGTCCAGTAGTTCAAGGTAGATTAAGATAGATGTTTATTTAAGTAGATGACATGAAGAGCCCTACCAGGAGCAGCCTTTCTGCTGTTCAGCCTATTCTCTAACTGACTCTCCCAGACCTCCACATTCCACAGCATCACCACACCAACATTCCACAACCCCAGTCACACTGGCTGAGCAGCAGGTATCACAGATATACTTACAAGAATTTACATTGAATGGAAAACTAACTGAGCATTTGTACCTCAGAATACTCTATCAGAGCTTTACAATAAACAGCATGCTACCAAATCTTTACATTGAACTGTGCACTAATAGAATATACAGTGAAGAATACTGGAACAAAGATTTATTGTATTGACAGCTCTAATAGAGCTTTCTAATGGAAGTAAACTAACAGTGCACTGCAGTGAAGATTACACTAATAGAACTTCATTAAGATAAGCACTCGAATGGAGATCAAAGTAATAATTATACTGGGAGCTTTACAATGATAAATATACCATCATAGCTTCAAAGCGAATGCAGTTTTTGCATTGAGTAGTAACATAGCTGAGCAGCACAATAAAGAGGACACTAACAAAGTACACTAACTGAGCTTTATAATGAGAACTAATAGTACACTATAAGAAAATAAGGCCACCAACAGAACTTTACATTGAAGAGTACACTAACATATAATTTTAATGTAGAGTTATTAGGGCTTTAGAATATAAACTACAGTAATACAGCTTCACAGCACAGGATACACTTGCAGAGTTCTACAAAGAGTAGTAGGCTAACAGAGCTTCTACAGTGCTCTTCAATGTAGAGTACACTAACAAATCTTTACTAAGAAGAATGCACTATCAATACTTTACAAGAAGACTACACTACCAGGCTTTACAATGAAGAGCACAGTGATAATGTGTCACATTGAAAAATACTCTGAGAACTATTGTAACAGCGTTTTACAATAAAGAACACACTGACAAACAATAAAATATACACAAATTGCCTCCTTATTAGTGCCCTGGAAAATTGATGGCAACCCTCACCCAGGAGTCACCGAGATCAGAGATACCGTAACTACAGGGATTACCATTGGACCATGTTAGAAATGTGGAAACACCAGGAGAATTGGGCTTTACAACAAGGAGTCTACTAACAGTGCCTTATAATGATAAATATTCAAGCAGAGATCTACAGTAAATTGCCCACTAATAGAACCCTATTTGTCACCATAAAAAAGTTTAGTAGAATACATTTATGGTCAAGAATACACCAGCAGATTTTGCCAGTGTAGAGCATATTAAATCAGCTTTGCAGGATACACTAATGGAGATTATATTGAAAAGTTCACCAACAGAACTTTGCAATGAAACGCAGACTCACTTTTAACTTGAAGAGTACCTTAACACAGCTTTACAATAAAAAGTGAATTAACACACCAATGATAAAGTTTCATTTACTTCACTTGGAGAAATCTTATTCTGCTCCATGCATGCTGAAGTATAAAGGTAGATGTGATTGGGTGCAGCTGCTGCCATCAGCCTCCACAACTTATCATGAGTCTCTGGGTTCAGAGTCTCCAGGCCCACACTTTTTGGGTACAGAGGACACAATAATTCTGGGGCCAGAGACACCGGAAAAGTTTGTATTTACCTAGGGGGACTGTGGACACCACTCTGGGCAACTTATTATGAGGGCACATGAGAGCTTTATATAAAAGAGCGGAGTTGGGGCATGGCCTGACTGTCAAACTTGGCACATGCGTGTTAGAGGAACTCGCAAGTCCTGCAAACATCTGGATACATTCTGGGGGACCCTCACTTGTGCACAGCTGGCATCACCGCACCTAGTGGCACTCTTTGGTGCTTTTGGCCATGGGGTTTGCTGCCAGTGAGCCCGGAAATTAGCATTGGCAAGTAGGGCACGCAGCCTGGATGTTTGAGCCCAGAGGTGCTCACTTATGGGCTGCAACTCGATACTTGCCCTGACCTGATTACCAGTGAGTGGGGTGTCTCTGGAACTGCCAGGCCACCATGGCTTTGGACGCCCACCCCACAACATTGATTGCCCCAGCAGGGGACAGAGCACCAGTCTGGGCTGTGCTGCTGTTATCCGCTTCCCCTTTTTTCTTTACACCTGCCCCGGTGGGGGCACTCGCTGATGAAGGACTCAGCAGTGGAAGCAGACTGCCCTAACACAAAGGGGGGAGCACCTCCACTGAATAATTAACCACGTGACCTGGTGGTGGTGGAGATGCCCATGCTGAATCTCCTGAGGAGCCAGACAAGAGTTGCAGCATAATTCACCCTCCCCAAGTCCCCTCACTGATTGTTTCTGGCTGGCAGAGGGGTCACCGTCGTGAGTTCTCTGGCCTGTTATCGTGTACCCTCCGCGCAGCCTGGGATTCTGTCTGGCTGTGAGACCTTTGACTGTTCATAGAGCTCGGTGCTGGTCAATGGCATTGTGATGGCGTGGGCCGTTCGTACCCCGATTGATGCACAACTATGATACTACTGCTGGTTTTCCTTTACGTGTATTTCTCTTTATTTCATACACTCATTACAGGTATCGTCCTTACTCCTGTTATCCCTTTTTCTTTCTAAGGGTGTATCTCTAGTTCCAATATATACTAAGTCAAAGGTCCTCGTTTTTGGGGTCTCTTGCTCCTTGGTCCTTGTCCTCGTCTGGGAGGGGTCCTCAGGAGGGATGCAGAAACCCAAAAGAAAACAAACAAACAAACACAACTACTCAGTCGGCTGCTTCTCAGGAAAACAAGGGGGGGTTAGGGTTAGTGCTCCTCCACCAATACTATCTCTGTGCAGTGTCTAGGTGAGGGGAGTAACGGTGATTAGGGCGGTGTGGCCCTCAGCCCTGCCCACCACACCTTCAAAGAAAAAGAACGTGCAGACGGCACTTGCCTGCATCCACGACCCTCCTGGGCCGTGGTGTAGTGATGGGAGATCCAGCCTCCTTATCCCTCCTGGGAGTACTGGTCTCGTCAGCGGTGCTCTCAGAGCGTTTCTCTTCGGTCCGGACCTCTTCCTCCTTTCTCTGGCTGTTTGCGACCTTCGTGTGCTCTTCTCCACTTTCTCCCGCAACTCCAACTCCTGCGTTCTCCTCTCGAGTCGTCCTCTCGCCGTGTTCCTCCATGCCTCCATTCGCTTGCCCCCCAAACACCCGTCTTCATCCGTTTTCTCTCTCCTTCCTCCGCGACGTTCTCCGCACGCATGTAAACGACTAGCCCGCGTCGCTCTCTTCCGGGTTGTCCGATGACCGCCGCTATATTGGATTCCCCGAGATCCTTACATTGCCTTTCCTCCGAGAATGGACGAGTGGGCCATTCAGAGACTGGAAACCTCGACAGGTAGTCCATGTTCATCTGCAGTTTCCCTGGAACGTGTAGGGTGCTGAAGGAGAAAGGCTGTAATGCAAGAAACCAGCGGAGTACTTTAGGATTAGAGTCCTTGTGTAGAGAGAGCCAAGTAAGAGGGGCATGGTCTGTGATTAAGATGAAATGTCTGCCTAAGAGGTAATACTGGAGGGCCTCCATAGCCCATTTGATGGCCTGACACTCCTTCTCGATTGTGGCGTACCGGTTTTCCCTAGGGAATAGTTTCCTGCTGAGAAATAGAACGGGGCGTAGGTCTCTTCTGTCATCAGGTTGGAAAAGTATGGCACCGAGGCCCCTTCCAGAAGCATCGGTCTGGAGAACGAAGGTCTTTTCAAAATCAGGACAGGTAAGGACAGGGTGGTGCATAAGGTCTCTTTGAGTTGTTTAAAGTTTGCTCCTGAAGAGTTGACCAGTGAATTTGTTTCCCTGTATATGTTTTGGTGCAGAGATCTGTGAGAGGGCTGGCTATGTCCGAGAAATGTGGAATGACTCGTCTATAGTACCCCAAGAAACCTATGAAGGATCAAACCTCTTTTCGGGTGACAGGACGGGGAATTTTCGAAATGGCCTCTAGTTTGTTCACTTGTGGTCTGATGTTCCCTGCTTGGATGTCATAGCCTAGGTGCTCAATGTGGTCAGTCCCAAACGTGGTTTTCTTGGGATTGATTGTGAGACCTGCTTCTTGTAGGGTTTTTAGGACCTCGCCTAGATGGAGGAGATGTGAGTTCCAATCTGGGCTGTGTACTACTATGTCGTCCAGATACGCAATGGCATATGATTGATGGGAAGACAAGATAACATTCATTAATCTTTGGAACGTGGCAGGGGCGCCATGAAGACCAAAGGGAAGGACCTTGAAGAGAGACAGGCTCGATGGCGTGGAAAAGGCAGTCTTTTCTCGGGCCTCCGGAGAGAGCGGTATTTGCAGGTACCCTTTTGTCAGGTCAATAGTGGACATAACTCTAGCATCCCTAATGCGTTCGATGAGTTCATCAACTCGGGGCGTGGGGTAGGCATAGAATTTAGAAACGGCGTTCAGTTGATGGAAGTCGATACAAAACCTTATACTCCCATCTGGTTTGGGAACAAGAACGACTGGAGAGGATCAGGCGCTATTGGAGAATTCAATAATGTCGGCTTCTAGCATGGCTTTTACCTCTAAGTCGACTGCCTGTCTTCTCGCAGCTGGAATACGGTAAGGTCTCAGTTTGATTGGTCTCGGGGTGTCTGTAATAATGTGATGTGCAACCAATGTCGTTCGGCCTGGTATACCAGACAAAACCAAAGAGTAGGCGTTACATAGGGACTGCAACTGTTGTCTCTGTTCCTCCATAACCTGTTTACCTAACTGAACTTGCCCATCCTCCTTGTGTGTCTGGGGGGCTAGGGATATCTCTAGGGGTTTATCCCCAGCTACGTGGTGTATGGTGATGCTGTTACATAAAGACACAGGTACTGGGTCTTCCCAGGCCTTGAGTAGATTAACATGGTATACCTGGCCCGTCTGGGTTTTGTGAGGGACGGCTATGCGATATGTCACTGGAGTGACTTTATCCAACACCCGGTAGGGACCTTGCCAGGTGGCCAAGAGTTTTTTATCGGAAGTGGGCAGGAGTATTAATACCTGGTCCCCTACCGAGAACTGCCTCAGTTTGGTATGCCGGTCGTATAGCCGTTTCTGTTGGGCTTGGGCGTTTTCCATGTTAGCGTGTACTTCTTCCCATAAAGTGGCTAAAGTCTCTTTCAGGGATGTGCTATATTGCAACAGGGGTCATCCCTCTTCCATCCACTGTTCCGCTGCCATATCGAGGAGAGTACTGGGTTTCCTACCGAACAATAGCTCAAACGGGGAAAAGCCTGTGGATTTATGCTCGTGGGACCTGATGGCAAATAACACGAGAGGAAGTTGATGATCCCAATCCCTCCCGGCCTTATCTATGCATTTTCTTAACACGGTTTTGATGGTTTTATTATATCTTTCTACTAGTCCATCCGTCTGGGGATGATACACGGATGTGCGTATTTGTTTAACCCCTAGAAGTTCGCATACTTGCTTCATCAGCCGTGACACAAAAGGGGTACCCTGGTCTGTCAATAGCTCATGTGGAAAACCCACTCTGGAAAAAAACCCGATCATGGCCGGAGCTACCACCATTGTGGTTGTGGGGGTCAAGGAGATCGCTACCGGATAACGGGTGGCGTAATCCACCAGGACGAGTATATGCTGGTGTCCAAGGGCTGAGGGAACCAGAGGGCCTATCAGGTCCATCCCCACCCTTTTAAATGGAACATCTATGATCGGGAAGGGGTGGAGTGGAGCGCGTGGCAGAACAGGTGCATTAACTAGTTGCCACCGGGTACAGGAGGCACAGTATCTGGCTACCTCCTGATACACGCCCGACCAGTAGAATTTGTTCAAAAGATACTTAAGCGTATGCTCCTTCCCATAATGCCCACCCCCTGTTTGGCTATCAGCCAGACACAAGGCCTGTTCCCGAAATTCTTTGGGGATCAGTAACTGTTCTTTGGTGTGGTTGGCTTCTCGAGTGATTCGATACAAGAGTCCTTTTTTTCACAAAAGAAGGGGCCTAACTTTTCTGGCTGGTCCTCTTGTGCTTGTTCCCAGGCGTGCTGCAGTGTAGTGTCATCCCTTCGTGCAGCTCGGAAGCTCCAGCTTGGCGTTTGCGGCACATCTGAGGAAGCAAGAACAGGAGTGGGTATAATATGACCGGCCTGGTTATATAATGCTGGTTCATCTCTTTTTTCCCTACGGGTTTTCACTCTTTTGTGGGAGGGCTCGTCTATCTCGTCCCTACAGAATGGCATGCTCTCTTACCATTTTACTAGAGGATGCGGGTTGCTAAGTGATTGTAAGTAATCATGGAACCTAGGGAGGTCTGTTCCTAGTAGAACGGTTGCGGGGAGAGAGGGTACTATCCCAACTTTTCTCAGCTTGGGTTCTCCATCAATCTCAATCAACACTTCTGCTAACAGGTAAAGCTTCTTTTCCCCATGGACACATGTGACTTGGATGCGGTCCCCTTCTACAATCTGGGCCTCATGTATCAGTTCTCTGGCCACGACCGTGTGGTGACACCCAGTGTCTAGTAGTGTGACTACGGGTTTCCCATTTATGTGGACCTTCTTTTTATATCTTTCCAGGGTTTCTCCTGCGAACAACACCTGCCCACGTGTGTACCCTACTCCCAAGGGTTCCGGGGGAGGAGTACGTGCTAGACAGTGATGGGCTATGTGTCCCCACTCGGCACAGTGGAAACACTGGGGCCCTTGTATCGGACTGGTAACAGGGTTTAGTTTAGGTGTATATCTTGGGAGAAGGGTTCCTTTATCTTCCATAGGGGCTGTGGGTGTTCTGTTTGGGTTTTTATGGGGGCCTACAGGGGTCCACTGGGAAGGAGGCTTAAACTCAGGGGATCATTGATAAGCACAAGCTAGGTCAACCGCCATAGTGACTGTAGGATTGGGGTGTTGCTTAATCCATCCTCGGGTATTAAATGGAAGGGCTTCTAGGTACTTTTCCAGATATATCTTCTCAGTAAGTTCATCGATGGATGATGAGGATGGCTGTAGCCAACGATTCCCCAGGTCCCTTATTCGATAATATAATGCCCGGGGATTGTCTCCTATAAGCCATTTTTCTTTTCTGAAATGGCTTTGGTAGTACTCCTGATCACATCCTAAGCATTCTAAAATTGCTTTCTTTATGTCAGCATAGCTGGTTACACCTCCTGGATTAGCTGCCTGGTATGCAGCTTGCAACTCCCCCGATAATAGGGGGGCTATATACTGTCCCCATCTTTCCTGTGGCCATGTAGCTTAAGAGGCGACCCGCTAAAGGTTTACAAAAAAATAGTCTGTGTAGGAAGGTGGAATCTGACTATATGGTTGCCCCCACTTTTTTTTTATGGTGTTTTGCTGGTTTATGACTTAGTTGGACTGGGATCCTGCTATTCAGGGCCCCAGTCTATCTGCTTTCTCTGTAAAATGGTTTCCATGTGCCTTAGGCACATCTCTGATTGGAATCTGGAGTGCCCTTATAAGTCCCTAGTATATGGTATACTATGTACCAAGGGCATAGGTACCTCAGAGGCCTGCCAGGGGCTGCAGCATGTATTATGCCACCCCTGGAAGGCCATCCAAACTGACACCACAGGTCTGCTACTGCAGCCTGGGTAAGGTGGTGCATGCACCCCTTACTGTGATATAGGTTACCTATATCACGAAATACATACACACATATCACTCCTAAGGCAGGCCTTATCAATCCTAAAGGCAGAGTGCGTGGTTCCTATGTGAGAGGGTGCCCCTTCATGAGCAGGGCCCCTCTGCAGCGTTCGGAGACCATCTCTGATGCTGTTTGTAGTGCAGCCTGACCATATACTCTTAAGCGCATTATATCCTCGCGGTAAAATGCTAACTTTGGAATGGCTGCACCTAAACATGTCGTGTTTGGTGTCAAACATCTTGGAATACTACCCCCCGCCAATCCTGGCGGCGGGGGTAGCATTCCACCCTTCTAGAGGGAAAGACATGTTAACTCTGGCTTACCCGGTAACTTCTTTCTGAAGCCCTGGCATCACAAAATGGATGCTGCTGCCACAGACACAAGTCTGGCCTCCTGCTGCTGGACGAAACTCCGGCAGGGGAGGCCTGGACAATAGGTTTCCTGTTGCAGGGAGGTGTGACCACCTCCCCAGACAGGATAATGTGTATTGGGGCTGGGTGGGTGCACTCTTAGAGTGCTTTGAAGTCCTGCACTGGGGGAGCAAAAGGCTCCTCTGTGCATATGCCAGTTCAAACCAGCTCAGGGGCTACCTGCCCCTGCTCTGGCGCGAAACTGGACAAAGGGAAGTGGGTGTAGCCACCCCTCCCTTGACCCTCCCATAGGTGGGGTCATAGAGTTAGTCCCTCCCTGTTTTACTGGTTAAAATGGGGAACCCTTGCCACAGCAAGATTAGATTATACCTGGACGAAACTCTGAAACAGAATCCTGGACCTTCGACGCTCTACTCACGATTAGAGGACTGAAGAATCTCCCTTGGGGTCAAGGAGTGACTCCCCTGCTTGGCAGGCACCAAAGAAGCATCTGTCCGGTTCGCATCACTGAAGCTCCCGTCGGACGCCGAAGTCATCGCATCACCAGAGGTGGATTCTCAGACTTCCCCGAGGCTACCCTGAGTCCCCAGCAAAGCTGAGGCCCGTGGCTATCGTGGGTGACTTGAGACCGTGACCCCTGGACACCGAGCACATTTGCAAGTGCACCATCTTTTGGGTCTCCCAAGAAGTCGTGCTTTGGGCTCCGAGTAGCCATAGCCTCCAGCACCACCTGCACCGAAGATCACTGGCCCCCACTCCACGAGTGTCCTGTAAGCCAGCTCCACGTGCGGCGTCACAAGGCTCCTTTGCGGTCGCTAGCCCGTTGGCTAGTAGCCCTTAACGAAGGCCAATCTTTTCTTTACTTGGCAGTCTGGTTGCTCCAGGCCTGCCCTCACTTACCCTCGCTGGGTGAGTCCCCCAGACCTTGCTGGTCTGCATCATCGACGATCTACATCTTACTCGAGACTTGCCGTTGCCAAGGCTTGTTGGGTCCAATCTGGTCGCCGACACCTCTGCACTCGACAGACATCGAGCAACAGCCCGAATCCTGCTCCTGGTCGCCGACAACGCCTCCCGGAACTCGTGGCTGAAGAGTCAAGACGACCGTCATCGAACCTGAAGCACTCGACATCGGTGGGCATCTGTCCATCGCCTCCCTGGTCACTGGCTAGTGACCCAGACTCTGTCCCCTCTGCTTTCAGGTTCTTCAGAACTCCGATCCACTCTTGGATCCACCCGGACACTTTTCTCCTGGTCGCCAGCAGCACTTTGCAGCAGATCGCCATAAGAACCGACGACGAAACCCGACCCCGAAAGGCACCTATGCACCCGGCTTCCCTGGGTGAGGTAACACGAGTACTCCGGTGCTCCCGTGGGTAGAGACTCTTCAAAGTCCTAGATCTCAAAGGGTTTTGTCCTAGTCCTCTTTTAAGTGTCCCTTTCCTCTATTTTCCCGATCCCGACTTTCTCCATAGAAGTTAACGGCGTATCGCGGTTGTGTATTTACACTGCACGCGTCTCCCGTGGGTCCCCTGTGTCACTACCTTGGGTGGTTCCTTGTGGTCCAAGCACTTCTAGAGGCTCTAGGCCTAGTGTCTAGTTCAGTCGTGGTTCGCATACCACTTTATTGGTATATGGTTTGGTACGCCCCTAGGGCCCAAACGTGTATTTGTGCTATTACTGTGATTTAAGATCTTATAACCTATGTACTTCGAACTCTAGCCTCATAAAGAGACTAGAGGGGTGTGTTTAGTAATAAATACATATATTTTGAATATATACCTGGTGTGGTGCTCTTTCATTTGGTCACTCAAGAGATTATAGACTGGTAAAACAAGCTGCTTTACATTCCTTCAAGACTTAGCCTGAAGGCTGCTCTCCATAGCTACCACTAGGATAGCTTTCAATAAGGTTGTCTTTAACCTACCTACCATAAGAGTCGATTTGGACTGGTGCACGGTGCCCACTATAATTAGTGGACAGCATATGCCAGGCCAACTTCTCACATTGGTGTGCAGCGTGTGGGATTCCAGCTTGCTATTGTTTTACCAGATAATCTCAATTGAATTGATCAACTGAAAACCACTAAAGGTACCTAAGGTACATATAATTTAAGCTTAGAATAACAGTAAGTTCTACTGAACTTAGAGTTGTGTGTTAAGGGATAGCACAACCCTTTCTACAACTCAAGAGAGTTTAGTAGGCCACACTAGAGTAGGTAGTGCATACACCACACCACACTAGTAATGTCTTTAAGGGGAGGATCCAAAGAATCCTTGCAGGAAGCCATTGAGCTTCCACCCTCCAAGTATGATACACTCCCATTCTTGGAATTGAGAGCTTTATGCAACTTGAGAAAAATAAGGACAGGCCAAAGCCCCACCACCCAACACCTCAAGGAGTTGTTGGTGGCTTATGACCTTAGTAAGCCTGTAGGGACTGAAGGGGTAGGAGCTGAGGGTGGGGCAGAAGAAGAGGAGGAGGCCAGGGGTACCAATACCCCCAGCCCCCCTCTGAGACTGGCCAGGAGGGTGACAATGACCCTGACCTGGATAACCCAATCCCTCCTGTGGAAGATGATGAGGATGATCAGAATGATGCCCTCTTTGTCCCCCAGGAAGGATTAAGAGTGTGCCCAGAAGGTCTAGGTCTCCTTCTCAGGAGTCTAACCACTCTGGCACCTCTATAGGGAGCTCTGTCTCATCTCATAGGAGAGAATCCTCTCATGAGAGAAGAAAGAGGCTAGTCCAGTATGAGGAAACTCAGCTGGAACTCAGAAAAAAGCAATTAGCTTTAGATAGAGAATCCCTAGATCTCCTCAGGGAGAGAAGAAAGTTGGGACTAGAGTCCCATGGTGGCAACAATATCCCTAGAGATAGGGACAGGTCTTATGACCATAGAAACCTAAACAAGATTGTCCCTCCCTACCAGAGTGGGGATGACATCCACAAATGGATAACTGCACTGGAGAGGGCCTGTAAAGTTCAGAAGGTCCCCCAGAGGCAGTGGGCAGCAATCTTGTGGCTCTCCTTTGCAGACAAAGGTAGAGACAAGCTCCTCACTGTAAGAGAAGAGGATGCTGACAATTACACAGTCTTGAAGAGTGCTCTGATAGATGGGTTTGGCCTAACCACTGAACAGTATAGGTTGAAGTTCAGAGACACCCAAAAGCTCAGACTCAAGACTGGGTTGATTTTGTAGATTGTGCTACAAAGGCTCTGGAAGGTTGGATACATGGCAACAAAGTGCAGGACTTTTTAGGATTGTACAATTTGATTATGAGGGAGCAGATCCTTAATAATTGTCAAAACCAGCTTTTGCACCAGTATCTGGTGGACTCTGATCTGACCTCTCCCCAAAAATTGGGAAAGAAGGCAGACAAGTGGGTCAGAACCAGAGTAAAAACTAGAAATCAGGGTGGTGACCAGAAGAAAGATTCTACTAAGTCCCAAGAGAAAGGTGGGGATAAATCTAAGGATAAGTCCCCTACAGGGCCCCAAAATTCCTCTTCTGGGGTGGGTCCCAAACTCCTTCCTCTCCTGAAAAGAAACCCTATTGCCATGTCTGTAAAAAGCCTGGGCACTGGAAAACTGATCCCAGTTGCCCCAAGATTGGCAATAAAGAAAATGTTCCTCCCACAACTACCACCACCCCTCCTGGTACTACCAGTAGTAATCCTCCAGTTGGGAGTAGTGCACCCAAAAAGTTAGGTGCTTTTGCAAGAGGAACAGAGGTGGGCCCTAGTTTAGACAGGGACCCCTCAACAGACTCCTCTGACTCTGATGGTGGTATAGGATTTGCCACCTTTACCATGGGTCCCATAGCATTGGGCAGGTACAGATTGGAGCCAATAATTAATGGTCAGAAAGCTGTGGCATTTAGGGACACAGGGGCTAGTGTCACCATGGTGGCAGGGAAACTAGTCCCCCTCACCAGCTTTTACCTGAGTTTAAATACCAGGTGACCAACATTGATGGTGTCAGAACAGATCACCCCATGGCCATAGTCAATCTCAGCTGGGAGGGGGTCACTGGCCCAAAAAGAGTGGCAGTGTCCCCAACCCTACCTGTAGATTGCCTGATGGGCAATGATCTGGAAATTTCAGCCTGGGCTGAAGTGGAACACCAAACCCATCTTAGGATGTTGGGCGTCCCTGTAAAGGTTAGTGGGGCTGTGATGGCCACAGCCCCAGCCCAAGAATTTGGAGACATGGAGCCTGAAAGAATGGCCCACTCTCCCCCAAAAGAGAGCACAAGGGTTGAAGAAAAGTCTTCTTCCCCCCAGACAGTAGGTAAGGGTCAGCCTCCTCAGGGAACTGACCCTACCCCTAGTGAAGGAACTGCCACAGAGGTAGTCAGGCCTGGCCTGGCCACACCCCTGATGGCAGAGGACCCTTCCAAGGTGGTACCCCGTCTGGAGCAGGTAACCTGCCCCTCTCTACCCTGCCTCAGTCAGCCCAGGGCTGCAGAGGTCAGGGAGGTCAGTGGACCCCCAGGGCCCCCTGTCCAGAGGAAGCCCCCCATCAGCAGATTAGGGGCACCCAGTCTAGTAGCCCTAGCCAGGTGAAAATTCCTCTACACACTGAGGGATCCCCCATACCTTTATGTAGGGACCTCCCCAGAAGGACTCTGGTAGGCAAGGGCAAACCTGGGACCAGAAGGTTCCAAACCTGCCATGTCCCTCCAGTAGTCCATCCAAAGGGACCCAACCCCCAGCTGTAGGCAGCCAAAGGTTGACCCTTAGAGCAAAGTGCAACTCAGTCATGGAAAGACAGGCATACATGTTGACCAGTGATCTGAGGAAACTGAGGCCAACATTCCTAGGGCCTCACTTCCCTACTCAGACACCTCACCAGCCTTGTACTTTACCTAAGCACACCACAGGTAGTGATTCCCCATGGTGGAGACCCTCTTATACCCTTAGGGTGAGGAATTGCTTAGTGGACCATAAGACAGGGGGCAACCAATCTAGTGCAGGTGCTTCCTTATATGAACACTTAGTCAATGAAGGCTCAACTGGCCAAGGTTAGCCTTATCTCCTTTTGTTTGGGGGGGGGTTATGTAGGAAGGTGGAATCTGACTATATGGTTGCCCCCACTTTTTTTTTATGGTGTTTTGCTGGTTTATGACTTAGTTGGACTGGGATCCTGCTATTCAGGGCCCCAGTCTATCTGCTTTCTCTGTAAAATGGTTTCCATGTGCCTTAGGCACATCTCTGATTGGAATCTGGAGTGCCCTTATAAGTCCCTAGTATATGGTATACTATGTACCAAGGGCATAGGTACCTCAGAGGCCTGCCAGGGGCTGCAGCATGTATTATGCCACCCCTGGAAGGCCATCCAAACTGACACCACAGGTCTGCTACTGCAGCCTGGGTAAGGTGGTGCATGCACCCCTTACTGTGATATAGGTTACCTATATCACGAAATACATACACACATATAAACCTATAAGTCACTCCTAAGGCAGGCCTTATCAATCCTAAAGGCAGAGTGCGTGGTTCCTATGTGAGAGGGTGCCCCTGCATGAGCAGGGCCCCTCTGCAGCGTTCGGAGACCATCTCTGATGCTGTTTGTAGTGCAGCCTGACCATATACTCTTAAGCGCATTATATCCTCGCGGTAAAATGCTAACTTTGGAATGGCTGCACCTAAACATGTCGTGTTTGGTGTCAAACATCTTGGAATACTACCCCCCGCCAATCCTGGCGGCGGGGGTAGCATTCCACCCTTCTAGAGGGAAAGACATGTTAACTCTGGCTTACCCGGTAACTTCTTTCTGAAGCCCTGGCATCACAAAATGGATGCTGCTGCCACAGACACAAGTCTGGCCTCCTGCTGCTGGACGAAACTCCGGCAGGGGAGGCCTGGACAATAGGTTTCCTGTTGCAGGGAGGTGTGACCACCTCCCCAGACAGGATAATGTGTATTGGGGCTGGGTGGGTGCACTCTTAGAGTGCTTTGAAGTCCTGCACTGGGGGAGCAAAAGGCTCCTCTGTGCATATGCCAGTTCAAACCAGCTCAGGGGCTACCTGCCCCTGCTCTGGCGCGAAACTGGACAAAGGGAAGTGGGTGTAGCCACCCCTCCCTTGACCCTCCCATAGGTGGGGTCATAGAGTTAGTCCCTCCCTGTTTTACTGGTTAAAATGGGGAACCCTTGCCACAGCAAGATTAGATTATACCTGGACGAAACTCTGAAACAGAATCCTGGACCTTCGACGCTCTACTCACGATTAGAGGACTGAAGAATCTCCCTTGGGGTCAAGGAGTGACTCCCCTGCTTGGCAGGCACCAAAGAAGCATCTGTCCAGTTCGCATCACTGAAGCTCCCGTCGGACGCCGAAGTCATCGCATCACCAGAGGTGGATTCTCAGACTTCCCGAGGCTACCCTGAGTCCCCAGCAAAGCTGAGGCCCGTGGCTATCGTGGGTGACTTGAGACCGTGACCCCTGGACACCGAGCACATTTGCAAGTGCACCATCTTCTGGGTCTCCCAAGAAATCGTGCTTTGGGCTCCGAGTAGCCCTAGCCTCCAGCACCACCTGCACCGAAGATCACTGGCCCCCACTCCACGAGTGTCCTGTAAGCCAGCTCCACGTGCGGCGTCACGAGGCTCCTTCGCGGTCGCTAGCCCGTTGGCTAGTAGCCCTTAACGAAGGCCAATCTTTTCTTTACTTGGCAGTCTGGTTGCTCCAGGCCTGCCCTCACTTACCCTCGCTGGGTGAGTCCCCCAGACCTTGCTGGTCTGCATCATCGATGATCTACATCTTACTCGAGACTTGCCGTTGCCAAGGCTTGTTGGGTACAATCTGGTCGCCGACACCTCTGCACTCGACAGACATTGAGCAACAGCCCGAATCCTGCTCCTGGTCGCCGACAACGCCTCCCGGACCTCGTGGCTGAAGAGTCAAGACGACCGTCATCGAACCTGAAGCACTCGACATTGGTGGGCATCTGTCCATCGCCTCCCTGGTCACTGGCTAGTGACCCAGACTCTGTCCCCTCTGCTTTCAGGTTCTTCAGAACTCCGATCCACTCTTGGATCCACCCGGACACTTTTCTCCTGGTCGCCAGCAGCACTTTGCAGCAGATCGCCATAAGAACCGACGACGAAACCCGACCCCGAAAGGCACCTATGCACCCGGCTTCCCTGGGTGAGGTAACACGAGTACTCCGGTGCTCCCGTGGGTAGAGACTCTTCAAAGTCCTAGATCTCAAAGGGTTTTGTCCTAGTCCTCTTTTAAGTGTCCCTTTCCTCTATTTTCCCGATCCCGACTTTCTCCATAGAAGTTAACGGCGTATCGCGGTTGTGTATTTACACTGCACGCGGCTCCCGTGGGTCCCCTGTGTCACTACCTTGGGTGGTTCCTTGTGGTCCAAGCACTTCTAGAGGCTCTAGGCCTAGTGTCTAGTTCAGTCGTGGTTCGCATACCACTTTATTGGTATATGGTTTGGTACGCCCCTAGGGCCCAAACGTGTATTTGTGCTTTACTGTGATTTAAGATCTTATAACCTATGTACTTCGAACTCTAGCCTCATAAAGAGACTAGAGGGGTGTGTTTAGTAATAAATACATATATTTTGAATATATACCTGGTGTGGTGCTCTTTCATTTGGTCACTCAAGAGATTATAGACTGGTAAAACAAGCTGCTTTACATTCCTTCAAGACTTAGCCTGAAGGCTGCTCTCCATAGCTACCACTAGGATAGCTTTCAATAAGGTTGTCTTTAACCTACCTACCATAAGAGTCGATTTGGACTGGTGCACGGTGCCCACTATAATTAGTGGACAGCATATGCCAGGCCAACTTCTCACAGTCTGGGTCATCAACGCTCTGATATTTTTGTAGGACAGACCCGGGGACGTTACGGTGAACATGTGCACTAGAAATGGCGTCTGTCAGGAGCATAACGGCCGTGTCCTGTACTTTTTGATTAGTAGTCAGGAGTTTTGCCTGGTCCTTGATAGCCTCATGTAAGGCCTCTCGTTCCTTCTGGGCCTGTTTGGTCTGTCGTTCGAGTACTAACTGTAGGTGGCGCTGTCCTTCTGCCAGTTGAGTTATAATGGCCTCAATGGTGATGGGTTGTGTCATTATGGCTAGACACACGATCCCACTTCTGACACCATTGTGATGGCGTGGGCCGTTCGTACCCCGATTGATGCACAAATATGATACTACTACTGGTTTTCCTTTACGTGTATTTCTCTTTATTTCATACACTCATTACTGGTATTGTCCTTACTCCTGTTATCCCTTTTTCTTTCTAAGGGTGTATCTCTAGTTCCAATATATACTAAGTCAAAGGTCCTCGTTTTTGGGGTCTCTTGCTCCTTGGTCCTTGTCTTCGTTTGGGAGGGGTCCTCAGGAGGGGTCCTCAGGAGGGATGCAGAAACCCAAAAGAAAACAAACAAACACAACTACTCAGTCGGTGGCTTCTCAGGAAAACAAGGGGGGTGGGGGGGTTAGGGTAAGTGCTCCTCCACCAATACTATCTCCGTGCAGTGTCTATGTGAGGGGAGTAATGGTGATTATGGTGGTGTGGACCTCAGACCTGCCCACTACCCTCCTGGGCCGTGGTGATGGGAGATCCAGCCTCCTTATCCCTCCTGGGAGTACTGGTCTCATCAGCGGTAATCTCGGAGCGTTTCTCTTCGGTCCGGACCTCTTCCTCCTTTCTCGGGCTGTTCACGACCTTCGTGTGCTCTTCTCCGCTTTCTCCCGCAACTCCAACTCCACCCGTTCTCCTCTTGAGTCGTCCTCTCGCTATGTTCCTCCATGCCTCCATTCGCTTGCCCCCAAACACCTGTCTTTGTCCGTTTTCTCTCTCCTTCCTCCGCGACGTTCTCCTCACGCATGTCAACGACTAGCCTGCGTCGCTATCTTCTGGGTTGCCCGATGACAGCCGCCATATTGGATTCCTTGTGAACCTCACAGGCATGGACCCATTTGACTTTTGGGGGCAATATCAGGACTTATAATGCTTGGCGCTTTTGATATTTCAATACCTACCTGTAAATGATGAGGCTGCTCAGGCACCCCCTGTTCGGTTGGCAGGGATAGAGCGTGTGCACAGAATCCCAGCTCAGAGCCTCCACTCCCACCTCCCCCCACCATCCTCCACTTATGAGATTACTGAACTATTGAGACCGGGATGTGATCCTGGGGGTGGCCCAAAACAAACGTACAGTCATATTTGACAATGCAAAAGTGATGTTCTTACCAGACTACACCCTGGCGGTCCAGTGCCAGAGAGCATCCTTTCTCCAGGACAAGAAGAAACTACAGGATAATGGACGGAGGGATGCTTTTATATTACCTGCTAAACTGCTAAACTGTGCACCTTAGATGGCCGGCACTTTGACATTTTCACCCAACCTGAAGAAGCATGGAATTGGGTGAAAGCAACCAACAAGCGGACTCTCAGTCGCTCTCCATCCCCCTCCACTTCTGCACCTAAGATGGACCAAGTATAAAACACTGTGGAGAGATTCTGCTGCCAGGAACAGAGATGTGGGACATCCTCGCATGCACAGAGCCAAAAGGAGCAGGGTGACGCTGTGGCCTTAGTGGCCTCTCTGCAAGGGCTCTCGTCTACACAGCAGTTGCTTTACTCTGACTCCAAATTCATGGGGATGATCAGATGTCAGAGGAACTTGGTTCTGACATGTTGACCCTGCCGGAATTTACGGCAAATCTATTGTGGACTTCGGGTAGCTGCTCCCTGCAGGTTCTGCATGTTTGTCCCCACGCTTAGAAGTGTCAGTCATGTAGTATCCTTCTTGGCCCCCATGATACACTTAGGATGACACCCTAGCTGAGTTGGGGACTCTCCTCTGGAGCCCACTGACCTATGTGCTGTTGTGAACCTTCTGCGGGGGTCAGAGTCTTACTGTTCTATGATATCGCATTCCGCTGTCCAGTCCCCTCTTTCTTAGGTGTGGCACTAACATTTCTCAGATAATAAACACCTCAGTTGTCCCAAACATATATATTTCACTTTTACAGTTAGCTAACATTTACAAAATGATCACGTGGAATGTCAGGGGCATGAACTCCCCGAAAAAACTCTATAAAGTACATGCAGCACTACTCTCCTGGCAGGCACACCTTGTGTTTTTGCAGGGGAACTCATTTGACAGCTGTGGAGGTATCTAAATTACAATCATGATGGAGGGGCAGGTGTTGGGTATGAGGTTCTCTGCGTATGCTCGAGGGGTAATGCTGTGGTTCAGGGCAGAAGTTCCATTGGAGTGTATTGGGTACATGTTGATATGGATGGCAGCTTTCTACTTGCCAGGGGCACCCTTAACGATGGCCAACTAAACGTAGGGGTTATTTATGCACCATATACTGGCCAGTTGGCCTTTTGTTCCCATTTGATGACCATTTTGGTTGACTGGCCCTTCGTGGGTGTTTGGAGGGAACTTCAACTCTGTCCTCGGCGTACACCTGGATTGATAGACACCCCCACTTCCGCAATCCCTGTGCTGCTCCATGCCGTCACCTCAGAGGCAGTGGTTGACTTACTGGACCTTAGATGACACTTAGCAACTCAAATACCCACATTTAATATCAAGGGAAGGATTTTTCCATTCTCTGCAATATTTCAGGGTAGCTAGGAATTTGCTTACAGATAGACTTTGTGGGAGTTCAGAAAGATACAATGCATAGCTTCTCTGTGCGGCCTAATAAATGAACAAATGAACAATTGTGTTGTTTTCTGTCTTGTGCAACAAATGCAAGAATGTGCATGAACACTAATTGATTAAAAATGTTAAAAATGTGAAAACGCCCTTAGCGACTAACGGAAAATTACAGGTAGCTGGAGAGATGCTATTAACAGAGCTCAGGTTTGAAGCCTGTTGGCTTTGAGGTATGCAGGGAAACATTACATAACTCAGCAAATATGATATTTAATTTAATTCAGCAAGCTGTACGCCAACTTAATTTGTTATAATTGTGAATTTCACTAATAGGATTAATTATTGTGCAGATGCTTACTATTAGTGCAATAATTTTTATTCACCTGATTTATAAGAGCATAGCACATAATACAATGGAATACGTTAACCAATAACACAATGTGTGCATGTATTAATTCTGGGGCTAAAACTAAGGCTTTGTGATTGCACTGCAGAGGTAAGAGATACTCTGTCAGGCCTTGCCTGACTCCTAACTCCCTACCCCACAGGAGCATCACTCAGCGGTAGGGCTGCCAGTTTCCCTTTTCTCTGAATGGGTCTCAGTTTCCTTTTGGGGCTTAGAGAATCTATCCAGAGTAACCACTAAAATGTCTAGGTAATGTTATGTTATCGGATTTGTAAAGTGCATGGCTGCCCCAGCGACGGGGCATGCTGAAGAGGCGGTGGTGGACAGTCACCATTTGTATGGCCACTGACTGATAACTGTGGATTACTGATAGTAGGTATGTTTTCTTCTTCCCTCAGTACTTTATTTCCGGGGGCCTGTCCATCTCGGCGGAAAAAAGGGGATCTCGCTGTTTGGTGAGTAGAGTGTTCTAGCCTATATGCTACCTAAGGCGACCATCCCTTTCTGCCATCTTATGTTGATGCCTATTCACTGAAGAACCCTTGACCAAGACTGCTCCCATGCAATGAATATAGGTAGTTGAGTATATTTATTTCTGACACAACTTATTTAAGTTCAGCATGACTAATGCCTAATAGCTCAAGCTTCAGTGTAGAGTGGTACTTGCATCAATGAAGGATGCTATATAATAAATGAGGCATCAACGGTATCCACCGATTTAACCCGTGGAACTTGCACTGAGGAGCTAACACTGCGCCAGGTTAAAACTAAACCAACCTATTTCAGTAATTCAGAATGTCATATGACTGCACCATATAATGTGGACCCGTAGAATGAGGCTCTTACATACGATAACTTCACATGACTGCCATGTACTTGCTAATGCTCCTGTAAAACAATGCAAGCCAGAATGCTTAGAAGTATCAATAAAAGTTTAAATGATTCATTTGCATCAGTAAACTTACATTATTTTTCTATGCCTATTTACAGGTAATGGGAAAAAGAAAAATATATTTTTGATGTAGTGACCCTTGTCGAATTCATGTTATAGAATTTCACCTCACAATGCTTGAATATAAAATGTGTGCATTGCAATGGTTTTCGCTTACATGACTAAACATTTTCCCATGAATCAGAACTTTTAAAATATTTTGGCCCTAATTACGAAGGCGGTTGGCCGGACCGCCGTTGTATCGCGCTGGTGACTATCCAACAATGAGTCTGTGGTCCCACCTGCCCTATTATGATAGGACCGCCATGCAGGCAGTCGTAAAGTTATTTTTCCTACTGCGGCTTGTGCAGCAGCCCAGGAAAAGGGCCGCAGCACAAGCCGCAGTAGAAAAAGGCACTCTGTGCACATCCATGCACTGGGTGCCAGGCACCATGTGGTGCCTGGCACACGGTGCATGGATGTGTGGTGAGGCACTACATGTGCCTCCAGGGCCACTTAGCAGTGGCCTACGGGGCATGGGGGCCCTGCTTGGGGCCCCCAAAGTCCCTTTCCGTCTGCCTTTTCAGGCAGTCAGAAAGGGATATCCTAATCCCTACAGCGGTGCTTGGGCAGGCACTGTCTCCAACGTAGGGTTAGGAATCCGACCGTCATCCCGACGGGATCTTTGATCCTGTCAGAGGCAGCGGTTCTAGCCCTTGACCTCTGCGTTCTGACTGTCTACATTGTACAGCAGCGGTTGGAACGATGCCCTGGATAGTGTGCAGACCGCCACCGATGGCCTGTCAGTGGCAGTCCGCCCGCCATAGTAATGAGGTCCTTTTTCTGAGGAAGACAAACAATCATTACTTTGACTCCCTATTAGGTTGGGTTGGGAAGCAGTCATCTCATGCTTATGATAAGTTATGTCAAGCTGTCCAGACCATACCTCATACCCTTACCATGAGCTGATCTTGACATCACGGAGACAAGTCAAATCACATCTTTGGTAGCAATATTCATTACAGCCTAGGGTAACATACTGCCCAAAGTAACATGTAATTTTTTCTCACTGGTTAGTTGGTGAGGAATCAGCTGAGCATAGTAGCATCTGGCAATGCGCAGGTGCCCCAAATTGTTTTCACAGTCCTTCACAAATGTAAGGCATCAGTTTTGACCATGCATGGCACACCAAATCCTATGCCATCCTCTGTACCTCCCAAGCCCCCTGCCTTCAGCCACGCACAGATGGTTAGGGACCGAAGCTTCCTGGGTAGCTTCACTCTTTCTTTATTGTGTGTAGATGTCCCTTTTTTCACTTTACTTACTGTCTGCTTTTGCATCTGAAACGGACAACCACTGCCTGACAAAAGAGTTTGTTTCAGTCTGGAAACTTCTGTGATTGCATTTCCTCCTATAGCTCACACTCAATGTGACCATTTCACTGATGCTCACAGTGACCCGGCTCACTACTATCCAAACCACCGCACACAGCTTCGTCTTTTTCTTTTTCTTTAGATTTTCTTTTTGGTGTGACCAGTCCCACCCAGGCAGCCTGTGGTGTTTTGCATTTCGTTCATTTTCCTTAAGGTTGGTTACTAGGTGATGATGTAGGCATCAGAATGTGGAGGGTTGCTGGGTTGGAATTTAGAGATCTGTGAAAGGCAGTTGTGCCTGGCTGTCTTGTGGATTGGGTCTCTGTATCTGTGGTTCTGAATAAACTTCAGTCTATCACCACCTTGGATGAAGGACCTTTTATTTACAAGAAAGGGCTTACCTCCACATTTTAGCGACGAGCGAAGAATGGAAGGACCCCATAGTCGGTGTAGCGGCGCAGAGATCTCAACACTGTCTGCCTGTCAGCGAACAGAAGGGAAACCATCGTGCACAAGAGGACTCATCTGAAGTTTTCAACCTGAAGCTTTCTACCCTCTTGTCTCCGAGGTGAAGCTGGTGCCTGGCTGTTTTGGGGAGTTGTTGGTGACGAACTGGCGCGAGATCAAGTTGACGGAGGCAGGGTGCACAAGTCTGCACGAGTTCAAGTTGGCGGATGCAGCGCGAGTCCTGGCGTTCGCAGACTTCAGGTGTCTCCGTCATTCGATCAAAGAGTGAACAGCCTGAGCGATGCTCGTGGCCCTGAAGATGCCTGTACGTGATGTGCGCATGCAAAGAATGCACAGCGGCTATTTTGGATCGGGCCGAGTCTGTTCTGTGGAGGCACGCTACAGTTACCTACTGCTGCGCAACAAGTAACACGCGCTGATGCGCACAGTTCATTCACAGACCAACAATTTCTTTGAACTGTCACTTCGCATTGGGACTTCATGCTGATGGGCACAGCTGATTGACAGTTAGGTCTTCACACAATCAGTTTATAGAAGCGCATCAGTTTGTTCATGGCATAGAGTGCATGGTATACACACGCTGATGCACACAGCTGATTTCAATCTCTAAAAGAGCATCAGTTTGATTATTTCCTAAAGTTTTTCGGGTTGAGAAGAAGGATTGCGAGGAAGAATTTAAAAGATATTGGCAAGTCAGGGAGGAGCTGGCAGTTGTTGATGGTCTTCTTATGAGGGGAAGCAAATTGGCCATAGTCAATCTCAGCTGGGAGGGGGTCCAGGCCCAAAGAGAGTGGCAGTGTCCCCCACCTTACCTGTAGATTGCCTGATGGGCAATGATCTGGAGATTTCAGCCTGGGCTGAAGTTGAACACCAAACCCACCTTAGGATGTTGGGCGTCCCTGTAAAGGTTAGTGGGGATGTAATGGCCACAGCCCCAGCCCAAGAATTTGGAGAGATGGAGCCTGAAAGAATGGCCCACTCTCCCCCAAAAGAGAGCACAAGGGTTGAAGAAAAGTCTTCTTCCCTCCAGACAGTAGGTAAGGGTCAGCCTCCTCAGGGAACTGACCCTACCCCTAGTGAAGGAACTGCCCCAGAGGTAGTCAGGCCTGGCCTGGCCACACCCCTGATGGCAGAGGACCCTTCCAAGGTGGTACCCAGTCTGGAGCAGGTAACCTGCCCCTCTCTACCCTGCCTCAGCCAGCCCAGGGCTGCAGAGGTCAGGGAGGTCAGTGGACCCCCAGGGCCCCCTGTCCAGAGGAACCCCCCATCAGCAGATTAGGGGCACCCAGTCTAGTAGCCCTAGCCAGGTGAAAACTCCTCTACACACTGAGGGATCCCCCATGCCTTTATGTAGGGACCTCCCCCAGAAGGACTCTGGTAGGCAAGGGTAAACCTGGGACCTGAAGGTTCCAAACCTGCCATGTCCCTCCAGTAGTCCATCCAAAGGGACCCAACCCCCAGCTGTAGGCAGCCAAAGGTTGACCCTTAGAGCAAAGTGCAACTCAGTCATGGAAAGACAGGCATACATGGTGACCAGTGATCTGAGGAAGCTGAGGCCAACATTCCTAGGGCCTCACTTCCCTACTCAGACACCTCACCAGCCTTGTACTTTACCTAAGCACACCACAGGTAGTGATTCCCCATGGTGGAGACCCTCTCATACCCTTAGGGTGAGGGATTGCTTAGTGGACCATAAGACAGGGGGCAACCATGCTAGTGCAGGTGCTTCCTTATATGACCACTTAGTCAATGAAGGCTCAACTGGCCAAGGTTAGCCTTATCTCCTTTCGTTTGGGGGGGGGGGTTGTGTAGGAAGGTGGAATCTGACTATATGGTTGCCCCCACTTTTTTTTTATGGTGTTTTGCTGGTTTATGACTTAGTTGGACTGGGATCCTGCTATTCAGGGCCCCAGTCTATCTGCTTTCTCTGTAAAAAGGTTTCCATGTGCCTTAGGCACATCTCTGATTGGAATCTGGAGTGCCCTTATAAGTCCCTAGTATATGGTATACTATGTACCAAGGGCATAGGTACCTCAGAGGCCTGCCAGGGGCTGCGGCATGTATTATGCCACCCCTGGAAGGCCATCCAAACTGACACCACAGGTCTGCTACTGCAGCCTGGGTGAGGTGGTGCATGCACCCCTTACTGTGATATAGGTTACCTATATCACTAAATACATACACACATATAAACCTATAAGTCACTCCTAAGGCAGGCCTTATCAATCCTAAAGGCAGAGTGCATGGTTCCTAGGTGAGAGGGTGCCCCTGCATGAGCAGGGCCCCTCTGCAGCGTTCGGAGACCCTTCTCTGATGCTGTTTGTAGTGCAGCCTGACCATATACTCTTTAGCGCATTATAACCTCGCGTTAAATGCTAACTTTGGAATGGCTGCACCTAAACATGTCGTGTTTGGTGTCAAACATCTTGGAATACTACCCCCCGCCAATTCTGGCGGCGGGGGTAGCATTCCACCCTTCTAGAGGGAAAGACATGTTAACTCTGGCTAGCCCGGTAACTTCTTTCCAAAGCCCTGGCATCACAAAATGGATGCTGCTGCCACAGACACGAGTCTGGCCTCCTGCTGCTGGACGAAACTCCGGCAGGGGAGGCCTGGACAATAGGTTTCCTGTCCCAGGGAGGTGTGACCACCTCCCCAGACAGGATAATGTGTATTGGGGCTGGGCGGGAGCACTTTCGGGTGCTTTGAAGTCCTGCACTGGGGGCACACTTGGTGTCCCTGTGCATACCCCAGTTCAAACCGGATCAGGGGCTTGCAGCCCCTGCTTTGGCGCGAACTGGACAAAGGGAAAGGGGTGTAGCCACCCCTCTGCCCTGACCCACCCATAGGTGGGGCCACAGAGTAGTCCAACCCCTAAACTTAGTATAAGTATAGGAACCCAGTCCTTAGGACTTTAGATTATCCCTGGACGAAACTCTGAAACAGAATCCTGGACCTTCGACGCTCTACTCAAGATTAGAGGACAGAAGAATCTCCCTTGGGGTCAAGGAGTGACTCCCCTGCTTGGCAGGCACCAAAGACGCATCTGTCCGGTCTGCATTTCTGAAGCTTCCGTCGGACGCCGAAGTCTTCGCATCACCAGAGGTGGATTCTCAGACTTCCCCAAGGCTACCCTGAGTCCCCAGCAAAGCTGAGGCCCGTAGCTATTGTGGGTGACGTGAGACTGTGACCCCTGGACACTGAGCACATTTGCAAGTGCATCCTCTTCTGGGTCTTCCACGAAGTCGTGCTTTGGGCTCCGAGTAGCCCTAGCCTCCAGCACCAACTGCACTGAAGATCACTGGCCTCCACTCCACGAGTGTCCTGTGAGCCAGATCCATGTGCAACGTCTCGAGGCTCCTTCGCGGTCGCTAGCCCGTTGGCTAGTAGCCCTTAACGAAGGCCAATCTTTTTCTTCTTGGGCATCCTGGTTGCTCCAGGCCTGCCCTCACTTACCCTCGCTGGGTGAGTTCCCCAGACCTTGCTGGTCTGCACCATCGACGATCTTCATCTTCACCAAGACTTGCCGTTGCCAAGGCTTGTTGGGTCCAATCCGGTTGCCGATACCTCAGCACTCGACAGACATTGTGTACCAGCCCGAATCCTGCTCCTGGTCGCCGACAACGCCTCCTGGACCTCGTGGCTGAAGAGTCAAGACGACCGTCAACGCACCTGAAGCACTCGACATCGGTGGGCATCTGTCCATCGCCTTCCTGGTCACTGGCTAGTGACCCAGACTCTGTCCCCTCTGCTTTCAGGTTCTACAGATCTCCGATCCACTCTTGGATCCACCCGGACACTTTCCACTTGGTCGCCAGCAGCACTTTGCAGCAGATCGCCATTCAAATCGACGACGAAACCCGACCCCGAAAGGCACCTATGAACCCGGCTTCCCTGGGTGAGGTAACACGAGTACTCCGGTGCTCCCGTGGGTAGAGACTCTTCAAAGTACTAGTTCTCAAAGGGTTTGCTCCAAGTCCTCCTTTAAGTGTCCCTTTTCTTTAATTTCCTGATCGCGACTTTCTCCATAGAAGTCAACGGCGTATCGCGGTTGTGTATTTACACTGCACGCGTCCCCCGTGGGTCCCCTGTGTCACTACCTTGGGTGGTTCCTTGTGGTCCAAGCACTTCTAGAGGCTCTAGGCCTAGTGTCTAGTTCAGTCGTGGTTCTTATACCACTTTATTGGTATATGGTTTGGTACGCCCCTAGGGCCCAAACGTGTATTTGTGCTATTACTGTGTTTAAATAACTTCTAACTTATGTACTTCGAACTCTAGCCTCATAAAGAGACTAGAGGGGTGTGTTTAGCAATAAATACATATATTTTGAATATATACCTGGTGTGGTGCTCTTTCATTTGATCACTCAAGAGATTATAGACTGGTAAAACAAGCTGCTTTACATTCCTTCAAGACTTAGCCTGAAGGCTGCTCTCCATAGCTACCACTAGGATAGCTTTCAATAAGGTTGTCTTTAACCTATCTCCAATAAGGCTTGTTTGGACTGGTGCAAGGTGCCCACTATAATTAGTGGACAGCATATACCAGGCCAACTTCTCACATTGCGGGTGAGGTTTTTGTTTATTCCGGCGTAGAGTGCGTTGCCGTAGTCGAGTCTGCTGGTGACCAGGGCGTGAGTGACGGTCTTTCGGTGTTCGAGGGGGATCCATTTGAAGGTCTTACGAAGGAGGCAGAGGGTGTGGAAGCAGGAAGACGAGACAGAGTTGATCTGGCGGTCCATTTTGAGCTCGGAGTCCAGGATGATTCCCAGGTTGCGTGCGTGGTCCATGGGGGTTGGCGTGTTTCCGAGGGCGGGGGCCACCAGGTGTCGCTCCAGGCATCGGGGTTTGGGCCCATGATGAGTACTTCTGTTTTGTTGGTGTTTAGTTGTAGGCAGCTGTTTTTCATCCATTTGGTGACGGCTTCCATGCCTTCTCGAAAGTTGCGTCTGGCGGTGTTGGGCTCGTTGGATAGGGAGAGGATGAGCTGGGTGTCGTCTGCGTATGACACGATGTTGAGTCCATAGGTTCTGACGATGGGGGCGAGTGGAGCCATGCAGACGTTGAAGAGCGTCGGGCTGAGGGAGGAGCCCTGGGGGACTCCGCAGGTGGTGGGTGTGGGGTCCGAGAGGAAAGGGGGGAGTCTGACCCGCTGCGTCCTGCCGGAGAGGAAGGAGCGGATCCAGTCGAGGGCCTTGTCCTGGATTCCTGCGTCGTGGAGTCTGCGTATTAGGGTGCGGTGGGAGACTGTGTCGAACGCCGCTGATAGGTCGAGGAGGATGAGCGCTACTGTTTCTCCTTTGTCCAGTAGGGTGCGGATGTCGTCTGTTGCGGCGAGGAGGGCGGTTTCCGTACTGTGGTTTTTTCTGAAGCCGGATTGGGAGGAGTCGAGGATGTTGTGTTCTTCAATGAATGTGGCGAGTTGGCTGTTGATGGCTTTCTCGATGACTTTCGCTGGGAACGGGAGCAGGGAGATGGGTCTGTAGTTTTTGAGGTCGGTGGGGTCCGCTGAGGGTTTTTTTAGGAGGGGGTTGACCTCGGCGTGTTTCCAGTCGTCGGGGAACGAGGCGGTCGCCAGGGAGCGGTTGATGGTGTGGCAGAGCATGGGTGCGATGGTGTCGGCAGCTCTGTTGAAGATGTGGTGGGGGCAGGGGTCCGTGGGGGCCCCTGAGTGGATTGACTTCATTGTCTTCAGTGTGTCTTCGGTGGTGAGGGCTGTCCAGTCGTCAATCACTGGTTTCCGGGTGTCGGGGGTGGTTGGTGAGGGTTCAGTGTGTTGGTTGTCTTAGTCGAAGTTGTCGTAGATTCTCTTGATTTTGTGGTGGAGAAAGGTGCTGAGTTTGTCGCAGAGGTCTTGTGAGGGAGGGATGTCGGTAGACTCGCTAGTGGGTTGGGCGAACTCCTTGATGATGCTGAAGAGTTCCTTGCTGTTGTGCGCGTGGGTGGAGATTCTGTCTTCAATCGCTTTTTCCTCGTTTCTCTGATGAGTTGATGGTGGGCGTTGGTGGCGGCTCTGAAGTTGTCGTGGGCTTCTGTGGATTTGGTGTTCCTCCAGGCCTTTTCGAGGCGGCGGCATGTTCTTCTGGACTCTCGAAGTTCGGTGGTAAACCATCTGGCTTTCTTGGCGCGGGTATTGTTGTTTTTCTTGAGGGGGCTATGGTGTTGGTGCTGTCCGAGATCCATCTATGCAGGGTTCGGGCTGCGGTGTTGGGAGTCGTCGTTTTCCGCGATGGTTGGGGTGGAGTTGTTGAGTGAGGAGGTGAGCTGGTCATCGGTGATTTTGGTCCAGTTTCTTCGTGGAAGCAGGTGCTGGTGTCTGTGGATGGTGGGTGTTCTGAAGGTGAAGTGGACGCAACGATGGTCGGTCCATGGGAGTTCGGTGGTGTGGCTGAAGGTGATGGAGTTTCCTGTAGTGAAGAGGGGGTCGAGGGTGTGTCCTGCTGAGTGCGTGGGCTCGGTCACAATCTGGCGCAGTCCAATGTTGTGGAGGTTGTCCAGGAGGGATGTGGTGTTGGGGTCCAATTGGTTGTCGAGGTGGAAGTTGAGGTCTCCCAGCAGGGTGTAGTTGGTGGATGCGATGGCCTGCGGGGAGATAATGTCCGTGATGGAGTTGGCGAAGGGTCCGCGGGGTCCAGGGGGTCGGTAGATGAGGGTTCCTCGGAGGGTGGCGGTGGGGCTGGCCAGTATCTTGAAGT
Source organism: Calotriton arnoldi (assembly GCA_963921515.1). Lineage (NCBI taxonomy): Eukaryota > Metazoa > Chordata > Amphibia > Caudata > Salamandridae > Calotriton > Calotriton arnoldi. The sequence goes on along the minus strand of CAWUFW010003127.1, from coordinate 1,806,835 downwards.
GAAGGTGTTCCATCAGTTCTGTGGGCTCGTCAGGGAGTCTGCTCAGGCGGAGGCTGGATTTGTGGACGATGGCGATTCCTCCTCCTGGGCGGGTGGGGCAGTCCTTCCTGGAGATCTTATATCCTTGGGGGATGGCGATGGCGATGTCCGGTCCCGAGGTGGTGTTGGTCCAGGTTTCGGTGAAGAACGCTACGTCCGGGGTGGTGCTGTCGAGGAGGTCCCAGATTTCTGTGGCGTGTTTGTGGAGTCATCGGACGTTGAGGAGGATGCATTGCAGGGTCTTCGGTTCGGTTGTGGTCTTGTGGGCGGGTTGTGCTGGATCCGTGTTCTTGGCGGTGCTGCAGGTGTGCCGGCAGCGGTGACAGCTGAAGGGTCCGTGGGAGTCGGCTGGTGATGCTAGCTTGCAGTTGTTGTTGCAGCCTGGGTTGAGTGCGTGGAGTGCTGCTGGGTCGTAGCGTTGGCGGGGCGGAGGTCCAGGGTTCCTGGCGCTGGTCGCGGTCGGGTCGCGGACGGGCGCAGACGGACTTGCCTTTGAGGCGCCTTCGGCGCATCCCGCGGTTGCGCAGTGGCCGCCATTAAGTAGGGGTCGGGGAGGGCTGGACAGCTGGGAGGCGGGAGCGGGGAGGGAGCTGGATTGGGCCGGTCGCGCTGGGGGGAGGGGCCGCGGGGGCAGCAGCGGCGGGGAAAGGTAAAGGGAGGAAATAAGGGATAAAGAAAAAGGGGAAAATAGGCAATATTAAGGCACAAAAGAGCAGAGATGCAGAAAAGTGCAGAAAGGTGAAAGATAAAAGAGGGTAGAAAAACGAGTGAAAACGAGTGAAAGGGCAGAAGCGAGAGGAAGGGAAAATGAGCAGAAATAAGGCACAAAAGAGCAGAGATGCAGAAAAGTGCAGAAAGGTGAAAGATAGAAAAGGGTAGAAAAAGCGAGTGAAAGAGCAGAGTGAGAGGAAGGAGACAGAGGTCCACTGGACCACCAGGGATGAGGCGCAGGAAACCTGCGGGTGGAGGAGGGCCTCGATCACCAACACTCGAGAGGGCAGGGGCAGGCCTCACTTAATGGTGGAGCTGCGAGGGTGGGAGAGCAATTTCACTGACAATGAGTCAGTGGTCTTGCTTTTTTTTTTTTTTTTACTCTGTGGAACCTACCAAAGCCTCCTGAACTTATGCTGTGTGCTCTGTGGAACCTACCAAAGCTACCAAAGCCTCCTGGACTTATGCTGTTTGCTCTGTGGAACCTACCAAAGCTACCAAACCCTCCTGAACTTATGCTGTGTGCTCTGTGGAACCTACCAAAGCCTCCTGGACTTATGCTGTGTGCTCTGTGGAACCTACCAAAGCCTCCTGTACCTCAACTGTATGGCCATGAAACCTACTAGAGCCTCCTGTACCTATGCCATGTGCTCTGTGGAACGGAACCCATAGGAGCCTCCTGTGCTTATGCCATGTGCTGCTTGGAACCTATCAAAGACTGCTCCGCCGCATACCAGGGCCACCCTGATTGGAGAAAGTTTCTCAGAATGTCACAACCAGATAACTTCAGTAACATATGTTGACGATGCCCAGATTTATCTGCGTGTAAATAGTGGATCAGATCAATAGTTTGCTGTGTTTTTTATTTATTTATTTGCTTCTCATCTTGAGAGAACTTTGAAGTGATGGAATATATAAACATAAAGAAAAGAGGAACAGCAAGTACAACCAGTAAACACAATGAGGCCATCGGAGTCTTGCATGTGGTAGCGAACACACATATCAAGCATTTTTCGGGTGAGAAATTGTTCAGTTTGGCGGGGGATACAGTTTGTTCCATGGTTTAGATCCCAGCACTCCCAAGGATTCACTTCTTTGTTACAGTCGATTAAAGGACATGGAAGAATCAGATGCAAGGAACATCACTGAAAGACCTTTGCAGGGGCACACAGTTGGGTCAACTTGTAATGGATGCAGGGTCTTTGTTCCAGCAGGCCGTATAGATGATGTAAAGTGTTGTGGCATCCACACAGAGCCAGTGGACTGCTTTCAGTGCTTATACGATCGCAGATTCAGGCTCATATTGGTGTCTGTTGGAAGTCTGTTGGTGATGTCCTCCGGAAGGCCTGCCTAAATAGCAGTGCAAAAGTCTTGACACCCCATGCAAAGGCATCCAGTTAGATCATTCTGATGAGATGTTTTCAATGTGAAGGCAGTATAGAGTTGACTCCTAGCTACAACAGACTTAAAACTGCACCAGAAAACTGCTTCAACACATTAGCGCGGCCTGGGCACTCCTGTCTCGCAAACTGAACTCGTACTTGTGTCAAATTTTAAAAAGAAGCCCTTTGAAAGAGGACAGCATGAACATCTTACCGGCACCATCTTCTTAAACGGCCCAGCTTTAGCAGTTCTTTATACTGCCTATCAGTGCCTGCTAATTGTACTGACCACCACTGCCTCTTATTAGCCTAGTGCACTGCCCCTGAATGGCAGCTTCTTGCAATGCCCATTCGTTGCAGCTTCATATACTGGCCTCAGTTGTATCCCCCCCCACAGCACACCAGTGCAGTCCTTCACATGTCCAACCAGTGTCAAACTTCTCCACTCCCAGCAGGGCTAGCTTCTGAAACTGCCCATTTGTGCCCGCTCCTTAGAATGCACTCCTGGTTCTGCTCCTCCTGCTGCCCACTTGTGTTCATCAGAGCTGCTTGAAGGCTGCTGGGGGAGGGGGCTGAGGGGTTTGATCCCATTGTGAGGAAGTGCTTGGCTTCCCCGGTGAGTTGCCATCCATTGAGCTATTTGCAGTTTTCTTATTCACTTATTCACTTATGCTTGGGTTTCCAATGGATGTCTAGAAAAAGGGGGGTTTGCCAGTGTTTCCTGTTGAGAAGGAGGATGATCAGTGTGTTTACTACTGATATTCAAAGAAGCGGTGCCATTGCTTCCTGGAGGGGATGTGGATGCCTATATTTCCTATTGCACCTCCTACTGACACTTTAGAGCAGAAGGGGTCGATTGTGCTTCCTGCAGAAGCTACTTATTTTCAATAGACTCTTCAGAGGATGATAGCCTCAATATTCTTGCTATTGACTCCCTAGATAAAAGAGGCAATGCTTTTCTTTCCTATGGGCTATTCAGAGGTTGCATGTGTCTTTTCTTCTTGATTCTCTAGAGAAGATGGGGTTCTTTTGTTTTCTGTGGATTTTCTAAATGATAAGGAATTTCAGGATCTTTCCTCGAACAGCCAAAGAACAAATATTACTATTCAGTAGCATCTGGTTAAGGAGAGCCACAGCACTCAGATGCTGTCGATCTGTAGTAAAGACCCAAAGGCCAGACTCCATTTTGTGCAGGTCAGACTACATTAGGTGCTCGATCATTGGCCTGTTTACATTTGACCTCAATACTCTTTGTCCTTATCTTTCGAAGAACCTGTGAAAGTGTCACTTTCAGACAAAGACCTTGACAAAACAACTAATATCACATCAGTTTGGGACACCTTCCCTGTTATCTATATTTCAAGGTCAGATAGCGAATATAACATAAACAATGTAGTCTGAATTGACATACTTTTCTCATACTGGTTTATACTGGTTCGTCTTACAACTATCATATTGATGCATACAGGTTATGTCCAGAATTTAATGAAAATTCCCCCATGTAAGGTAAAGGTCAATGACCAATACTGAAAAAACCCCATGAAGCTGCCTCATGATCATCGCACAAGATTGTGCCAGAGATTCGAAACAGAGACTTGCAGACTGCCTTACTGCTGCAGCATCCATTCCTGTGCTGAGAGTAGGAGTGGGCAATGCGGAGACATGTGCGTAGTGGAATCAGCTACTAAACTGCACCCACAAACACTTTGATAAAGCAACTTTACATGCTAAAAAGCATATAACCAATTCACAAAAGGGAACTTTGAAAAGCCAATGAGAGAGGTGATGATTTTGGGATGCCCCCTAACCTAGGGGGAGGACCAAGCAGATGCCTTGAACACAAAGAGCACATCATGCTGAACGATTCAGTGGTGCTCCCATCCTGTGAGGACCACCCCAAGCACAGTTATGGGCAAAAATACAATCCTAACCAAAGGCCCTGCAAAGCATTATGGGATGAGATTAGCAGATGGCAGTGAATATTATAGTATCCAATATCAAAATAATTTTACAAAGAGCTGCAGTTCAACTCGTCGTTATAGGTGTCCCTCACGAGTCAAATGCAAAAGCATTGAAATTATTACATCAAGCTGCAGTTCCACTAGTCGTTACTAGATGTCCCTCACGAGTCAAATGCAAAAGCATTGAAACCCTTTCATGAAGCTGCAGTTCCACTAGTCGTTACTAGGTGTCCCTCACGAGTCACATGCAAAAGCATTGAAACCCTGAGCTGAGAGCTAATACTATAAATTCTACAAAGAGCTGAGCTGCAGCTTCATGAAAGGGTTTCAATGCTTTTGCATTTGACTCGTGAGGGACATCTAGTAACGACTAGTGGAACTGCAGCTTGATGTAATAATTTCAATGCTTTTGCATTTGACTCGTGAGGGACACCTAGTAACGACGAGTTGAACTGCAGCTCTTTGTAGAATTATTTTGATATTGGATACTATAATATTCACTGCCCACTGCTAATCTCGTCCCATAATGCTTTGCAGGGCCTTTGGTTGGGATTGTATTTTTGCCCATAACTGTGCTTGGGGTGGTCCTAAGAGAATGGGACCACCACCGAATCGTTCAGCAAGATGTGCTCTTTGTTTTCAAGGCATCTGCTTGGTTTTCTCCCTAGGTTAGGGAGGATCTCAAAATCATCACCACTCTCACTGCTTGCTAAGTTTTCATTTTCACTTTTGTGAAATGACTATATGCATTTTAGCATGTAAAGACAGAGATACTTGATATTTTATTTAAAGTATATGAGGTCTCTGTTAATTAAGTGAGAAGCGGAGCATATGCCCACTCTTAGCTGAGAGATGATACCGAACCAATTCTGAGAGCAGAGAAGCTGAGCCTAAGTGAGCTGAATCCCAAGAAACTCTAGATGGAAGTTAACCTACTTCATGCTCTCATTGTATAGCACATACACATAGGGGTTGATTCCGATCTCGGTCGGTAGGGCTCCGAATCGGATTCGGCTTTACCGGATCCGAGTCGGAGGCTTGGTTTCCAACCGAGTCGTACAGAGGTCCGGATGCCCAAGTACGATGCGAGTGAATGCGAAATCGCCGACCGACTCGTTTCCGGGTCCGAACCGCTCCGTCCGACTCGTTCGCACTCGATTTGTACCGCGCAATGGAGACGTTTCACGACCGAGCCAGTACGATGCACGATCCGGACAGCCGGATCGAGTCGGAGCCTCCGACACGTGAAAGGTCTCGGAAGCGGACTTCGGGGGTCCGTGCCGGACCCCCCTTCACCCGTAGCCTTACGAGTCGGACACAGGGGGTACCCATGGGTCCCCCCTATACATGCGTGTACGGTGCGGATGGCACCAACGCGTACCCACTACAGGGGGCACCCTTTTGCGCAACGTACCCATTGAGTCAATGGGAGCCCATGTATGCGTCGTACGACCAGCTCCCATTGACTTCAATGGGAGTCCGACCGAACCGAGTCCGGCAGCATACGGCCGCATCGTACTCGCTTGGTTGGACTGCAGGGGTCCGGCTCGGTCGGAAAACAATCCGGATCCGGATCGGTCGGAGAGCTTTCCGACCCAGGTCGGAATCGGCCCCATAGTCTTTAGGGTGTTAGGTTGCCAAATGACATTCCAATCATGTTAGAAATGTTTGTACTATTTTCATTGTTAGTGACATGCATAAGTACTGTTCTGGTTATATTCTCTGTGGTTATTCCTCATGTGCTGAAGAACAGGATGGGACTATTGAAATAAAACACTTTTAAATATAAAGATTTTTTGCTTGGTGCAGTACTCATGTTTGATATTCTAGCTCTGACCCCTTTTTAAGCCACTGTTAGTAATCCATAAAGTACATCCGCCACATGGAAAATATTTTGAGCGGGGTTGTGTGGGGCTCAAGCGTTGGTGCTCTGGACCATGATCAAACCTTGTAGAACTTAGCCAGAGCCTTAGTTTATGCAGCAAAACCTCTTGGCAACAAGCGAGTATTAATAGTAAAGGGCCCCAGGAGTGGTAAATCAGGTAGTATGTGATGGCAATGTGCAAACCCAGAGTAGAGTCATAGATAAACTTGGGTGCGGACCGCTTATAAACAGCCACATGTGCATCAATACAATGACAATCATTGTTTATGACAATTATTTATAGGCTCACAATTTGTTCTGGTCCATATTGGTTCTTTCCATGCAGCCTTGCACCCTTGTGCTCATACACAGCCTCAACCACCTTACATTTGTTAGCAAACTTCTCATTTCAGTAAAATCATGAAGTCATACTGGAGTATTTTTATACCTCACTATTTCTTCTTTGTTTGGCTTTTATGGGATATAGGTGTTAGACATACTGCATGAAACTTCAAGCACTGAAGTCATGGTGGCTTTACCTTTTCAAAGGATTGATGTGACACTGTGGTCTCTGGCTGCCATATCCTATAAGGTGTTGTAGGAGCTAGCTGGTGTTCAAGGCCTTGAATTTGACAAATCTGGTAGTCACATACTTAGGTACACCCATAAAGCTACATTTGCAATGAGAATAGCCAAAAACATAGGGTCATATTTACGGGGAAGTGGCGGAGTGCGGCGTTAGCCTTCTTGGCTAAATGCCACGCTCTGCCACTTCTGAAACGCAGGGCTGCATCGTATTTATAAGGATATGGTGCAGCCGTGCGTTTCTCCCTGCGCTGGCACTAGTTTAGCCGCTTAGTGCCATCGCAGACACCCTTGCACCATAGTGCAAGGGTGCCTGCGTTGTAGGGGAAGATTGTTTATGTGCAGGAAGGTCCCTTCCTGCATATAAACAATCTGAAATGGAGTTTTGTAACTTCTATGTGTGCTGCTTAATGCAGCACACATAGAAGTTGCAAAACATCATTTTTTTTTAATGATTGTTTATGTGCAGGGAGGGACACCTTCCTGCACATTAACAATCAATGGCCTTTTGCTGTTTCTATATGTGCTACACAACGCAGGACACATGGAAACAGCAAAAACAAGGAGAAATTAAACATTTCTCCTTGTTGCACCAGGGTAAGGCCAGGTTTTCCCTGGTCTTAATTTTGGTGTTGCCCTGTATTTACGCCACCCTGGTAAATATGGGGCAGTGTCAAAATTAATGAGTGTTGCAGTGGGACGCCCACCGCAAGACCCATTGCCCTCCCCTTTCACGCTAACCATAGCATGAAAGGGTGCCTTATTTACAAGGAAGTGTTAAGCCACGTTAAGCGGCTTAACGCTGCCTTGTGAATAAGGCAAAGCCCCTATCACCACCACAACATCAGGAAAAGTGACGTTGTGGTGGCGATAGGGGCTTGTAAATATGCCCCAAAATTTGTTAGTGTGAAACACTGAGGGCCTGATTTAGAACTCGGCGGACGGGTTGATCCGTCACAACGGTGACGGATATCCCATCTGCCGAAATATAAATCCCATAGGATATAATGGGATTTATATTTTGGCAGACGGGACATCTGTCACTGTTGTGACAGAGTAACCCGTCCGACTAGATCTAAATAAGGCACTAAGTTACAAAACAAGATGCTATATGAGTTTCCATTGCAAGTTCAGCTCCAGCTGGGAGACACTCCATCACCCCCATTCCAAGCTAACCCTGAGGAGATTGGCATGGCATTGCTTCACATTGTATCTCTCCCTCTCCTCTATAATTTATTAAAGTGCAGAACATCATTTCCCTTTCAAAGAAATAGCTTAGTATTAGGAACATTTCATTATGTACCATTCCAAATTTACATCTAGGGCAGATATTTGTCATCACTTATTACTTCCTAGCCCCCTCTCCAGAAACAAAACACTGCATCACGGTACATAACAATTACACCTTCAGCTGAGAATCACTGCATCAACTGTCCATAACAAGGTGACCTCCAGCTGAGAGTCACTGCATCACCTCCCATTCCAACGCGGCCTCCATTGGAGATCCATTGCATCAACATCTATAACAATTCTTTCTTCAGCTGAGAGTCACTGCATCAACTGTTTATAACAAGGTGACCTCAAGCTGAGAGTCACTGCATCACCTCTCATTCCAGTGTGCCCCCCATCTGAGATCCATTGCATCACCATATATAATAAATATATCTTCAGCTGAGAGTCACTGCATCAGCTCCCAGACCAATGCAGTTTCCATCTGAGACACAATTGATCACTTACTATTCTAAATCTGTCTCCAACTCAGACATACTGCATCACTTACTATTCTAACTCTGTCTCCTTCTGAGGCCCACCGCATCACTTACTAATCTAACTCTGTCTCCATCTGGACTACATTACTTAATAATGTAACTCTGTCTCCATCAGGAACACACTACATCGCTTAATATTATAACTGTCTTCATCTGAGACAAACTGCATCACTTACTCTTCTAACTCTGTCTCCATCTGAGGCATGCTGCATCAGTTACTAATCTAACTCTGTCTCCATCTGGGACACACTGCATCGCTTAATATTATAACTGTCTTCATCTGAGACAAACTGCATCACTTACTATTCTAACCCTGTCTCCATCTGAGGCATGCTGCATCAGTTACTAATCTAACTCTGTCTCCATCTGGGACACGCTGCATCACTTACTAATCTAACTCTGTCTCCATCTGGGACACACTGCATCAGTTACTTTTCTAACTCTGTCTCCATCTGAGACACACTGCATCACTTACTATTCTAACTCGGTCTCCATCTGGGACACGCTGCATCACTTACTATTCTAACTCTGTCTCCATCTGAGGCAGACTACATAAATTACTATTCTAACTCTGTCTCCTTCTGAGACACACTACATCACTTACTATTCTGTCTCCATCTGAGACACATTGCATCACTTACTATTCTAACTCTGTCTCCACCTAAGACACGCTGCATCTCTTACTATTGTAACTCTATTCTGGGAAGAGGATGTGGCCTAATGGCTAGTGCGGTCGACCTTGGAGCTGGGGAACAGTGTTCGAGTCTCAGCATGGACGCTCAACATCCTGTGATTCTGGGCAAATCACTTAATCTCCCTGTGCCTAACAAAAAAAAATTAATGTGTCCATCAGTAACACAACTGGTGCTCATGTAAAGTACTCTGATACCTTCATGTCTAGTTCGCGATATATACACCTAAAAAAGAAACCTCTGTCTTCATCTGAGATCCACTTTCACTTACTATTCAAACTCCATCTTAATTTAAGATACATTGCATAGCCTCTACATCCTACCCTGCCTCCATCTGAGATGCACTGCATCACCTGCCATTGCAACTCCATCCCCATTTGAGATACACTCCTAGCACTACTTGTTCTGCCTACCTAGTAGAAGACACTCAGTGGCTGTCTTTCTGTTGCCACTCTCCTAAATGCCCAAAACCTTCTGCATAATTTGGCATTCCAACAAAACCTCTACAAAGCATCCCATTACAATCACACCTTCAGATGAGGGGCACTGTAGTCAAGCCCAGCCCAAATTATCCCATTGTAACCATTCCTTTGTTTGAGGGACACTGTAGCCTTTCTCAAGCCCAAAGATCTCCATTGCAATCACACCTTCAGTTGAGGGACACTGTAGTCTCACTGCTGCTACAATCACACCTTCAGTTGAGGCACACATAGTGTCAAGCCTAGCCAAAATCATGTCACCGCAACAATACTTTCAGTTGCGGGACACTCTAGTCTAACTCACACCGAAGGCATGCCACTGCAATCACACCTTCAGGTGAAGGACACTGTGGTCTACCTCCAACCCAAAGCAACCCATTGCAATCACACCTACAGTTGAGGGACACTATTGCCTATCCTCAGCTTAAAACATCCCATTGCAATCACACCTTCAGTTGATGGGCACCTTAGTCAAGCCCAGCCCAAAGTATGCCATTGCAACCACACCTTTCAGTTGAGGGACACTGTAGCCTTTCTCAAGCCAAAGATCCTGATTGCAATCAAACCTTGAGTTGAGGGAGACTGTAAGCTACCTCCAGCCCTAAGCATCCCATTGCAATCACACCTCTCATTGAGGTATACTGTAGCCTTTCTCAAGCCAAAGATCCCCATTGCAATCACACCTTCAGTTGAGGGACACTGTGGTCTACCTCCAGCCCAAGGCAATCCATTGCAATCACACCTTCAGTTGAAGGACTCTGTAGTCTACCCGCAGCCCAAAGCAACCCATTGCAATCACACCTTCAGTTGAAGGACACTGTAGTCTACCCACAGCCCAAAGCAACCCATTGCAATCACACTTTCGGTTGAGGGACACTGTAGTATACCCGCAGCCTCAAGAAACACATTGCAATCACACCTCCAGTTGAGAGAGAATGTAGTATTTCTCGAGCCCAAAGCGACCTATTGCAATCACATCTTCAGTTGAGGGACACTGTAGTATACCAGCAGCCCAAAGCAACCCCTTGCAATCACACCTTCAGTTGAAGGACATTGTAGCATACCAGCAGCCCAAAGCAACCCATTGCAATCACACCTTCGTGTGAAGGACACTGTAGTCTACCCGCAGCCCAAAGCAACCACTTGCAATCACACCTTCAGTTGAGGGACACGGTAGTCCACCCCCAAACTTGAAGCACCACATCATCTCCTTTCCATCTCTAAGCTCAAAGTGTGGACATAGCTTTCCATGCCAGCTCTTCCTCCTAGTCAAGAGACATGCTATAACATCCCCTGCGCCAACAGTCCAACCTTGTTTGATGCCAACTGCAAATCTTTCTCAGACCCTATACTTACTCCATCAAATGCTCTTCCAACTCTACATCTTTTTTCTCTTCAGGTGATCGGCAGCCTGGTGATGAATATCTTCAGCTCCATCGCTGCAGGAATCAGCATCATTTTCTGCTGTGTGGATCTTGGATATTATTATGATAGCTGTTATCATGATCATAGCAGTTACCAGTGCTGGCGTTACAGGGATGCTTTCTATGTAAGTATACAGGACCTTGAGACGCAGAAAGAACGCCAACTATCCTGTCAGACCAGGAAGAGATGGATGTATACACAAAAGACTGTCAAGCCACGCTTTGGAGGCATTCCCTTAGCTCTGGTAACGGCTGTCTTAATTGGAGTTGCCGAGTTTGTTAAATTCAAGGGTGTACAAACCTCCTCATCCAAATCAAGAATTAATTGAACAGAGAAATAAGCTTTGTTGTCTGATATACATCTAACAGGGTAATGCAATATATTAGTACATTATTATGCCACAATATATATCACCTATATTTTTGGGAGGTTTCACATTAACAGGCAACTAGTTCAAGTAACATGTAACTATTAAACATACACAACAACACACACCAATGTTAAAACGGGTGTAAAAATCAAGAATTTACTTAAGACAATGTTGTTCCTTTCTTACTCGTTTTACCAGGGTATGACAGGGTGCATTGCAAATAGTACAGTAATGAATTACAGCTAGAGGCTGAAATCTTAAAGAAGAAATATAACCAGTTAGACTACTTGCAAACAGTATGTGGACTTAAATACAACATACAGATTGATTTATTTTGCATACAGCAGCTATCAAAGAATGAAATATAGACAGGGACTTAATGTACAACATATACAAGATTCAGACCACAGGTGAGGTGCCTGTGACAGTACAGGGTGATGCTGCTGCTTCAGTGTGCACCATGTTGGGCTGCGGTGGGATCACTTTTGCAGTTACTCGGTCCAGCAGTTACAGTGCAGCTTTAGGACTATATTTCTGCATCACCATTAGCTCTGCCCTACATTTCGGTCTCTCTTGTTAGCTACTCCTCAACATCACTTTTGTCTTTGTGCCTTTGAGTTGAGTAACACTAAACATCTTTTACCTTCAATGACTTAGCAAGTGTGCCATGGGCAACCAAGAAAAAGGGGACCGCCAGCCTATGAAAAGTAAAAGACAGTCATAGCTAGTTTGATGTGGATGGCTCACATCCCTGGGTGCCGGTGCCACTGAACCTACTGCACCTTTGACATCTGCATTTGAGCTATCTGTCAAAAGCGTCAAGATACTTCATTGGAGGTGAACATTACGCTTTATTTTTTTTGGTTTAATTCTTTTTGTTGCTCTTTTTGATGTTTGAATGCAATAATACACACTACATTAGCAATACCGGCTGGCAATTGTATATTCAGAGACGGTGAGTATAGCAATATCGGGACAAACTGTGCTGGCAGTAGTGTAGTGTGAAGGCCATTAGCATAAAGCACATTATCTGTACAGTCGGCTTAGAAGTAACAGGCAGGAGGCATTTATACTGTTATATTCCCGGGTTAGGCCCATGTAGCGAGGCAGCTTATTCCTTACGTTGTCCTAGAAAATAACATTTTAGCGGTCACCTTTTTTTTATACATTTGCCTGCACGACAATGTTGGATTAGATTCTCTGAAACTGCTTTGTTTATAAATCCAGCTTCACACAACATTATCACGATGCCCTGAACATCATGTACTAGGCCTCTCTACTACGCACTAGGTACAAAAGTCAACCTATCTTCATCCATGGGGTGACAGCGCTATCAGCATATCCATAAAATCACTAATCTAGCGCCCACATCGCGAAGGCTGCTTTTATTATAAATAATAGGCATCCCAATAGATTGAGAGAGGAGGCACTTCTGCTGACACGGAAAGTCCCTGCATGCTGAGAAATCACCATGCACTGGTCTGACATTCCATGAGGGGTGTCCAACTCGAGACCAAGACGGGGACCTTCACTCTATCCTCTTTGGTAAAAGGTTTGGATCGCCCCTTGGGTGGATTCTTGGTTCTAAACCTACACACACTCTAGGTACACTTAGAGTAGGGTCCGCATCGTAGGAGTACCCTAGATTACCGTTTTGCATATATGCCAGCATATATTCAATGCTTCAGCACCATGGTAGGAATGTATCTACTGGTCACTCTTTTGGTGCTTGTAATCTCCTTTATTTGCTTCAGCCTCCTAATCATTGCAGCTCATGTATTTTATACAAGAATAACGTTGGTTCAATAAATATTATTGAAAACGTCCCACTGTGTATTCTCTGTATATTTCTCTGAGAACAAGTGAGCACGAGTGACTGAGCGAAAGGTTCGGTACTGTTTACACGATTCCTGAGGAATCAGGGTTGTCATGTTCAGTGGTTGCCAGAAACTGTTCGCTCCCTGGTAAGTTAGGGGGACTTACAGTGGCACTGCGGGGTTGTCCAAACCAGTCTAGGCACCAAGCCCTTAGTTTATGTTGTCCAAACAATGCGCAGATCATACATATCAGTAGGAACTACACGACAATACAGTCTATTGAGGTGGATGCATCAATACAAATGAGAATCACAGTCAAGAAATTGTGTGAAGTTTACACAGGAAACAACAGTTTGCAATATCAGATATAAACAATCAAGTATTACAAACAAATACAACTGGAACATCAATTTTTTTTTAATATTAGCTACCATGTTAGCCCTATCACATCCCATCCCACAGTTCATGCGTCCCCTACCATTTCAAGTGATGCTAGTTGGAGGTGCGCAGCATCTGAATCAGGCATATCAGGGGGGTTTGCCACAATGGGAGGCATATTCCACTTCCCCGGCCATCTTTCCACAACAGGTCAGCTGGCCATCTGGTGATGTTGAAGCATCAGGTATATGAATGTGTAAGTCATCCGAAAATGGCATCCCAGTTGCTGGTGGGTATGGGATGTCTGCAAAGTCCTAGGATGTCCTTCCTGTGCAGGGCAACGCTCTCAGCCTGTGCCCAATTTGTGAACGACTGCATACAGGCTGTGAGGTGCGGAGGGTCGGGTGATTTCCATCTGCAAGTGATCAGTCATTTGGCTAAAAACTAGACCCAAGTCAATGAACCGAGATGTGACCTTGTGTTTCTTGCTCCGGTGATACAATCCCAGAACGCATGTCTCCCATGTGTTCGAGAGAACTGTCAGTACAATGTGCTAGGTGGCTCATCACTCCTCACCAGTAGGTGAACATTACGCTTCATAAATACATTTTATGTTATGGGGCAAGTTGTGTGTGTTTACATGAATTGCTTTGATTTTTATGTTTGTCATAAAAGAAAGGACTAGCAGTCTTACCAGTTTGCTTGAAATGAATACATAGTAATAGACAACAATACATAGATGCATAGTCTAAACTAATAGGTTTGAGTCCTATCTAAAATATAAAAAAAAGCCTGCTGCAGTGAAAACAAATATTACTTTCTGTATATAATGTTTCTATGATCTAAAGAACTTAAAGTGTGATGATGCATAGTACTTTTCAGATGTTCAGTAGCCACCCATGAATTGCAATGCAGGCACTCCGTGGGAGGTGGAAGGATACACTAGAATGGCAATAGATGGGACTATTAATCCTCTGGGCAGAGGGAGCCATAGCCCCATTATATGTATTTTTTTAAAGAATTGGTAAAATCATACCTGAAAATTAGTTTTCTTTATCAAATGCACATAAGAGGTAAATGTAGGAAGCTGGCTCTGTATATACTATACCAAAGTAAAGTTTAGTGTGCACAGAGTCCAGTGGAACCCCAAAGGTAGGCAGAGGTAAAAGTAGATAGCATCTTACTCTCTATTTGTGGTAGTGTGGGTGAGCAGTAAGGCTTTATCAGAGGGTAGTGCTAAGCATTTATTGTACACACTCAGGCAAGAAATGATGTCACACACTCAAAGACTGAACTCAGACCAATTTGTTTGTATAAAAATATTATTTCCTTATTTTATTTCTAGAACCAAGCCCAGCCTGGTGCAGGTAAGTGAAATAATACTTTGCTATATCTTATGCAGTGATTTACAGTTGAATGCAGGTTCAAATGCAGTTGGTTGAATTACAGGTAAGTCAACAGTTTGGAATTACCTTTTAGTTACGTTTGATAATCAGTGTGATATGCCTGGATATCACACTGAGACATTTCCTAGACAAAAGGTAAGTAATTCACTTTTAGAACATTTGCAGTTTTTCAAGTTGTCATACAAACCAACTCGACACTTAAAATATTTTCAAGAAAAGCGGTCAATGCAATCCTTTAGGAGGAAATGGAGTTATCTGTTTACAGGTAAGTAGCTATTTGTGGCAGTTGTTTTTCTGGGGTTAGAACCAGGGTTCCCCCAGGGTCAAGGATGCACTCTCAGAACACCCTCTGTGGCACTAGGGCGGCCGGGTGCAGAGTGCTGAGGACCAATGTTATCCAATGAGGGATAGTGGGCCTCCGGTTGGTAGCTGCTCATGAGCAGGCCACAAGTTTGTGGGAGCAAAGCTCCTGGTGTTAGGCTCAGGGAAAAGGGGGATCGGAGTTAGCACCCAAAGTGCACCCGCAGCAGTACAGGGGCGGCTGGGTGCAGGGTGCTGTTTTGGCATAGGCTGCCCTGTTGATTTCAATGGGGATTCTTCGGTTGTAACAAACACTGCAGGCTCGGGGACGAAGATCCTCTGGAGGTGACCACTGGTTGGAGAGGTAAGTTGGGATGCCTGGGGATGCTGGGACACTGTCGGATGGGCCACCCAAGGCCGTGGGACATCGGATGCAGGGGTGTCTTTAGGCATCGGGTTTTCTTACCAGCTCCGGTCGCGGTCTGGGGGATCCTCCAGAAAGGGGCTGCAGGCGTCAATTGGAGATTCAAAGCAGGTCAGAGATCACCAGATCACAGGTCAGGATCACTGGGGAGACCTTCGCGTGGTGTTGGGCCACTCGAGCTCGGACCGTTGGTGTCTGGTGCAGAGTGGTGCAGACTTGCAGATTTGGCCAGAGCCAAAGTCTGTGGGCGAGCAAATCCAGTGCTCACAGGAGACAAAGTCTTGGTTTTGGAAGGCAGGGCAGGTCCTTCGGGTTCTTGAGGGTTGCTGGCTGCAGGACACACCGGGATTTCGCTGGAGTAGGTAAAAGGTAGGGACAGTCTGGTAGGGCTGGGGCCATGTCAGTGGGCGTCCTCCTCTTATTAGTTCAGCACAGCTTCTTCAGTTCTTCTTCTTCTCTTCTTCTGGTCACTCCTTGTCTGAGGAGGCAAGGTTCGGTTGCCCCTAAATACTAGATTTAGGGGCGTTACAGGTAGGTAAAGGTCGGAACCAATGGGTCCCTTCCTTGGGGCGGGTACACCCCCTATAATGCCACCCTCCAGTGGGAGGGGGCATACGCCTCTCTCTGGTTGGCTGGGTCACCACATCTGCAAGATGGCCAGGGACCGGGAGTTGTGCTTCACCTCGCTTCCCCCAACTGAGGGGTGGAGCTGGCAAAGGTGGGCACACCTCCCTTTCTCACTTGGTTTTCCCGCCGATTCTCCTGCCCAAAGTGGGGGTCAGAACCGGTGGGGGCCAGTTGCTGGAAGCAGAAAATGGCTGGGGTAGCTCACAAAGGCGGCATGCCTTTGAAGCTTCCCCTTGGTGGACCCTGCCCATCTGCGGGAGGAGGTTTAGCACCTCGTCCCAGTATGTGCATTGTTTCAGACCCCCGAGAGCAGCAGGCTCTTGACCCAGGGGTCCAGAAACATGTCTGGTGTTGGCAGCTGTCAAACATCCACTCAGCCAGGACACTAGAGATAGTTCGTTTTTCAGGGGGCAACTCTAAGATGCCCACTAAGTGCATTTTTCATTAAATCCCACACTGGAATCAGTGTGGGTTTAATGTGGTGAGAAGTTTGATACCAACTTCCCAGTTTTCAGTAAAGCCAATTATGGTGCTGTGGAGTTCGTAATGACAAACTCCCAGTACCATAAACTCTTAATGTCCTTACTGCACTTACAATGCCTAAGAATTGGCTTAGACACTGTAGGGGTACAGGGCTCATGCACCTGTACCCTCACCACTGGTATAGCACACCCAGCTAGAGGGGTGGCTGACCTATGCCAGGGCAGTGGGTTATAGGGATGGCACACAGTGTGCCATGTCGACTCTTCACTTTGTTCTGCACCAAAACACGCAGCCTGAAATGGCAGTGTGTGTGTGTAAAGGTACAGGGCCTCTAAGGGTGGCACAATAAGTGCTGCAGCCCTTAGAGGTCTTCCCTGGCCACAGTGCCCTTGGTACCTATGGTACCATTTATAAGGGACTGACATGTGGCCAAAGAGTGCCAGTTGGGTTTTCTTTTAATGCAGTTTTAGGGAAAAAACATAGGCCCTGGGTACCTGGTTGGCAGGAACCCAGGGCACACTCAGTCAAAGTACATCAACAGTTTGGCAAAAAGTGGGGGCAACCATGCAACAAGAAGGCACTTTTATGCACAACCCCTCCCAAACAAAAGAGGATGAGACTAACCTTTCCCTAGAGAGTCTTCATTGTCTAAGTGGAAGAACCTGGAAAGTCCATATGCATTGGCATGGGCAGTCCCAGGTCTATGTTCCACTAAAAAGTCCATTCCCCGTAGGGAGATGGATCACCTCAAAAGTTTAGGATTTTCACCTTTCATTTGCATTAGCCATTTGAGAGGTCTGTGGACAGTTTGAACTAGGAAGTGTTCACCAAACAAGTATGGTCTCAGCTTCTTCAGGGACCAAACCACAGCAAATGCCTCCCTCTCAATGGCACTCAAAGGCTACTCCGTGGGGAGTAACCTCCTGCTTATAAAAGCAACAGGTAGGTCTTGGCCTTCATCATTGGTCTCGGATAGGACCGCTCCTATCTCTAGCTCACAGGCATTAGTCTGCACAATGAACTGCTTGGTATAGTCTGGAGCTTTTAGAATTGGTGCTGAGCACATTGCCTCTTTCAGGGTGTCAAAAGCCTTTTGACAGCTAACTGTCCAGTTTACCTTTTTGGCCATCTTCTTGTAGGAGAGTTCTGTGAGGGGTGTCACAATGGACACATATCCCTTCACAAACCTCCTGTAGTACACAGTCAAGCCAAGGAATGCCCTGACTTGGGTCTGGGTTGTTAGACCTACCCAGTCCAGGATGGCCTGGATCTTGGGCTGTAAGGGTTGTACCTGGCCTCCACCAACAAGGTGGCCCAAGTATACCACTGTTCCCTGCCCTATCTGATATTTGGATGCCTTGCTAGTTAAGCCTGCAGTTTGCAGGGCTTTTAAAACCTTCCCCAGGTGGATCAGGTGATCCTGCCAGGTGGAGCTAAACACAGCAATATCATCTAGATATGCTGCACTAAATGCCTCCAATCCGGCAAGGACTTGATTCACCACCTTTGGAAGATGGCAGGGGCATTCTTTAAACCAAAAGGCATAACAGTAAACTGATAATGCAACAATATCTTGTTTGGGTTCTTGGAGAGGGTTCTCCCAACCCTCTTATACAAGACAGAGTGGTCCCCTAACATGAAGGCCAATCAGAAGTTCAAAGGGGGAAAACCCTACTCCCTTCTGAGGCACCTCTCTGTAGGCGAAAAGCAAGCATGGTAATACGACATCCCATCTCCTTTTGAGTTTTTCAGGGAGCCCCATAATCATGCCCTTCAATGTCTTGTTGAACCTTTAAACAAGACCATTGGTTTGTGGGTGATAGGGTGTAGTAAACTTGTACTGCACTCTACACTCTTTCCACATGTGTTTTAGGTAAGCAGACATGACGTTTAACCCTCTGTCTGAAACCACTTCATTAGGCAACCCTACCCTGGTGAGGATACCAATGAGGGCCTTGGCTACTGCAGGAGCTGTAGTAGTACTAAGGGGAATTGCCTCAGGATACATAGTGGCATGATCCACTACCACTCATTTGAATTTGTTTCCTGATAATGTGGGAGGTTCAAGTGGACCCACTAGGTCCACACCTACCCTTTCAAAGGGAACCCCAAACACTGGTAGTGTAATTAAGGGGGCCTTTGGGTGTACACCTGTTTTGCCACTGGCTTGATATGTGACACAGGAGCTGACAAACTCCATTACCTTCTGAGAAATCTGGGAAAGTAAAAGTGGCTAACTAGCCTTTCCCAAGTTTTAGTTTGATCCAGATGTCCAGCTAGGGGGATGTAATGAGCCAAAGTGAGTAAGAACTCCCTGTATTTCTGAGGCACTACCACTCTCCTAGTGGCTCCAGGGTTAGGGTCTCTGGCCTCAGTGTACAGTAGTCCCTCCTCCCAATTGGCTATGTGGGTACCACTGACATCTCCCTTTTCCTGTGCAGCAGCTTGCTGCCTCAGACTCTCAAGAGTTGGACAGGTCTGCTGTCCAAGAGACAGCTCTTCCCTAGCGGGTCCCCCTGGGCCTAAGAGCTCAACCTGGTAAGAGTCAAGTTACATGGGCTCAGTTCCCTCTGGGGCTTATAAGTTCTCTCCCTGAGGAGAGGGGTCCTGAGTTTTGAGCTGTTCAGAAGCTGGTTTCCCAGTCTTCTTACCTTTCCACTTGGAAGGCTGGGCAATTCTTTCAGGCTCGAAAACTTCTTTTTCACCCTGCTTTCGGCTCTGTGATCTAGTCTTGACACATACAATCCCAGTGATGTCCAGCATTGCTGCAAGGGTTTTCAATTCTACCTCAGCCCATGCTGAGGTCTCCAGGTCATTTCCAAGCAGACAGGCAGCTGGGCATTTTGGAGAGACTACTACCTGTTTCAGGCCAGTACTACCCCTCCTGCCCCCCCAGTCTAATGTCACCATAGCCATGGCATGATTAGTGGTAACACTCTCAGCGTTGGTGACTGGATAAGACTTCCCAATCAGGTTTTGCTCTGGAGAATCCAGTGTGTCTCTCATCATAGTGACACTGGCACCTGTATCTCTCAGGGCATCTATTCTAGTCCCATTGATCCAGAAGTATTGTAAATACTTCTTTAAGTTGGGTGGCCACACAGCTAAAGTGGCAAACTCAACTTCATCCTCAGTGACTAGAACTGCTTCAGAGGGGAGGTTTTGTAACCCCTTTTTTTTGGTCACCCCTAGTGGCTGTTTTTGTTAACCTATTCTTGACCCAGTGGTCTGCCTTCTTTCCCAATTCTTGGGGAGAAATTAGACGTAGGTCTACCAAATGATGATGCAACTTTTCATTAGTGCAATTACTCAAAATATGTTCCTTCATAAAAAGAATTGTAAAGTCCATTGAAATCATGCACATTATTGCCAGTTAACCATCCATCTAGTGTCATAACCGAGTCGTCAACAAAGTCAATCCAGGACTGATTTTGGGTTTTGAACATAGGCCCTGGGTACCTGGTTGGCAGGAACCCAGGGCACACTCAGTCAAAGTACATCAACAGTTTAGCAAAAAGTGGGGGCAAGCATGCCAAAAGAGGGCTCTTTCTTACAGTAAAGAACTGAGCGCCTCATTTACAATGATTTCACGTAGGGCAGCGCCGCAAGTCTTTTTGCTGAGCTGCCCTATGCCAAATCGAAAGAGTAGGATTGAACCGTATTCTCAAGATATGGTGCATTCCTGTTCTTTCAGTCAGTGCCGGCACACAATTTGGTACCTAGTGCCAACGCAGGCATCCTTGCACCGTGGTGCAAGGGTGTTTGTATTGTTGGCAGGATTGTTTTTGTGCTGGAAGGGATACCTTTTTATTCAAAAACCAATCCATGTAAAGAGGAAAAAAGCTAGGAGTAATAAAAATACTTCTCCTCGTTACACCTGCCCTTGGGAGGCATACAGTTTTGACGCATTCCCAGGTTTACAGATCCTTGTAAATATAGGAATTTGCCAAGACACACGGATGTTGCAGCAGAACACGTACCGAAATGCCTCCCTGGCACAGTGGAAAGCAGCACAGCAACTTCGCTATATTGCCTTACACCATATCTACGAGGCAATGAATAGCCATGCAAAGTGGGTTTGCGTGGCCTCGGAGATATGGGTCCGCACTCTGCGCCACTGGAGCATCCTAAAAAGTGATGCACTGGGGGCGCAAAGAGCTTGTCCCAGGATGCTTGTTTCCAGTCCAGGGAGGATCTGGCTTTTCAGTTTGGGCTGGACTGTTCTTGTGAGGAGTAGGGTCAAGACTGATTTGCATATGGCTGGGTCCAAACTGGGGTGGAGTGGTGAGCAAAGAAACAATGGATTAAACCCAGATATTTGTGACTGGGGTGAATGTTTGCATTGTTCAGCATTCCGCCCATCATTTTTATTTATTTTTTTACTTTTAGAAATTGGGCATTTTCCTGCCTAAACCAAATGTTCCTTTCTATCAGTGTCCAGGGTCACCTGACTGTTAATGGCTCTCCTGTGGCGTGATGTGTATTTCTCTCACACAGAGAACAGTGTCTGGGTTCCGGCCCTGTTCCGCCGCAGCTAGTGCTAACTGTGCAGAGGGTGTGTTCCTCCAGTCACCGGTTCTCCGTCACTTCCGGGGTAGGCAGGCACTTCTGGGTAGTGCGTGGGCTACTTTTCCCGCTGCACCACCTATTTAGCCTGATGCCGGAGCAGACGCGCAGCTAGGAGCGGTAAGGTTGCCGCAGCTGCTACTTTTTCAAACAGTGAAAAATCTTTGCTACTTTTATTCTTTTTATTGGTTTTAATGTGAGCCTTGTTGTGCAACTACGCTTTTGCTCATTTCCTCATTTGTCTGTCTCGTTGCACGCTGCACTTTCTTCTTCTGCTACTATTCCCATATCCCAGTATTCCCCGCTTCTAATATTGACACGGTTAGGGATTACTACAAGGGGTGTCTTGCCTCGGGAGAACGGTGTCCCAGTTCCTGCCCTGTTCCGCCGCGGCTAGTGCCGATTGTGCGGAGGGCGTGTTCCTCTGGTCACCAGTTCTCCCTTACTTCAGGGGTAGGCAGGCACTTCCGGGTAGTGTGCAGGCTAGTTTTCCTGCTGCACCACCTATTTAGCCTGATGCCGGAGCGGACGTGCAGCGGACGCACGCAGTGGGCGCGCGCAGCGGGCGCACTAAAGGCGCAGCGAAGGCAAGCCCGTCTGCACCCGTCCATGTCTGGACTGCACCTAGCGCCACAACCCCTGCGTGTTTTCACCCAGAGACAAGGTCCATTATTAAATACTCCTGAAAGGAACTACTTATCTTAAATAAGGCAGACAAAAACTCTACCTGCATTCTAATAGATCTACAAAGTGAGCCCAAGCAGTGCCATCAGTGTAAAATAATCCTGAGCTTTACTAAAGTTAAGGTTGCTGTCCCCCAGCAGAAACAATCATATCAAGGAACCACAAAGGTATTCCAGGGTATGCTGATCAATACACGGTCCCTACCAAAACACAACACAGATTTTGCAGAAATGGTGGGCTCATATAAACTCGACCTGGCATTTGTTACAGAAACATGGGCGGATGAATCCTTCGACCCGGACCTTGCCTTAGCAATTCCAGCAGGATATTCTATTATTAGAGCTGACAGAGCAAACAAGCGAGGAGGGGGGACTAGCAATTATCCTTAGAGGCAATTTGCAAGTTTCAGGATCCACAGCTGGAAGTTCCCCAGACTGTGAAACACTATCCTTTCAGATCACATTAAGTAAAAATGATACACTTAAGGGTCTTCCTTTATATAGGCCTCCAAGGGCAAGAACCAACTTTGTGAACACCATTAGCCCTTTTTTAGAATCCAGTTTAGATGTATCTGATTTCACAATATTAGGAGACTTCAATTATCACTTAGAAAAACAGGAGGACCACGACACAGCCTTACTAGTCGATACCATGGCTAGTTTTTCCATGACACAGATCGTCGAACACGATACCCATGTCGCAGGGCACACCCTAGATGGTATTTTCACATCAAATCCATCCTTTAAGGTCTCCACAGTGCTACCTGTCCCATGGTCAGATCACAAAGCTATAATGTTTACACTAAGTACGGATCAGCACATCCCAAAACCTCATAACCCTCCAGTCTAAGTCAAAGGTCGGGACTGGGAAAATATCAACCCCCTCACTCTGGACCTGATTACTGGTACTGGACCTGATTACTTACAGAAACAGTTTAACTGGTACATACCCAAAAGAAATCTGCGCTCGTCAGGAGCCAAAATGGTCATAGTCCTGTCCACAAAAAAAGTATCATGGGGAGGACGAAGATTTGTCTTCGGAGCACTAAGGCTTGGAATGACCTCCCGGCCCATCTCAGAAATGCCACAGATCTTCTGGCTTTCAGAAGGGCCTTGAAAACATGGCTGAAAGGACAGGTAACTAGCGCCAGGACACCCTTGGGTAACCGTTGCGCTCTAGAAATAAACTTAACATAACATAACTCTACAATCGTCCCTATTTTGCACAAAGCCAGACCTTAACACTGATGCTTTAGTATTAGAACAGTGGTCCTTAAACAGAACAGTGTGGTCATCAGGATAAATATAGACTCCAATCAGTGCTATATTACGAGTGTCCAGCCGGACATTCAATTTAATAATTCAAAAATGTCAAAAACTAAATATAAACACATCAATACAGTGGGACACAATCCTGCATCCTACATAGAAACATGACAAGTACACTTAGGACAGGAACATATCAGGCAAGACAGCGTAGCTTGTGGAATATTGAACACAATTTCTAACAAGCTTGAGGAAACAGTAAATACACTTTTTTTTATCAGATTTGATTAATGTGCAAACTGTTTACATAACATAACATAACTCGACAATCATCCCTATTTTGCACAAAGCCAGACCTTAACACTGATGCTAGCACTGCTGCCCATAGGGTTTCCACTTGGATTAAACCGCAGTAGATCTTTTAGCTCCAGTGAAGACCTTCCTCTCCAGGCGGACAAATCCATCAGAACCATGGTTCTCTGACATACTAAGAGCACAAATCAAATCTGTAGAAGGGTAGAAAGACAGTGGAGAGCAAACTACGACCCCATAGAAAAAACAATGTATGCACAATCACTGACAGACTATAAAAAACTGATACTGGAAGAAAAATGTAAATACTTTTCATCAAAACTCCTACAGGCAAGAAACTCCAGCAAGGAGCTCTTTTCATTGATTAAAAGATTAACTAAACTACCAGAACCACCTAGGATGGAAAGACAGTTTGATTTCTCAGTGGTCTCATACGCTGACGACACCCAGTTAGTGGTGTCAGTCTCAAGTAACATTGATGAGACAGCTGATCGTTTTAAAATTTTGAAATTTGAAATTTGTACTTGTAAAGCGCATCCATACCCCCAAAGGGGTGTCCAGGCGCTGTACGCATACCGCTGTGGAACCCTTCCTGGCTTTTCCCTGTGAAATGTCCACTCCTGGGCACCCCCAGGGTGAAGCCAGGAATCCCAGCGCTGTTGGGGCCGTTGTGGAGATTAAGCAAGCTATTGCCCAGAGTTGCAGAGTGGGACCCATGATTAGAATAGGCACCGAGGCGAGAATTATCAGGTCCGAGGAAATTGAGCCCAAGACCCGCCGAGGCGGGAATTGAACCCTGGTCCTGGGCCAGATCTCTGCATCAGGGTCTGCCGCTCTAACCATTGAGCCACACTTCTCCACTTTAACAGCTGCATGACGCAGGTAAACCTGTGGATGCGGTCCAACTGCCTAAAATTGAACGGCGGCAAGACAGATGTCTTGCTGCTGGGCTCCGATACATCCTTCTGGTCACCTGGATGGTGGCCCTTCAGTGTGGGCGACTTCCCAGCCCCAGTGCATAAGGTCAAAAACGTAGGATTCATTTTTGATGACAAGCTGACATTCGGCAATCAGATCAATACCCTCACCTCAACCATTTGGTTCATCCTAAAATAATCAGGAAAGTTAGCCCTTTCATCCCACCAGACTCCCTAAAAACACTGGTTACAGCATTAGCCTTGTCCAGGTTGGACTATGGTAATGCCCTGTACATGGGGATCCAATTACAGCATCTACAAAGGTTGCAGCGTCTTCAAAACACGACAGCCAGATTATAATTGGATATCCCTAGGTTCCAGGCTGTCTCCCACTGCCTAAGAGCCCTTCATTGGCTCCCAGTGGACAAGAGGATTAAGTTTAAATCCCAATGCCTAGCCTTCAAAGCACTACACAGTGCCGGGCCTCAATTCTTGAGGACTCATTTGAAATGGTATGTGCCGTCTTAAAGTTTAAGATCTGCACATAGTAAACTCCTACAAACACCTAGGTTCAAGAAAGCATGCTGGGGCAGAAGAAGCTTTCTGTTAGAGACAGTCAAGACATGGAACCTACTCCAGGTCGCCGTAAAGAACAGCCCTACGCTGCTATCCTTCAGGAATGCGCTAAAAACATGGCTCTTCACCAACTAACATGTTATGTACAACCACATGGGCAACCTTATCTGGTCCACCTGACCTTAGCAGCTAGACGCCCCCGGGCATTTGGGTGCTTTATAAATGATTGAATCAAATCAAATCAGTGGACAGAAGACCTGGGTGTGGGGAGGTTTGGGTTTTCCAGACAGGACGGTTGGAGAGGATCTGTGGCCCTGCCCTGATTACACTTCAAAGGGGCCTGCCCTGGTACACACAGAAGAACCTAACACCAGACCTGCCCCTGCATTTGCTTCCTGAGCCAGTTTGGAGCCAAATGATCCAAACTACTTTCACGGTTAGACAAAGAGGAGTCCCTCACAGACAGGGTGGCACTGGCCATACAAGTGGCACTCTGCCTGACTCTATGGCAAGGCACAAGGGAGTTTATAGTTCTTCTGCCTTCTAGGCAGCATCCTCCCCTTCCATCCGTCTCCCTCCCCACCTCCATCATTCACCCCCTCCGCCAGACAAGTACAGAAGTCCTTCCACTCATTTACCGCCTGCTTTTACAACTGTCACAACTCAATCATTGCCCTCCCCTAACACCATGAATAGATACGGAACACCTTGGTCTAAATTATCCTCTTCATTTAAAACTATTCTAATTAGCAACCTCTCCTCACAGTTCATCTGACCACCATGTCTGACATTTGTTCTGCCACCCAATTACATCAAAGTTGGCTTACCGCATGCCTCTTTGACTCACTACCTAAAGCAGTGGTCTTCAAACCTTTAAGTGCTGCACGCCCCCATGTGGGAAAAAAAATCATCGGGCGCACCTCAGAATTTTTCACAATTATTCTATTAAATTGGCACCGTTTAATATGTCTAGACTTATTTAAACATTGCGATGAAGTTCTGTTATCATTTTAAAATGCAATCAAATACATGATTGCCAAACATTCTATTCTGGGCAGGCAGGCCTTACTAACATGTAAAGGTATCCAGAGTGTGGTAATAAGAAATGGGGTGGGGGTTTTGGAGAATATTTGAAGTCCCTTCTGTTTTGACACATGGTCCCAGCTAGGATATAAATGACAAAAGATGTTAGTGATGGCACATTACAGAGTGGCTTACTGCCGCTCATTTTTTTCTGCTTATGCTTAAAACTAAGCCTGGGTGGAATTCGTGGAGTTCTGCTATGTGAAACTCCGTGAAGTGCAAAAAAACTTCTGCCGTGCTACGCAGAGCTCCGCAAACGGAGGAGTGCGTTAGAAAAATGCTGTTCGCGGTAATTTTCAGCGCCTGGTGTTTGTCCGCACTGCGAAATTATCGCAAATAACACCATGCACAGCGCAAGTGGGCGCTGCTCCCTTTCTGCTGCTCGAGTAGATTTTCTACTCGAGCGCCAGCTTTCTCAACGCGAACGGACAGTTTCTCAACACGAACGGCTGCGAGCATATGCGGCCACCCGCATTGAGAAATTTGACTGACCGCATTGAGAAATCTCACCAGGAGGTTAATTTCCTTCGCTTGCGCTCCCCAACTTGACGTTGGCGAGCGCGAATGAGGAAAAATCGCGCCAGGAAGTGGATTTTCCTCACTCGCAGTCGCCAACTTGATGTTGACGAGCACGAGCGCGGAAAAACACTCTGCTCCGCTAAGCGGAGCGGAGTTTTTCGGAACCACCCAGACTTACTTAAAACAAAGCCTGTTATCAGCATAATGCTTCTTTTGACTGGAGCCTGGCACCCCAAAGGGATCACTTGAAGCCCCTCTAGTTAGGCCCGCCCCCTAGTTTGAAGACCCTGACCTAAAGATTGATTAAAACTCAAGGTACCCGTCCCTCTGCCCTCTGGTTCGCAGTTGATTTGAAGGCAGGGTTGTAACCATCTTGGATATATCTTTAGAACTACGTATCTGACCAACAAAGTAAAATATCAGCAGGTCTTAAAAGATCACAAAAATAATCTGTCTGTTTCTCCAGAATTACTTTCTATCGCTTCAAGTACAATCAGACTCCATAAAAAGTCAAAGCCTTTGACATCTTAAAATCTCTCACAGATCCCATATGCTATTGCTTGCCCTTAACTCCTTCGCATTCACTCTGTGATAATCTTTCAGAGATTTTCACCAATAAAATAAAAAACCTTCTTCACTCATTTACGCACAGTTCTCACTTATCACTGATGATGGAAACCTTCTACCTTAACCTTTCGCTTCGGAACACTTTCGCTCCTGTTCAACACACTTTTATTTCTGCTAAGCTGCTTACTTACTTACCTATGCCTACTACCCTCCTGGGGTATGGGCCATCAATCAGGCCTCTCCAGTCATCTCTATCCTGGGCTTTTCTTTCAATCTGTCTTTCGGTGTAACCCTACTCCTTGCAGTCAGCCTCGAGGCCTCAGCACCAGGTGTTTCTTAGCCTTCCTCTTTTTCTTTTCCCTTGAGGGTTCCGGGTCATGACTTGCTTGATGGTGGTTGATGCCGGCTTGATGAGGGTGAGACCTATCCAGCGCCAGTGTCTTTTCATGATTTCTTCATGAGCAGGGAGTTGGAAAGTCTGCTGCCATAGGTTGTTGATGTTGATAGTGTTTTTCTGGCGGATTTGGAGAATTTCCCGCAGACAGGTGTTGATAAAGGCATGGCCTTTGTTGGTGGTGGTCACTGTTGTCCTCCAAGTTTCTGATACAGAAGGACCGAATTTACATTGGTGTTAAAAAGCCTGATCTTGATTTGCAGTGCTACGTTCTTGCAGCTCCAGATCTTGTTTAGCTGAATGAAAACAGCCTTTGCTTTGCCAGTTTTTGCCTTGACGTCAGTGTCTGTGTCGCCCTGCTTCTTCTAGTGCATCGCCTGTAAGAGTGACTGCAGTAGTGCTGGCCATGTTAGCCTTGAGGGCCTTGGTTTTTACCCTGTGGATTTTGAGGCCAAATTGTGCTGACGTGGCTGCCACATTGTCGGAGTAGGACCAGGTCACCTGAAAAGTCCAGGTCGTTGAGCTGCATCAAAGGTGTCCACTGCACCCCATTTATTCTCCTTGCTGTGGATGTCTTCATGATCCGGTCTATGGGCAGCAGGAAGAGAAAAGGCAAGAGCAAACAGCCCTGACAGGCTCCGGTCCTCAATTGGAAGGCTTCAGTGAGTTGTCCTCTGTGGACTATCTTGCAGGTTATTCCCTTGTAAGAGTTCCATCATCCTTACAAGTTTATCTGGCACACCGTAGTGGTGGAGGAGTTTCCAAAGACTCTTCCTGTCTACGCTGCTGAATGCCTTCTCATACTCGATGAAGGTGACATAGAGAGGGGAGTTCCATTCCATCGACTGCTCAATGTCGATGCACAGTGTTGCAATCTGGTTTGTGCAGGATCTATATTTGTGGAAGTCAGCTTGCTGGTCTCACAACTGAACGTCGACTTGTTCCTTCATTCTGTTCAAGATGATTCTGTTGAACACTTTGCCTATGGTTGATAGAAGAGTTATCCCTCTGTAGTTTGTGCAGTTACTTAGGTCACCTTTCTTGGGGATCTTGATGAGCTATCTCTCCTTCCAATCTGATGGCACCTTTTCCTCTCCACAAATGCTTCCAAACATGGGGTAGAGCATTTCAATGTCTGCCTTCAGTGCCTCTGCAGGAATGTAGTCAGGTCCTGCGGCCTCCCCATTTCTCAGATGTTTGATGGCTTGCCGTATTTCATCCTTGGTTGGTCTGCTGCAGTCGATTGGCCATACCTTGTCAGCTGGCTGTATGTGTGGTGTAGCTGCAGCACAGGCTGGTTTAGCAGTTCTTCAAAGAGATCCACGCATCTTCGTTCCTTGCTTTTGTTCCCCATTATTGTCTTCCCAGCTTTGTCTTTAACAGGTCTTTCTGTATCTGCCGGAGTGTTTCCTTGTTATGTAATACAGTTCTTTCAAGTTTCCATGGCTTGCAGCTTCCTGGGCCTCTGAGGCAAGACCATAGATGCATCTTTGCTTGTCTGCTCTTAAGCTTCTCTTACTTCCTTGTTGTTTTTAGTGTATTTGCTTTGAACTTTCGCTTTTTCTTCTTTTGTTTGGCTGGTGCTCACTGCAGCTTTTTTCCTTCCTTGCTTGGATTTTGTGCAGAATCTCGATGGAGATCCATTCTCTATGCTGGTGTTTCGTGAGACCCAATACTTTCTGGCAGGTTGCTGTCATTGTTTCTTTTATCTTCTCCCACTAACTTTCTACTGAGTCTCAGTCGTCATCTAGTTCATGCACAACTTGAAACTTGTTACTGAGGGTGATTGAATATTCACTCCTTTTCTGTGCATCTTTGAGGAGGGTTATGTTATGTTAGTGAAGCTTATAAAGCGCAACTGTTGCCCGAAGGCGTCCTGGCGCTAATCGCTACCTAGTGGGTGTCCTGAGAGAAAGGTTATTCAGAGAAGAGCCAGGTTTTCAACCCCTTCCTAAATGAAAGGAGATCCGTGGCCTTTCTCAGATGCACAGGAAGATCATTCCAGGCCTTGGCGGCACAATAAAAGAAACTCCTGCCTCCCCAGCTGGCTTTCTTAACTCGGGGGATGATCACTAGCTTTGCTTCCGAGGAACGTAATGTTCTTCCAGGGTGGTGTTATATCGTTAGTGTTGGTTTGTCGGTTCCATCCATCCTTTCTTCAGCTCTAGCTTTAGCTTGGCCACAACAATGTGATGGTCTGATGCCACATTCACTCCTCTCATCACTCTCACACCTTGCAGGGACCTCTGGAACATGTTGGCAATGCAGACATGGTCGATTTGATTCTCTGTTGAATGGTCTGATGACACCCACATTTTCTTGTGTATTCCTTTGTGTGGGAATGCACTATCGCCAGACTGTTTAGGGCACAAAGATCTGCAAGCCTTTCACACTTCTCGTTCATGTCATCAAGGCCATGGTTACCCATGACTTCTTCGTACCCAGAGTTGTCGCTTCCAATCTTGACATTGAGATCCCCCATCAGGATGGTGATGTTTCTCTGAAAGCATTTCTCCAGGATGGACTGGAGTCTGTTGTAAAAAAATTATTTTTCCTCTTCTTTGCTGTCATTTGTTGGTGCATAGCACTGCATAACATTCATGTTGATTCTCTTTTCTTTGTGCAGAACGTCGCTATGATGATTCCGGGACCTTGGTCTTCCCATCCAATCAGAGCTCTGTTGGTTGCTGTTGTTAGCATCAGTGCTATTCCCTGAGTATGTGGGGTGTTCTCTTCCTTGTGTCCAGAATGCAGCAGCATTCCTCCTGGAGACAGTCTTTTCTGTCCGGACTGTGTCCATCTGGTCTCACTGATGCCAAGTAGGGCAAGGTTGTATTTTTTCATCTCCCCTGCCACTTGGGCTGTCTTACCTGTCTCGTACATAGTCCTCATGTTTTATGATCTGATGCTGATGGTCATGGTTGAAAGCAGGTGGATCGGCTTTGTGGCTTCCAGGGATCTCACCATAAGGCATCATAGCTCTCCATGAAGGAGATTTCTCTCTCCCCAAACCCAGAGTGTCTTTTGGTTGACATTTCTGTAGCTCAGATTTTTTAACCTGGTGGGGTAGCTAGCCCCACGCATAACCCTCCTTCTTTCACAGATGGGCTTGGCAGCCGGCCATGATGGAGTTCACCATCTGCTATGCTGACAGAGCTGAAATCAGGTTCCTCTTTAGGCCCATGCCCAGCGAAATTTCTCCATCTTTCCTCTCCCTTGCCTCCCTTTTTAACTTATCTCTTTCTTCTGGTGCAGTTCTGGATACCTAAAAATTGGGCTTTAGTTGTCTCCTTATTTAAAAAAAATCCCTGCCGACCCAAAACTCCTTTCCAACTTTAGGCCTATTTATCTTCTTCTGAGTCAAATCCAAATGCTGGAACCAGAAACAGAAACCAGAAACAGTTTTCCTTTCTTGAAACCTCTAATCACTTCAATACCCACTAATCAGGCTTATAACCCAGCTTTAGTAATGTGTCTTTTTTGTGACTGTAGTGATGTTGAGGATATATCTGGATGTGGAAAACTCAGCTAACCTCATTCTACCTGACCTCTTGGCTGCCTTCAACATTGCCTCAAACTCAATCCTTCATCACAGACAGAGAGGTTTGAGTGGGGTGGGGGGCAGGGGGTGGTGCTCTTGACTGGCTATGCTACCATCCCTCCAACATAGCATAGGCTGCTTACCTTTCCCCTTTCCAATTAGACTAATCTCCTAGTGCATCATGGGGGGGGCCTGCATGCCAGTCCCTACTGCAACACTTTTTAATTTATCCGTTACTCCTTGACAGACATCATCCGCTATTTCAACCTTTTTTATTTCTCAGATTCTGATGAGACCCTGGTGATCACCAGACTTGAGGGTGACATTTCTAACCTTAAATTCAGATACAAGCAAAGTATGATCAGGATCGCCAACCAGATGAATGCAAATTCTCTTGTTATAAACTCTGCTAAGACCGAAGTGATGGTCTTTGGGACCCGTCTGGCTGGATACTGAGTTGGGGCTTAACTCAATGGGTGCTTCCCCGCTACCCATCTCTTCTGCTTGCAATCATGGCATCATTTTCAACAGCAATCTTACTTTTCAAATTCAGGTCTCTAAGACTATTTCTACCTGCATCTTTATTCTAAAGGTTCCGAAAACTGCCCTTCTTCTATTGCCCAAAATTGTTGGAAGACTCTAGACCTAGCCTCTGTTCCCTTTAGGCTGGACTACTGTAATTCAATCTACTTTTATCAGCAACAAAGTCTGCTGTGTGGACTCCAGTGCATAAAGAACACACCTGGTCGTGGGTCTCCAAAATTAGGAACCAATCTCAACTCAACTTTGAACACTCCATTGGCTCCTAGTGGAGAAACATTGCACTTTCAATGGCAAATGTCTTTGTTAGGAGGCTATCAGAGATCAAGGCCCGAATACCTGAGGAGACTCTTCCCTCCCCCATGCCTTCCCGTACCCTAGGATTTTTTCTGCTAACCTTATCACCGTCTGTCACCGTCTTCCATATTATGAAATCCAGGACTGGCAACTGCTTTTTTCATTTCCCTACTGCTTCTAAATGGAACAAACCTCAGTTGGTCCTTCATTCAGTCAGCCCATATTTGAAGTTCAGAAAACATTTCAAAGCCTACCTTTTTAATGAACTCTTCTTCTGTCTTGCTAGTTCCAAGTTTAGTACCAGTACACTATCATTTTGCGGCGAAGTGCACTTTATAAACTTCACCTTCATTCATGATGGGAAGCATTACAGGAGTGGGTAGAGAAACAGGAAGGGCGAGTGAGGTGTTGGAGAAGGTGCATTATACAGATGAGGAGAATGTACAAAGAAAACTGTGGTGGGGTGGTCAGAGAAAATGGAGGGTGGACTGGGAGACGAAAGTTGTCAGAGGTAGGGGATAATTGAAAGAGGTGATGGAGAAAAAATGGAGGGAGCCTCACTAGAGTAAGAGGTAGTGGTAGAGAGAAGAGGGTGAGGAAAGGATGGGTGGTCAAGGGGGAATAGATAATGTAGGAAGTGCAAAAAAGGTAGAATCAGGTTCCTAGACAGGCCCATGAACCAGGAGCCAGGGAATGATTGTCCATGTGCAGGAAGGTGGTCCTTCCTGCATATAAACAATCACTAATGGCGATTTGTAACTTCTATGTGTGCTGCACAATGCAGCACGTATAGAAGTTACAACTCGTCATTATCTAATGAATGTTTATGTGCAGGTACTGTTTAGGTGCAGGAACGGACACCTTCTTGCACATGAACAATCACTAATGGGGATTTGCTCTTTCTGTTTGTGCTGCACAATGCAAACAGCAACAGCAAAAACAGCGAAAACGAGGAGAAATTAATCATTTCTCCTTGTTTCGCTAGTTTAATACCAGGTCTTCCCTGGTCTTATGTTCGGCGCTGACCCATATTTATGACAGCCTTGTAAATAGGATGCTGTGTCTAAAAGCAATGGTTGTTGCGGCGGAATGCCCACTGCATCACCCATTGCCCGCCCCATCACGCTAAGTGCTGCATGAATCTGGCCATTATTTACAAGGTGGTGTTAAGCCACGTTAAGTGGCTTAATGCCACCTTGTAAATAAGGCGAAGGGGTTATCCCCACCAGATCTTCAAAAAAAGTGGCGTTCTGGTGGTGATAACACCTTGTAAATATGCCCCAAAATCTCTACTCCTGAAGAAGGTAGGGCGGGCAATCTTTGGAAAGCTGAGGGATATACAACCTTATGAGAACCCATCACAAATGTGGTGACGACAAGATCAAAAGAATGAGGAATTGGACATAAAAATAAGAACTATATTTTTCTCCTTTGAATAAGTGCACTAATCAAAGTCAGATCTTCGTGGTAAGACTGTGAAATCACATCACTTTGCTAACTCTTTCTTTGCTCTGCATTGCCTTTTGTAGGCTTACCAAGATGGTATTGTGATAGTTCTTCTGCTGCTCTCATTCCTGGAGTTCTTTGTTTCGGTTGCTGTCTCTTCTTTTGGATGCAAATCTGTGTGTAATTCTTCCAATCCTAGTGTGGCCCAGGTAAGCCAGTTGTTGATATCCATTTTTCCTCTCTGCTCTGTGGTGCAGGTAGATCATGTGTGTTCTCTTGTTGACCAAAGTGATGCTCATTGGGCTCGGTGTATATTATCTGTTTATTTGGGTGCTATATATTCACCTCATTAATATTTGAGCATGAAGAATCTACATTGATAAAGAGGTTTTGACACTTTGAGGCATTGAATAGTATGGTGGATGAAATTATCAGTCATACACAATGCTATAATAGTGACACTAACGTGGTTTGATGGGCTTGATGTTCATGATGATTTTTATAGGCATTTTGTGGATGATGATGTCTAAATTGTGCATACATCAGTGTTGGTTCTGTTTCAAATCAGTGATTGCTTTTTATTAATGTACCACTCTTTTGTAGCCTTTGTTTGTGGTTCAAAATGCCGGCACTCAAGATCCAAGAGTACTTCCAATGCAAGCAACAGGCGTACCACTGGCCATAGGGCAAGGGATGCCCTTGATGCATGGAATGCCAATGCCATATGGACTATCGACCGCGCCAGCTGCACAGGGTGTGGCATCAGCACCCACCGCTGTACCACCTCCATTGTACTACAAGGATGTGCCTGGTGATGCCTCTCAATCATAAGAGAATGATGCACCTAAGGAATCACCTATGAAGATGATATATTTTAATTTCTACAGTAAACAAATGATAAAACAGAAAGACATCCTTTAATTTTTTTTATCCAATTCAAATTTCTCATTAATAATGCACATTCTCCACCTGCCCTCAGTTTGTGCTGTTTTCAAATGTTTGCTGAATGCCTTTCCCTCCCTGTCTTTAGTGCATTTGTGACTTGTCTCTTAATCTCTTGACCATTCCATCTCTTTCTGATCACTCAGCCAAAATGTTTTCCTTATTTTGCTATCTTCTAAAAGATAATCAGCTGACTGGGCCTCTCCCTCCTACCCCCCACCATTATGATGCTTCAATTAATATTTGATTTTTTCACGTTGTTGTCCTGTTGTTTGTATTCATGTACAGCACATTGACAAATGTAATTTATAAAGTTAAAAAAATGAAATAAAAAGCAAGAACGCTGATGCAATTTCCATAAAGTGGAATAAATATTCATATATTGAGTAACATTATAAAGCATAACTTTAATACACACTGATATGACTACTCTCTTGACAGTGGGAACCTTATTCACAAAGGCAAACTTACAATTTTTGGGTATTCACAAACTAAGACTTTAATTTTACTGATAGTAATTTTATGACTGCGGAAACTCCGCACTCCTGGCAGAGACTTCACACATAGAAAGATAGACCTGGCCTATCTTTGTATGTGCGTAGCCTCCAAAGTCGTAAAACTACTATTATTAAAACTAAATTCGTAGTTTATTAATACAAAAAAAGAGTAAACTTTTACAGAAGTGTAAGTATACCTTTGTGAATCAGGCCCTTTGAGTCTCCAACAAACCTCTCCATCCAAGGTGCTCCTGCCATGTCCGAATCCCTGCCCACCCTTCAGTCATTAATCTTTACCTGTGTGATCAGGAGGCCATCTTGGTGGCCATCTTGGTGGAAAGGTTACTTTAC
This sequence comes from Calotriton arnoldi, assembly GCA_963921515.1. Classification (NCBI taxonomy): domain Eukaryota; kingdom Metazoa; phylum Chordata; class Amphibia; order Caudata; family Salamandridae; genus Calotriton; species Calotriton arnoldi. The sequence continues at coordinate 1,771,626 of CAWUFW010003127.1, read as the reverse complement.
GCAACATGATTCCGTTAATACTGAGGCAGAGTCTGGTGTTGAGGGCCAGCAACAGTACACATTGACCACACAGAGACTTTCCTCCCTCTGGTTTATATCCCTTGTGGAAATGGACCTCAAGGCTTGTGTCCTGCTGATGCCTTTCTGGGTCCAACCTACCAGGCTACCTTGTATTGGTGATGAATCTCAGATACACGATTGCGACTGATGCTCCAAGGATGAAGTGTCATGAGGGGATAGGAGGTTGAGGGAAAGAGGACACGAACAAAGAAGACTCACTCAGGAAAAACAGTCACAAAATATAAATGTAACAGGCATAACCGATCCAAAGAATAAGAGTTGATATAACAATAACCAATTATTTTCCAGGCACTACCTGAAGTTCTCTGACTTGTACCACAAAGGCCTCATAGTACATAAAGTGTGATCCACGCCCAGAAGCAGTGTTCACCAACCTGTGTAATAAACAATAGTAACAATGGGGTCTGAAGGTGAAGCTTGATAAGTGTATTCAAACAGAAAAGTAATATGAGACCTAATGTAGAGAGAATGGTAAAGAGAGAATATGTTGTAGATGTGAACTTGAAAGAGAAAGAGGATGGAAAGACTATATAGTCATGGAGCACCTGAAGGGGAGGAAAGGTGAGATGGGGTGCAGGTTAGAGATGCAGCAGGAAAGAGGACAGAGTAATAGGCAGTATTTTCAACAGGTGCTACAAGACTCTTGTCTGTCATTTCAAGGTTAAAATGCAGTTGACTGCCATATTGGCACCTGCATTTATGATTAGATTGTAGTAACAGTGGAAAACTGCCACTATTTAATAGAAGCTGTGCATTGAAGTTCTGTCTGGTGCGTTCACTGTTTAGTCGAAATTACTTATCTTGGTATCCATATTTTGAGCCCTGTCGATGTTTCCACAAAAGCAGCTTTGGTATCATGTTTAATGTCACATAAGTCACTGGACCTAGGTAGTAGTAACAGAACATATACTGTTCTGCCTCTGTATGTTGCATCCCTTCACTCAGGACTGTGGTTAACTCCTGACATTGATCTGTCACGATGAAAAGATGCCCTGCATTGGGACACTAACCTGGAGATCCAAGAGGTTATGAACTCTGCCCTTCCAGCAACCTGCCAGTCACAGCAGCTTCGGTAGTCGTTTGCTTGAATATGTGAACCACTTAAACCAGATGAAAGTGCATGGCAGGCTAGAGAAGACGTGTGCAAGGGGGCGCAAGGGCGACGCAAAACCAAAGTGAGATTTGTCAAGCCAGAAAGCCACCTTGCGTGGACCTGCATGGCTCGATAAATCTGGAGTAATGCAAGGCACTGCAACTCATGTTACCCTGCCCCCGGGAGGCGATCCATGGGTGGAGCATGGGTGTTCCCAGGTATCCACCCATGGATTTTGCTGCATTCCCAGATTTACCATTAGTGGTAGACCTGGGAATGCGTCAAAATGCTATGCTTCTCCAGGTGAGGCATAACAAGGAGAAATATCTTTATTTCTCCTCATTTTTTCCTCTTTCTACGAGTGCTGCATCCTGCAGTACACATAGAAAGAGGAAAATGCCTCTAAGGATTGTTTTTTTGGTGACTGCGTTGATGCTAGTCAGCCAAAAGTGTGCCAGGGCTAGGAAACGACAGGAATGTGCCATATAATGATAAATACGATGCATTTCTGTCCTTTCCCACAGTGCAATGCAGCAAGGTGGCTTGCTAAGTTGCGCTGCATGAAAAAATGCTAACTATAGACCTGCGTTTTAACTAGAGTACTCAAAATTACATCATTCCATAGCAACAAAGCATTTGTCACTGTAAATGAAAGATCAATGGAGCACCGACTTATCGCAACCACTAACTGAGTCAAAATGGAAGATATTGTGGAATCCATTTTATGTCAGGTTCCATTTTATGACACTCAATAGGGGCAAGCCTGCAAGGCGCACAGGCCACTGGCCTTTAAGTGAATTTGAACTGTACTTTTGCAGCATACCGCAAAGCCTTGAGAAATGACCAAGTCACAAGTGTATTTGACAATTTGTTGCTATGCTTCTCTTGCATATTTTATACGTTCATGCTCATGTATAACTAAGTGCCTTTTTCTGATTAATGATTGGATAAATTAGTGGAAAACCCCTACTGTTTCGTTGAGCAACTGGCTCTCATTGGCTGTGTACTATTTGTGCAACATCTTTGTAACAACTCTATAATTCATAAAAACCCCATGCAACTTCTGTATTTCGAGACCGGTCCACACTGGTACCTGGCTCCTTTTAGCTGTCAAGTAATAAGATACATTAGAAATCTGACCTGCCTAATGTCTTTATTGATTTTAGACTTCCACAATATTACAGTATACGGCCAGGTACACCAACAATCCCGCTTTAAGGTTATTCAGTAGAAATGCTTACAGAGATTTTACTTCACTTATTTAGTGTACATAAAATGTATCACATTCTATTGAATAAATGTCCCATCTAGTGTAGTAATATGTTGCTGTTGCTGGAACACTGTGGTTAACAGGCTAAGGCAGGTACTGGTAACATGGTTGAAAATTCTGTGGATCATTGTATCATTGGACAACATCCCTTAACTAAACGAAGAAAATTAGTTCACAGATTTGTAGGCTTGGGTTTGTTAAAAGCAAAAAGCAATATAACAATTCAATTGCTGCAAAAAAATGGCCATGTGTTCGAGAAATGGGCAAAAGAGGTTGATGAGAGGGCACCAGGCGAGGAAAGAAGAATGTTATGGGTCTGCACGGACCGGAAAGGTCTTTGTGACTGGAGACAAATGCTATCGAACTTTGTTGAACCTGTAGAATCAGTAAATCCATCTCAGATAATTCATGATTGAGATTAGAGTATACTATTTGGGATCATAGTTGAAAATGAACATGTGCTTTCCAAAAAGTACTTTGTAATGTTAATTATTTGTACTTTTAGGTATCGCTTGCGACAGCACAAGCGATGCATGCGATCTTGCTTGTTGAAGATTTTGTATATACACAAGAGGCTTGAAGCCCGCCCATTGCTTGCCTTTCATTGGCTTCATTGTCACTCTTATTTTCTGCCTCCTAATTGGCCAGCGTGTACTGGCTTCACTTCCTCTTCTTTCCTTCTTTACCAAGTACAGATAGCTTCATCTTAATTAAGGTTCTTCTGCTGCTGATACCTTGACAATTTTTTGTGTTGCTTCTTTTTTTATTTAATACATCCAGTCATCTTGCTTCGTGTTGCTTCTTCATTCCAGCCCCAAATCCCCACTTGTCTGTGTTGCTTCTTCTCTGCCAAGCCCACTCTCCCGTTGTCTGTGTTGCTTTTTCTCTGCAAACCCCCTCCCATTCCTGGTTGTCCATGTTGCCACTTACCTCCCACGCACCACCCTTCCGTTGTCTGTGTAGCGTCTTCCTTCCCACCCCCAACTCCTGCTGTATGTGTTTCTTCCCGCTTTGCACCCACCCACCCTCCTGTTGTCTGTGTTAACCCACAATAAGAAAAAAAGCACTATGACGCAGCCATCGCTGGCAGCATCATTGCGCTTTTTTTACCTTCCAGCATCATGACACTTTCTATATTACCTTTGTGCATTTTTGTAATGACTTTTAGCCATGCCGTACAGAAGCCATGCTGCTCTACAATATGGCTAAAACACATTGGCAAAGCCAATAGCTCTTTTGACATGTTTTACTTCTGAAAATAATAGCATATATACAAAAAGTCAAAGTTCTAGAGCTGCATAGGTACAGAAGTAGGTTTATTTAGGCATATGTAGGCTCAATAAATAGTAGGTCAAAATTTCTGTCAGTGCAACAGGTGTGTGGAAGGAAGTGACAGAAAGAAAGCAGAATTTGCTCAGGCCCCAAGATATCTGTGTGTAACGGGCTTATAATTGCTTACCAGTACAAAGTTAATCCATAATTGACATAAACCATAAAAAGTGACTAATGTTAATTAAGGTAAAAAATCCTAAATCCAAAAATTACAATGTTTCCTCAGGGGGCTTAAGTGAAACCTGATGACTAAGTGGTGCCAACCCACAAGTGATTGTGCTTGGATAGATTTCTCAGCTGGACCTTCTGACCCAAAGGCTATCTACAAGAACAATGTGCCCAGTGTGTGTAACCAGGAAACAGCATCCAGCAAAATCAAGCATCACCCTCACTTTGGCCTGAAACACAAAGAGCTAATTTATGCTGAATTGATAGCCCTGTAATGGTTCTAAGATACTCTGCCTCATGCACAGACCTCTACACCATCAGGTTTCCCTCAGCATCCTTCTGTTAAGAGAGGAGTTCAACATAAAGATGTAGGACCATTATTCTACTGTACAAGTAGAGACGCCAAAATCTCACCCACCCACAGTCTATTGAGCTTAGTGATTTCCTTGCCCATCAAACATATCTACTGTGAAAGGGTAGGTATTTTTCTAATTTATACAAATGCATCATTTCCCTCTACCTCATAACTTTCCCAATGCATTCCAAGCAACAATTCTCAACACTCAATATGCAAACCTTTTGCTTTCTAAGAATGTAATATAGTAAATACCAGGAAAGAAAATGAAGACAAAAATAAGAGAATGAAAAGCAAACCTAGAAAACCCCTGAAAATTGCCAGTTATGGTATTGAACGAACACCATAACTCGTGCCACCCGCCATGCTCAATGCACCACTTTGCCAATGGCACAAGAAAAAAGGTAACTACCAAAGTCAAAGCATGGCAGGTGAATTAATGAGCTCATTGCCTACCATAACTGCTGAAGTTCATTCTTTTTCTGAGTTTGCCTTCTATTAGCTGATCCATAACTACATGTAACTTTTCATATATATAGACATTGGTGTCATTATGTGTAAATGGAAATGGTTATATATATATTCACTGAAAAAACCAATGGTTAAAGTAACATTATAATTAGGTGTGATAACAAGATCCGGTTTTGTTTAAAAAGAAAAAAACCTTAGAAATTCACAGAAAAAACAAACATTATATTTAGGCCAATTTGTCATTGACAACATTCATGTTTTGAACAAAAAAAAACATAGAAGTTCACCAGTTATAGTTAGCAGCGCTACCTATATCTTGCAACCCCATCGCCAGAGGCCCAGCATCATTATTAGGGAGGAAGAGTCATGCGGCCCTCCTCCCTCGGCCGATTTTGGACCCAAGGCCCCCATTCCCCTGGGCCCGGCACATATTGCAGGGGGAGGGAGGCACGCGGTCCCTAATCCCCAGACTGATGACGGCCCCATGAACCCCATTCCACCAGGCCCGATGCATATTGCAAGGTAGGGGGGCACGCGGTCCCCCTTCACAGGCCACTTTCTGCCCCGGGGACTCCATCCTCCAGGGCCCTGCAAAATAAAGGTGGGTGCCCTATTGCCTACCCAGGGCACCCACCATAATGTCATTGAGGGCTGCGGGGGGAGCCCCAAGGCCTGTGGCCCCAGCCAGCTCCCTTCATCAAGCGGGAGCCAGCATTGCTCCCGCCTACAGGGAGCAGCTCCAAATTTAGATCTGTTTCCCTGCCCAGATCACTACGGGCAGAGAAACAGATCTAAAGTCTGCTTCCAGTGAGCATGAGCAAGAGCATTGTTGAATCTCCCACCAGCTGGGAATGGACTTGGTGTCCGCTCCTGCTTTGATGGGAGATTTAAAATGGAACCTGTGAAGAGAGATCAAACACAGTTTCCCTGCCTGCACTGGTGTGGGCAGTGAAACCGCTATGTCCCAGGGGTGTTCTCCCCTGGACATAGCCTGTAAGCCGACCTCAGGGATCAGGTCTAATAGGGACTCAGGGAGGGGGGCTGCGTGGCCCCCTCTCTTAAAGTGATCAGGCCTGGGCTCTCCAGGGCCTTTTGAGGCTCAGGAAGGGGGCCGGGGTGGCCCTCACTCCCCATTTTGTGAAATGTTGGCCCCAGGGGTACTTTTCTCAGGGCCTTTTGAGGCATATAAACAACTTTTGGCCACAGTGTTGGCTCCCCGAGGCCTCTGCACGCAAGGGGAGGGGGGGCAAGCATCACTCCTGCCCCATATAAGGAAATTTCAGCCCCGGGGTGTGCTCACTGGGGCCTCTTGGAGCTCAGGAAGGGGTGCACGGCCCCCTCCCTTTCATAAAACAGTACTGAGGGTGAGCTCCCCGGGGTATAAAGCAATGGACACAGCCCAGCATTATATTTGTTTTCAATCCTGTGAGAGTCTTGCGGGATCACAGTATTTCTATGCTGTCTAATTTTCAGTTTGGCCCTAGGGGGGGCCCCTTTGGGTTCCCCCTATGGAGCCTAGGGGTCAGGGTATCACTACCTTGCCGCTACTTTATTTTTCTTTTTTGTAACTTCAGGACAGGGTGCTGAGTCCCACATTCCTAAATTTTGCTTTTAACACCCCCCTTGCACCTTTTTGGAAAGTTTAGTGGAGATTCTTCAAACGGTGCCAAAGGTATTAGCAACACAAAAACGCTTTCCAAAGGAAAAGTAATACTAACTATATATATATATATATATATATATATATATATATATATATATATATATATATATATATATATATATATATACTTGAAGATGAAGGATCACAAGAAAACAACAGCCAGCCAGGGCAAAAATCTGGATCCCAAAGGATACAATGAGTCACAAAGAAATAAAATATCCAAGAAAGAAGTGACTCAAACAGATAGATTCACCAAAGAACAAAAATATATTTCCACTACAACGTTTCAGCTTCCGCCTTCCTCAGGTAGTACAAGATGGTTTGCTCAGTGGCTGCACAGATGACACAGCTGAATTTTCAAAAAGCATCATGAGTGAAGATTCCATTTGGAATGTGGAATCAATGCAGTCCTGAGAGCTCTTGAGATATGCAGTAATCAGGTTGTATTATCAGTAATGTTCAGTCCATCTGGATGCAGTGATTTTAAACGGTACATCCAGACGTTTTCTCTGGAGTCCAGTAGTTCTTCCTTTGAGACATGTTCCACGGGGAAAATCTTCAAATCTGATAGTAAATGATCCACAAGGTTAAAATGATTGGCTACAGGCTGGTAAATTTTCTTATTAATTATTGCCGATTTGTGGTTCCTGAATCGTGTACGAAGGTCATTCACTGTTTGGCCTACATATTGTTTTTTACAGCTTTGCCGTTGGCACTGAATCACATAAATAATGCATGTTGAGCGACATGTAAGATGCTGTCTTATTCCATAGGTCCTTCTCGTAACAGAACTAGTTACTGATGATGTTTGTAAAAGGTATTCACACGTGATGCACCTTTTAGAGTCACAGCAATGAACCCCTGCATTTGTTACAACTTGCTTTTTATCGGCAGGATCCGCGCACCTAGCGCGTTTTTTGCCGATTTAAAAAAAAAAAATGTTGGGGGTCCTTGTAGGACCCCCTGAGCAGGCCTAGGGGGTCAGGGTGTTTCTACCCTCCCCCCTTTTTGCGTTTTGCGCATTTTTTTTTACTGTTTTCTTGTGACTTGGTTCTACTGAGTCACAAGATGGCTGCCAACACTTCCGGGTTTGGAGTGTTGACAGCCAATTAGCATACAGCTCGTCATCGGGAGGGTGCGCGGATCCTCCGCGGCCATAGATATATATGTGTTTTTACTTTTGATTTTCTCAGCAACTACTGAACGGATTTACACCATTTAACAAAAAGGGTTCTTTCTGAACCAAGAACTACCTCTTTGCCAAATTTGGTGTAATTCCGTTCAGCAGTTCGGGCTGTAGCCGTGGCTAAAGTTTCCTATGGGAAAATGAATGGGGAAAACACGTTTTGGGACCCCCCTTTTTTCTCGGCCCCCGCTTGACGAATCACCCCAAGACTTTCAGAATAGGAGCGGACCGGAGCGGGCCACAAAGTTTGAAAATTTCGCGAAGATTCGCCAACCGACGCAAGAGTTATTTCAAATAGAATGTTGCGGATTTCCTATGGAAAATAGGTCCTACTATAACTATCTACTGGCGACTGCCAGTAGATAAAATATATATATATATATATATCCCAACAATGACCTTCCTCCACGGTCACGAACGAGGCGCACACTGGGGAAATTGATAATCTCAATTATTTATTTTACCACACGACCACAACACCAGACAGACGCGTTTCGGCTTGCGCCTTTCTCAATGTCTGTGTGGTTCCAAAAAACGATCATTTTTAAAGTTAATGCAACATAAACACAAAGGAAGGAAAACAATTCAACATAATTCATTGACATAGAGGAAGTCCTCCTCTAGTCACCAGATCGAGTGATTTCATTTCGGCCATCTTGGAATGGTGTGGTTCAAATTAATAGTATTAAGCAGTGAATAGAAAAAACATGATTTGTAACGTGAACACATAATATCGTGTACATTTACATGACTCATTCGTTCACTCAATTCATTGGATATAAACATTATGCCCTGAATGGGCCTTGATTTCATTTCTGGCATATCAATTCATAATTCCACTCTATAGTTGTCTTCTGTAATTAAGCCCTGGATGGGCACATGATTCATAAAAGACATTCTAATCTTGTAGAAAATTAAAATCAGCCATGATTAGTTCAATGTTACTATTCCTGCATTCGTTATAAACATACTACTTTCAGCTGTCCCACTATTCCTGGTTGGCCACTTCTATGTTAGTATCTAACAGTCTCATTTATGGAATGTGAACCCATAGTTCCTCTTCATTATTCAAGCCTTGTGGAGTTTTGGTTTGTAACTCGACAATGTACTTTAACTCAAGTTTCCGTAATTTTTTAGTTCTGTCTCCCCCTCTTTCTTCTTTGGGGATCTGATCTAGACAGAAGAATTTTAGCAGATTCTGGTTGCTTTTATGTTTTTCAAAAAGTGGCGTGCCACAGGATAGGTTTCGTCATGCTTTTTTATCGCCCTCCTATGTTCCAAGATTCGTTTCTTGGTTGGGTGAATCGTGCTGCCTATGTATTTCTTATCACATGGGCAGACCAAGCAGTAGACCGTATAATCTGAATTACAATTCATTAATTTATTTATTCTTCTTTTGGTTTTTCTGCCTGGTACTTCAAACTCTTTCACCTTTTTGCTGTTTTTGCATGCTTTGCAGCCCATGCATGGATAAAAACCCACAACTAAATCTTTTCTTTTCGGGGCTTTCGAGAAGTGACTTCTAACCAAATGATCTCTGAGGGCAGGACCCCTCGTATATGTAATCAGAGGATTTTGAGAAATATGTGGTCCCAAAATGATGTCTGCTTTCAGAATCTTCCAGTGTCTACGGAAAATCTGAAACGCCTCAGATGAGCTAGTAGTATACTCAGTAACCATTCTTACTCCACTGTTGTCCCCTTGGAGCCCACCTGTGTGTTCTGATTTATTTATTAGCAGATCCTCCCTCTGTAAATTCGCAGATTTTTTCATTGCCTCATTTAATACCCCTTTGGTATATCCTCGCTCCCTGAATCTTCCAAAAGCCTCATCTCTATATTTTTCAAACTCACTTGTGGTGGAGCAATTCCGCTTGATCCTAACTAACTCCCCATAGGGGACACTACAGATAACACTATGGGGATGAAAAGTCTTGGCATGTACTGTGCTGTTTCCAGCCGTGGGTTTCCTGTATAGTGTTGTCTGTATGGTGTTATCTTCAATGTAGACTAGCAAGTCTAAGTACGGTACCTGAGTGTAGCTGATGCACTCTGTGAACCTCAAATTTAAATCGTTGTCGTTGAGGGCTGCTACATAGCGAATGGCTTCCTCATACGACCCCTTCCAAATAATGAAGAGGTCGTCTATGTAGCGGGCCCACAGCGCAACTTTGTCCAGCCATATTTCTTTTTGTCCCACCCAGGCCACGTGCTTCTCCCACCAACCCACGAATACATTTGCGTAGCTGGGGGCGAAGCACGTGCCCATGGCCGTCCCCTGTTCTTGTCAGTACAAATCTCCTGAGAAAAGAAAGATGTTTTTCATCAGACAAAAGGATATTAATTCCATCAGCATATTATTATGTTCATAATATTTCAAGTTCCGTTTCTCAAGAAAAAATTGGATAGCCTTTAGTCCCTTTGTATGTTCAATGCTCATATAAAGACTAGTTATGTCCAATGTTATTAATAGCATATCAGGTTCCCATTCAATGTTGGTTATGATTCTCAAAAAATCCTTGGTGTCCTTCACATAGGAACTTAAGTCTTTAACTAAGGGATTAAGAAAACAATCAATATATACTGAGGCATTCTCCAATAGGCTGTTTTTTGAGGACACAATGGCCATCCCGGTGGATCTCTTTGATTTTTATGGACTTTCGGAAGATGATAGAAAGTCGGCAGTTCCGGAAATTCGCAATACATGAATCTGAAGTCCTGTTCCCCCAATATTCCTTTTTTCTTCCATTTGTCCAAGATTTCATAGAATTCTTTGATGCTTGTCTCATACACTTTTTGTGGTATTATTTTATAGCACTCTTTTGCTTTTAGTTACCTCCAGGCTTCTTTTTGGTAGGCTTGTTTGTCCATTATCACCACGTTTCCGCCTTTGTCTGAGGCTTTTATTTCTATTCCATCATCATTTTTAAGATCCATTACCGCCTGCCACTGACTCATGGTTAGGTTTTCTTTAGTAAGATTGGGGCCTTTTGCTTATAAATTTTTTAGTTAATCAATTACTAGTTCGTAAAAGGTGTCAATTCCATCATGGGGTGTTTGTGGAATAAAATGTGATTTGATATTTATGTTACTCCTTGCCCCTACCTGTGTGACCCCCACTTGCTCAAGAAGTCTGAGTGTGTCATCTACATCAGGAATATCGCTGTCTGTCTCTAATTCCCTTAGTGCTTTCAAAGTGTCAAAATCCATTCCAGTTAGAGGATTACTATTCTCCACACTGCTCGATGTTGTTCCCGTTGGTTCCGTTGGGTGGAGCAAGTGTATTTTCTTTAATTTAATTTTCCTTATGAATCGGTAAAGATCTATACGTGTATTCGTATAGTCAAATTGTGCTGTTGGATAAAATGTTAAACCTAATTCCAAGACTTGAGTTTCCTCCGGTGTCAATTGTCTTTTGGATATGTTGATAATCGTTTGCTTATTTATTTGTTCCATCTGCCCCCCCGTTTGCTTCGTGTGACTCGGTTGGGTGAAGTGAGTTTTTCCTTTTGTCCCCCTTCTTGTTTTTCGGTGTTTCTTTCTGGGAGATGTGTCCGTTGTGTCGGACGTTGCTTTGCTTGCCTCAGTAGCTGGTATTCTTGAAAAAAAGTAGTAGTGGTGCCTCTTTCCCTTTTCTCTGTACTGTTTGTTCCCCCTCGGATAATTCTACCTCCGATTCAGAGGTTTCTCTTGACGAGGCTTCACCCAATTTCTGTAGATTAAGTTGTTTTCTGGGGCCGTCAAATTTTTTCGCAAACGTAAGGATATGTCCCGATTTGTAGTCTTCTTCGTCCCGTAGGAACTTAGTTTGTTTACGATGTTGAATTACACTCTCGTAATCAGTGAGTCTTTTTTTCATTCGCTGGTGTAATTCATCTTTAGGTTTTGTGTCTTTTTCAAGAGCGATTGCTTCCTCAATCTTTTTTATTTCCTCTAATAATTTCTGGCGATCACTCCAAGAATATTTTATGAGTATTTTCACCATTCCCTGGCGGACTCTGTGGTGTATTCCGCCCATTCCTGCAATAATAGAGGATCCGGGTTTTCATAAGAGGGTGTTGTATAGATACGCAATCCTCTTGGTATACGATTTGCGTCCAAGTACTTTTGTAGAGACGTGGCTTCCCACCATTTACGTGTCTCTTTTTCGTATGTTTTTTCCAATTTGTTATAAAGGCTTTTCAGATTGTCAGGTGCTCTTTGACTGTTGGTTGCACCTTTGGGATCAGGGTTCACTCTTTTATGACTTTTTGAAAAGATCCCTTCTGCTGCTTCCTCCCTCTCCCGATCCGTAAACATTACGATTTATTCCTTTCGTGTGGTTATAGAATTGTATTAGTGATTCAGTCCCCAACGTATCTGCCGCTAGCGTTAATTAATTTGCACAAATGTAATCACAAGCAAGGAGAACTCACCGCTAGGTTCGTCAGCCGAATGCCTCACGTCCTCCGACCTGGAGCCTCCGGCGCTCCCCTTCAGCAGAAAAGTATCCCGTTGCTCTCTCCATTGTGAAAATCCAAACTGGACCCCGTTCGTGTCACGGAGAAAACGCACGGCGGGGCAGGCAGCAATATCCAATTTTCCAATACGTCCACCAGCTGCCGCTCCTCATGACACTGGTGCAATCCTCCGTGTTGATGAAACGCGTACATAAATCCCAACAATGACCTTCCTCCACGGTCACGAACGAGGCGCACACTGGGGAAATTGATAACCTGAATTATTTATTTTACCACACGACCACAACACCAGACAGACGTGTTTCGGCTTACGCCTTTCTCAATGTCTGTGTGGTTCCAAAAAACGATCATTTTTAAAGTTAATGCAACATAAACACAAAGGAAGGAAAACAATTCAACATAATTCATTGACATAGAGGAAGTCCTCCTCTAGTCACCAGATCGAGTGATTTCATTTCGGCCATCTTGGAATGGTGTGGTTCAAATTAATATTACTAAGCAGTGAATAGAAAAAACATGATTTGTAATGTGAACACATAATATCGTGTACATTTACATGACTCATTCGTTCACTCAATTCATTGGATATAAACATTATGCCCTGAATGGGCCTTGATTTCATTTCTGGCATATCAATTCATAATTCCACTCTATAGTGGACACTCATACACCCACTCATTCTTCAATACACATTGGCGTATATATACATAACATTCTTAAACTATTTAGAAACACTCCATCACTGGATGATGTCATCAGTGATGTCATTTGAGATGTCATCAGTGATGTCATCAGTGATGTCACTGACCATGTCATGAGTGATGTAATGTGTGACGTCATCAGCAGTGCATTGCGGGGGCACGAGTTATAGTTAGCTCAGCTAACTATAACGGACAAATTTCTCTGGTTTTGTACGAGTGAAAGGTTAGCCAAACAATAACGTCCCTGAAAACTATGGTTTTTTCAATGAATTTCTAAGGTTTTTTAAATGCTAATCCCTAACTATAACATCCCTGAAACCTGTGGATTTTTCAGTGAATTTCTAAGGTTTTTTAAATGCTAATCCCTAACTATAACCTCCTTGAAACCTGTGTTTTGTTTCAGTGAATGTCTAAGGTTTTTTAAATGCTAATCCCTAACTATACCGTCCCTGAAACCTCTGTTTTTTTTCAGTGAATTTCTAAGGTTTTTAAATGCTAATTTCTAACTATGCCTACATAGGTAGGACATGCGCAGAAAGAGGAAGAAAGGCGCAGAAAGAGGAAGAAAGGCGCAGAAAGAAGCAAGAGAAGTGCAGAAAGGGGCAAGAGAGGTGCAGAAAGAGGAAGAAAGGTGCAGAAAGAAGCAAGAGAAATGCAGAAAGGGGCAACAGAAGTCCAGAAAGAGGAAGAAAGGTGCAGAAAGAAGCAAGAGATGTGCAGAAAGAACCAACAGAGGTGCAGAAAGAGGCCTACTTTGACTGTACCTTACAATAGACTCATACAAAGTACCCTAATCACTAATCCTTCTCCGAAGATGTCTTAAAACTCACTTTTCTCTTGAAGGTTCACTATTAATCGACTGCTCAGAATGTTAGGCCTCAAATATAAAACAGCAATCTTAAGCACATCACTGCGAAGATATGCATGTGTGTCTATGCTTTTACCCAGTGACATGTTAAATGAAAATAAACATACAAACACTTGAATACCTGTGTTTCAAACAGCATACTCTGTAAATTTGTGTAACAAAAAGGTGTATGCATTTCTTTCTGCTCACAATACAGGGCACATGGGTATTCAATAGTATATTTGAGGGGCTCTATAACACATATATACATAAGATATGTCTGCCTGTGCAACCGAATGACAGAGCAGAACTGAGAAGATTTGACCACCTATAAGAGAAGTTACCCGCTTTTTAAGCTACCATCTTCAGATGCACAACACGTAAGAATACATATACAAGTAGACATATACCTCAGTCACGAGAGTACGCTGACCTTTAAACTTGACAGCTTGCACTTCCCATTTGAGTACAGAAAGAGGGGAGAGAAGTTTAGAAAGAAGCAAGAGAGTTGCAGAAATGGGCAAAAGAGGTGCAGAAAGAGGGAAGAGGGGTGCAGACAGAGGCAAGAGAGGTGCAGGAAGAGGGGTACAGAAAGAGGCAAGTGGGGTGCAGACATTTGCAAGACAGGTGCAGAAAGAAACAAGAGCAGTACAGAAATAACCAAGAGAGGTGCAGAAAGAGGCAAGAGGGGTGCAGAAAGAAGCAACAGAAGTGCAGAAAGAAGCAAGAGAAGTGCAGAAAGAAGCAACAGAGGTGTAGAAAGAGGCAAGAGAACTGTAGACAGAGGCAAGAGAGTTGCAGAAACAGGCAAGAGATGTGCAGAAAGAGGGAACAAGGCTGCAGAAAGAGGCAAGAGAGGTGCAGAAAGAGGGAAGAGAGGTGTAGAAAGAGGGAAGATGGGTGCAGAAAGAGGCAAGAGGGATGCAGAAAGAAGCAAGAGAGGTGCAGAAAGAGGGAAGAAGGGTGCAGAAAGAGGCAACAGGGGTGCAGAAAGAAGCAACAGAAGTGCAGAAAGAAGCAAGAGAAGTGCAGAAAGAAGCAAGAGAGGTGTAGAAAGAGGCAAGAGGGGTGCAGAAAGAGGCAAGAGAGTTGCAGAAACAGACAAAAGAGGTGCAGAAAGAAGAAAGAGCAGTGCAGAAAGAACCAACAGAGGTGCAGAAGGAGGCAAGAGGGGTTCAGAAAGAGGCAAGAGGGGTGCAGAAATTTGCAAGAGAGGTGCATAAAGAAGCAAGAGCAGTGCAGTAAGAAACAACAGAGGTGCAGAAGGAGGCAAGAGGGGTACAGAAAGAGACAAAGGAAGTGCAGAAACAAGCAAAAGAGGTGGAGAAAGAGGCAAGAGGGATGCAGAAAGAGGCAAGAGAGGTGCAGAAAGAGGCAAGAGAGGTGCACAAAGAGGGAAGAAGGATGCAAGAGGGGTACAGAAAGAAGCAATAGCGGTGTAGAAAGAAACAAGAGAAGTGCAGAAAGAAGCAAAAGAGGTGCAGAAAGAGGCAAGAGGGGTGCAGAAAGAAGCAAGAGAAGTGCAGAAAGAAGGAACAGAGGTGCAGAAAGAGGCAAGAGGGATACAGACAGAGACGAGAGAGGTGCAGAAAGAGGGAAGAGGGGTGCAGAAAGAGGCAAGAGGGGTGCAGAAATGTGCAAGACAGGTGCAGAAAGAAACAAGAGCAGTACAGAAATAACCAAGAGAGGTGCAGAAAGAGGCAAGAGGGGTGCAGAAAGACCTTTAGCGTCCAACACCTTTTCTAAGTAAGTTTAGGTTGAAGTGGGAATAGTAAATGTCACACCTTTGGTGTGCAACACTTATCACAAATTGGTTTAGATTGGAGTGGGAATAGTAAATGTCTTTAGTGTCCAACACCTGCCCCAATTTGGTTTAGATTGGAGTAAGAATAGTAAATGCCACCCCTTTAGTGTCCAACATCTTCCTTAAGTTTGTTTAGATTGGAGTGGGAATTGTAATGTTCACCCCTTAAGTGTCCAACACCTTCCCCAAATTGGTTTAGATTGGAGTAGGGATAGTAAATGTCACCCCTTCAGTGTCCAACACCTTCCCAAAATTGGTTTACATGGGAGTGGGAATAGTAAATGTTGCCCTTTAGTGTCCAACACCTTCCTCAAATTGGTTTAGATTGGAGTGCAAATAGAAATTGTCACCCCATGAGTGTCCAAAACCTTCCCCAAATTGGTTTAGATTGGAGTGGGAATAGTAAATCTAACCCCTTAGTGTCCAACACCTTCCCCAAATTCATTTAGATTGTAGTGGAAATAGTAAATGTCACCCTTTTCGTGTCCAACACCTTCCCCAAATTGGTTTAGATGGGAGTAGGAATAGTAAATGCTGCTCCTTTAATGTCCTGCACCTTCCTCAAGTTGGTTTAGATTGGAGTGTGAATAGTAAATGTCACCCCTTTAGTGTTCAAAACTATCCCCAAATTGGTTTAGATTGGAATGGTAATAGTAAATGTCACCCCTTTAGTGTCCAACACCTTCCTCAAATTGGTTTAGATGGGAGTGGGAATAGTAAATATAACCCCTTTAGTGTCCAACACCTTCCATAAATTGGTTTGGATCGGAGTGGAAATAGTAGATTGCAACATTTTAGTGTCAAATACCTTCCTTGAGTTGGCTATAGATTGGAGTGGGAGTAGTATATGTTACCCCTTTAGTATCCAACACCTTCCCTGAGTTGGTTTAGATTGGAGTGGGAATAGTAAATGTCACGCCTTTAGTGTCCAACCCTAGTGTCCAACATTTCCCCCTTCCACTTTCCACCAATTAAGTGTGATAAAAAGATGTCACACACATTTTTGAAACTGTATTTTTTCACAACTTTCATTAATTGTACACTTTTACATTTTGTCAAATATTATTAAAAAAAATAATAGCAATTTTAAAGTGAAGTAAATAAAAACATGTATTCTTTTAATTGTAAAAAACTGAAATAAATCAGATTTTCAACATATTTTTATAATGTACATTTTCACAAGTAAGTTTACAGTCAATATCATTATTTCACATTTGTAAAACTTTTTTACATACATTTTGTAAACATCGTGTACCATATTTATCATTAGTATATATTAAATACGTGTCTATATTTTATACCAATATTTAATTTATGTTATAAAATTCTTATAAAGGGCACGTAAACCAATTTAAGTTTCAGAATCTTTGTAATATTTATTAAAACATTGATTGACATGTTTCACATTTTTAATAATTTTTTTTTTTTAAACATTATTAGGCATTTTTACTATATTTCCCATTGAATATATTGGGGAGATACTTTTTTTAAAATTCCATTTGTAGGCCATTTTGTTTTTACTGCTAGCTTCTTTTTTGCAATCTATTGATTTTATTTTGGGTTGTTTTTAGAGGAGGTCCCTTTTTGGGCTTTTTTAAGGGTTTTGAGGATAGGGGGGATGTAGGATGGATGTGTAAAATTTAGGTATAGTGTTGTTTAAGAGCTTTTGGTATATTTAGGTGGGGTTTTGTTACTGTTTTACACTGTGTTGGTGTGTCAAGTTTTTAAAATGCATTATTAATGTATGATGATTAAGGGCCTGATTGTGAGTTCAACAGTCCGACCGCCCGAACACTGCAGCCATGTTCACCAGAGGACCACAGCGCCGGCGGTTTTCAAATCGCGTATTACAAGTTGACCACTGGGCCACCATTGTGCCTGTGGCAGTCTTGCGGTGATGGTCAATGCTTTTACATATGTATTGATGCCTGTGTGTATAGTTTTGACTGACCATATGTGGAATATACAGAAATGCATGATATATATATGGCTATACCACCTACCCATTGGAAGAGCCAGGCACTTATGTGGCGATTCCAGTCAATGGGTACATGGTACAAAACACACTTACCTGTATGTCGTCACAATTAGGGTCGTAGTCTTCGTGGTGCAGATGCTGCTGTGAAGGAGGGACCTGGAGAAAGGGATCCAAGTTGAAATCTAAGTGAAAAAACAGGATAGAGAGGAGTATTCACCCCAAATCCTTCGATTGTGCCGACTCAAAGCCAGCGGTCCCACCACCGTGGTCAGCTCGTCGGAAGGCCATTTCAGAATACAGACGGCGGTGAGACTCCTCTGTACCGCCCTATGGCAGCTGTCTTTCCCCGACCGCAGCCGCGGTGGTCAGTGGTGTGCTGGCAGTGTCGGCGCTACACCCGTGGTCTTTCCAATAGCAATCCACCCATCTCGTAATAGGACGGTCGGACTGCCGAGCTCGCGGCGATCAAACTGCGAAGGCGGGTACGGCAGTCCATGGACCACCGAACTAATAAAAGGCCCTTAGTGTTATGTATGTATTTATTTGGAACTGTAATGCATTGCACGGTGGGTGTTTAACGTTTCTTTTAAAGGTTTGTGTTTAAGAGCGATTTCAATGGGAAGTTGGAGTTTGTTTTGGTTCATGTTTCCTGGAGCAGTTATTTTTTAAATATACTTTACAGGGTTTTTAGGGAAAATAAGGTCTTTGGATTGCTTCGAGGAATTTCATTTGGATTGTTAATATTTTTGCATTTTATGGGGGCCTTTTTGTATTCGTTTTCTTAATTTTTGGTGCATTACAATTTTTTGCTATGTCGGTTTGTTGAGAGATCTGCAGCTACAGAACAGTAAGTTTAATATTAATTTTTTGTTGTGGGTGGGAAATGTTATATTGCATTGTTTATGTTTTGTGTATGTTTTTATATGTGGTGCTGTTTGCATTATGTGTTGTATTTATTTGAGGATATGGTTTGAATTCATTTTTAAGTTGGTTAGTTGGTCAGTATTATATATATTTTTTATTATTAATATAAATATTTTTTAATATGTCAGTGAGTATTAATTTTTCTATCTTATATAGTTCTTTCACTGATGTAATAAAATATTTATATTATTATTAAAAATATATATTTTGTTAGTTGTGTTAGAGTACGTTGTCGTTTTTGAGGTTTTTGGTAGGTTAATATTTATTTTAGAGGATAGATTTGGCTATTATTTCCAAATAGTCTATTCCTTTGTTTTTTATGAAAATGTTGACTTTTCTTTGCAGCATGTTGTACAATTGTTTAGTTTGTTTGTTAAGTTTAGGACCAATTTCGATACCAGACTGCTCTATTCTCAGTTCTTGGTAGCTTTGTTCTTCTTGTAATGCTTCGATTTATTTGTATAATGTAGGTTCAGTTCTGCCTAGTGTTGATTAGAAGGTATGCCATCGTTTGTTTTAGCTTTCTGTGGCAGGGTGCTGTCATAGACATTTCACTATGGTATCTTGAATTCCGCTTGACGTCTGTGTCTTGACCTATGCAGTCTGCCAACACATGTATCGTCGAAACTGTCCATTAGGGGACTAAGTTTGTTTTCATTGTGTTGGCAGAAAGGGCTTCCGATTAGTAAGTTATACTGGTTGACTACCTTGGTGACAGGGACATAGGCTAGTGCGATCATTTGTTTGAGTTTGAAGGCGAATTTGCTGCTAGTGGCATATTCTAGACTTACGGCCTGATTACGAGTTTGGCGGTTTGACTGCCCGCAAACCGCTTCTGCACCCGCCAGTAAACCACAGTAATGGCGGTCTTTAGACTGCCGTATTACAAGTTGATCGTGGGGCCTGTGGTGTGGCTGTGGCAGTCTTGCGGCAGTGGGCAATGGTTTTCCATATCTATTGATGGCTGTGGGTACATTTTGACTGCAAATGTGTCAAATATACACACATGCATGATATGTATGGAAAAATACCATCTACCCATTGCTAGGGCCTGGCCCATAAGTGGGCAGTCCTAGCAATGGGTATATGCTACAAAAGGGGATTACCTGTAGATCGTCACAAACAGGGTCACAATCCTCGGGGTGAAGATCCTGTTGTGAAGGGGGGACCTGAAGAAAGGTCCACGTCAGACTCTGCCTGGAAGAACATGAAAGAGGTGAGTATGCACCCCAAATCCTTTGTGTCTGCCACCTTAAAGCAGGCGGTCAGACCGCTGCAGTTAGCTCGTGAAAAAGCCAACATGTAATAAGGACGGCGTGTACCGCCCTATGGTGCCTGCCTTTCCCCAACTGGGAACCCAGCAGTTGGCGGTCTGCCGGCAGTCTAAGCAGTTTAGCCACGGTCTTCGGAAATGCAATCCGCCCAACTCATAATACGGCGGTCAGACCGTCGAGCTCACTACCGACGGTACGGCATTCCACAGACTGCCAAACTCATAATATGGCCGTTAGTATAGATTTTTGGAGGTGTACCCATATACTTTGATGAAAGTGATAGTAACAGCCTTGTATGACTGTGTGGGGGTATATTTTTAGTATTGTTTGAATCATAGATTTTTTATGATTATTTTCTGGGGGTAGTATTTATTCATTTTTTGTTCTTTTATATGGTATGTAGAGTTCACAGTAGCTACTGCTTTGTTTATTAGGGAGTAAAGCATATGAGAAAAGGGATATTGGTGTTTTGATATTCACCATAAATACATAAACAAATAAATAAATAAACAAATACTTGGATTTGTAAAGTGCAATTTATCACTGGTGAGCGTATCCAGACGCTGTCAATAGGCATGGGGAGATTAATCAATCAATCAATCAATCACGGCATTTATAGAGCGCGCTACTCACCCGGGAGGGTCTCAAGGCGCTGGGGGAGGGGGTAAGTTACTGCTCGAACAGCCAGGTCTTGAGCTGCTTCCTGAAGGAGAGATGGTCCTGGGTTCGCCGAAGGTGAGTGGGGAGGGAGTTCCAGGTCTTGGCTGCCAGGTAGGAGAAGGATCTTCCTCCGGCGGTGGCTCTGCGGATGCGTGGTACGGTGGCGAGGGCGTGGCTGGTTGATCGTAGCTGGCGGGTGGGCGTGTAGAAGGTCATGCGGTCGTTGAGGTACTTGGGGCCCAGGTCGTGGAGGGCCTTGTGTGCGTGGGTGAGGAGTCTGAACGTGATTCTCTTTCTGACGGGGAGCCAGTGCAGGTCTTTCAGGTGTCCGGTGATGTGGCTGTGTCGGGGGATGTCCAGGATGAGTCGTGCGGAGGCGTTCTGGATGCGCTGGAGTCTTTTTGAAGTTTGGCTGTGGTTCCGGCGTAGAGGGTGTTCCCATAGTCCAGTCGGCTGGTGACGAGTGCCTGGGTGACGGTCTTCCTGGTTTCAGTGGGGATCCATCTGAAGATCTTGCGGAGCATGCGCAGGGTGTTGAAGCACGAAGATGAGACGGCGTTGACTTGTCTGGTCATCGACAGGGAGGAGTCCAGGATGAAGCCCAGGTTGCGTGCGTGGTCCGTTGGCTTGGGCGCGGTGCCCAGGGCCGGGGGCCACCAAGAGTCGTCCCAGGCGGAGGGTGATGAGCCCAGGATGAGGACTTCCGTCTTGTCTGAGTTCAGTTTAAGGTGGCTGTTCCTCATCCAGTCGGCGACGTCTCTCATCCCGTCGTGTAGGTTGGCTCTGGCGGTGGTGGGGTCGTTGGTGAGGGAGAGGATCAGCTGGGTGTCGTCGGCGTAGGAGATGATGTTGAGGTTGTGTTGGCGTGCGATGGCTGCGAGGGGGCTCATGTAGACGTTGAAGAGGGTTGGACTGAGTGAAGATCCTTGTGGAACGCCGCAGATGACTTCGGTGGCCTCGGATCTGAACGGGGGAGGCGGACTCTCTGGGTTCTTCCGGCGAGGAACGAGATGATCCATTCCAGTGCTTTCTCTCGGATTCCGATGTTGCTGAGGCGCTTCACTAGGGTGCGGTGGCAGACGGTGTCGAACGCCGCGGAGAGGTCCAAGAGGATGAGGGCTGCTGTTTCCCCGTTGTCGGTTAGGGTTCTGATGTCGTCGGTGGCTGCGATAAGGGCGGTCTCGGTGCTGTGGTTGGCCCGAAACCCGGACTGCGAGGGGTCGAGGGATCCATTCGTCTCGAGGAAGGCGGCAAGCTGTCTGTTGACGGTCTTCTCGATGACTTTGGCCGGAAACGGAAGGAGCGAGATGGGACGGTAGTTCTTGAGGTCGGTGGGGTCCGCCGTTGGTTTCTTCAGGAGGGCGGTAAGCTCGGCGTGCTTCCAGCTCTCCGGGAAGGTGGCGGTGTGGAAGGAGGAGTTGATGATGTCCCGGAGATGGGGTGCGATGGTGGCGTCGGCTTTGTTGAAGACGTGGTGTGGGCAGGGGTCGGTTGGTGATCCGGAGTGGATGGAGTTCATCGTGCGGGTGGTGTCTTCGGTGCTGATCGGGGTCCAGTTGCAGAGGGTGGTGGTGGCAGGCGTTGGTTCGGCGGTAGGGTGCGTGGTCTGTGCGTCGAAGCTGTTATGTATGTCGGTGATCTTGCGGTGGAAGAACGCGGCGAGTGAGTTGCAGAGGTCTTGCGAGGGGTGATGTCGTTGTTTCCGGCGCTGGGGTTGGAGAACTCTTTGACGATGCTGAAAAGTTCCTTGCTGTCGTGGGCGTTGTTGTCCAGTCGTTCTTTGAGTGCCGACTTCTTGGTGGCACGGATCAGCTGGTGGTGTTTGCGGGTGGCGTGCTTGAGGGCGGTCCTGTTGTCTGTGGTCTGGTCGAGTCGCCAGGCTTTCTCGAGAGTGCGGCAGTTCTTCTTGGATTCCTTGAGTTCGTTGGTGAACCAAGGGGTTTTCTTGCTTCCGGGTCTGCTGGGAGGGTTTTTAGTGGTGCGAGGTCGTCGGCGCAGGCGGTCAGCCACTTGGCGAGGTTGCTGGCTGCTTCGTTTGGGTCCGTTGTGTTGGTGGGTGTGTTCTGGCTGAGGGAGGCGGTGAGCTGCTCGGCGGTGATCTTGCTCCAGCTCCGGCGGGGAGCCTGTTGCGGGTGGTGGTGGGTCGCAGTCTTTCTGAAGCTGAAGTGGACGCAGCTGTGGTCGGTCCAGTGGAGTCCGGTGGCGTGGCTGAAGGAGATGTGCTTGCTGGAAGAGAAGACGGGGTCAAGCGTGTGGCCGGCGTAGTGGGTGGGCGTGTTCACCAGTTGCTTGAGTCCGAGGTTGGCGAGGTTGTCCAGCAGGGCGGTGGTGTTTCTGTCGTTGTTGTTCTCCAGGTGGAAGTTGAGGTCCCCTAGGAGGATGTAGTCGGCGGAGGGCATGGCGTGCGGGCTGATGAAGTCTGTGATGTCTTCGCTGAATAGTGTGCGTGGTCCCGGGGGTCTGTAGATGAGGGTGCCTCGGAGGGTGGTCTTGGGGTCAGTGTGTATCTGGAAGTGTAGGTGTTCGGCGGCGGTGAAGGTCTCGTCGGAGTTAGTCGAGATGCGGATGGTGTTCTTGTGTACGATGGCGATGCCTCCTCCCGTCTGGTTGACGCGGTCCTTCCGGGTGATCTTGTATCCGTCCGGGATGGCTATGGCGATGTCGGGCGCTGAGGAGGCGTTCATCCAGGTTTCGGTGAGGAAGGCGACGTCCGGTGCTGTTGCGTCGAGCAGGTCCCAGAGTTCCACGGCGTGCCTGTGGACGGAGCGGGTGTTCAACAGGATGCATTTCAGGTGGTTGCTGCTGGTGCTCGACTTGGCGGAGGTGGTGCACGTCCGGGGGCAGGTGAATCGGCAGGCTTGGCAGGTGAAGGGTCCGTGGGTGCGTCTCGGTGAGGCTCGGTAGCAGGCAGGGTTCCGGCCGGCATTGAGTGCGGTGAGGGTGGCGGCGTCGTAGGTCCGTCGAGTAGTGTTCCATCGGTGGGATCCAGGGGTCCTGGCGCTGGGCGCGGGCCAGGCGCGGACGGGCGCAGACGGGCTTACCTTTGGCGCACCTTCGGCGCTCCGTCGGTGCTCCCACTGCGCGCGGCCGCTGCGCAGTCGCTCAGGGGCGTCATAAGTAAGGAGCCTGGAGGGAGGAGCAGCTGGGTGGCGGGAGCGGGGCGGCGAATGGAATCACGGGGGCGGGGCCGCAGGGAGGCAGTGGCGGGAAGTCCCAGGAGCAGCGGGCAGCGGGAAAGTCCCAGGAGCAGCGGGAAAGTCCCAGGAGCAGCGGGCAGCGGGAAAGTCCCAGGAGCAGCGGGAAAGTCCCAGGAGCAGCGGGCAGCGGGAAAGTCCCAGGAGCAGCGGGAAAGTCCCAGGAGCAGCGGGCAGCGGGAAAGTCCCAGGAGCAGCGGGCAGCGAGCGAAGGAATCTCCAGGCAGGAGGCGGCAAGGCAGGCAGGAGCGGCAGCAGTGAGTGGGCGACCAAGCCCTGTGGAGGGCTGATCGGTCACACTCTGTGGTCCCCTACGGTCCCCTTAAGTAAGGAGCCTGGAGGGAGGAGCAGCTGGGTGGCGGGAGCGGGGCGGCGAATGGAATCACGGGGGCGGGGCCGCAGGGAGGCAGTGGCGGGAAGTCCCAGGAGCAGCGGGCAGCGGGAAAGTCCCAGGAGCAGCGGGAAAGTCCCAGGAGCAGCGGGCAGCGGGAAAGTCCCAGGAGCAGCGGGAAAGTCCCAGGAGAAGCGGGCAGCGGGAAAGTCCCAGGAGCAGCGGGAAAGTCCCAGGAGCAGCGGGCAGCGGGAAAGTCCCAGGAGCAGCGGGCAGCGAGCGAAGGAATCTCCAGGCAGGAGGCGGCAAGGCAGGCAGGAGCGGCAGCAGTGAGTGGGGCGACCAAGCCCTGTGGAGGGCTGATCGGTCACCTAATTAAGGGCCTAATTATGAGTTTGGCGGTCCGACTGCCTGAGAACCGTGCCTGCTAGTAGATCACAGCGCAGGCGTCTATAGATCACCATTTTACGAGTTGACCACAGTGCTGGCGTTGTGGATGCAGAGATCTTGCGGCAGTGGTGAGTACTTTTTCCTAATATATCAATGCCTGTGTGTGCATTTTGACTGCATATGTGTTGGATGCACACATAAGCATGATACATGTGGAAAAAAAACATCTACCCTTTGCTGAGGTCCGCCCCATATGTGGGCAGTCCTGGCAATGGGTGTATGGTACGAAAGGGACTCACCTATAGATCGTCACAAGCAGGGTCGCAATCCTAAGGGTGAAGATCCAGCTGTGACGTGGGGACCTGAAGAAAGGGATCCACATCAGATTCTGCCTGGAAGAACAAGAAAGGGGTAAATACCCACCCCAAATCCTTTGTGTCCTCCACCTTGAAGCAGGCAGGCGGACCGCCACGTTCAGCTCGTGGAGACGGCAACTCGTAATACGGACAGGAGTGCAACTCCCCTGTACTGCTCTTTACCCGACCGCGAACCCGGCAGTCGACAGTCTGCTGGCGGTCTCAGCAGTTCAGCTGCGGTCTTCGGAAACGCAATCTGCCCAACTCACAATATGGTGGTTGGACTGCCAAGATCACAGCGGTCAGGCAGCCACCACCAGTACGGTGGTCAACGGACTGCCAAACTCATAATAAGGCCCTTAGTGATTTGCCCAGAATAGCAGGATGGCGAGCCGATGCGATACTCAATCCTGGATCCCCAGCTCCGAAGTCGGCAGCTCTGTAATCATGTATGGTGTATATCTGAGTGAATGGTTTGGGACACATTTTGAAAGTCCCATCCAACATACAGGTTTGGCATTTGGTAAGTTTCATTAATGTGTTTGCAGTGAAGAAAATTAATATTCGTTTTTCATTATTATAATTATCTTGCCAAAGGAAGGGTTTCTCTTTATGTGTAATTGTTAGTTGGTCTGGTATGTCTGTGTCCTGGTACCTTTTAGGAGCAGGTGGGGTGTCGCTGGTGGCTTTTTTAGTGCCTGTAATTAGACGTTTTAAAGTGGGGATAGATGGTAGTTGGTCAGTTATGTGTTCAGGGACTATGGGTAGTTTGTCTTTAAGGATTATAGTTGTGGGTTCCTGAGTAGTAGTGCTTACCTCTCTTATATCTTGTAATATTTCTCTCACTTCTATTTCTGCAACATTTTGGGGGGTGGTTGTGCTCTTTTACATTAATTACAACATTTTCTTTTGTAGTTGCCCTTCCATAGCATGCATTAGAATACTATTTAGTACATTTCCAGTTTATAGTTTCTGTCGATGCACTTTCTTGGCAGTAGGTGTAGGCCATATGACTTAACAATTGCTTTCCTTTTTGGGAAGTGATAAATTTGGCGCCTTCTGTCATTATAGTTGTCAGTAGTTTAATCAGATAAATATATATTATAGTTACATTTTGCATGTCAGTTATGAATATTTTTAAAATTACAGTTAATTTTATTTTATTTACTTACTTGTATGTTTTGTTGAGATGTTTTGCACAGTTTTGCAGCTTTTCCTTTCAGCTTGTTTAAACGTGGAGCAGATGCTTGTTTTCTGTTGAAATTGGGAAAAAGTTCAAGTAAGTTAAATTGCTATTTTAATAGTTTGTCGAGGTTTATGGAGTTAGGTTTAGTTTTAGGGGAAGAGTTTCCAATTTACTATTACTTTATTTTAAAACATTGGTGCGTTGTTAAAGTTAAGATTTTGTAGCAGTTTTGTTGGTTTGGATGTTGTTTTCTTTTCTTTCAGGTAGTCTGTCTAAAACGATAACAGCTACAGAGTATGTTACAATTTACCTGTTAATTAACAATTTTTAGATTAGTAACATTTCATTTTTATTTTAAATATAAGTATTACTTAATTGGATATGTATTTGTAGAGATGTATATTTTCTTCTATAATAGTTTGTAGCGAGAATCCGGCAGAGTTTCCTCCTCTTACAATGTTTTTTGTCTTTGGAGTAATAAGATATTTTAATTAGTGTGCCATTTCATATTGTTTGTGCAATTGGTTGAGTTGTTTGTTTGGTAAAGTTGTTTATTGTGCTATTCTTTTGGTTGGTTTAGTGCAATTTGAATTTTTTATCAGTTAAATGTTTGTTTAGTAAATGCTAATTTCTGTTTTCGTTTAGTAGTATAATATATATAATTGTATTTTTATAAATATTAATTTATTTATTTTGATATCATATTTTATATTGTTATTTAAATGTTTATAGTTGATAATGTTTTAGGTGTATTTATTGTATATTTTATTCATCTACTATTTTTCTGGGGTTAATGTTTAGTTGGTGGTTGATGTAATATATCTTAATTTAATTATAGATGTTTTTTATCACGTTAGGGTTTTTATAAAGTAATTGGTTTATGTAAAAATAGTTTTTTTTTTGTTGCATTTATTTGTAATTTTGATGATAAGTTTTTAGTCGATATTGTGGTAATCGATATTTTTGATATGGTATATGTTTATTTACAGGTAATGATATTTGTGTTTTAAATATCTTTGTTATCAATATATGTAAAAATCGATATTTGTGTGCTCGATATTAGTTGTTTTTATAGTTATGTATATGGAGTCGATTTTTTTGTTCTCGATATTTAATATCCTATATTTGTGGTTCTCGTTATTTGTTGGATCGATATTATGTCACTGATCCGGGTACTGCCTTCAAAACATATTCTTGATGCGGCACCTTTTACGGTCCTCAGCCCCCCACAAAAACAAACCTTTTACCTCCAAAACCATCCTTAGGGTGGGAGGGCGGGGAAAAACACTTTCTCCTTGTAACACTACCAGCCACTGTGTCAATATCCCAAAAATGGTGACTGCTAGCCCAAATGTAGCCCCATATAAAACCCTACCCCTACTAAAATATCCCAACCGCGATGTCAGTCATTTGGACTGTATCAATCACCAAAATGTTCCCAGGGGGGCATACCTAATCGGATGCCCCCTAAGCACCCGTTCTTCTCAGAGTATTTCTAAGTGAAAGCTTTCATGCTCCAGTGGCAGCTGTTGCTGAAATCTCATTATGCCTTCTCAGAAAAGGAAAGAAAATGTAAGGATTGAGCCGCTTCGAAGTGTTCATTTAGCGTATGACATGTGATGTCTTTATATCACTGCAACATATATATTCAAATGTGGAGGTACAGATTAACATAGACTTCATACATGAGCGGAAAAAAATACTTTACACAGAGAGCATGGAAGCTCACTATCAGAGCAGAGTATGGTCTGATGGGAAGAGAAGCAGTGACGTAACAAAACTTGAGGGCCCGCTGCAAATTACATGGAGGGGGCCCCCTATACTCTGGACCCAGTCAGGAGCTCTCAGGTCAAGGATCACCCGCTCCGACCGACTCGATCCCGGGTCTAACCGCACCGACCGACTCGCTCGGACTCGACTCGCACCGCGCAATGGAGACGTTCCCCGGCCGGGTAAGTACGATGCGCGCCGCGAGCAGTCCGACCGAGCCGCGCACTCCGGCTCCAAAGAGCAGTCGGAGCCGTACTTTGGGGGTCCATGTCGAGCCCCCCTGTACGCGTAGCCGCGCGAGTCGCACACAGGGGGGACCCATGGGTCCCCCCCACCTGTGCGTGTACGGCACGAGTCGCTTCGCCGCGTACACGCTGTAGGGGGCGCCCCTGTTCGCCTCGCACCCATGAGTCAATGGGAGCCCGCGTACGCGTTGTACGACAGGCTCCCATTGACTTCAATGGGAGTCCGACCGAATCGAGTCCGATGGCATACGTGCGCATCGTACTCGTTCGGTCGGGCTGCACGGGTCCGATTCGGTCGCAAATCTCTCCGGGTCCGGCTCGGTCGGAGAGATTTCCGGCCCGAATCGGAATCGGCCCCATAGTCAACTTCTTCCAATATTATCCACTTACCCAAATGCCTCTTCCACACACAAAATACTTACAAAACTCCAGAACACAGAGCTAAATCGGAAGTTGAATTACAATGGGAAGGATATTTGCAGATTTCATGGCCCACCACACTTTGAGATAAAATTTGGTTGAAAATACGCAGATCATCAAGATCTGCCAACACCACTCAAATTCTCTTTTTTATATACAACAGACTCATGTTTACCCCAGCTACTCTGCATAAATGTAATCCCGACTCTTTTTCAAATTGTTGGTCATGCAATGCTACCTCTGCAGATTTATGCCATATTCTTTTTTCATGTCTGTGTACCCATCAATTTTGGCTGAAAGTATGGTCACAAATTAATACTATTTTTGCCTTCAATTATTTTTCTTGAAAGCCTTTTGGATCTTTGGCAAAACCATGCATATAAAACTATTATACTAGATGTATTAAATGCAGTTGCCTTTCAACAGATTACTAAGAATTGGATGGAATCCTCACACATTTCTTTTCAAGCCTGGTGGTATAGTGTATGTTACAATCACCGATTAGATAGAGCATGTCACCCCAATTTCACTTGTTATTAAGAGGGATAATATTTGGTCACCTGTTACTGTTTTTTTTAGACACTTGTGCTTGAACTTTTGCTCATCACCAGCCTCTCTTGAAAGAGGTCCCAAATCCCTGTGAGTTGTACTACTCTACTTTTGTTTATATTCCATTTAATGAATTTTTATTGATGTTATGTTACTAATGACTTTATACTTATACACTTGCTTTTTCGCTCTCTTCTTTAGTTCTTTTAATATATGTTATTGATATTTCTTGTATTCTTCTTTCCTTTTCTCTCTTTATTTCTTCCTCTTCTTATGCTATAAATTATTTATATGCAACCTTTTTTATTCCAGTAAGATACTATACTTGTATCAATCCCTAAAGCACACATTGAATTATGCATCATATTACGAGTACAATTAGAAAACAACATATGGTTTTTCTCAATTTCTTTATTTTCTTTCTTCTTTTTAGCCTTAGCCAACACATGTTTTGTCATGAAGTGTGTACCCCATTCTAGTGCGGCCAGCATGCAACCTGGTACATCTGTGTTGGAGTGCTGTTTAGAAGCAACTGTTTAAGTGATTACATGTGGAAACACATGCCTAAATATCTTAATGACATGTTATCATTACTTGTCAAATCATTTCAAAGTCCTATTTACAACTTGTGGGAACTTGTGTGAACAATCATTTGTGAAAAACACTCTAGTGCCCACATTTGTGAAACATCAGTGTATATTGTCCTAACCAGTGTTTTTGTGTCTCGTAAGTGGGATAGCTGGGGCTTAATAATGACCTCAATAATGACCTCAACATTCTGCCCCTCCTAATGGTTCCACTCCTAAACACTTGTGGCATGGACTAGGGACGCCGTGATGTGTGTAGCTGTACAGAGTTAGCAAAAGTAGTTATGTTGGAAACAAGTTGCCTAAATATTCATTTTTTTCCCACATGCGAGATCCGCAGATACTTCGCGGCACTCAGCACGGCCCGCATGTAACTCTGCAATGGATCAGTGGATCTCGTCTTGTAGTAAAAAAAAGAAATATATATCACCTTCTGGCGCCAGTAGGTAGTTATATTTAGGACCTAGTTTCCATAGGAAAAGCATTTTTTGACTTGGCTATAACTTTGGCGTTGGTTGACCAATCTTCATGAAATTTTCTAAACTAAATGTCAAGGTAGGTTCTGGTTTTCATGGAAGGTTTGGGGGTGATCCGTGCAGTGGGGACCAAGAATTTGGGGGGCGAAATAAGGGTGTGTTTGTAATGTTAATTCCCAAAGGAACCATAGGAACCTTTAGCCACAGCTACAGCCCAAACCGCTGAACGGACTTCCACCAAATTTGGCAGGGAGGTAGATGTTGGTTCAAGAAAATGCTTGTAGTTGTTGAGAAATGTAAGTTTAAAATTATAGTGCAATCTCTGGCCGCGGATATTTTGCAGGGATCAATCGTGAATGCGCCCGCCAACGGGAATGCTCAGATTGGCTGGACTGAACCTGAACAGAAAGTTGCAGCTGTCAGTTTATTGCTCAGGAACGGTTCCTGGGGCTGAAAATTTCTGAAAACTCTAACATAAGGGGTCAGAGTAAAGGTACTCTGACCCCATGTTTGAGAAATGGGGGTGTTAGTGACACAAGTTATGTGTTCAAAATTAATTTTTTTAATCGTTCGCGATATTCGCCATGACGCTGAGACCGCCAGCGCGGCCCCGTGTACTGTCGCAGGGACTTCGCGAATATCAACATTGTCGCGAATATTGGTGGAAATATAAAAAAATATTTCAGTGAATATTGAGATTTTGATAAATGTTTTTATAAAGTTATTTATAAGTGTGTTATGTACTGTGACGGTTAGAATTAATTATATAGTTATAATATTTTTATGTGGTGGTGACTATTGAATTCCTGCTTTTGCTTTCTGCTTTCATGACGTAACCGCGGGGATGGTCATCGCGATCTCCACCTCACCGCGAAAACGGAAAAAAGGTTTTAGAGATGGTTGTTCTAGAAATACACTAGAAAAATATGAGTTTGAAGTGGAGAGTAATAAACCCCTACTGTGTAAAATACTGTAATATGTGTGCATATATGTGTTTTCATTTTATGGAAAAGGCCCGATCGTCACGGTTAACAGTGATGTCGCGACTTCCCGAATAATCGCAAAAACGGGAAATCGGTCTGAAAGATGGTGTTTAAGGAAACTTAGTAGAAAAATTTGAGTTTAAACATGCTTTGAAAGAAGTATGTATATTTTAATATGTGTAGTGCAATGTTAAGAATGGATTTTTTTACAAAATATTTTTGGATGTGTCGTGATCATTGAATGTCTGCTTTTGTTTCCGTTTTGGCAGTGTGTCCGCGGGAATCGCGATTACCAACGTCATTGCAATTTCCTGAGTCACAGCAAAAAGATAAAATGGGTTTTAGGGATGGTATGCTTCTTTCACGCAAAGTGCTGCCTGAAAAGGACCCGTATTTATGAGGCCATGAAATGCTACGCAGAGTGGCTTTACATGGCTTTGTAAATAGTCAAAAAAAGTGACGCTCTAGAAAATGCTTGGGGCTTGTAAATACACCTCCTTGTCCTGATGTTCATTTTAAAATTTACTACAGAAGGGATAAACTGTTCTTTCACCATATATAAGTGAGAAGTGAGATATGCTGTAGCTGTGTTGTATGACAGGGTGCTAAAATGTTAAAAGGTAACTAATAAATAAAGTTTTGTGTTTTGCTCTGGGTTTGTTATATTGGAGTAAGTGCATGTAAGTTCATCTGTAGATTTAAAATTGCAACATAACATGAAAACTGTTTTTGTATTATGTGTAAGTTAGTAGTAAAGTAATTGGTAGATTAGCTAGGGCAAACATTTAAATATGCTAGTTATTTTACAGAACAATATCTACATAACTACACACAGTTCGGATGCCTACAAAAGCTCAGATGAAAAAGCAAGAGAAGCAACTACAGTATCTTTGCGGAAATGAGTTACAAAAGGGGCAAAATGCAGAAAAAGTGGTGAAAGAAAAAAGAGCTACTGGTAAGAGGACAAAGTCATTTCTTAAAAATATATGTGCACATTTGCAAAGATTACAAAATAAAGAAAATTAAATTAGTGGACAAAGTGTACATTGTAGGAACAGAAAAGGTTGCAAAAATATGGGTGCATCTTAACAAGGAGACAGAAGCAGTTTAAGGAAATCAGAGCCAGGATGTTTTGCAGCAGAGTGGTTGTAAATCAACTGAGAAATTTGAAAAAGTATAGAAGAAAGAGAGATGCACTGAAGCAGAAAGAACAAGTTGAGAGAGTAGTTGATAAGGCCTTTGATTAGAAGAGAAAGCTCTTCATTTTGATTCTAAATAGAATGAAGTCTCTTGACAAAATAGTGTTTTGCATGAGGAGGCAAAACCAGAAGAAAAGATTAGTGACTAGAAGTAACGTTTGTACAGTTTTTAGTGGAGAATGGATACATTCTTCTAGTACAGAGCCTTTCTTTAATGAAGAAAGCTATCTACAGGATAACAGATTAGTACATGCTATTGATGAAAGAGGACGATGTTATGAAATGAAGACTGGCAGTCCTATAGCAAAAGCGATGATGGTACCTGCAAATGTAGAAGAAGTTATTGCAGAAGAGTTACAAGGCGAAGTTTAAAACACAAAATAAGTACTTTACAAGGTTTGGATCCTTGCAAGCTGAGAAAGCATACAAATTTGCAGGGACACTCACTAGTTTGTTTATTAAAGAAAGTGTGCCTCGAGGTGCTGAGTCGCTTTGGGTTCAGCCCGAAATTCATTGGGTGGGTTAGGCTGTTCTACACAGACCTTAAGGGTCAGGTAAGGGTCAATAACCGTCTCTCCAGACCATTCTCATTGAGACAGGGCACGAGACAGGGTTGCCCCCTGTCCCCATTGCTTTTCTCTTTTTTTTTATTTTTTTTTAATTGTATAAAGAAACAAACAACAGTGCGATTGCAGCATTAATTACCTGTACATTCATTCCAAACATAAATTATAGATTTTCATTTGATCAACAGAAGACAATCGAGTAATACAATATGCACAATAACCAAGAAATCATAATTTAGAGAGCAGCCAAGTATAACACATAATATTTTAGGCTTAGCTTAAGGAGGAAATTTCAGTTTGTGAGAAGGATGCGATCCAGGAGGAAAAAGGGCCCCAGATCCTTTTCCCTTTGATTCTGCCTTTTCTGCCTCTCCTATCATATAGTGCCTTTTGTAAATTATATATGTGTAAGAATCGGCCCTTCCACTGCTGGAAGGTTGGAGGTTGAGGATCAAGCCAAGCTGAAGCAACACATAGCCTAAGTACTGCCATAGCTATAAAAATTAGTTCTTCACCTTCATTGCCTGCTGAGTCATATACCCCTAATAACATCAGCTGTGGTGTCAAAGGAACAACAACATTAAGAATCTGTTGTAAAAAGCTTGTAATTTCACGACCGATAGATTCTATACAGTTACAGGTGGCGAAGATATGCACTAAATCAGCCCCAAATATTGAGCATCTGAAACAAGAGGTCCCCTCAGTACCACCCCATGTAGCAATTTTCGCAGGTGTAATATATAAATCGAATAAGGTCTTAAAATGTTGAGCCCGCAGATTGGCAGACCACAGTACAGTGTCCCACAGTTCTAATGATATCATAAAGCAAGAATCCTAGACTCCCAACCTATCCTGCCATTTCAGACTATTTTTATTCAAATCATCTGGCACACCTTCCTGCAAACATCTATATATTTGTGTAATTGAGAGTCTGGTATTGCTAGTTAGTAATTCCATCAAAGGTACTTGTCCAAACCCTTCCGCACCTCCTGCTTTTTTAAGGATAAAATCTCTCAGCTGTAAAAATTTTAAAAAGTCCCGGGGGCCGACACCAAACCTTTCTCTAACTACATCAAATGATGTTATGTGATCCCCAGCTAATAAATCCCCTATCCTGTATATACCACTCTTACCCCACCTTGCCAGACATGTATCTTGCAATGCCCTGGGCAATTGGTCGTTCCCAATTATAGGAGAGTACCGATTGAACCTACCTACCCCGAATTTCTTTCTTATGCCTCCCCCATTGCGGAAGGCAGAGATCAATACCTTGAAGCGCGTTTTCTTAAAGTAACTTGCTTCATAGAATTCCAGGAGACAACCATTAGCTCGAGCGCCTATCAGTAGTTCATATATCGTTGGTACTTGTCCAGGCTCCCCCCTGTCCATTTCCTTGACTCCAAAAAGAGGCCAGTAGTATTGGAATGAGGCAGCTAAATAGTATAGCTTAAAAGACGGTAACCCCCATCCTCCTCTATCCCTAGGAAGGGAGAGATATATATTCGCTCTCCTATTCCACCGATAGCACCAAATAAACCTAGCGACCTCCTTCTCTATTTGCTTAAACCAAAAATTATGTATTTCCAAAGGAATTGCGCGAAAAATATACAAAAGTTTTGGCAGGATCATCATTTTGATGAGATTACATCTCCCTACTATTGACAGTTTCAGATTATCCCAACGTTGAAGATCATTTTTGATTTTCCCCATTATAGGGGTAATGTTTAAGTCCACTATATCATCCACCTTAGCCGAGATGGTAATGCCTAGGTAAACTGCTTTTTCAACAGTTCTATTCTCCATGCCTGTAACAAACCTATTTGTCACGATCTGCGTTTTAGCTTTATTTAATAAAAAACCCGATTGGGTCCCAAAGCCTTCAGCAATACTTTCAACAGCTGGCATTGCGCGGTCTGGGTCAGATGAAATGATAGCCACGTCATCAGCGTAAGCCAAAAGCTTGGTGTCACCGCCTTGCAGACTAACCGGAATAATTTCTGAGGAGGCCTCCAGACGCCTAAGAAGAGGGTCTAAACACAGGGCAAATAATAAGGGGGAAGCAGGACAACCCTGTCTTGTTCCCCTGCCGATTGAAAAAGAAGCAGTCTCTACCCCCATAATTCGTAATCTTGCTACAGGGTTAGCGTGTAAGACCTGTATTGCTTTCACAAATGGTTCCCCTAGGCCGTAAGCCTTAAGGGTCTGCCATAAAAAATTCCATGACACCCTGTCGAAGGCCTTCTCCGCGTCTAAAAAAGCTACTCCCATAGGTTTAGCAGCGATCTTAGTAGCATCAAAGAGGGTAATTACCCTCCTAACATGATCTACCGTCCCTCTCCCTTGTATAAAACCGTGCTGCCATACTGAAACAAGATGGTGCATCACAGAGTTCAGACGTGAGGCAAAAATTTTGGAATAAAGCTTAGCATCGCTGTTTAACAGCGTTATAGGCCTATATGAGCCTAAGTTCGTTGGAACTTTACCCTTTTTTAGAAAGATGACGATCTTCGCGATACCCCAGGAACCCGGTGGTGTGTCCCCTTCCTTGATCTCCTGAAATAACCTAAGCATAGGACGGTATATCTCACCGACGAATACTTTGTAAAACTCTATAGGAATGCAGTCAGTTCCCGATGCCTTGCCCGTTGGGAGGGCTTGTAAAGCATTATAAAACTCCTCCTGTGTGATTTCTGCCCCAAGCCGGGCAACCTCCTCCTGTGGGACCCTTCCAGTCGGTTCAAACTCCTGCACTTCTAAATTTGATAAGTGACCTTCACCAGATGAAACTGAATACAGGTCTTCATAAAATTCTCTAAAAGCCTTTCTAATCTCAGCAGGCTCTGTCACGACTTTACCCTGCATATTTCTAATCCGGTCTATATAGCCTGCTGAAGCCTGCTGTTTAGCCCTGATTGCCAGTAATCTGCCCACCGTCTCACTATATTCATAGCAATCCTGCTTCTAAGCTCAATATTTTCCCGCAAGTCTCTCAGTATTAAAATCGTTCAGGCAGGCTTTAGTAATGTTAATAGAACTCAGGATTCTTGACACTTCTCCACCACATGACACGGTACTAATCAATTTTGTTTCTAGTCGGGCAAGCTTTTGATAAAACTGTTTGATCTGTTCTGCCTCTTTTTTTCGCTCACTCAAACAGTATTGCAGGATCTCACCTCTTGCTGCCACTTTAAAAGCATCCCAGACCATAACTGGAAGGGCACTACCACTATTATTATCAAAAGACTCCCTGATCCAGTCCATTGCTTTTCTCATTGATTTTGGAGCCACTGGCGTCATGGGTCAGGGGGGATCCAGTGTTGCGAGGACTGAAGTGGGCAGAGGGGAGGGAAGATAGGATATCCCTCTATGCTGATGATATCCTGTTGTATCTGGCATCTCCAACACGATCAGTGCATAGACTCTTAAATATCTTCGCTAACTTTGGAAAATACTCGGGTTATTCCATTAATTGGTCCAAATCCGTAATTTTCGCCCTCCATGGCCAGATTCCAGCACTTCCGTCCGAGTGTGACATTGAAAGGGCAACTGAGGGCTTTCGGTACTTGGGGATCTATGTCACCCCTGATCCTACACTGTTCCATGCCAAAAACTTGGCTGTGCCTCTGGACAGATTGTGCAGTGATGTCCGGCATTGGCGAACACTACCCCTTTCCCTATTGGGCCGAGTTGCGCTTTATAAGATGTTGGCTCTCCCCCGTTTCATGTATGTACTTCAGAACTGCCCATATAGGATCCCCGACTCTTATTTAAAAAATATTGAGAGTGAGGTTCGGACTCTGCTGTGGGACGGTAGGGCACCCCGTATCGCCATGACTAAATTAACCAAGGGATGGTACGACGGGGGTATAGCGCTCCCAGATATCCGACTGTACTATTGGGCTTCACAGCTGGTGGTAGTGAACCAATGGTTATATCGCCCCCCAACGGACCCCGCCTTCTTTCTAGATAGCTACCAAATGGGTCGGGAGGGATACCTGGGGGCCCTTTATTTGAAAGCCGGGAGAGGACATTTTCTGGGCCCTACGGCCCTCACAGGGGATGTCTGGCGTCGGGCAAACCGAAGACTTGGCTGGCTTGATGTGTTGACCAGGGCTACCCCGCTGTGGTCGACCCTAAAGCTAGGTACCCTCTGCAACCAGCCCGGCTTTGATAGATGGGATACTACCGGTGTCTCGACGATAGGTCACCTATGGAAAAAGGGTAAAATACTGCAATTCACTGAACTAAGAAAGGAGTACCAACTCGCACAGGGGGAGATCTTTCGTAATCTCCAGATTCGTCACGCTCTTACAACAGCTCTCCGGGATGCCAACGAACTGCCGGAATCCTCTCCCCTTGAGGATCATCTCCTCTCTGAGCTGCTGACCAAAAAAGCAGTCTCACTTACATACCGAAATCTCTGTAACAATCTACCAGACCCGTTTCAATCTCTTAGAGATAAATGGCTTGCGGACCTGGGGCGGCTTGAGGATGATGACTGGCAAACAGCGCTTATGTCCCCGAGGGAGGCGGCTATCCCTCTCCGGCCCCCTCTTGTTCAATTAAAGATTAAAGGTCCTACACAGAACGTACCTCACAGGCATCACCCTTGCTAAGATCGGGAACCAACAGGACTCTCTGTGCCTCCGCCTTTGCAACGGGGAGGCAACCTACTACCACATCATATGGGAGTGTTCACCTATACAGGCCTTATGGGAGAGGGCTACACAGCACTTGCGACAAGCACTACAGAAATACATCACACTGACTCCACAATTAGGGCTTCTCAATGTATGGGAGGCAACAGACCTTACTGAGGTGGAGCAACAGTGGGTTGCCCTGGGATACACACTGGTGAAACGGAACATAGCTACAAAGTGGGGAGCAGCTGACACTCCATCTTCTAGAAACTGGGCAAGGGACCTAGACAAATGTTTGGTTGCAGAAAAGGAAGTTTTTAAATCTAGAGGCTGCCCCAAGAAGTGGGATACAAAGTGGGGAAAGTGAAATGTTTATAGGGGTGACATATGTGTCTCGCCGACCACGGAGATGGAACTGACGGAACATCGATGGAACAGGAGGGAAGCGGATGGATAAAGGAAACCGAAAATGTGCTGGATAAAGTTTGTAGACCATATATTTTGCAACATGTACTGACTAATATTATATATGTGACTGATAATGCCTTATTTTCAATAAAAACAATTGTTAAAAAAAAAAGAAAGTGTGCCAAAGCACCTTTCATCATTTTAGGATGTTAGATGTCCACCACTCAACAATATGAACTTTAGTTAGGTGGCTGTACTATAGAACAACTCCTGCTTTATGTTTATGAGAAATGAAAAGGGCACTTTTGCATGGTACTGTGGCTGAGGTAAAAAGATTTGTGATGATGTGCAGTTTCGTTTCTTTGGTCCAGACCAGGACTGTATGGAAATTGAAGAGTTGATAACAGGAGGAGTTGCAGAACAGGACACAGGCACTATAGTTGATAGTTTTGAAGAAGAGATTACAAAATTTAAGACAGTATGTTCTGAAAAACCAGAGCATGTTTGTATATGCTGTCGATGCACTCACTACAAGAATCAAACGCGCACTGTTGACTTATATTTAAAAAGTGAAAAAGAGAATAATGATTACTGGCAAAACTTTGCACTGTACTTATTTGAGGAAGAACGATTTCACTTGTCCACACAACAAGTTAAGTGTAAGTACTGCTACAATAAATTAGAGGATAATAAAATGCCTGCTAGAGCTGTGCATAACAAGTTAGAACTGGTTCCCATTCCAGAAGCACTTCAAGGTTTAAATATTTATGAGTCCATTCTTATCCAAACTATACATCCAATTCAGGCTATAGTACATATGGAGCAAAGACAGGCAAGTTACCCCAAACAGAGTTGCAGAAAGGTCTAAAAGGTAGAGTAGTGTATTTTCCATTAGATGTCATTAAAAGCATTGAAACGGTAGGGGTAGATAGAGATTTAGAGGAAGGACTAGTAATTCTTGTAAATAGTGTCCCTACCAAGAACAAGAAGATATGGCAGAAGTTAGTAGATGTTACCAAAGTTAAAAAAGCAACTTTATATCTGGTACAAAATAATGTTTACTATAGAAATGTGGAAAGCCTGCAAGATATCACACATATGGAGGATCAGACATTTCCATCAACAGGTCAGATTGAGAAGCTGGATCAGTCCAGAACAGAAGAAATGTATGAACATTATAGCATCCACCCCTTGCATTCTAAAGAGGTTATTGTTGATGCCATTGAGCGGTTTCAAATGAAGGAAGCAAAAGGAGTTCCATTAAGTGTGTGGGAAAAAAGTTTAGAAGTTCGGTGTTTCCTACATATTTTACCTACTGGAGTAGGTGGCAGGTATCGAGCGGCTTCTGCAAATACCTGCAGCTGAGTATAGATGCAGTAGTCTTTATTCAGAAGACCGTAGTTTTCGTCAATGTATTCCATATATACGTAACCTATTATTTGAGAGTGACTTGTCTGGACTCTCAAATGCCGTGTTCGAGCCTCGGCACAGACGCGCAACATCCTGTGATTCTGGGCAAATCACTTAATCTCCCTGTGCCTAACAAATATGAATGTGTCCTCTTGTAACGCAACTGGTGCTCGTGTAAAGCGCTCTGATCCCCAATACCTTCGGGTCAAGTTTGCGCTATATAAAACTCTATAAAAAAACATTTGCATAATATATCAGCAAGTGAACTTTTGGAGAAAGTTCAAGGAAAAGATGAGCACTTGGAATACAATTTAATAAACCTAATGGCATATAAGTGTGGGACAAATGAATATTGGTATCGGTGAACTGAAGTGCATGTTGAGGAACATCAGAGCACCTACTTGGTTCCTGACACTGAGTTGTGCTGCATATGCATGGGATGACCTGCTAGAATTCTTGCAGGAGGCAAATTCAAATATAAAAGACATTCATCTGAAGACACCAGGAGAACTATGCTCACTAGACCCTGCAAATGTTTGCAGATATTTTAATCACAGTTTTCAAGCAATGATGTCTTTCATTTCGAACGAAACAAAACCTCCTCTTGGTGACGTGATTGATTTCTTTTGGCATAAAGAGTACCTAGCTAGAGGTGCTCCCCATATTCCCATGCTGTTGTGAGTAAAAGATGCCCCAAAGACAGTAATGAGTCTGTGCTGTCTTTTATTGAGCAGTATGTAACTTGCTCCATCCCAAAGGAGATTAGTGACAACATACTAGGAGAACAAGTTCTACGATTCCAAAATCATAGATGCAGAAAATACTATCAGCGAAAATACAGAGTAAAAGGGAAATTTTATACAAGACGTCGTATCGGATTCCCACGACCTGTCATCTCACAAGGAAGAGTCAAAAGCTTTTTGTCTGCGGTCAGATATACACTTACAAGGAAATCACCAAAACATACATACAACCTAAGAAGAACAGAGGCCTCTAAGTATATTATTGACTACAACACTGTGATCCTGAAGATGCGGAATGCAAAAGTGGATGTACAGTTTGTTGCACCAACTCAATTGCTGTAGCTCGATACATTACATCTTATATAACAAAGTCAGAGAAAACTGAGATGAAGGAGATGTGGGAAGAGATTTCAGCAGAAAAGAGTCTTACGAAGAAATTGTACAGTTTTAGTTTTAAAATGCTTTCTCTCAGAGAAATCGGCTCCTATGAATGTGTAGACCGGTTACGCTCAACTAGTTTGTTTTCTAAATCCAGAGGAGTTCTATGGGTGAGTTTAGGGCTTGCTGATACTCGTAACATAGTACTGAAGCCTTTTCCTGAAATTCAATAGCTTGCAGAATTTGAGCCACACTCTACAGATATTCTGAAGATTAACATGCTGGATATGTACTATCTAAGAAAAAGTCCTCATCTGGAAAGGATGTGTCTCTATGAAATACTTCAACATTGTACTTTCAGAAGTAATGTCAGTGAAAACATAGAAAAGGTACATTTTCTGTGGCTGGATGTGAAGGATGTTTGGTGAGACATAATAAATGAAATATAATCAACCATTGAAAGCTAAGTTGCCAAACTCCAGACAAAAGAGAGTTTTTCTATTCAGCCTTATTACAGTTGTTTAAGTCATGGCGAACTGAAAGTGAGCTACTTGGAGAATTTGACTGTTATGAAGACTCATTCAACTCCGTGAAAGACAGCATTGAGTGCTGTGTGTTTCCAATGTATCTTCAAATGTTGAAAGAAGAGATTGAACAAGAAGAAACAATTGCTGCTGAGATAGCAAGAGAGATTTAGCAGAGCAGTCAAAGTTCAGCACCTGGAAGTCAAGATCCTCTTGGACAGCCAATCATTGAAAATGAAGCTTTAATAGCTATGAGTGAAGTGGAGAATGCAATGCAGCAAGGAAGACGGGAAACTGTGCATCTAGAACTACTAATACAGCAATTGAATGCAGATCAGAAAGACAGTTTTGAAGAGGTTAAAGTAAAAGTAGAACATGGATTTCTCCATGAGAAAAAAAATGTGTGCATGTTGTACTTGGGAGAGGAGTTGGCCTAACGGCAAGGGTGGTCGACCTCGAATCTGGGGAACTCACTTAATCTCCCCGTGCCTAACAAAAATGAACATGTCCTCATGTAATGCAACTGGTGCTATGTAAAGCGCGCTGATACCCGATTCGGGTCAAGTTCGCGCTATATAAAACTCTGTAAAATAAAAAAAAATACATACAAACCAGTTCTATTGTACATAAGTGGTCAAGCTGGAACTGGAAAAAGCTTCTTGATTAAAGTATTGACAAGTTACCTACAGAAGACAGCAGATTCCAATTTGTCGTATGTAATCACTGCACCAATAGGCTTAGCTGCTCATAATGTTAAAGGAGTTATCCTTCATCGATTATTAATGCTGCCTGTTGAACATGACAACAAATTACAATACAACAAATTATCTGGTGATGCTTGTCATGAAGTGGCAGGAGTATTAAAGAAATATAAGGTACTAATTATTCATGAAGTCAGCATGGTGTCTAACCTGATGCTAGCTTATATACGTTTAAGAATGCAGCCAATATTAAAAATTGACTACGATGAACTTTTTGGAGGAAAACTCTTAATAGTCTTTGGAGACCTGCTATAATTAACTCCCGTAAAAGGACAACCTGTATTCAAGAAACTACTACATAATGAAACAAGGAATTTACTAGGAGGTATTTGAAATGTAAACAGTTGGGAAAACTTTCAATACAAAGAGTTAATCCATAATATGCGGCAAGCATCAGATATGCATTATGCATATATACTAAACGATATAAGAGTGGGAGTCCTCACAAAAGAGGAAAAGACAAAATTGCAACCCCATCTCATCAAGAATTTGTTTCCAAGTAATGTGTCAGCTGCTGAAGTAATGTATAATTTTGTTAAGGAAGAGAAGTCTATTGTTTGTTTGATGTCAACTCTTGAGGAGTGTAGCAAATCCAATAAACAATTATTGCAACTGGAAAAAGAAGAGATCGTCGAAATCAGAGCAAATGATAAAATGGAACATCAAGGAGTTACCGTGCTACTAACAGAAAAATTGAAATTGGATAGTTTAGAAAAGTCTGTGTCGAAAACTGCAGGATTAGAAAAACAGATACGTATCCGTAAAAATTGTTGTGTAATCTTACGTCGTAATTTAAATGTTGAAAAAGGGATAGTGAATGGCGCAATGGGTAAAGTTATGAAATGTATTAATTACCCAAACAGAAATGATGTCCAATACTTAGCAATGAACTTTTATGATATTGCTGAAGTTAAGAAGATTGGTAGATGCGTTGTACGCTTCCTACTTGTGAAAGACTTGTATGTCCAGCGAAAGCAGTTCCCAGTGTCTTTAGCTTATGCAGTAACTATTCACAAATCGCAAGGCTTAAGTGTAGATACAGGTCTTGCTAATATTGGTAGTAGTGTATTCAAAGAAAGAATGTCATATTTTGCTTTCTCGAGAATTAGAACATTGTCTGGTTTATTTCTGATTGACTTTAAGAGAAGAAGGTAAGTGCTGATGTTAGCTGTGTAAAGGAGTATAATCGGTTAAGAGCTCAATATGCTCCTCATTTAGGCAAGTATCCTGTGGTTCAAAAAGCTATTCTGTGTCCAAAGTGCAAAATATCAAAACAGTCTATCAGAGTTGAACAGAAAGATGAACAAAAAGAAAATCAACAAGGAGGAAAGAAAAGAAAACTACAGCACAATGAGGAAATACAAGGCTATCACTTTTGATAAGAAATCTGGAGTGTACTATTATGCAAATGTACTGTTGAATGGACTATATCATTTCCCTCATTTTACAAATCATAATAAATAAAAGGAAGATAAAAGAATGTCTTCACAACTATGTAATTTACTTGCAGAATTAAGAAGTGATAGAAGTATTATACATTCTGCTACCGGAATAAGAAAACTCACTGTACTGGATTAGTAGTGTACGCTCAAAATCTTCAGCAGGATGCTCAAGAATTTCTAAAGGTAATGCTTGGACTATTAGATGAAGAAGATGTGAATGTCAATGAAGTATCTGGTTTAACTTATAAATGGACCCATAACTGTGAAGATTGTGAATTTACGTCTAGCAATGAAATCAATTCAGAATGATTCCTCTACTTGACATTACAAGATTGTAAAGCTGTGCCCTTTGAAGATTTAACTACAAATGCCCATCAAGATATGACCTGTCCAAACTGCAGATCAGAACTTAGGTAAACATTGTCTCTACAAAGGTATGGAAAATATGTTATTGTCATGCTACAATGATGCAGAGTGGATGGTACTAAATTAGGAACTGAAATTACAAACTTTAAAGCTACACAAATTTCCAACTCAAAAGAACTTTCACAACTATATCAATCATATTTCATGAAGGAGTTGATATAACCTCTGGACAATACACAATATATTTAAGATGTCAAACAGGATGGACAGAGTGCAATGACAAACAAGTGACATTCAAATCAAGACAACCTAAAAAGATACCAAACTCATATCTGCTATTTCTAGAACCGAAGTTCAAAGGAGAATCTAGGAAAATAAAATGTGGTATTGTGTAGACATAAATATGGATTAGGTGTTCTGAGACATTATTCAGCCTATTGTGGGTATTGTCTACAGCAAGCTGTTACAAATGAAGGCTTCTTTTTAACTGCGGGAAAGGAATTTATAAAACATTTGAGGACTACATTCTGTTACTACAGACAAAAAGTAAATGGAGGTACTACAATATCAGTAGCCTTAAGTTGCATGTGAAAAGTCTCTTGACCACTAAAAGAAAGTCCCCCTTTGTTTCTGCTACAGCAACTTTTATGTAGTACTATGTGTTATGTTTTTCATACATACAGATTTTAGACATCATTGGGCCTAACAGGGATGACGTTTACAAAAGGATATGCAAAAATGAAGACTGCTTCATAATTGTTGGACATTTTGTACCAGATACAGAACCATTTTTAACTAAGCC
This sequence comes from Calotriton arnoldi, assembly GCA_963921515.1. Lineage (NCBI taxonomy): Eukaryota > Metazoa > Chordata > Amphibia > Caudata > Salamandridae > Calotriton > Calotriton arnoldi. The sequence continues at coordinate 1,727,634 of CAWUFW010003127.1, read as the reverse complement.
TGGGCGGAGTTCGCGTAGACGCGCTACGCTGAGTTCCGTGAAGTGGTAAAAAAACTCTGCGGGCTACGCAGAATTCCGCGAGCACGCAGAGTTGCTTGTTCTGCCCGTTCGCGATGCATTTTTCCTGTTCGGGAAAATGTATTGCGTGTTCAGGACGCTGTTTGCGTGCTCTGGGGGAAATATCTTGCGAACTTGGCCATGCGGTCGCCAATGGGTGCGGCCATCTTGTTTTTCACTTGTCCCACCGTTCGCGACGTATATTTCCTGTTTGGGAACGCGGATGTTCGATGGCGCGTCCGAATGACGTGTTCGCGATCGCACACTCCCGCGGGATCGCGCGGCCGGCTACCAAAATCTCGTGGCGCACGCGAACGGATAGGAAAACTCATCGGCGAATGCAGGGATCCCGGTAAGTCGCTACGGGGCGCGTGAAAACGCATTTTGAAAGCGCGACCAAGGGAAAAACTCCGCTACGCCGCAAATAGCGGAGTTTTCGGTAACTCCGCGAGCGGAGCAGATTTTAATGCCCAGGGTTATTTTTAACATATAGTTGCGTTCATTAAGGCAGTAACCTATCAGCAATCCAGTATTGAAAAATATGTAGTGAGTGCAGTGAACAGTATGACATAGGTATAATGATCTACTGTGCTCATTTGTTTTTTTTTTACAATCCATTGATTGTTTTTTCCCACTGTTTCATCATGAGTCTGGAAGCTGAAAACTGGAAAAAGCAGTAAAATATTTGTCTATGTTGAATTAAAGTTTTGGTTAAAAAATATGGTGTGTTGTTTGGTTGCCTAATGTTCAAAATGAAATTCTAATACTACCCTTGCACTCATCCAATTACCCAGGCACTACCTTGCACTGATCCAATCACTCAGGCATTACCCTGCCACTCATTAATTTACTCAGGCACTAACCTTGCACTGATCCATTCACTCATGCACTACCCATGCACTCATCCATTCACCCAGGCACTAACCATGCACGTATCCAATCACCCAGGCACTACCTTTGAACTCATCCATTCACTCAGACACTACGTGTGCACTCATCCATTCACTCAGGCACTACCCATATACTCATCCAATGACCCAGGCACTGCACTTGCACTCATACATTCACTCACACACTATCCATACACTCATCCATTCACCCAGGCACTAACCATGCACATATCAAATCACTCAGGCACTATCCATGCACTCATCAAATCACCCAGGCACTACCTTTGCACTCATCCAATCACTCAGGCACTAACTATACATTCTTCAAATCACACAGGCACTGTCCATGCACTCACACAATCACCCAGGCAGTACCTGTACACTCCTCCAATCACCTAGGCACTATCCATGCACTCGAATAATCACCCAGGCACTACCCTTGCATTCATCCATTCACTCAGGCACTACCCATGCACTCAAGTACTATTCATGCACTCATCCATTCACCCAGGCTCTACCCATGCACAAATCTAATTTCCAGGCACTACCCTTGCACTCATCCATTCACTCAGGCACTACGCATGGGCTCATCCATTCACTCAGACACTACCCATGTACTCATCCAATCACCCAGGTACTACCCTTGCACTCATCCAATCACCAATGCACTATCCATGCACTCATCCAATCACCCAGACACTAGCCATACACTCCTCCAAATACACAGGCAGTATCCTTGCACTCATCCATTCAATGAGGCCATACCCATGCACTCATCCAATCATGCAGGCACTACTCTTGCACTCATCCAGTCACCCTAGCAGTACACATGCACTCATCCAATCACTCATGCACTAACCATGCATTCTTCCAATCACCCAGGCACTATCCATGCACTCATCCATTCATCCAGGCACTACCCAGGTACACATCCAATCACCCCAGCACTATCCTTGCACTCATCCATTCACTCAGGCACTATCCATGCACTCATCCATTCACTCAGGTACTACCCATGCACTAATCCATTCACCCAGGCACAAACCATGTACCTATCCAATCACCCAGGCAGTATCCATGCACTCATCAAATCACTCAGGCACTACTCTTGCACTCATCCTGTCAACCAGGCAGTACCCAGTCACTCATCCATTCACTCAGGCACTACCCATGCACTCATCCATTCACCCAGGCACTACCCATGCACACATCCAATCACCCTGGCACCACCCTTGCACTCATCCATTCACTCAGGCACTACGCATGTGCTCATCCGTTCACTCAGACACTATCCATACACTCATCCAATGACCCAGGCACTGCCCTTGCACTCATCCATTCACTCAGGCACTACCCATGCACTCATCCATTCTCCCAGGCACTACCCATGTACATATCCAATAACCCCAGCACTGCACTTGCACTCATCCATTCACTCAGGCACTACCCATGCACTCATCCATTCAGCCAGACACTAACCATGCACTTATCCAATCAGTCAGGCACTATCCTTGCACTCATCCAATCATCCAGGCACTATCTTTGCACTCATCCAATCACTCAGGCACTACCCATACATTCTTCCAATCACCCAGGCACTATCCATGCACTCACACAATCACCTGGCAGTACCTGTGCACTCATACAATCACTCAGGCACTACCCATGCACTCATCCATTCACCCAGGCACTACCCATGCACACATCCAATCACCCCGGCACTACCCTTGCACTCACCCAATCACTCAGGCACTACCCATACATTCTTCCAATCACACAGGCACTATCCATGCACTTACACAATCACCCAGGCAGTACCTCTGCACTCATCCAATCACTCAAGCACTACCCATACATTCTTATACATTCTTCCAATCACCCAGGCACTATCCATGCACATATCTAATCACCCAGGCACTACCCTTATATTTATCCATTCTCTCAGGCACTACGCATGCGCTCACCCATTTACTCAAGCACTACCCATACACTCATCAAATTATCCACGCACTGCCCTTGCACTCATTCATTCACTCACTCACTAACCATTCACTCATCCATTCACCCAGGCACTAACCATGAACATATCCAATCACTCAGGGACTACCCATGTACTCATCCAATCACCCAGGCACTACACTTGCGCTCATCCAATCACCCAGAAACTATCTATGCACTCACCCAATTACCCAGACACTATCCATACACTCATCCAATCACCCAGGCAGCATCCTTGCACTCATCCATTTAATGAGGACATTACCCATGCACTCATCCAATCACTCAGGCACTTATCTTGCACTCATCCAGTCACCCAGGCAGTACCCATGCACTCATGCAATCACTCAGGCACTATCAATGCATTCTTTCATTCACCCAGGCACTATCCATGCACTCATCCAATCACCCAGACACTAGCCATACACTCCTCCAAATACACAGGCAGCATCCTTGCACTCATCCATTCAATGAGGCCATACCCATGCACTCATCCAATCATGCAGGCACTACTCTTGCACTCATGCAGTCACCCTAGCAGTACACATGCACTCATCCAATCACTCATGCACTAACCATGCATTCTTCCAATCACCCAGGCACTATCCATGCACTCATCCATTCATCCAGGCACTACCCAGGTACACATCCAATCACCCCATCACTATCCTTGCACTCATCCATTCACTCAGGCACTATCCATGCACTCATCCATTCACTCAGGCACTACCCATGCACTAATCCATTCACCCAGGCACAAACCATGTACCTATCCAATCACCCAGGCAGTATCCATGCACTCATCAAATCACTCAGGCACTACTCTTGCGCTCATCCTGTCAACCAGGCAGTACCCAGTCACTCATCCATTCACTCAGGCACTACCCATGCACTCATCCATTCACCCAGGCACTACCCATGCACACATCCAATCACCCTGGCACCACCCTTGCACTCATCCATTCACTCAGGCACTACCCATGCACTCATCCATTCAGCCAGACACTAACCATGCACTTATCCAATCAGTCAGGCACTATCCATGCACTCATCCAATCATCCAGGCACTATCTTTGCACTCATCCAATCACTCAGGCACTACCCATACATTCTTCCAATCACCCAGGCACTATCCATGCACTCACACAATCACCTGGCAGTACCTGTGCACTCATACAATCACTCAGGCACTACCAATGCACTCATCCATTCACCCAGGCACTACCCATGCACACATCCAATCACCCCGGCACTACCCTTGCACTCATCCATTCACTCAGGCACTATCCATGCACTCATCCAATCACCCAGGGCCTAGCTTTTCACTCACCCAATCACTCAGGCACTACCCATACATTCTTCCAATCACACAGGCACTATCCATGCACTTACACAATCACCCAGGCAGTACCTGTGCACTCATCCAATCACTCAGGCACTACCCATACATTCTTATACATTCTTCCAATCACCCAGGCACTATCCATGCACATATCTAATCACCCAGGCACTGCCCTTGTATTTATCCATTCACTCAGTCACTACCCATGCACTCAAGCACTATCCATGCACTCATCCATTCACCCAGGCTCTACCCATGCACACATCCAATCATCCAGGCACTACCCTTGCACTCATCCATTCTCTCAGGCACTACGCATGCGCTCACCCATTTACTCAAGCACTACCCATACACTCATCAAATTATCCACGCACTGCCCTTGCACTCATTCATTCACTCACTCACTACCCATTCACTCATCCATTCACCCAGGCACTAACCATGAACATATCCAATCACTCAGGGACTACCCATGTACTCATCCAATTACCCAGGCACTACACTTGCGCTCATCCAATCACCCAGAAACTATCTATGCACTCACCCAATTACCCAGACACTATCAATACACTCATCCAATCACCCAGGCAGCATCCTTGCACTCATCCATTTAATGAGGACATTACCCATGCACTCATCCAATCACTCAGGCACTTATCTTGCACTCATCCAGTCACCCAGGCAGTGCCCATGCACTCATGCAATCAATCAGGCACTATCAATGCATTCTTTCATTTACCCAGGCACTATCCGTGCACATATCCAATCACCCCAGCACTACCCTTGCACTCACCCATTCACTCAGGCACTACACATGCACTCATCCATTCACTCAGGCACTACCCATACACTCATCCAATGACCCAGGCACTGCCCTTGCACTCATCCATTCACTCACGCTCAAACCATGCACTCATCCATTCACCCAGGCACGAACCATGTACATATCCAATCACTCAGGCACTACTTTCGCACTCATCCAATCACCCAGGTACTACTTTTGCACTCATCCAATCACTCAGGCACTACCCATCCATTCTTCCAATCACACAGGCACTGCCCATGCACTCACACAATCACCCAAGCAGAGCCTGTGCACTCATCCAATCAATCAGGCACTATCCATATATTCTTCCAATCACCCAGGCAATATCCATGCACTCGAATAATCACCCAGGCACTACCCTTGCATTCATCCAATCATTCAGGCACTATCCATGCACTCATCCATTGACCCAGGCTCTACCCATGCACACATCTCATCCCCAGGCACTACCCTTGCACTCATCCATTCACTCAGGCACTACGCATGCGCTGGCCCATTCACTCAGGTACTACCCATACACTCATCAAATGATCCAGGCACTGCCCTTGCACTCATCCAATTACCCAGGCACTAACTATGCACATATCCAATCTCTCAGACACTACCCATGTACTCATCCAATCACCAATGCACTAGCCATGCACTCATCCAATCACCCAGACACTATCCATACACTCCTCCAATCACACAGGCAGAATCCTTGCACTCATTCATTCAATGAGGCCATACCCATGCACTTATCCAATCACTCAGGCACTACTGTTGCACTCATCCAGTTACCCTAGCAGTACACATGCACTAATCCAATAACTCAGGCACTACCCATGCATTCTTCCAATCACCTAGGCACTATCCATACACTCACACAATCCCATAGGCACTATCCTTGCACTCATCCATTCACTCAGGCACTATGCATGCGCTCATTCATTCACGAAGGCACTACCCATACACTCATTCAATGACCCAGGCAGTATCCATGCACTCATCAAATCACTCAGGCGCTACCCTTGCGCTCAACCTGTCACCCACGCAGTACCCATGCACTCATCCAATCACTCAGGCACTACCCACACATTCTTCCAATCACCCAGGCACTATCGATGCACTCACACAATCCCACAGGCACTACCCTTGCACTCATCCATTCACTCAGCCACTACCCATGCACCCATCCATTCACCCAGGCACTACCCATGCACACATCCAATCACCCCGGCACTACCCTTGCACTCATCCACTCATTCAGGCACTACGCATGTGCTCATTTATTTACTCAGACACTACCCATACACTCATCAAATGATCCAGGCACTGCCCTTGCACTCCTTCATTCACTCAGGCACTACCCATGTACTCATCCAATCACCCAGGCCCTAGCCTTCCACTCATCCAGTCACCCTGGCACTATCCATGCATTCACCAAATCACCAAGACACTATCCATACACTCATCTAATCACCCATGCAGTATCCTTGCACTCATCCATTCAATAAGGCCATACCCATGCACTCATCCAATCACTTAGGCGCTACTCTTGCACTCATCCAGTCATTCAGGCAGTACCCATGTAGTCATTCAATCACTCAGGCACTTCCCATGCATTCTTCCAATCACCCAGGCACTATCCATGCCCTCACACAATCCCACATGCATTACCCTTGCACTCATTCATTCACTCAGGCACTACCCATTCACTCATCCATTCACCCAGGCACTACCCATGCACACATCCAATCACCCCGGCCCAACCCTTGCTCTCATCCATTCACTCAGGCACTACGTGTGCGCTCATCCATTTACTCAGACAGTACCCAAGCACTCATCATATGACCCAGGCACTGCCCTTACACTCATCCAATCACTCAGGCACTACCCATACATTCTTCCAATCACCCAGGCACTATCCATGCACTCACAAAATCACACATCACTAGCCTTGCACTCATCCATTCACTCAGGCACTACCCATGCACTAATCCATTCACCCAGGCACTACCCATGCACACATCCAATCACCCTGGCACTACCCTTGCACTCATCCATTCACTCAGGCACTACCCATACACTCATCCAATGACCCAAGAACTGCCCTTGCACTCATCCATTCACCAAGGCACTAACCATGAATATATCCAGTCACTCAGGCACTATGCATGCACTCATCCAATCACCCAGGGCCTATCTTTTCACTCATCCAATCACTCAGGCACTACCCATACATACTTCCAATCACACAGGCACTATCCATGCACTCACACAATCACCCACGCAGTACCTATGCACTCATCCAATCACTCAGGCACTACCTATACATTCTTCCAATCACCCAGGCACTATCCATGCACTCAAACAATCACCCAGGCACTACCCTTGTATTCATCCATTCACTCAGTCACTACCCATGCACTCAAGCACTATACATGCACTCATCCATTCATCCAGGCTCTACCCATGCATACATCCAATCACCCAGGCACTACCCTTGCACTCATCTATTCACTCAGGCACTACGCATGCGCTCACCCATTCACTCAAGCACTACCCATACACTTAACAAATGATCGAGGCACTGTCCTTGCACTCATTCATTCACTCACTAACTATACATTCACTCATCCATTCACCCAGACACTAACCATGCACATATCCAATCACTCAGGGACTACCCATGTACTCATCAAATCACCCAAGCAGTACCCATGCACTCAGCCAATCACCCAGACACTATCCATGCACTCAAGCAATTACCTAGACTCTATCCATACACTCATACAATCACCCAGGCAGCATCCTTGCACTCATCCATTTAATGAGGACATTACCTATACACTCATCCAATCACTCAGGCACTATTCTTGCACTCATCCAGTTACCAAGGCAGTGCCCATGCACTCATGCAATCACTCAGGCACTACCAATGCATTCTTCCAATCACCCAGGCACTATCCATGCACTCACACAATCCCAGAGTCACTACCCTTGCTCTCATCCATTCACTCATGCACTACCCCTGCACTCATCCATTTACCCAAGCACTACCCATGCTAACATCCAATGAGCCAGGCACTGCCTTTAACTCATACATTCACTCACACACTACCCATGCACTCATTCATTCTCCCAGGCACTACCTATGCACATATACAATCACCCTGGCACTACCCTTGCACTCATCCATTCACTTAGGCACTACATATGTGTGCATCCATTCACTCAGGCACTACCCATACACTCATCCATTGACCCAGGCACTGCCCTTGCACCCATCCATTCACTCACACACTACCCATGCACTCATCCATTCACCCAGGCACAAACCATGAATATATCCAATCCCCAGGCAATATCCATGCACTCAAAATATTACCCAGGCACTACCCTTGCATTCATCCATTCACTCAGGCACTACCCATGCACTCAAGCACTATCCATGCACTCATCCATTCACCCAGGCTCTACCCATGCACACATCTAATCCCCAGGCACTACCCTTGCACTCATCCTTTCTCTCAGGCACTATGCATGCACTCACCCATTCACTCAGGTACTACCCATACACTCATCAAATGATCCAGGCACTGCCCTTGCACTCATCCAATTACCCAGGCACTAACTATGCACATATTCAATCACTCAGACACTACCCATGTACTCATCCAATCACCAATGCACTATCCATGCACTCATCCAATCACCCAGACACTATCCATACACTCCTCCAATTACACAGGCAGAATCCTTGCACTCATTCATTCAATAAGGCCATACCCATGCACTCATCCAATCACTCAGGCACTACTCTTGCACTCATCCAGTTACCCTAGCAGTACACATGCACTAATCCAATAACTCAGGCATTAACCATGCATTTTACCAATCACCCAGGCACTATCCATACACTCACACAATCCCATAGGCACTATCCTTGCACTCATCCATTCACTCAGGCACTACGCATGCGCTCATTCATTCACAAAGGCACTACCCACACACTCATCCAATGACCCAGGCAGTGTCCATACACTCATCAAATCACACAGGTGCTACTGTTGCGCTCAACCTGTTACCCACAAAGTACCCATGCACTCATCCAATCACTCAGGCACTACCCATACATTCTTCCAATCACCCAGGCACTATCTATGCACTCACACAATCCCACAGGCAGTACCCTTGCACTCATCCATTCACTCAGGCCCTACCCATGCACCCATCTATTCATTCAGGCACTACCCATGCACACATCCAATCACCCCGGCACAACCCTTGCACTCATCCATTCATTCAGGCACTATGCATGTGCTCATCCATTCACTCAGACAATACCCATAGACTCATCAAATGATCCAGGCACTGCCCTTGCACTCATTCATTCACTCAGGCACTACCCATGTACTCATCCAATCACCCAGGCCCTACCCTTCCACTCATCCAATCACCCAGGCACTATCCATGCACTCACCCAATCACCCAGACACTATCCATACACTCATCTAATCACCCATGCAGTATCCTTGCACTCATCCATTCATTAAGGCCATACCCATGCACTCATCCAGTCACCCAGGCAGTACCCATGCAGTCATTCAATCACTCAGGCACTTCCCATGCATTCTTCCAATCACCCAGGCACTATCCATGCCCTCACACAATCCCACATGATTTACACTTGCACTCATCCATTCACCCAGGCACTACCCAGGCACTCATCCATTCACCCAGGCACTACCCATGCATACATCCAATCACCCCGGCACAACCCTTGCACTCATCCATTCACTCAGGCACTACGTGTGCGCTCATCCATTCACTCAGACAGTACCCATACACTCATCCAATGACCCAGGCACTGCCCTTACACTGATCCAATAACTCAGGCACTACCCATACATCCTTCCAATTACCCAGGCACTATCCATGCACTCACAAATTCACACATCACTACCCATGCACTCATCCATTCACTCAGGCACTACCCATGCACTCATCAATTCACCCAGGCACTACCCATGCACACATCCAATCACCCCTGCACAACCCTTGCACTCATCCATTCACTCAGGCACTACATGTGCACTCATCCATTCACTCAGGCACTACCCACACACTCATCCAATGACCCAAGAACTGCCCTTGCACTCATCCATTCACCCAGGCACTAACCATGAATATATCCAATCTCTCAGGCACTATCCATGCACTCATCCAATCACACAGGGCCTATCTTTTCACTCATCCAATAACTCAGGCACTACCCATACATTCTTCCAATCACACAGGCACTATCCATGCAATCACACAATCACCCACACAGTACCTATGCACTCACCCAATCACTCAGGCACTACCCATACATTCTTATACATTCTTCCAATCACCCAGGCACTATCCATGCACTCAAACAATCACCCAGGCACTACCCTTGTATCCATCCATTCACTCAGTCACTACCCATGCACTCAAGCACTATCCATGCACTCATCCATTCATCCAGGCTCTACCCATGCATGCATCCAATCACCCAGGGCACTACCCTTGCACTCATCTATTCACTCAGGCACTACGCATGCGCTCACCCATTCACTCAAGCACTACCCATACACTCATCAAATGATCGAGGCACTGTCCTTGCACTCATTCATTCACTCACTAACTATACATTCACACATCCATTCACCCAGGCACTAACCATGCACATATCCAATCACTCAGGGACTACCCATGTACTCATCCAATCACCCAAGCAGTACCCATGCACTCAGCCAATCAACCAGACACTATCCATGCACTCACCCAATTACCCAGACACTATCCATACACTCATCCAATCACCCAGGCAGCATCCTTGCACTCATCCGTTTAATGAGGACATTACCTATGCACTGATCCAATCACTCAGGCACTACTCTTGCACTCATCCAGTCACCAAGGCAGTACCCATGCACTCATGCAATCACTCAGGCACTACCAAGGCATTCTTCCAATCACCCAGGCACTATCCATGCACTCACACAATCCCACAGTCACTACCCTTGCACTCATCCATTCACTCATGTACTACCCATGCACTTATCCATTTACCCCAGCACTACCCATGCACACATCCAATGAGCCAGGCACTGCCTTTCACTCATCCATTCACTCAAGCACTATGCATGCGCTCACCCATTCACTCAGGCACCACTGATACACTCATCAAATGATCCAGGCACTGCCCTTGCACTCATTTATTCAGTCACTCACTACACATTCACTCATCCATTCACCCAGGCACCAACCATGCACATATTCAATCACTCAGGCACTATCCATGCACTCATCCAATCACCCAGGCACTACCTTTGCACTCATCCAATCACTTAGGCACTACCCACACATTCTTCCAATCCCCAGGCAGTACCTCTGTACTCATCCAATCACTCACGTACTACCCATCCACTCATACAGTCACCCAGGCACTAACCATGCACATATCCAATCACTCAGGCACTATCCATGCACTCATCCAATCACCCAGGCACTACCTTTGCACTCATCCAATCACTCAGGCACTACCCATACATTCTTCCAATCATCCAGTCACTATCCATGCACTCACACAATCAACCAGGCAGTACCTGGGCACTCATCCAATCACTCAGGCACTACCCATACATTCTTTCAATCACCCAGTCACTATCCATGCACTCACACAATCAACCAGGCAGTACCCGTGCACTCATCCAATCACTCAGGCTCTACCTTTGCACTCATCCAGTCACTCAGGCGCTACCCATGCATTCTTCCAATCATCCAGTCACTATCCATGCACTCACACAATCAACCAGGCAGTACCCGTGCACTCATCCATTCACTCAGGCACTACCCATACATTCTTTCAATCACCCAGTCACTATCCATGCAATCAAACAATCACCCAGGCACTACTCTTGCATGCATCCATTCACTCAGGCAGAAACCCATGCACTCAAGCACTTTCTATTCCCTCATCCATTCATCCAGGCTCCACCCATGCACAAATCTAATTACCCAGGCACTACCCTTGCACTCATCCATTCACTTAGGCACAATGCATGCGCTCACCCATTCACTGAGGCACTACCCATATACTCATCAAATGATCCAGACACTGCCCTTGCAATCATTCATTCACTCACTCACTACCAATGCACTCATCCATTCACCAGGGTACTAACCATGCACACACCCAATCACTCAGGCACTACCCATGTACTCATCCATTCACTCAGGCACTATGTATGGGCTCATCCATTCACTCAGGCACTACCCATGCTCTCAAGCACTATCCATTCACTCATCCACTCATCCAGGCTCTACCCATGCACAAATCAAATCACCCAGGTACTACCATTGCACTCACCCAATCACCCAGAAACTATCCATGCACTCACCCAATCACCCAGACACTATCCATACACTCATCTAATCACCCAGGCAGTGTCCTTCCACTCATCCATTCAATGAGGCCATACCCATGCACTCATCCAGTCACCCAGGCAGTACGCATGCACTCATCCAATCACTCAGGCACTACCCATACATTCTTCCAATCACCCAGGCACTATCCATGCACTCACAAAATCACACATCAATACCCTTGCACTCATCCATTCACTCAGGCACTACCCATGCACACATCCATTCACCCAGGCACTAACCATGCACATATCCAATCACTCAGGGACTACCCATGTACTCATCCAATCACCCAAGCAGTACCCATGCACTCAGCCAATCAACCAGACACTATCCATGCACTCACCCAATTACCCAGACACTATCCATACACTCATCCAATCACCCAGGCAGCATCCTTGCACTCATCCGTTTAATGAGGACATTACCTATGCACTCATCCAATCACTCAGGCACTACTCTTGCACTCATCCAGTCACCAAGGCAGTACCCATGCACTCATGCAATCACTCAGGCACTACCAAGGCATTCTTCCAATCACCCAGGCACTATCCATGCACTCACACAATCCCACAGTCAATACCCTTGCACTCATCCATTCACTCATGTACTTCCCATGCACTTATCCATTTACCCCAGCACTACCCATGCACACATCCAATGAGCCAGGCACTGCCTTTCACTCATCCATTCACTCACACACTACCCATGCACTCATCCATTCTCCCAGGCACTACCCATGCACATATACAAGCACCCTGGCATCTATTCACTTAGGCACTACATGTGTGCACATCCATTCACTCAGGCACTGCCCATACACTCATCCAATGACCCAGGCACTGCCCTTGCACCCATCCATTGAGCCAGGCACTGCCTTTCACTCATCCATTCACTCACACACTACCCATGCACTCATCCATTCTCCCAGGCACTACCCATGCACATATACAAGCACCCTGGCATCTATTCACTTAGGCACTACATGTGTGCACATCCATTCACTCAGGCACTGCCCATACACTCATCCAATGACCCAGGCACTGCCCTTGCACCCATCCATTCACTCACACACTACCCATGCACTCATCCATTCACCCAGGCACAAACCATGAATATATCCAATCACTCAGGCACTATCCATGCACTCATCCAATCACCCAGTGCCTACCTTTTCACTCATCCAGTCACTCAGGCACTACCCATATATTCTTCCAATCACACAGGCACTATCCATGCACTCACACAATCACCCATGCAGTACCCGTGCACTCATCCAATCACTCAGTCACTACCCATACATTCTTATACATTCTTCCAATCACTCAGGCACTATTCATGCACTCAAACAATTACCCAGGCACTACCCTTGCATTCACCCATTCACTCAGGCACCACTGATACACTCATCAAATGATCCAGGCACTGCCCTTGCACTCATTTATTCAGTCACTCACTACACATTCACTCATCCATTCACCCAGGCACCAACCATGCACATATTCAATCACTCAGGCACTATCCATGCACTCATCCAATCACCCAGGCACTACCTTTGCACTCATCCAATCACTTAGGCACTACCCACACATTCTTCCAATCCCCAGGCATTATCCATGCACTCACACAATCACCCAGGCAGTACCTGTGTACTCATCCAATCACTCACGTACTACCCATGCACTCATACATTCACCCAGGCACTAACCATGCACATATCCAATCACTCAGGCACTATCCATGCACTCATCCAATCACCCAGGCACTACCTTTGCACTCATCCAATCACTCAGGCACTACCCATACATTCTTCCAATCATCCAGTCACTATCCATGCACTCACACAATCAACCAGGCAGTACCTGTGCACTCATCCAATCACTCAGGCAAAACCCATACATTCTTTCAATCACCCAGTCACTATCCATGCACTCAAACAATCAACCAGGCAGTACCCTTGCACTCATCCAATCACTCAGGCACTACCTTTGCACTCATCCAGTCACTCAGGCACTACTCATACATTCTTCCAATCATCCAGTCACTATCCATGCACTCACACAATCAACCAGGCAGTACCCGTGCACTCATCCATTCACTCAGGCACTACCCATACATTCTTTCAATCACCCAGTCACTATCCATGCAATCAAACAATCACCCAGGCACTACTCTTGCATGCATCCATTCACTCAGGCACTACCCATGCACTCAAGCACTTTCTATTCCCTCATCCATTCATCCAGGCTCCACCCATGCACAAATCTAATTACCCAGGCACTACCCTTGCACTCATCCATTCACTCAGGCACAATGCATGCGCTCACTCATTCACTGAGGCACTGCCCATATACTCATCAAATGATCCAGACACTGCCCTTGCACTCATTCATTCACTCACTCACTACCAATGCACTAATCCATTCACCAGGGTACTAACCATGCACACACCCAATCACTCAGGCACTACCCATGTACTCATCCATTCACTCAGGCACTATGTATGGGCTCATCCATTCACTCAGGCACTACCCATGCTCTCAAGCACTATCCATTCACTCATCCATTCATCCAGGCTCTACCCATGCACAAATCAAATCACCCAGGTACTACCATTGCACTCACCCAATCACCCAGAAACTATCCATGCACTCACCCAATCACCCAGACACTATCCATACACTCATCCAATCACCCAGGCAGTGTCCTTCCACTCATCCATTCAATGAGGCCATACCCATGCACTCATCCAGTCACCCAGGCAGTACGCATGCACTCATCCAATCACTCAGGCACTACCCATACATTCTTCCAATCACCCAGGCACTATCCATGCACTCACAAAATCACACATCAATACCCTTGCACTCATCCATTCACTCAGGCACTACCCATGCACTCATCCATTCACCCAGGCACTACCCATGCACACATCCAATTAACCCAGCACTTCCCTTGCACACATCTATTCACTCAGGCACTATGTGTGCGCTCATCGATTCACCCAGGCACTACCCATACACTCATCAATTCACCCAGGCACTACCCATACATTTTTCCAATCACCCAGGCACTATCCATGCACTCAAACAATCACCCAGGTACTACCATTGCATTCATCCATTCACTCAGGCACTACCCATGCACTCAAGCACTATCTATGCACTCATTTATTCACCCAGGCTCTACCCATGCACACATCCAATCACCCAGGCACTACCCTTGTACTCATCCATTCACTCAGGCACTACACATGCGCTCACCCATTCACTCAGGTACTACCCATACACTCATCAAATGATCCAGGCACTGCCCTTGCACTCATTCTTTAACTTACTCACTATCCATGCACTGATCCATTCACCCAGGCACTAACCATGCACAAATCCAATCACTCAGGTACTACCCATGTACTCATCCAATCACCCAGGCACTACACTTGTACTATTTCCATCACCCAGGTACTATTCATGCACTCACCCAATCACCCAGACATTATCCATACTCATCCAATCACCCAGGTCGTATCCTTGCACTCATCTAATCACTCAGGCACTACTCCTGCACTCATCCAGTCCCCCAGGCAGTACCCATGCACACATCCAATCACTCAGGCACTGTCCATGCATTCTTCAAATCACCCAGGCACTATCCATGCACTCACACAATCCCACAGGCACTACCACTGCACTCATCCATTCACTCACGTACCACCCAAACACTCATCTATTTTCCCAGGCACTACCCATACACATATCCAATCACCATGTCACTACCCTTGCACTCATCCACTCACTCAGGCACCACACGTGCACTCATCCATTCAATCAGGCACAACCCATATACTCATCCAATGACCCAGGCACTGCCCTTGCACTCATCCATTCATTCATGCACTACTCATCCATTCACCCAGGCACTAACCGTGCACATATCCAGTCACTCAGCCACTATCCAGGCACTCATCCAATCACCCAGGCACTACCTTTGCACTCATCCAATCACTCAGGCACTCCCCATACATTATTCCAATCACCCAGGCACTATCCATGCAGTCACACAATCACCAGGCAGTACCCGTGCACTCATCTAATCACTCAGGCACTACCCATACATTCTTCCAATCACCCAGGCACTATCCATGCACTCAAACAATCACCCAGGCACTACCCTTGCATTCATCCATTCACTCAGGCACTACCCATGCACTAAAGCACTATCCATGCACTCATCCATTCACCCAGGCTCTACCCATGCACACATCTCATCACCCAGGCACTACCATTGCATTCATCCATTCACTCAGGCACTACCCATGCACTCAAGCACTATCCATGCACTCATCCATTCACCCAGGCTCTACCCATGTACACATCTAATCACCCAGGCACTACCCTTGTACTCATCCATTCACTCAGGGACTACACATGCGCTCACCCATTCACTCAGGTACTATCCATGCACTCACCCAATCACCCAGCCACTACCCTTGCATTCATCCATTCACTCAGGCACTACCCATGCACTAAAGCACTATCCATGCACTCATCCATTCACCCAGGGTCTACCCATGCACACACCTTACCACCTAGGCACTACCATTACATTCATCCATTCACTCAGGCACTACCCATGCACTCAGGCACTATCCATCCACTCATCCATTCACCCAAGCTCTACCCATGCACACATCTCATTACCCGGGCACTACCCTTGCACTCATCCATTCACTCAGGTACTACACATGCACTCACCCATTCACTCAGGCACTACCCATACACTCATCAAATGATCCAAGCACTGCCCTTGCACTCATTCATTCACTCACTCACTAGCCATGCACTCATCCATTCACCCAGGCACTAACCATGCACATATCCAATCACTCAGGCACTACCTATGTACTCATCCAATCACCCAGGCACTACCGTTGCACTCATCCAATCACCCAGGCACTATCCAGGCAAATCACCCAGACACTATCCCTACACTCACCCAGTCACCCAGGCAGTATCCTTGCACTTATTGATTCAATGAGGCCATATCCATGCACTCATCCAATCACTCAGGCGCTACTCTTGCACTCTTAAGAAGGGAGAAACCTGATTGTAGTTGATCTTAGAATCAGGGCCCCTAAGGGTAGTGGCTCGGAGAAGGAGGGAAAGGAGCAGAGAAATGACAAAGCAAAGGCTGCAGAGGAGAGAGGGGATTCCCCACAGAGAGAGACTTCCCTATTGGATTTAATAGAGGAAGTTGTGTCTCCTCTCAAACCCAGTCCCCTGAGGAGCTCAAGGACAGACAGGCTGAGAGGGAGCTGAGGAGACTGCAGCTGGACCAGCTGGCTGCAGAGGAGAGAAAAGCTGAGGCTGAGAGAGCGTTGGAGGAAAAAAGGGTCTTGTGGGCTCATAAAGTGACGTCAAGGAGGTGGACATGAGGGCCAAATTAGCTGTTAGAGTCTAGCAAAAATGGTGGGAGCAAAACTACTGTGTGCAGAAAAAAGAGCCCATGTACCCAGAGACTTAGTGCTTAAGTGTAAGGAGGGGGTGATACAGACAGGTTGTTTCAGCCACATGAAGTTGCTCTAGCGGTATAGAGGATCTCTGAGGAGGATTGGGGAGCTGGATTTGGGGCCATATTCCTGGTGGTGGAAGGGATGCCCTACTGGCTCTAGAAAAGAGGAGGAGGTTTAGGTATCCCATCATGCAGGAGGCCCTTGTCAGTAAGTATGAACTCCCCCCAGAGGAGTGCAGGTTGAAATATAGAGGCAGTCAGAAAGTGTGTCACCAGTCCTGGGAGGATTGTATGGGGTACTTTTGAAATGTTTGCAAAAAGTACTGTCGTTTTAAAAAAAAACTTTTTCTAACAGCTTTATACTTGTTCTTTTTTTTCAAAGTGAACTCGGAAGAAGGAAGTGGCTTCAGACTGTGAAAAACATGAAGGTTCAAAAAGGAGCTAAGAAAATAATTAAATATTTCTGTAGACACAACTTTTTACATCTTTGAAATTAGAGAAACAGCAGTTGATGCTTTGTCCTTTTCTCCACAGTGTCTTTTGGAATGCTACATGCAATATACTCTTTTATGAAAGAAAGTACAGTCTCATCTGTGTCTGTTCCAAATTTAGGCACATCTTTTGCCCAGCATAGCATATGAATATGACAAGCACCTCTTGTTTGGCACTCTTTTTGCGAAAAAAATCAGTAATTTCTCCAAGAGGTGGATTTTTTTGTTGCAGATGACGGACATCATAATTTCAAATCTGTGCTTAAAGTACCTGAAAAAATTTGATTTGACAGATGCATACAGCAAAGTTCACCTGGTGTCTTGACTTTCATGTCCTTAATGTTATAGTTTGTTTGTGTGAAAAAAGTCTTTTAAGTCATCCCATATATATTCTACACAGCTCAGAGCTAGAAACCAAGTTTTGGGTGTTTTTCTACAATCTTTATGATTGTTTTTTGCTACTGTTCATTGATGATTCTTTTAACAGTACATCACTTTCGATGTACTATGAGTATAGAACCTGAAAACAGTAAGAAAGGGAACATGTACCCACAGAGGATATTTCTATGGTGACAAACATGTGGCATTTTGCGCAGTAAGCATCTCACTTATATTTTTGAAGATAGATGAGATTAAAATGACTGCAGCTGATTGTGGTTCTCTCAAGGGTGCTGTACAGGTGGACTATTCTGCTGCACCTAGTTTGTCCCACATTTAGTTGTGGCCCCTTTCTGGAATTGTTTTTAAGTGCTTCCACTTGGAAGTTGTCCCATATAAATACTTTTATGGACTGCCTCTGGATAACTACTTGCTACAAGTACGCACTAAAGATATTTATATGTAACCTTTTATTCATTTGACGGTTTTGTTAGATGCTTCAAAACATCACTTTGTTTTGTGCTTCTTGAAGTACTTCTGCACAAAAGTGTATTTGCACATAGTTAAATAACTTATATGATGTTTATTTGTTATTTGTTTGGTTTAAATTGTTTGTAATGTGTTAAAAATGTAATTGTAAGTTATAAAAATGAATATTAGTAATTTAACGTACTTATGGGTTACAAACATATCCATGCAGGTACTCATATATGAACTTGCAAAGCTATAGAGTCATTTACACAGGTACTGTCACACCCACACATATACTCATACAGCCACTCAAAATCCCATATAGCCAGTCACATACCCATTTACACATGTAAACTGCTACTTAGATAGACTCATACACCCATACAGCCATTCAAACACCCACTCACACAGTCACTCACACACCAAGCCACATACTGATACAGTGAGTCATACACCCAGTCACACACTGATACACCCACTCACACACCCAAACACATACACCAACACAGATACTCACATACCCAGTCATACACTGATAAAAACACATGCAGATGAGCACATCCATGCACAGACCAATGCAGCCACTGCCACACCCAGGCACTCACCAATACAGCCACTGAGTATGTCCCAGAGTTTGCCTGGGTATGTCAGTGGTTGTATTGGTGTGTCCCTGGGTGTGTCAGAGGCTATATCAGTGTGAGCCACTGAGGGACCCAGGCTCACACTGATACAACCTCTGACACATCCAGGGACACACCTATACAGCCACTGACATACCCGAACACACACTGATACAACTACTGATACACCCAGCCACACTCAAATATAGAAACAGACACACCCAGGCACATACCTATACAGCCAATGCCACACAAGGTCACTTATTCATACAGCCACTTAGACATTCAGCCAAACACTGATACAGCCTCAAACACCCATACACACACTGATACAGCCAGTGACACCTAACCACACACTAATACAGACACTAAAACACCCAGTCAAACATTAATGCATCCAATAAGACACCCATGTGCACACTGACGCACACTGACACACCCAGGCATATACTGATGCATAGAGTGACACACCCAGGCACACAGCAATGCATCCATTAACACACTTAGGCACACGCCGACGCATACACTGACACACCCAGGCCTACACCAGTGCACACAGTGACACAACCAGGCAAACACCAAACCAGACATTGACTCACCTATACAAACACTAATGCATCTAATAACACACTCAGGCATACACTGACCCATACATTACACCAGGCATAAACCAATACATACACTGACACACACAGGCATACACCAAAGCAGACTTTGACACACACAGGTGTACAGCTAAGCAGACACTGACACATCTAACCAAACTCCAATGCATCCAATAGCACATCCAGGCACACACTGACGCATACACTGACACACCCAGGAACATACTAATGTATATACTTACACACCCAGGCATATACTAAAGCAGACATTGACACACCCAACCAAACACTAATGCATCCAATAACACACCCAGGCATACACTGATGCATACGCTGACACACCCAGGCATACACCGATGCATAGAATGACACACCCAGGCATACACCAAAGAAGATACTGACAAACCCAGTGAAGCACTAATGTATCCAATAACACATTTAGGCATACACTGACACACACACTGACACACCCATGCATACACCAATGCAGACACTGACATACAGAGCGTACACCAATGCAGACACTGACAACCCAACCAAACACTAATGCATCCAATAACACACCCAACCAAACACTAATGCATCAAATATGCAGGCATACACCGGTGCATACACTGACACACCCAGGCATACACCGATGCATCCAATAACACAACCAGGCATACACTGATGCACACATTGACACACCCAGCCATACACAGATGCATAGAATGATACACCTATGCATGCACCAAAGCAGATACTGACACACCCAGCCAAGCCCTAATGTATCCAATAAGACATTTAGGAACACACTGACACACCCAGGCATACACAAATGCAGACACTGACATACAAAGCATACACCAAAGCGGACACTGACAACCCAACCAAATACTAATGCATCCAATAACACACCCAGGCTTACTCTGGTGCATACACTGTCACACCTAGGCATACACCAATGCAGACACTGAAACACCCAGGCATACACCAAAGCACACACTGACACACCCAGCCAAACACTAACACATCCAATAGGACACCCAAGCATACACTGATGCACACACTGACTCACCCACTCTCACACTGATACAGTCACTGATATATTAAAAACACAGAGTTAGCTCTTTGTTTGACCAGATGGTGGTTCTAAAAGGAACCATTTTTTCCTAGAGGAGTTTTAAAAGTTTGTTTTATTTGTTTTCTTCTTTTTTATTTTTTGAACAAACCGGGTAGTAAAAAGGGTAAGGATGGGGAAATGCAAAGAAGCAACTGGCTTCAGTCTTCAAAAAACATTAAGGGGTCATTGGAGGCAAAAAATAAAAAACAACTAGCAGCAATGCTTCTCCACTGTGTCCAAGAATGCACCCACAGAAAACATGCTTACAGCAACAAGCATGTGGCATTTCGCACAGTGAATAACCATGTCACTCAATTCTTTGCAAGCAGATGGTATTGTAATGACTGCAGCTGATGATGGTTCTCCCAAGGCTGCTGTAGAGGTTGACTGACCTGCTGCACCTGCTTTCTCCCGCATCATCTGGTTGTAGACCCTCTCATGAATTGTTTTTAAGTGCTTCCACATTCTTTGCAGTGCCTCTGGATAACCACTTGCCGCAAATATTGCACAGCAGATATTTTGCTGTTACTTTCTTTTCCACAGAAGGTATAGTAAACTGCTTCCAGGCATCACTTTTTTTTCTTCAAGATAGTGTATCTTCCTTCTCATCCTCTACAGGTAGTTGATGTTTATCCCAGACAGAAGATGTAGCTTCAGCCATTCTGTAAAAGCAGAGCACCACTGGATCACAATCCTCCCTCTAGAGAGCTACTGGAAAACTAACTGTTTTTGGGTGTGGTTTTCCATGTGCGTGGGTGGGGTTCTCATATATCAAATCAAAAGATAAGGACTCAGTGTGATTTCAAGTGAATCCACAAATCCAGTAGGTAGATTTGCGCAATCACAAAACTCGTAAAATGGGTAACTTTGTTGAAAAACAGACATAAGGTGGATTATATATTCTTGGTAGTATGTTCACACTGATGTCATTAATGAAAATAGAGGGGTGTACATATTTGAAATAATTTATAAATTTTTTGACAAATCTGTGGATTCGGACTCTTGGATTCATTCCTATCATGTGATCGGGATTAAAAACCATAGAGTAGTAGTTCTATCCATGTTTGTGGACCCGTGAAGGTACCGTGGTACCCCAAAAAAGTATTTAAAAAACTACAATTTGTATAATTACATTAAAAAAAAACTTCATATACTTTACATTGACAACTAAACATTGACCCTGCACCCGAGAAAGATGAGTATTCTAATATAAAAATATATAAGTATATCCTAGTACATCCCGTTTAAACAATGCAAAAATATACTAAGAACAGTTTAGCTTCCCAGAAAAAAGTAAAGGCTCATGTATCTTGATTGCAGTCAGAATGAATCTTTTATTGAAAATCACTCGTTCTTTAAAAAGTACCACACAATTGCTTGCCAACGCGTTTCATCCCTCTTGGGACTTCTTCAGGGCTAAAAGCAATTACAAAACACTATTTACAATATATACACAATAAAAACATACAATATATAAACAGAATAAAAACATTCAGTACAGATCAAATGTACAATTCATATAGTTCATTATTGGACTAGCATTTATGTTTGCTATTAGTCACCCTCATCATTAAATATGACTCATCCTATTGCGATCAAAATCACTGGGAAGCTATTCAGAATCTCACATAATATTTACATCTCAATTTTTTCACCAGGGGAAGGAACATGGCAAACAAGTACAGAATTTATTATCATAAGTCCTACATCATCTTCGAAACTAACATCATCATCTTATACATCGCATAAATTCATTATGCTATATTTACAAAATTAAGTTCAATCATCATTAATCATTAATTCATAGCCAAAATCAGGTATATATATATTATCCACATATGTGTTAAATATTTACACTGTCATCCATACCTTAATCAAAGTCTGTGTCTGCTGTTGATGTTGAAAATAACTTTAAACCATTTTTTAAGGTTAAAGGTTAGTGTTGAATTGAACTGTGATTTGATAATATTTGTGTTTTGTTCTGGTAATGACAGTGATAATTGTGCTGGCCTCAGTAAATGATATATTCATTTAATTGTGCTTGCACTATAAATGATAATATTTATGTTACGGTTTGTGTTCTAGTCACAGCTCAATTATATACAAACAGCAGGCCAAAAGTAAATTAATCTTCCAAACTTTTATTTATAGCGATATACAAATTATGTTTATTTATAGATATACAGTTCATCGACGCTGCTGTTAAAGTTGGTTTAAAGTTATTTTCAACATCAACAGCAGACACAGACTTTGATTACGGTATGGATGACAGTGTAAATATTTAACACATATGTGGATAATATATATATACCTGATTTTGGCTATGAATTAATGATTAATGATGATTGAACTTAATTTTGTAAATATAGCATAATGAATTTACGTGATGTATAAGATGATGTTAGTTTCGAAGATGATGTAGGACTTATGATAATAAATTCTGTACTTGTTTGCCATGTTCCTTCCCCTGGTGAAAAATTGAGATGTAAATATTATGTGAGATTCTGAATAGCTTCCCAGTGATTTTGATCGCAATAGGATGAGTCATATTTAATGATGAGGGTGACTAATAGCAAACATAAATGCTAGTCCAATAATGAACTATATGAATTGTACATTTGATCTGTACTGAATGTTTTTATTCTGTTTATATATTGTATGTTTTTATTGTGTATATATTGTAAATAGTGTTTTGTAATTGCTTTTAGCCCTGAAGAAGTCCCAAGAGGGATGAAACGCGTTGGCAAGCAATTGTGTGGTGCTTTTTAAAGAACGAGTGATTTTCAATAAAAGATTCATTCTGACTGCAATCAAGATACATGAGCCTTTACTTTTTTCTGGGA
Organism: Calotriton arnoldi; assembly: GCA_963921515.1. Lineage (NCBI taxonomy): Eukaryota > Metazoa > Chordata > Amphibia > Caudata > Salamandridae > Calotriton > Calotriton arnoldi. Next base: position 1,703,060 of record CAWUFW010003127.1, on the reverse strand, counting down.
AGCTAAACTGTTCTTAATATATTTTTGCATTGTTTAAACGGGATGTACTAGGATATACTTATATATTTTTATATTAGAATACTCATCTTTCTCGGGTGCAGGGTCAATCTTTAGTTGTTGATAGTGGTGGTTTATAACCACCTTTTGGGATGTATGTGGGTCACATCCCAGACCCATTGCACCGAGATACAGTGCTGATCTAAGAGGCCTGACAGGTAGTGACGTTTGGTGCTGGACCTTTAAAGCTCTGGCCCCCTTTTCTTTGGTAGTATATTCAAATTTTGAGCTTATTAGCACACTCCACTACAAAAGCCTTAAACAACGTGACGACATGGATTTTGATGATAACAGGGAGGAACTATTGGGAGATTTATTTGGCAAACATGACACTAGTGCTGCACAGGCAGCATTAAAAACACCACGGACTGAAGGTTTGAAGAGTAAATTTGTGCGTCTAGAAAGACTGAAGAAGCAAGAACTCGCCAAATGGTGGGATGGGGCAACACTTAAAAAATATCTGGAGAATAGGAGAATCCCACGGGGTCTCCGTATTCTCATTTTCCCGAATTATGAGGATTTAGACGCCGACCACCTGGGAGAATGGGAGGATGGACTGTATAATGCCTCCTATAAAATGATGGATATTTTAATCCGAAATTCTGAACGCAAAGTTAAAAAGATTAGAGATGACATAGTACTGTTGGAGAAAGAAATCAATGACACCAATATGATGGATGTCATACAGAAGAATTATGTCATCTTGAAGAAGGAATTGGCTAATTACCAAATTTATCTTAAAGATAAAAAATTACAGAAGATACAACGGGATCAGGGGGATTATGAGAGAGGGCAGATATTTACTTTCGCTAGAAGGTATGATGACATTCCCAACAAACCGACTCAGGCCCCCAATAATGTAACTAAAGATCTGAGTGTTTCCTCCAGCTCTACCTCTCTTTCCTCTATGGAGAGTCTCTTAAGTGAGGGGCCTAGTACCAGCATGACTAATTCAGAACCACCATCCATTTTTTTACGCGAGGTCCAACGATTCCGCCTTGGAAACAAAAAGAAAAATCAGGTAGACGAACAAGGCGGGGTGGCAAAAAATACACGGGCCGGCACAAAAGCAAGAATAGTAAACGGACAGAACAAGTGAATAATGAGATTGTGAACCACGCTGTGGGCAGTGAAAATGCAGAAATTAACACCAATGCTTTAAATGTTATTAATTTGTCCTCAGGGATTTTGAGTGAAGGAGAAATTGCTGTCTTATGTAAAGGATTGAATTATTGCCCAACAGAGAAACCACATTTAGAAAATGTGCACTTGGATTTGTATAAATTTGTTCGCAAATTGCGATTAAAACTGTTTTTTGCAGAACTTCCGACTGCACGTAATGTTTCTGTGAATAATGCATGCAATTCCGATTTTACTATTGCAGATATTAATGTGTCACATGTTATAGCAACATTACATGATGAAGGTGATACGAACAATCTGGTTGATTTTGCACGCAACCTAGAGGTTATGGAAGATACCACAATAGACAGTGGATTACATAACACTTCAAAATGTATACCTCCGAGTCATACTAATTCTGTAATAGATGAATTCTCATTGAGAGTCACACAGGACCTGTACCGCTTAGAAGAAACACATAATACTCAGAGCAAGTGTAGACATTCTTACAATTTAACTAAAGATGAGAAATTGTGTTTGAAATCATTGAAAGATGACATCAATGTAGTGATCCGCGAAGCGGATAAGGGAGGAAATATAGTCCTGATGTACTATATAGACTACACTGCGGAAATAGACCGTCAACTAAATCAGGAATGCTGCTATAAAAAACTACATTTAAATCCTACTGTGCAAATTGAGAGAAATATCAATGCCAAATTATTGGATTGGCAGGAATCGGGTTTAATTACTGACTCTGAATATAAGTACCTCCTAGCGCAGAATTCCAGACACCCGTGTATCTACATACTCCCCAAAATACATAAAGGGGGTCGTTTCCCCCCGGGTCGCCCAATAATATCAGGAAATGGGGGACCGACGGAACATCTGGCGGAGTATGTAGACACTTTCCTTCAACCTTTTGTTAGGAATCTCCCTTCCTACATAAGGGACAGTAAAGAATTACTTTGTAAATTGGAAGATCTCCAATGGGAAACGGATGTCTTTACATTCGTGACAATGGATGTGGAGAACCTGTATACATGTATAGAGAGGAACCAAGGTTTGAGAGCATTAACTTATTTTCTGTATAAAAGAAATGCATGCCACCTGGAACATACGCAGATGTTGCTGGAGATGGCGGACATGATTTTGACTCAGAATGCTTTCATGCATGGGGAGAAGTGGTTTTTACAACAACAGGGGACTGCGATGGGCTCCAGGTTTGCTCCATTGTATGCAAATTTATTCATGGGTCTCTATGAGATGGAGCATGCCTGGGGCCCAGGAGCAGGTGACTGGATTGAGAATATCTTGTTTTATGTCAGATATATTGATGATGTCCTTTTAATATGGAAAGGCAGCAATGAAGAATTAAATGAGTATTTTTTGTATCTCAATAATAACACCTTTAATGTTAGACTCACTATTAATAGTTCCAAACAAGAGATCATGTATTTGGACTTGAGATTATATATATCAGGAGATAATATTCAAAGCGATATATTTAAGAAAGTAACCTCATGCAACAGCGTTTTACACGCTGATAGCTGTCATCCGAGCTCTACCATCTCGGCTATTCCTTATGGCGAGATGGTACGAGCACGCCGTAATTGCAGCCAGGAAACCAACTTTGAAAGAACAATAAAGGGTATTCAAACAGATTTTAAGAAGAGAGGGTATAACATTGGCTGTCTCAAGAAAGCTGAAGAAAAGGCTAAAAGATTAAGTAGAAAGGACACCCTTGGCGATAGGAGAACCAAGGTAGATAAGAAATACCAAGAACAGGTTTCATTTATTACAGAATACAACATGTATAGTGGACATATATACAACATATTACGAAAAAACTGGCATCTTTTGCAATCCAATTCTCTGCCAGTGAACCTCGTTTTGAATAAACCGCAAGTTATTTATCGTAAGGGCAAAACATTGAGGAATATGCTCTGTCCAAGCCATGTCAAAGAACCTAAAGTGACACCTCAATCTTGGCTGCCAGTGAAACCACATGGTTTCTACACGTGTGGGAATTGTTGTATTTGTAAATTTGGACTGAATAAATGCGTCAGCTTTCAATACAACAATTCAAAAAAATATTGGATAGTTTCCTTTATAAACTGTAACACGACACATGTAGTGTATGTGTTAAGGTGTGCGTGTGATCAAATCTATGTAGGCAGCAGCATTAGGTGCCTAAAAATCCGCATACAAGAACACATTAGAGATATAAAGAACAAAAATGAGTACTCCCCGGTAGCACAACATATACATGACACACATCCTGATAGACCACAGATTACATTTCATGCCTTAGATCAGGTTAAAAGTAGTGTCAGAGGTGGAGATAGGACTACTTTATTAAGACAGACAGAGGCATTATGGATCTGCCGATTGAGAGCGGTTACATCGGGTCTCAACTGTAATAATGTATTCCATCACTTTTTATGATGACAGTTGAAAATGTACTGATGTGCTGAAATTTTGACTTAGGTGTTGGACTGTTTTTCTGTGTTAGATCTAAGTGACCTGCTTTGAATATGATGAATTTCAATTATGGTGTTACAGGAACATATAGAAAGAGTAGAGTGTTTATATATGATCCACGTACACCTCATTGAGTCGTGTAGATAGCAAATATGATACATATATGATGCCTATGCTTAAATTCACACATAGAATTGGGACATATGTATACACAGTTGTTGGGATACATTAGCTGTATAAGTGCTCTTATGCTAATAGCCCCTGTGAAATTGTAGAGACAGCACTAGTTGGGATTTTAAGGAGATAAGCGGTGGTGTTGGTTGGCTTGTTTTGGACTTTTTGACTTCCCTGAAAGGTGAGATGGATGTAGGGTAACGTGGTTGGACGATGTGCCTTGCTCCGTGATAGTTATATTAGTGATGCCATTAAAACAGTGTACTGCTGGAATAGACTTCAATAGAGTACCGTAAATCATACAATAGACAAGAACACGGGATTCGTTATTATCAATCCTCGCAAATGGTATGCCTATACAAAACGGGTACATTTTTGAAAGAAATGGCTAGCATATAATTATCGAGAGTTATTTTCACCATAAACAGATACCACGAACAAAATTTAAACATGTTTAGCGTGCAATTATAATTAATGTGGTTATGATTGATTAATGTGAAAGAACTAATTTATGTATTCTTTATGCCTTGGCATGCAATCTCGGGGCAGATCAAACTGTCAATATGGCAATAACATAGTCTGCAATATGGCGCCCGCTGTTTCGTCTAAATGCTGACGATGTGGTCGAGTATTATATGTTACCTCAAAATCTTTTGCGATTGCTTATGAGCACAGAACTATTCATTAATACTCATGGGAATGACAAGGCGACCATATAAGAACTTTGGATATCACACTGTCTGTCGGAATATATATATCGATAGGCCATATACACTAAAAAGTGCGGTTAATATGCGCACTACAAGATGGCGCTCAGCGTTAGGTGCGGGTCATGTGACCGTAAGGCACAATGGGAGGTTAACAGGTGTGAGTAATCGGAAGGTAGTATAAAATGCACAGAACAAATATGTTTGGTTCCCTACATTTTGGAGGAACCGGATGTTCGCGTCTACACAGAAGGCTTGACATTTTATTGTGAGTATTGAGGTGCGCCATATACACGCTATGTTTCTTCATGTGACTTTGGGTGCGCTATATAGAGCGGGGACTTGTTAAGTTAGGGAATTACTTTTCATATGATGCCTGAATCTAGGAGTAACAGAGAGATGTTATGTTTGGTCGGCCCTTCAATCAGTCTCTGGTCCGGATTTGTTGAATTATATGGAATGTTTTTTTACGTGATTGTGGGTGTGTTATACATGACAGGGACTCGTTTAGTTAGGGAACTGGTCTCCATAAGATGCCTGATTCTAAGATCAATCGGGCCATGTTATGTTTAATTGGCACTTTTTTTCAGTCTCTGGTCGGGATTGTTGAATATAACAGAATGCTATTTTTTGGCCGTTAGCGGTTATAAATCGATAACGGCAACATATAATGCTGTGACCGCGAATGGACTATTTGTGTCAATAAAATATTGATTCTGTTAGATATAGCAGTGTTAATGTTATTGTTTGCTTAATTTACATGTTAGGTGTAGGACAGTATGAACATTAGCACTAATAGGATCATTTTAACTATCATTATGTAGATGACTGCTCGCCTTGTGATTTGTGCATGTTAACTTACGGTATATTAGAATTAGTTTGAGTAGTGAGCACATATTAATAGAGGCTCAATGTTGGCTCTTGTGTTTTTACAGCATTAACTCATTGGAAATACTAGGACATATTGAGTCACCATATGACATGGCTATTTGTCAGAGGTCACGGGGCACACAGATTCAGTAGTGATAACGCGGCATTTTTATCAGTAAGTGTCCTGAAGCGTTATATATTTTAGCTGCCATCTCTACATGTTTGCGTTTTGACCGCTATTACAACTTTCTTTTCAATGTTTTTTCAGTAAGCATTCACTTTGAAACAGCGGATACCTCCAAATTATTGCAATATATGAATTATCTTTTGATGCGTAGCGGTATATACTGATATAATCCCGGCAACGCCAATTTTAAAATTGGTAAGTGTTTTTATATAGTATCACTTACATAAATTGAAGTGTGACAGGCAAGGACTTAGAATACACTATGATAAAAAGTACATTAATCTAGACACAAAATGTGACGTTAATACAGGTTTCTTTATCTTTTAACGTATGATAATCGTAAGAGTTGCCAATGATATCTATTTAGGGATGGGTGAGACCTTGTATTCATACAAGTAATTGCACTATTTTGGTGTAGGCCATTTTTTAAGGTTAAAGGTTAGTGTTGAATTGAACTGTGATTTGATAATATTTGTGTTTTGTTCTGGTAATGACAGTGATAATTGTGCTGGCCTCGTAAATGATATATTCATTTAATTGTGCTTGCACTATAAATGATAATATTTATGTTACGGTTTGTGTTCTAGTCACAGCTCAATTATATACAAACAGCAGGCCAAAAGTAGATTAATCTTCAAAACTTTTATTTATAGCGATATACAAATTATGTTTATTTATAGATATACAGTTCATCGACGCTGCTGTTAAAGTTGGTTTAAAGTTATTTTCAACATCAACAGCAGACACAGACTTTGATTAAGGTATGGATGACAGTGTAAATATTTAACACATATGTGGATAATATATATATACCTGATTTTGGCTATGAATTAATGATTAATGATGATTGAACTTAATTTTGTAAATATAGCATAATGAATTTATGCGATGTATAAGATGATGATGTTAGTTTCGAAGATGATGTAGGACTTATGATAATAAATTCTGTACTTGTTTGCCATGTTCCTTCCCCTGGTGAAAAAATTGAGATGTAAATATTATGTGAGATTCTGAATAGCTTCCCAGTGATTTTGATCGCAATAGGATGAGTCATATTTAATGATGAGGGTGACTAATAGCAAACATAAATGCTAGTCCAATAATGAACTATATGAATTGTACATTTGATCTGTACTGAATGTTTTTATTCTGTTTATATATTGTATGTTTTTATTGTGTATATATTGTAAATAGTGTTTTGTAATTGCTTTTAGCCCTGAAGAAGTCCCAAGAGGGATGAAACGCGTTGGCAAGCAATTGTGTGGTGCTTTTTAAAGAACGAGTGATTTTCAATAAAAGATTCATTCTGACTGCAATCAAGATACATGAGCCTTTACTTTTTTCTGGGAAGCTAAACTGTTCTTAATATATTTTTGCATTGTTTAAACGGGATGTACTAGGATATACTTATATATTTTTATATTAGAATACTCATCTTTCTCGGGTGCAGGGTCAATCTTTAGTTGTTGATAGTGGTGGTTTATAACCACCTTTGGGATGTATGTGGGTCACATCCCAGACCCATTGCACCGAGATACAGTGCTGATCTAAGAGGCCTGACAGGTAGTGACGTTTGGTGCTGGACCTTTAAAGCTCTGGCCCCCTTTTCTTTGGTAGTATATTCAAATTTTGAGCTTATTAGCACACTCCACTACAAAAGCCTTAAACAACGTGACGACATGGATTTTGATGATAAGAGGGAGGAACTATTGGGAGATTTATTTGGCAAACATGACACTAGTGCTGCACAGGCAGCATTAAAAACACCACGGACTGAAGGTTTGAAGAGTAAATTTGTGCGTCTAGAAAGACTGAAGAAGCAAGAACTCGCCAAATGGTGGGATGGGGCGACACTTAAAAAATATCTGGAGAATAGGAGAATCCCACGGGGTCTCCGTATTCTCATTTTCCCGAATTATGAGGATTTAGACTCCGACCACCTGGGAGAATGGGAGGATGGACTGTATAATGCCTCCTATAAAATGATGGATATTTTAATCCGAAATTCTGAACGCAAAGTTAAAAAGATTAGAGATGACATAGTACTGTTGGAGAAAGAAATCAATGACACCAATATGATGGATGTCATACAGAAGAATTATGTCATCTTGAAGAAGGAATTGGCTAATTACCAAATTTATCTTAAAGATAAAAAATTACAGAAGATACAACGGGATCAGGGGGATTATGAGAGAGGGCAGATATTTACTTTCGCTAGAAGGTATGATGACATTCCCAACAAACCGACTCAGGCCCCCAATAATGTAACTAAAGATCTGAGTGTTTCCTCCAGCTCTACCTCTCTTTCCTCTATGGAGAGTCTCTTAAGTGAGGGGCCTAGTACCAGCATGACTAATTCAGAGCCACCATCCGTTTTTTTACGCGAGGTCCAACGATTCCGCCTTGGAAACAAAAAGAAAAATCAGGTATACGAACAAGGCGGGGTGGCAAAAAATACACGGGCCGGCACAAAAGCAAGAATAGTAAACGGACAGAACAAGTGAATAATGAGATTGTGAACCACGCTGTGGGCAGTGAAAATGCAGAAATTAACACCAATGCTTTAAATGTTATTAATTTGTCCTCAAGGATTTTGAGTGAAGGAGAAATTGCTGTCTTATGTAAAGGATTGAATTATTGCCCAACAGAGAAACCACATTTAGAAAATGTGCACTTGGATTTGTATAAATTTGTTCGCAAATTGCGATTAAAACAGTTTTTTGCAGAACTTCCGACTGCACGTAATGTTTCTGTGAATAATGCATGCAATTCCGATTTTACTATTGCAGATATTAATGTGTCACATGTTATAGCAACATTACATGATGAAGGTGATACGAACAATCTGGTTGATTTTGCACACAACCTAGAGGTTATGGAAGATACCACAATAGACAGTGGATTACATAACACTTCAAAATTTATACCTCCGAGTCATACTAATTCTGTAATAGATGAATTCTCATTGAGAGTCACACAGGACCTGTAACGCTTAGAAGAAACACATAATACTCAGAGCAAGTGTAGACATTCTTACAATTTAACTAAAGATGAGAAATTGTGTTTGAAATCATTGAAAGATGACATCAATGTAGTGATCCGCGAAGCGGATAAGGGAGGAAATATAGTCCTGATGGACTATATAGACTACACTGCGGAAATAGACCATCAACTAAATCAGGAATGCTGCTATAAAAAACTACATTCAAATCCTACTGTGCAAATTGAGAGAAATATCAATGCCAAATTATTGGATTGGCAGGAATCGGGTTTAATTACTGACTCTGAATATAAGTACCTCCTAGCGCAGAATTCCAGACACCCGTGTATCTACATACTCCCCAAAATACATAAAGGGGGTCGTTTCCCCCCGGGTCGCCCAATAATATCAGGAAATGGGGGACCGACGGAACATCTGGCGGAGTATGTAGACACTTTCCTTCAACCTTTTGTTAGGAATCTCCCCTCCTACATAAGGGACAGTAAAGAATTACTTTGTAAATTGGAAGATCTCCAATGGGAAACGGATGTCTTTACATTCGTGACAATGGATGTGGAGAACCTGTATACATGTATAGAGAGGAACCAAGGTTTGAGAGCATTAACTTATTTTCTGTATAAAAGAAATGCATGCCACCTGGAACATACGCAGATGTTGCTGGAGATGGCGGACTTGATTTTGACTCAGAATGCTTTCATGCATGGGGAGAAGTGGTTTTTACAACAACAGGGGACTGCGATGGGCTCCAGCATGCCTGGGGCCCAGGAGCAGGTGACTGGATTGAGAATATCTTGTTTTATGTCAGATATATTGATGATGTCCTTTTAATATGGAAAGGCAGCAATGAAGAATTACATGAGTATTTTTTGTATCTCAATAATAACACCTTTAATGTTAGACTCACTATTAATAGTTCCAAACAAGAGATCATGTATTTGGACTTGAGATTATATATATCAGGAGATAATATTCAAAGCGATATATTTAAGAAAGTAACCTCATGCAACAGCGTTTTACACGCTGATAGCTGTCATCCGAGCTCTACCATCTCGGCTATTCCTTATGGCGAGATGGTACGAGCACGCCGTAATTGCAGCCAGGAAACCAACTTTGAAAGAACAATAAAGGGTATTCAAACAGATTTTAAGAAGAGAGTGTATAACATTGGCTGTCTCAAGAAAGCTGAAGAAAAGGCTAAAAGATTAAATAGAAAGGACACCCTTGGCGATAGGAGTACCAAGGTAGATAAGAAATACCAAGAACAGGTTTCATTTATTACAGAATACAACATGTATAGTGGACATATATACAACATATTACGAAAAAACTGGCATCTTTTGCAATCCAATTCTCTGCCAGTGAACCTCGTTTTGAATAAACCGCGAGTTATTTATCGTAAGGGCAAAACATTGAGGAATATGCTCTATCCAAGCCATGTCAAAGAACCTAAAGTGACACCTCAATCTTGGCTGCCAGTGAAACCACATGGTTTCTACACGTGTGGGAATTGTTGTATTTGTAAATTTGGACTGAATAAATGCGTCAGCTTTCAATACAACAATTCAAAAAAATATTGGATAGTTTCCTTTATAAACTGTAACACGACACATGTAGTGTATGTGTTAAGGTGTGCGTGTGATCAAATCTATGTAGGCAGCAGCATTAGGTGCCTAAAAATCCGCATACAAGAACACATTAGAGATATAAAGAACAAAAATGAGTACTCCCCGGTAGCACAACATATACATGACACACATCCTGATAGACCACAGATTACATTTCATGCCTTAGATCAGGTTAAAAGTAGTGTCAGAGGTGGAGATAGGACTACTTTATTAAGACAGACAGAGGCATTATGGATCTGCCGATTGAGAGCGGTTACATCGGGTCTCAACTGTAATAATGAATTCCATCACTTTTTATGATGACAGTTGAAAATGTACTGATGTGCTGAAATTTTGACTTAGGTGTTGGACTGTTTTTCTGTGTTAGATCTAAGTGACCTGCTTTGAATATGATGAATTTCAATTATGGTGTTACAGGAACATATAGAAAGAGTAGAGTGTTTATATATGATCCACGTACACCTCATTGAGTCGTGTAGATAGCAAATATGATACATATATGATGCCTATGCTTAAATTCACACATAGAATTGGGACATATGTATACACAGTTGTTGGGATACATTAGCTGTATAAGTGCTATTATGCTAATAGCCCCTGTGAAATTGTAGAGACAGCACTAGTTGGGATTTTAAGGAGATAAGCGGTGGTGTTGGTTGGCTTGTTTTGGACTTTTTGACTTCCCTGAAAGGTGAGATGGATGTAGGGTAACGTGGTTGGACGATGTGCCTTGCTCCGTGATAGTTATATTAGTGATGTCATTAAAACAGTGTACTGCTGGAATAGACTTCAATAGAGTACCGTAAATCATACAATAGACAAGAACACGGGATTCGTTATTATCAATCCTCGCAAATGGTATGCCTATACAAAACGGGTACATTTTTGAAAGAAATGGCTAGCATATAATTATCGAGAGTTATTTTCACCATAAACAGACACTACGAACAAAATTTAAACATGTTTAGCGTGCAATTATAATTAATGTGGTTATGATTGATTAATGTGAAAGAACTAATTTATGTATTCTTTATGCCTTGGCATGCAATCTCGGGGCAGATCAAACTGTCAATATGGCAATAACATAGTCTGCAATATGGCGCCCGCTGTTTCGTCTAAATGCTGACGATGTGGTCGAGTATTATATGTTACCTCAAAATCTTTTGCGATTGCTTGTGAGCACAGAACTACTCATTAATACTCATGGGAATGACAAGGCGACCATATAAGAACTTTGGATATCACACTGTCTGTCGGAATATATATATCGATAGGCCATATACACTAAAAAGTGCGGTTAATATGCGCACTACAAGATGGCGCTCAGCGTTAGGTGCGGGTCATGTGACCGTAAGGCACAATTGGAGGTTAACAGGTGTGAGTAATCGGAAGGTAGTATAAAATGCACAGAACAAATATGTTTGGTTCCCTACATTTTGGAGGAACCGGATGTTCGCGTCTACACAGAAGGCTTGACATTTTATTGTGAGTATTGAGGTGCGCCATATACACGCTATGTTTCTTCATGTGACTTTGGGTGCGCTATATAGAGCGGGGACTTGTTAAGTTAGGGAATTACTTTTCATATGATGCCTGAATCTAGGAGTAACAGAGAGATGTTATGTTTGGTCGGCCCTTCAATCAGTCTCTGGTCCGGATTTGTTGAATTATATGGAATGTTTTTTACGTGATTGTGGGTGTGTTATACATGACAGGGACTCGTTTAGTTAGGGAACTGGTCTCCATAAGATGCCTGATTCTAAGATCAATCGGGCCATGTTATGTTTAAGTGGCACTTTTTTTCAGTCTCTGGTCGGGATTGTTGAATATAACAGAATGCTATTTTTTGGCCGTTAGCGGTTATAAATCTATAACGGCAACATATAATGCTGTGACCGCGAATGGACTATTTGTGTCAATAAAATATTGATTCTGTTAGATATAGCAGTGTTAATGTTATTGTTTGCTTAATTTACATGTTAGGTGTAGGACAGTATGAAAATTAGCACTAATAGGATCATTTTAACTATCATTATGTAGATGACTGCTCGCCTTGTGATTTATGCATGTTAACTTACGGTATATTAGAATTAGTTTGAGTAGTGAGCACATATTAATAGAGGCTCAATGTTGGCTCTTGTGTTTTTACAGCATTAACTCATTGGAAATACTAGGACATATTGAGTCACCGTATGACATGGCTATTTGTCAGAGGTCACGGGGCACACAGATTCAGTAGTGATAACGCGGCATTTTTATCAGTAAGTGTCCTGAAGCGTTATATATTTTAGCTGCCATCTCTACATGTTTGCGTTTTGACCGCTATTACAACTTTCTTTTCAATGTTTTTGCAGTAAGCATTCACTTTGAAACAGCGGATACCTCCAAATTATTGCAATATATGAATTATCTTTTGATGCGTAGCAGTTTATACTGATATAATCCCGACAACGCCAATTTTAAAATTGGTAAGTGTTTTTATATAGTATCACTTACATAAATTGAAGTGTGACAGGCAAGGACTTAGAATACACTTGATAAAAAGTACATTAATCTAGACACAAAATGTGACGTTAATACGGGTTTCTTTATCTTTTAACGTATGATAATTGTAAGAGTTGCCAATGATATCTATTTAGGGATGGGTGAGACCTTGTATTCATACAAGTAATTGCACTATTTTGGTGTAGGCCATTTTTTAAGGTTAAAGGTTAGTGTTGAATTGAACTGTGATTTGATAATATTTGTGTTTTGTTCTGGTAATGACAGTGATAATTGTGCTGGCCTCGTAAATTATATATTCATTTAATTGTGCTTGCACTATAAATGATAATATTTATGTTACGGTTTGTGTTCTAGTCACAGCTCAATTATATACAAACAGCAGGCCAAAAGTAAATTAATCTTCAAACTTTTATTTATAGCGATATACAAATTATGTTTATTTATAGATATACAGTTCATCGACGCTGCTGTTAAAGTTGGTTTAAAGTTATTTTCAACATCAACAGCAGACACAGACTTTGTTTAAGGTATGGATGACAGTGTAAATATTTAACACATATGTGGATAATATATATATACCTGATTTTGGCTATGAATTAATGATTAATGATGATTGAACTTAATTTTGTAAATATAGCATAATGAATTTATGCGATGTATAAGATGATGATGTTAGTTTCGAAGATGATGTAGGACTTATGATAATAAATTCTGTACTTGTTTGCCATGTTCCTTCCCCTGGTGAAAAAATTGAGATGTAAATATTATGTGAGATTCTGAATAGCTTCCCAGTGATTTTGATCGCAATAGGATGAGTCATATTTAATGATGAGGGTGACTAATAGCAAACATAAATGCTAGTCCAATAATGAACTATATGAATTGTACATTTGATCTGTACTGAATGTTTTTATTCTGTTTATATATTGTATGTTTTTATTGTGTATATATTGTAAATAGTGTTTTGTAATTGCTTTTAGCCCTGAAGAAGTCCCAAGAGGGATGAAACGCGTTGGCAAGCAATTGTGTGGTGCTTTTTAAAGAACGAGTGATTTTCAATAAAAGATTCATTCTGACTGCAATCAAGATACATGAGCCTTTACTTTTTTCTGGGAAGCTAAACTGTTCTTAATATATTTTTGCATTGTTTAAACGGGATGTACTAGGATATACTTATATATTTTTATATTAGAATACTCATCTTTCTCGGGTGCAGGGTCAATCTTTAGTTGTTGATAGTGGTGGTTTATAACCACCTTTTGGGATGTATGTGGGTCACATCCCAGACCCATTGCACCGAGATACAGTGCTGATCTAAGAGGCCTGACAGGTAGTGACGTTTGGTGCTGGACCTTTAAAGCTCTGGCCCCCTTTTCTTTGGTAGTATATACTTTACATTGGTATATATGAGATTTTTATGTTTTTAAATGTATATAAAGTATATTTATGAAAAAAGAATGTCTGCAGTTAAAAAAAACAACTAAATTAAAAATCAAAATTAATTTTAATTCCCTTAGTATTAAAAATACACCCTACAAATTAACCCAAAAAAACTAAACATTAGAGGGACATAACACTTTACAAATAGAATTTGAAAAATCTTACAAATTCACTGAAAAAGCCAAGGGCTACAGAGATGTTAAAGTTAGGCTCAGATTTCACACGCACAAAACCATAGAAATTCAGCAGTTATAGTTACCTGAGTTAACTATAACTTATGCCCCCACAATGCACTGCTTATGAACTCACATATTACGTCACTCATGACATGGCCAGTGACATCACTGATGACATGTCAAATCACATCACTGATGACATCATCCACAGAACCACTCACAGACTCACAAAACCACTCACATACCTACTAAACCACTCACAGACCCATGCAAGCACTCACACACCGACTTTCACACCCATACAACCTCACAGAGATACTCTCACACACCCTCACAACCACTCACAACCCCATTCATGCACCTATAAAACCACTTACACACCGATAAAGCACTCACACACCCAATCATACACATACACAGATATTCAGACACCTACTCACACACCCTTACAACCTCTCACACACCCATACAGCCACTCATACACCCACTCACACATTCACTCACAGATTCATACAACCACTCACACACCCAGAAACACAACCATACAAACACTCACACACCCATACAACCACTCACAAACCAATTTGCAGACCTATACAGGCACTCACATACCCACTGACAGATCAATACAGTCATTCACACACCCACTGACAGATCCATAGAGACACTCACACACCCACTCACACACCAGTGTAGCCACTCAGACACCCACTCACACACAGATACAGACAGTCACACAGCCACTCCAATGACATATGTTAGAAATGGTTTCACTCATTAGTAGTACAGAAAGAATAGTAATTTAACAGATGCAGTAGCTTACTATATATATTTAAAGTCTCAGAAACGTTTACGAAACATGAATGATGAATTATCAGTGATGTCATCAGTGATGTCATTTGAGATCTCATCAGTGATGTCACTGACCATGTCATGAGTGACCTAATGTGCGGGGGCATGATATAGTTCGCTCAGGTGACTATAACTGCTGAATTTCTATAGTTTTGTGTATGTGAAATCTGAGCCTAACTATAACGTCCCTGTAACCTTTGCTTTTTTCAGTGAATATATATATATATATATATATATATAGCTTCTCCACTTTCCTCGCCAAAAGCAAGGACACATCAGCTGCAGTGCGCGCCAGGGTCCGAGGAAACCCTGTATTAGACTCCAGCTAACTGCGCAACAAGTTGCAAGTGCACACTCCTTGCCGCAAAAATGGAGGCACAATCCAAATGTGCTTTGGGTAAGTTTATTGATGGTACCAAGCCGAAAAAACTCAACGCGATTCGGCGTAAATGCCTTGATCACGTGTGGATTTACACTGTTTTAGAAACACTTATAATTCCATGATTACGTGTAATGTGAGTACGTGAATAAAACAACACAAATAACGGACTAACAAAAAAGTGCAAGAGCACCATTTCACATTTAAGGAATCGGCCATTTTGTAGTGGTTCTATGCAGTATTGAGAGCACTCAACATACAACTATGTATGTAAAATTACTGTAATAGAGCCAGCTTGACAATCAAATTGTTACAATAAATTAAATTATTGCAATAAATTCAAAATTACAGATGTCATGAGCCGCTATCAAATTACATCGCAATAGGTAGCGTACGATCATATTTCATAAACATCCTCGCATTCAGAATTATACAATTACTATATTAAACTTCAAAATTGTAAGTATCACATACCGTTCCCCAATATCATCACAATGGATAATACATGCTCGTCTTTCATGATCGTCAAGACTAATCTGGCTGTATATTTATAATATTATATATTATACGAGTGTATATATATATATATATATATCTCCAGTAGGTAGTTATAGTTAGGACCAAAGTTTCTATAGGAAAAGCATTTTTCATTTTGCCAACAACTTTGACGCTGCTTGACGAATCTCCACGAAATTTTCACAAAACTTGCCCTTTTTGGTTCAGCTGCTGTGTTGAAAGTTTCGGGGTGATCCATTAAGCGGGGGCCGAGAAAAAAAGGGGGGTCCCAAAATGCATTTTTCCCATGTTGTCCATGGGGATTTTTCATTTATTTCACACAACTACAGCCCGAACTAGATGTTGGTCTAGAAAGCGTGCTTTTTGTGATTTGGTGTAAATCCGTTCAGTAGTTTTTCAGATATCTAACTTAAAAAAATATAGTTATCCGAGGACGCGAGTCCTTGCAGTGATGCATAGAGTGACTCTTCCGGGCATACAACAATGCAGACGCTCACACACCCAGCCAAACACAAATGCATCCAATTACACTCTTAGGCACACGGCGACGCATACACTGACACACCCAGGCCTACACCAGTGCACACAGTGACACAACCAGGCAAACACCAAATGAGACATTGACACACCCAGCCAAAACACTAATCCATCCAATAACACACACAGGCATACACTGACCCATACACTACACCAGGCATAAACTAATGCATACACTGACACACCCAGGCATACACCAAAGCAGACTTTGACACACACAGGCATACAGCAATGCAGACACTAACACACCTAACGAAACTCCAATGCATCCAATAGCACACCCAGGCACACACTGATGCATGCACTGACACACCCAGGAACATACTAATGCATATACTGACACACCCAGGCACACACTAAAGCAGACATTGACACACTCAGCCAAACACTAATGCATCCAATAGCACACCCAGGCATACACTGATGCATAGAATGACACACCCAGGCCTACACCGATGCATAGAATGACACACTTAGGCATACACCAAAGAAGATACTGATGAACCCAGCTAAGCACTAAGGTATCCAAAAACACATTTAGACACACACTGACGCACCCATGCATACACCAATGCAGACACTGAAATACAGAGCGTACACCAACGCAGACATTGACAACCCAACCAAACACTAATGCATCCAATAACACACCCAACCAAACACTAATGCATCCAATCACACACGCAGGCATACACCGGTACATACACTGACATACTCAGGCATACACCGATGCATCGAATAACACACTCATGCATAAACTGATGCATACTTTGACACACCCAGGCATACACCGATGCATAGAATGACACACTGAGGCATGCACCAAAGCAGATACTGACACACCCAGCCAAGCACTAATGTATCCAATAACACATTTAGGAACACACTGACACACCCAGGCATACACCAGTGCAGACACTGACATACAGAACATACACCAAAGCAGACACTGACAACCCAACCAAACACTAATGCTTCCAATAACACACCCAGGCTTACACTATGCTTTTGTAAAGCCTTAGGCTTATGAAAAAGCCTTATGGGCCGCTCTGCCCCTTCCTCTGTATCAGGGATTGCCACCTCCCCGGGGCACTGTGTTATGCAAATGTGAGGTGGCCGCTCAGCACCCCTGCTGCCCTCGACACCGCAATTTCCCCGGGGCACATATATTAATGAATTAAGAAAAAAATGTTCAAGGGAGGCACTAGGCCTCCCCTGCAGTTCCAGGGACTGATGCCTCCCCAGGGCACTGTTGTATGCAAATGTGGGGGGCGCTCAGCCCCCGCTGCCCCAGGAACTGTCACCTCCCCTTGGCACAAACATTAATCAATTAAAATCAATGCGTGGGAGGCACAGCCCCGGGGACCACCACCTCCCTGGGGCTAAAATGAATAATAATAATGTGTGGGGGGCTCAGGCCCCCCACTCATTCTCAGGGGCCGACACTTCCCCGGGGCATGAATGCAATAATGAACGGGGTCCATTGTGAACCCCCAGGGACCACAACCTCCCCGGGGCTTCTTAATACAAATATATTAAGGCCTGGCCTCTTTTTGTCTTTAAGAAAATAATTAAAAAGGATCAGGCCTCAGGGGGGTGGGGTACCTGGGGCCCAAAATGGTCCAGAAAAGGGGAGCCATGTGGCAAAGTAGGGAAAAAAAGCGGGCAACTCGCCAGAGGCCCTGCCACCTTTCTCCACCACTCTGCAAACGCGCCTCCTGGCATGCTACTGCTACAGAGATGAAGCCCCCTTGGCTGCTGACAGTCCTTAGGGGCACTGTTACCTCCAGTAAGCCCCACACAGTGGGAGTGCTGAGAGATGGTCGGAGGCCACACCTCCTTTCTCCACCACACATCAAACGCTCCTCTCGGCGCACTGCTGGTGGGGGGATGAGGTCCCCTTGATGCCTGAGGGCCTCAGGACTAAAGTGTACTTCTTCCCCCAAGCAGCAGTGCCCCAGGAGGCGTGTTTGCAGAGTGGTGGAGAAAGGGGGCGTGGCCTCCGACCACCTCTCAGAAATTCAGCTGTTTGGGTCTTTCTGGAGGTAACAGGAGGGCTAGTTGGCCCACAAGGACCTTAAAGAGCCAAGGGGACTTCATCCCCCAACTAGTAGTGCGCTAGGAGACGCATTTGTGCACTTTAGTAGGGGGATGAAGTTCGCTCATACCCGCAATGCACTGCTTATGACCTCACATATTTCATCACTCTACTGACAACTATGCATACAGACCTGGAGACAATCATGTATCCATATGCAGATATCTACATGGACCCACTTATACAGACCACCAGACAATCAGTCACCTATTTACATATATGAAAAGAGGTTATGTTGGTTGCATATAAAGCACTTTATGGTGCTGTAAAGCTAGATGTTGTAGAAGAGTGACAAGCAGGAAGCAATGAAATGAAGAGAAATTCAATTGGTCATAACATGTGTTCTAGTATTCTGCATTCCATAACTTCTCCCCCTTCTTACCCCACTTGTATAGCTGGGCCTATCAACTTTGACAGGAAATGCCCCGAAACCCTATGTGGAGGCATCAAGTTTTCGCCTACAAAATTTACCCATTTTGGTGATGTGGGTCACTGTAGTATTTTGACCCGAGATCAGCTGCCATGGAGGAAATCCTACCAAACCCAGACATTTCTAAATACTAAATGGCTTTCGGACTCCTGGGAGGTATGGCTTGCTTGTAACCCACTATGTTTTCATACCTAGAATGGCTGCAAACATCAATCCTTAGCTAAATTTGCACATTTTCCACACATATCTGTGAGGGGAAGTTCTGGAATTTGTAGGGATCCACAAACGTCCATCCACCCATCATTCCCACAAGTAAGGTGGCCGACTTGCCAAAGCCAGGATAATAGTACGACTATGAGTTATTTGGGCTCAGAGTTAATGTTTAGGTGATCATGAAGCACGGTGCATTCTGGTGGCACATCGCTGAGGATGGGCATGAAAGGACATTTATTTTGCCTTGGGCAGGGGAAGACCGACATCATGTCACTAAATGTGCCTCAGGGTGGATCTCTTGGGGTGGCGCTGTAGTGGACCCCCACCCCCACACTGCTTGTCTAAATGCCCTGTACCATCAATAATAAGGGCTCTTCACCTTGCCCATACTTGTTACTATGTCTCATAAGGGCTTGGTCAAGCATACATGCCAACAGACTAGTTTCAGGTGGTGTACTCCCAATTTTCCAAGACAAAAATAGCCTTATTTTAGCTGTCTCCCACCTATAATTGCCCCTACAATAATATAAGTCAATGGGGAAAATACATTCCCCCAATTTTTGTTTCAAAATCTCCCACTTGCGGTTGTAAAATGTTGGCATGTATGCTTGTCCGAACTCTCTGTACCATAAATAATAAGTGCTCCAGGAGCAGCCAAAGGGCAGAGCAGGTACAAGAAGCCACCAAAAGAGGTTTTCTTTCAAACAGCCAGCATATTGTCTTTTTGGGCATGTCATTGGCAGTAGTGAGATATCAGTTGTCAGCAATTGCCTTCTTTGCTGGTCAGTGGGGTGGCAGACCCTACTAAGGACTTTAAATTAAAAAAGGCCCAAGGAGTGGGAGCGTTTAGTGCTCACCAGTTGGGACAGCAGGAGATCAATTGAAAGCAACTAGAAATATTAGCTTTTAGGTGTCTTATCCAAGGTCTGTTCTTCCCCCCTTTGAGGTTATGCTTTTCAGATTGGCTTATTACCTGGCCTTCTTTAGCGCATTCTGAATTTCTGAATTAGTAGCTAGGTCACAGGCTGACACACAAGCAGGGATTACGCAAGAAGACATGGTACTTGGTGTGCATTCACTGAGCCTGTTAGTCAGGAGATCCAAAACTGATACCAGGGCAAGTGCATCAGGGTACAGCTAGGGGAATCAACAAGTCATGGCTCCCGTTTCTCTGGCTAGATATTACCTTTGAGTCAGACCACCAGAGAGACACCCCAATTTCCTGGTGCATGTATATGGTGGCCCATGGCTCAGGCACAGTTCTTGTGAGCCTGTCAGAATGTCCTGGCAGTGTTGCGGGTACCCATTGTAGGTTTTACATCACACTCATTTAGCATTGCTGCAGCTACACATGCAGCAGGTATGGGATTGTTACCAGAGGGGATTAGGACTATTGGGAGATGGAAATCCAGTTGCTTTGAATGCTATGTCCAACCTCATCTGGCATAGGGTCAGAATGGTTAGGGTCCCAATCCTTCCTTAACACCTTCACCACTGGAGGGCAGTGAGAGCAGCCTCCGTTTGTTTGTTTCATTACAGGAAAAACCATAAAGGCGTCTTGGTTACAGGATTGAGTAGTTGTCAGGATAGCAAAGAGATTTGATGACAGCATCTGGGAGGTGATTCCTGAAATGGAGCACCATTGGTTGGGTGTGGCTGACCTTTAAGTTACGACACCTGCCAGTGCTGCTGAGTGAGGCTCTTGAGCTTGACTGGCTTCCCAAACTGGATGTTCTACACATTCATGTCGGAGGGAATGACATGATCCCAATGGGGAGGTGGGGAGGTGAGGAGTCCATGAAAGACTGAAATCTATGTTTGCGAAACTGCTCCATTTGCTCCAGGGCGCCCAGTTACTGTAGTCCAAGGATATCCCTCATGAGTGAGGACCAACACTGCTAACCCTGAGACTATTAACAAGTCAGTGAAAAAGCTAAACCATTCAGTGCAGGCTATTCTGAAGTTGGCAACCATATACACCATCAGGCATGGGATACTACATCTGGGTAATTTAGAATTCTTTCTTAAAGAAGGCATTCACCTGTCAGAGGTTGGGCTTCAGGCTTTCCTACAAACAAGCTTTGGGGTTGATGAAAAAGGCACATTCTTGGCGGGGGAGATTTGCCAGTGACCTCTCTGCCCAAGGGTCCATTGTACCTGAATAACAACAGTGATTCTTGAGGACACTAGGTTGCCCAGTTGGCCACCTCCTTCAGGAGAAGCCTTCCAGGGGTGAGGCTGGGTGAAACCGGACCTGACCTGCTGATTGCCCTATACTTCTAGCTTTACCTCAAGTATTATGAAGATTATGTTTGGCGTGACCAAGAGTCACAGGATGCCCCTTGTGTAACTTCCTGCCATCTGTTCTTTCTATACTATGCTGTCCCCAAAGGTGGATGTAAATAGGATATGTGAAATGTTGTGTTCAGGTTTGCTGTGTATTTTGCTATATTGAGTATTGTGTAATGTTAATGGTTGCAGTGGTTGTTATTCCACCTTCTTTATTGTGAAGTGAATTTGCTACATCATAACCCAAGAAGTGGAGTACGCTGCCCTTGTGGGGTAAGGGAGACCCGAGCAGTTGGTAAGGGTAGACCCATACATCATTGCACGAGTGAGAGCCCTATATCAGAATCCCCATTGCAGGTGAGGTACAAAGGATGCCTGGGGATGACCATGTACCATCTCTGCGCCAATCTTCAGGACACGGTACCATCAGAATCAGCAGGAACACTTTTTACACCCTTTCAAGCACCAGCAAACTGCCCCCAGTACCCACGTCAGTGATGCTATTTCCAGTGATGCACTAAGGGACAAAGGGCACATAGTTTCACTTCCAAAACCCCTTGCATTTAGTTAATCATCCTCCACTTAAGGCAGAAGTTGTTGTCTTGTCTGTTTAATTTTGGGAAGAAATAAAGTGGAAGGATGTATAAATTAGCCATTTTTATGTACACCGCCATGATAAAAATTAGCTTCAGTGTCATGCGGATATATAGAGTCAAAAAGTAACGCCTCCTTTGGGCAACTGAACAGTTCAGCTATCACACATTCAAACCAAGGATCAAGCAATATCACCAAAACAAAAATACAAATATAATTATATATATATATATGTACACAGTACCAACTAATGTTTTTCCATAGAAAATTTAATGTGTATTCATTAAAATCACAATGCATAAAAAATCATTATCTGTCCAAACATAATCAAGGTTTAAAAAAGAGCATAAAAATCATTCAATACACAAATAATTTGAAAGAGAAATGAAACATAACATCATTGGTAAAACATCATCAACACATAAAACATAGCGCGAGAATACATTAGACAATTAATAATGTCATTAAAGGGACACCAATCTGTAACAAATCATCTGTCGAGCCGAAGTGCTTTTGGATTTGATTCTCTAGTTCTAACAAATGTTCCAAAGATCTAGTGTGTCAAACTGCATAGCATCGACGCGTTTTGGTGAGTTCTTTGATTGCACCACACCTTCCTCAGGAAAAACGATATCTCCCAACAATGTAATTTTATCTTTATTCATTTAGAGCAAAGACTCCTTATCAAACATAAAGGAGTCTGAATATTCAGAGGATTAAGGTAAATCTCTCTGTTTGTGTTCTCCTTAGTTGGGCTCCATAAAAACCTATATTCTTTTAGCTGACAGGTTCTGCATAGAAGATGCTAAAAGAGGGATATAGAACCTGCGTTTTTTAGGTGACAGGTTCTGCATAAATAATGCTAGAAGAGGAATATTTGTTCTCCCCTCAACTTTGGTGTATATGGAAACACCTCCTTTAATTAAAATGGGCCACAGTTGCCTCAATATTCACCTTGTCAACGGGGAAAGATCCTCCGCGTATGTAGAATTATTCCACCTACATGGAGGTTCTTTTATGCAGAACCTGTCAGCTAAAAGAATACAGGTTTTTATGGAGCCCAACTAAGGGTAACAAAAACAGAGCGATTTACCTTCATCCTCTGAATGTTCAGACTGCTTTATGTTTGATAAGGAGTCTTTGCTCTAAAGGAATAAAGATAAAATTACGTTGTAGAGAGATATTGTTTTTCCTGAAACGCATCAATGCTATACAGTTTTACACACTAGGGGCCATATGTAGGTAATTTCTATTTACCGATTCCTAAATACCGAATTTTACCGATTCGGTATTTAAGAATCGGTAAATAGAATGTAGGTAAACATTCGGTAAATTTTACCGATTCGGTAATATTCGTTATTACCTATTCGGTATTTACCGAATCGGTAATAAGGAATACCTTCCCATTCATTCCTAATGGCCTGGAGGCCCATAGGAATGAATGGGAAGCCATTCACTATTACCGATTCGGTAAATACCGAATCGGTAATAGGGGGAGCATATTCAAGGGCGGCAGGGTGTCAAATTGACACCCTATTGCACCCCTGAATCGTGCATGTGTGCACATGTGGCGCACATACATGCCCAAAGGGCATGTATGTCTGCCACATGGCACTTTTAAAAAAGCACAATATTGCTTTTTAAAAGGTATTCGGTATTTAACACCAACTTGTAGTTGGTGGTAAATAACGAATCCTTAAACCAAAAATGCACTCACTTGAGTGCTCCCTACATAGGATTTAAGGAATCAGTAATTTACCGATTCCTTAAAATAAAGAATCGGTAAATTACCGACTCCTTAAATCCGGCCTCCTACATCGCAAAGGGCTAAATACCGATCGGTAACGGGAAATTTACCGATTTTCGGCCGTTACCGACCGGTATTAGCCCACCTACATATGGCCCTAGATCTTTGAAACATTTGTTAGAACTAGAGAATCATGTCCAAAAGCACTTCGGTTTGTCAGATGATTTGTTACAGATTGGTGTCCCTTTAATGACATTATTAATTGTCTAATGTATTCTCCAGCTATGTTTTGTGTGTTGATGATGTTTTACCAATGATGTTATGTTTCATTTCTCTTGCAATTTATTTGTGTATTGAATGATTTTTATGCTCTTTTTTAAACGTTGATTATATTTGGACACATAATGATTTTTTATGCGTTGTGATTTTAATGAATACACATTAAATTTTTTATAGAAAAAATTAGTTGGTACTGTGTACATATATATATATATATGTACCACAGAATCCGATAAACATAGAGGCTGTCAAGCAGGGCGGTCCTCGCTCAGGGTATCGGAAACCCTGCAATATCCAAACACAATTTTAACGGACGTCTCCAGAAAAAATGCAAGGACACCTTGAGAGTTGCAGTGTAGGAACTTTAAATTCAAGTGAAGAATTAGCAGTACACCTGCATCATTAAGCTTTAAAACATTTATATATGTCATTGTAAATAGAAATTATGCTGCTAAATTTGTCGTGTAACTATTTTAATATATGAAACTTAGTGTTGATTTTAACTTAAGTCATTTTTCACATTTTTTAGGTGATGTACACTCGTTTAATTCTGGCCGCTTACACATATATCATGTATGGAATTCTTCATCTATGGGGGCAGTTTTGCTCATTGGATGTAATCCTTTGCCCACTTGGGCAGAATTGATAATTGGCTACATCAGGCAGCAAGATTACTGATTATGACTATTACATTTGGTTATATCATGTATATTCATCTATGGACGCATATTAGTTAGTCGTTCAGATGGTGTTTCTATATATTAGAATTTTCTATATATTGTGCTGCGCTTATATCCATATTTTGAGATTTATCGAATTTCATTGAATTGCATTAATTATACAGTGAGACTAATGAATTTCATGCGATTCCAAATTATTCTTTGTATATTTTATACATCATAATGTATTGTGTTAAGATGGCCACCATGTGTTGTTATTTGTTTCTATGTTATAATGAATTGTCCTTTTATCATGTTTATCACATATGGTGTAATGAATTGTCCTTTCACTATGTCTTCACATATGATTTATAATGTGGTGGTACTGTTTAGCCCTCTAGCGTGATCAAGGCGTAAGCTGAAACGCGTTGCTGGTGCAGTCAGTAAAGTTCCTACACTGCAACTCTCAAGGTGTCCTTGCATTTTTTCTGGAGACGTCCGTTAAAATTGTGTTTGGATATATATATATATATATATATATATATATATATATATATATATATATATATATATATATATATATATATATAATTATATTTGTATTTTTATTTTGGTTATATTGGTTGATCCTTGGTTTGAATGTGTGATAGCTGAACTGTTTAGTTGCCCAGAGGGGGCGTTACTTTTTGACTCTTTGTCTTATTGGTTCCCTACCCCTTTGGTGCGAAAGGGCCCCTCTCCTTTTGTTGGGATCATGCGGATATATGCCAGAACAAGCGAAAACACGTCCTTTGAACACCTACGTCATGACGTCAGCCCTCCAGCCCCAGTTCACCTTTGTGTTATAGGATAAAACTCATGTTATTTCTATTGCTGTTCAGTCTTATCTTTTGCTGATTTATAACTACAATGATGAAGGTTCACTTGGCTTGTGTTTTTATGACCTGAGGGTGTTTAAGCTCTCTCTGACGCAGGTGCAGGAGACAGTAGGAAGTGAGGAAGTGTGAGAGCAGAGACAGAGAGAAGCAGCCGACAGGTGAGACTGGACCTCTTTATAGAACATTTCAAATGATGACTAGTTTTGATCTTTCCTATATTCATAATAATTCATATTTATATATTTATGTGCTTTATATGTATATGGATGTCAGTAAGTGTTCGCCAGGGGTCCCGGTGACATCGTCCATAGTTTCTTTTGTAGTTCTCGAGCTCCTGAGGCGATCTGACGTCACGTGACCCATCTCCTGGGCCTCAGCGCCCAGAGGAGTTGGGACCCAGTGGTTTGAGGATTGCCCCGTGCATGAGACTGAAGAGCAGGCCCTCGGTGGCACAGGGCTGATGGCAGGGGCATTGTTTAGGGGTAACATCTGTTTTCAATCCCTGTGGTCCTTCTTGGACCTCATGAGGATGTCTGTGATATTTTTATGATATTTATTAAACTTACTTTTATTCTAGATTCTTGTTATCTGCTTTATGTTATTTTATCAGGGCTAATAGCTACTGTCATATCAATAGGTATCCCCAAACCATGTGAGGTCATATCCTCCACCCCAGTCATGTGAGGTCACATCTTCCACCCCAGTCATGTGAGGTCGCATCCTCCACCCCAGTCATGTGAGGTCACATCCTCCAGCCCAGTCATGTGAGGTCACATCCTCCACCCCGGTGAAATGGGTGAAATGTTGCTGTTGATTTTGCTCTTGCTCGATGATGACCATAGAGTCAGGTAGTGGGAGAGCGCTCTATAGATGCGATGACAGATGCATCGACAATATGATGGGGTGCCGAGTATTACCGCTCCAGGTCTGGTTTTCCCACCATTGCACTATACCCCTTCGCTGGATGGCACTCATCCAAGTATGGTTCTTTTTGGCACTAACCTGTGTAGGAGCATTCTATGGCAGAATATCGACCACAAAAATATTGTGGTATAAAAAATATCATGGTCAAAATATTAATGACCAAACAACCTTTATGTACATGTAGGGCCATATTTATTACCCGGTTTGCGATGCTCTTGCACCACACAACGTGGTGCAAGAGAGGCGCGAACATTAAGTCAGATTTTTGAAGCCACGCAAGGCCACTTTGGGTGGCTTTAAATAGCTCCACAAATTGCTGTGTTGCATTACTCTGCCCTGAGTAGTCATCCCATAGGTGTTGCATGGGTGTTCCCATGCAACTCCATGGTTTTTGATGCATCCCCAGATTTACAAGACCTTGTAAACCTGGGAATGCACCAAAAAGATACTCCTCCCCATGTGAGGCTCAACGAGGAGAAATATCTTTATTTCGCCTGTTACTTCCTCTTTCTATGTATGCTGGATTCTGTAGCATACATAGAAAGAGGAATATGCCTCTCAGCATTGTTTTAGTGCTGGAAAATGTCCCTTCTTGCACAAAAACAATCCTGCATGTAACTCAGGCACCCTTGCATCATGGTGCAAGGGTGCCTGCATTGGCGCTAGCCTGCCAAATTGGCACCAGAGCAGGGGTAAAAGTCAGGAATACGCCGTATTGGATAAATACAGTGCATTCCTGCCCTTTCCCTGTGGTGCAGAGCAGCGCAGCAAGGTGACTTGCTGCGCTGCCTTGCGCCACAAAAGTCATAACTATGCCCCGTAATGTACAGCATGGGAGTATTTAACACAAAAATATAATGGGCCAAAATATTGACTCTGCATACGTATATGCATTTAAATGTATCTAATAATATTGTAACTCTACAAAAAAAGTTATGTTTTTAAAATGTTATTCATTTAAAAAATAAATAATATATAAAATAACATAAACAATAATTTACTAACTTTAAAAACGCGGGGGCATATTATCAAGAAACGGCGTTAAAATTATCGCCGCTTTGGCGGCAGAAAACTGCCGCTAAAGCGGCGATAATGGGCTTGATAATATGCCCTTGAGAATTCCAATAGAAGCCCATGTTCACACCAGAACATGGGCTTCTATTGGAATTCTCAAGGGCATATTATCAAGCCCATTATCGCCTCTTTAGCAGCAGTTTTCTGCCGCTAAAGCGGCGATAATTTTAACGCCGTTCTTGATAATATGCCCCTAAAGGGCATATTTACAACAGAATGGCGAAGTGTGCTGTTAAGCAAAAGTTGTTAATGCCATGCTTCACCATTTTGAAATTGCAAGGATGTGCCGTATTCACAAGAATGCAGTGCACCCCGGCATTTACCCTTTCTCTGGCAACAAAATCTAGCTGCGTAGTGCCAGTGCAGGCACCCTTGCACCATAGTGCAAGGGTGTCTGCGTTTGGGGGGGAATGATTGTTTATGTGCAGTAAGGTGCCCCTTCCTGCACATAAACAATCCAGAATGCCGATTTGAAACTCCTATGTGTGCTGTATTGTGCAGCAAGCATAGAAGTGGGAAATGGTCATTTGTTTAATGATTGTTTATGTGGAGGAAGGCATACCTTCCTCCACATACACAATCATTCATGGCGATTTTCTGTTTCTATGTGTGTATGTGTGCTGCAGCCTGACCTTATGAGGTGCATCAAACTAGGGCTTAGTGAGGACCTTTTGGGGATGCTGCAGATGAATTCCTTTGGTACACAGTGTCGAAGGCTGCCGAGAGGATCAGGGCTGCAGTTTCTCCCTGGTTTCAACCTGATGTTGTCAGTTGCTGTGATTAGGGCGGTTTTTGTATTGTGATTTAAGAGGAACCCGAATTGGGATTGGGATGGGTCCAGGAGGTCGTTGTTCTCTGGGTGGTTGGTGAATTGGTGGTTGATTGCTTATTACAGAACTTTAGCAGGTAAAGGGAGCAGGAAGATGGGCAGGTAGTTCTTGAGCTCTTCCGTGTCTGATGTGATGGAGGTGTTGAGGATGGTGGTGAGTTCTTTGCTTATGGTGCTGTTCCCCAGGTTAAACATGTGGTGGGGGCAGGGGTCCTTGGGTACTCTTGAGTGGATAGAGCTCATGACAGTGGAGGTGATCTGCATGGTGAGTTGGTCCCAAGTTGTAATCCTTGGGTCTGAGTGGGAGTCAGTGAGGTTGGGGAGGCTGTGGATGCGGGTGATGGGCAGTTGGAGGTTGAAGTGTTCGTAGATGGTGGAGATTTTGCTGAGAAAGAAGTCTGCTAGGGTGTCGCAGAGATCTTGAAAGGTGGGGATGGTGTTCTTGGTTGCTGAGGGATTGTAGAACTGTTTGACGATGCTGAAGAGTTCTTTGCTGTGGTTGTAGCTGGCTTCGATGTGGGCGGCCAGGGTGTCCTTTTTAGTGTCTTTCAGGTGTTGGTGTTAGTTTTTCAGAGCCAGTTTGAAGGTGGCTTGGTCATTTGGCTCTTTGCTTGTGTGCCAGATCCTTTCCAGTTGTTTGCAGTTGCGTTTGGTGAATTTAAGTTTCGGGGCAAACCAGCTGTTGTGTTTGGTGGGTCTGACTGGCTTGGTAGGTTTGAGGGGGCAACTACGTCGGTGCATTCGGTGATCCATGAGTTGAAGTTTTTAATGGCCACCTTGAGGTTGGAAGTGGCATCCGGGGGAGGCTCTGAAGATGCTCATCCATAGGTTTTCGGTTACCTTGTTCCAGCTCCTGTGGGAAGTGCTGGTGTGGTTGCTGGGGGTGTTGTGGTGGTTGTGATGGGGAAGTGGACGATTGAGTGGTCAAGCCAAATGATTTTGGAGTCATGGCAGTACCTAATGTTGTTGCTGTCTGTGAAGATAGGGTCCAGAGTGTGTCTGGCTATGTGCGTGGGATCGGTGACAAGTTGGGTGAGGCTGAGGTTGTCCAAACTCTTGAGTAGGCTGGCTGTGTTGGCATCATTTGGGCTGTCAATGTAGAAGCTGAGGTTTCCAAGGAAGATGAAGTTCTTGTAGTTGATGGCCCGAGGGGCGAGACAGTTGGAGATGGCCTCGCAGAAGGTAAGGCATGGCCCTGGTGGTCTGTATGCGAGGATGCCTCTGATGGTGGTCTTGCTGTCTGTGTTGAGTTAGAAGTTGAGATGTTCCATGATGGGGGCGGTGTCGTAGGTGGCGGCTGTGTAGTGGATGCTGGCTATTCCACCACTGTGTTTGCTGATTCAGTCCTGTTGTATGATCTTGTTTCCATTCGGTGTGGCAGTGGCGATGTCAGATGCTGATGCGGGGTTGAGTCAGGTTATGGTGAGTAAGATGACGTCAGTAGTGAGGGAGGTGATGGTGTTCCAAATCAAGGTGGTATGTTTATGGACCAATCGGGAGTTGATCAAGAGGCATTGGAGTTCTTCTGGTGCAAAGGTGGTGGGGGGCCTGTTGGTGAGCGATCTGACGTTGCAGGAGAAGAGGCATTTCCAGTAAAATAAAGGTCCTACCGTTGAGCATGGGGACGCGAGGCTGCAGATGTTCCTGCTGGGTCTTCTGTTCAGGGCTGTTATCTCAGCGCTGGTGTAGCTGTGAGTGGGTGGAGATCCAGAGATACTGGCGATGGGCGCTGTCCAGGCATGGACCGGTGCAGATGGGCTTGCCTTCGGGGCGCCCGCAGCACTGCAGCCTCCATTAAGTAGGTTCATGGGAGGGGCCTGGGCGGGGTCAATAGAAGGCGGGAAGAGGGAGGGAGAGTGGTGCTGAAAGCTCCGAAAACTAGCAGGAAAAGCGAGGGAAAAATGCAGTTTACAGGAATCAGTTGAGAGAAAGGAGGCAAAAGTCGCATCAAAAGAGCACAGTTAAGGGAACAAAAGTCAGATAAAAAAGCACAGTTAAGAAGAGGCAAAAGTCGCATAAAAAGCACAGTTAAGTGGGCAAAAGTCAGATAAAAAGCACACTTAAGGGGGCAAAAGGAGGCAAAAGTTGGATAAAAGCACAGTTAAGAAGAGGCAAAAATCATATAAAAAAGCACAGTTAAGAGGAGGCAAAAGTCAGATAAAAAGAACAGTTAAGGGCGCAAAAGGAGACAAAAGTCAGATAAAATGCTCAGTTAAGAGGAGGCAAAAGTCAGATAAAAAAGCACAGTTAAGGGGGTAAAAAGGCAAAAGTCGGATAAAAAGGGGTTAAAATGAGGCAAAAGTCAGAATAAATGCACAAGTAAGGGGGAAAAAATTGTAAAAGTCGGACGCAACAAGGGTTAAGAGAGCAGGTGTTGAAAAACAACAATGTAAAAAAAACTAGCAGAACAGTGTAGGTTTGAGCAGAGAGCTCAGCCTGCAGCAGCAGTGGGGAGCTTGCCCGGGGACCTGCTCTCCAGCCTGTCGATTAAGCTCTAGTAATCTCAACCCAAAAGGGAAGAACAAACGATCACATCCTTTAAGACTTCTCCATTGACAACCTAATGTATTAACCTATCTTTAAACCTGCCAACTGAACAACCGATGTCAACACCCTTCCAAATGACTTCAACTATTTTTTGGAATACTATGTGAACTTTCGTACTCCAACTGAAAGACCAAAAACTTCAGCAACCTGGTTCTGTAAAGACCTCATTGACAATAACCACCCCATTAACAGACAGGAAAGAAATTGAAGAAAAAAAGAATTCATTGTGACCTCATGATATTGTAGTCCCACTGTGAAGCATGCATACAGCTCATCACATCAGCCAAGAAAAGCAATATACTAACACTATCAATGAAGCCACCAACAGATGCAGAACACTTCAAGATGATGAAGTACTGCATCACCCCGTCTGACTCACTTATCCTACACTCCACAGGCATGTGCAGTACCATTAACCTCTTCTTCAGGGAAAAAATAAGGGATAACCAACAGCAAGAAATTACAAACGCCATGTCTGCTTTTCCTCTTACACCTGCCCCTTCTCATAGAACCCCACACTGGCTATCCTTCAAAGCCCTGACTTTCATAGAGCTCACCAATATACTTATCTACCTCAAAGTCACCTCCTCTGAAGATGAAGTCTTACCCTCGCCCTTCATCAAGGTTCTCTACAGGGAAGCTCTCTCATCCCTACTTACTACTGTCAACACCTCCCTCACTTAATGCATCTTCTTGAAAGCTCTCAAGATAGGCAAAATCATCTCATTGCTAAAACAAAACCTATGTTAAGCCCTGATGACCTCACCAATTGCTTACCCATGACTTAACAGTTATGTTACAACATCATAATTTTCCTGATTTTGACCCTCTAGTCTTGTACCATCATGGTGACTCATTAGTAATTAGTGAACGTGCAACTAAAAAAGTAAATACTAGGATTCATCATTCTCTCCTTGAGTTATCTTCTCAATCAGAGCTATACTAAGCTTTTCTGGATTTGTTGGAATGTCTCTTCATTTTACAGAATTTGGAATAGATACTGTTGCTTAGGGCTAACCAGAATCTTGGGGATACATAAGGCTATTCACCTTAAGGTAGCTGTAAATAACCTCATTATGTTTTTTGTAAATGTACTGCTGATCATACCTTTTCTAATCATTTGTGAACTGAAAACATAGGGGCTAATTTACAAGCTTAGTCAAACTGATGAACTGGAGCTGAAGATGCTCTACACAGCATTTCTAACATTCCTTACTTTATTAGAAAAAAATTAATCTTGTTGGGGTGAAGATGTTTAAGGGTCTTATTATGAGTTTTGGCAGTCCTGGAACGGGCGGCACACTACCGCTCTGCTCCAGGGCCGCCAAAACTCACCCCGCCCACCCGCCATATTTCAAGTAATTTACGGTTGGGCGGGCGGCGTGGTGGTCCTGCGCGGTGCTGTTTAAGACTCATTGGGAGCCTTAAACAACACCGCCGTGGGACTGCACAGACACATTCCTGCAGGGGAAGGAATGCACCATAGTGTGGTCCCCATGGACCGCCGTAGTCGCAATAAGCCCCTAAGAGCGTTTTAAGATACACTATACAATAAATATGAACAATTTGAAGAGTCAACAATATGATAACACCCATTGTCATCTTAGAGAAAAATAGGGACATCTGGCACCCAACTTCTGAAGAAATAAGAGACCAGCTACTTGAAGCCCTAGATTCATTAAGGCTTTATGCCAGCACAAAGAGATGCAAAGCAACATTCTATCAAGGGTGTTTACTATTCAGTACTATAGTGTATCATACTGGAAAGGTGCCAATTTTTCAGCACAAAAACACCTTTACTCTGCTTTCCATTGCTTTTTGTTAATGGGAAGTTTGTGGGACAGACCAGAGCAAATGTCCTCAGGCACATCCAATCTACTAAGAGCCTAAGCAGACTGTGCCTCAAAAACTAAAGTCTCCTTTACGCAGGTGTTAACAAGGGGAAATGTGTTTATTTCTCAAAAACAAATACACTGCATGTGTGTTAAAGTGCACAGCACACTTCAATTGCACGGGATTCATGAATTTCTTCCGAATTTGTGCAGGCATAGGAATTTGTAACGGCAGCATATGCTTTGAGTATAAATCCTATGCTAGACAGAGCACACTCACCTCTGTACCATAGTGTGAGGCTGTGTGTTGCACAAGGCAGCTTGTTTGTGGGCCAGCAGATATGATAAGCATTAGGCCAATCATAGTAGATACGGCTCTGTACGGTGTTTTCTCCCTTGCGCAATGCAGCAGACCAAAATGTTGGCTGTGCTGCATTGAGTAAATTCAGCACAAAGTCTCTTTGGATCTGGAGTGCATTTTATCTAACATCCATCTCTAGACTTTGTTCTACAGGGTTTAGATCTCTACAGGCTAGAACCATAAGCAGCATTGGGTGCTTTTGATGAATCACCAAGAGAGATATTTTGAAGTTGTGGAGTGGGGGTGATGATGAATTGTGCACTTTATTGCCAGTCTAGATGATTGATGTGCACCACTAACAAAAGTCTTTACTCTCCAGATAAGAGATAGGCCTCAGTTGTGTCAGTAGAGCATAGTGTGTACAATGATTCTGGAAAGAAATGTAGTAAACATCAGACATAGGATTTCAGGGGCATATTTACGAGAAAATGTCGGAGAGCGGAGCTTAGCCAAATTTGGCAGCACTGCGCTACGACATTTTCAAAATGCAGGGATGCGCCGTATTCACAAGACTATGGCGTACTCCGGTGTTTTACCTAGCACTGTCGCTAAATGTAGCTATCTAGCGCCAATGAAGGCATAGTGCAAGGGTGCCTGAGTTGCAGGGAATGATTCTTTATGTGCAGGAAGGTGTCCCTTCCTACACATAAACAATCACTAATGGCAATTTGTTACTTCTATGTGTGCTGCATAGAAGTAGCAAATCGTCATTATTTAATGATTGTTTATGTGCAGCTAGGGATACCTTCTGCACATAAACATTCATTAATGGCATTTTACTCTTTCTATGTGTGCTGCAGAATGCAGCACACATAGAAAAAGCAAAACGAAAGAGAAATAAAAGTATTTCTCCTTGTTACGCCATTCTAAAGCCTGCTCTTGCATGGCGCTAGTTTTTGGCGCTGCCTCAGATTTACACCTCCTCGTAAATCTGGGGCAGTGTCAAAAGCAATGGGAGTTGCGATGGAATGCCCCCAGCATAACCCATGCACGCCTCTTTCATGCTAAGTGATGCATGTAAAAAGGCCTTATTTACAAAAGTGGCTTAATGCTGCTTTGTAAATATGGAGAAGGGCATATTCACCAGAACATCGCTAAAAGTGACGTTCTGCTGGCGATATCCCCTTGTAAATATGCCCCCAAGTGGCTCATGTGCAGCAGGTAAAACTAGTGATGATGTGGGAGTGATGCAAGGAGATGCAAAGCTGACTGCAGGTGCCCCACGACCTGCAGATCTTTTTCTCAGACATTTCCACTATAGGGTCCCAACATTGCCTACTGCTCCAGTGATATGAAGAGTTGTGTTCTCAAAAACGTACACCTCATCTTAAAACACCCCGAGCCTTCTGCCTCATGATTGCAAAGTTAAGAATGATATGAGTGAAAAAGTTAAGATTGGTCATGTGGATGCTATGATGCACTGTGAGGAGGGGCGGATTACTGACATAATATCGGAGCCAACAATATTATGCAACAGAAATATTGTGTAAAAAAAGCATTTCCAAAAATATTGTTTCCCTATCCATATGATACTAATTACAAAAATATCAGAAAAAATATTGTTTCACACGAATATGATCAATAACCTACACAAATATTGTTTAAGATATATATATAGTTTAAAGTAGTATATCATAAATATTTTAATATATACTATTAATATGATGTTAGTCAAATAAATGTCACTAATATTTAATACTATACATCAATATATACTTATATAAACAGACATACATACATGTGTGTATGTAAATACATAAATATATATATATTATGTAACAAGAATATTATAAATATATATTTTACATTAGATTTTTTTGTTTAATTATTTACATGTACTATTATAAAAAGCACATCACATATATATATATATATATATATGTCTTCGTTTTTGCTCCTTCTGCCTTCCCTCGCCCTGTGCAGTAGATCGCTGGTAGTTGGCGGAGCACGCCAAACGTAAAATTCCCAGGCAAACAATAAAGCGATCACTCAGAGGTTTATGCAAAAACACCAGAAGTTGGTTTAATCCAGGTAATGCGTTTCGCTTGTTCCCTGGTGAAACAGCTGGTTCTAACCCCCAGTCCTGTTTTGCAACCTAGTGGGTGGAATTCACAACCCAATTTCTGATATTATTGTATGATTTGAATACAAGCTGTCACTTTGACTGTTATTTATGTATGATTTGAATACATTTAACTGTAGAATTGAATACTACAAAATGGATGCCATTTGGCTGAAGGGAGAAATGTATCTTGCAGTCCCTCCTTGGTTTCTAAACTTCCTATGTATTGCTAGCCTATCCCACAAGTCAGTGTGTGACCAAGCTTGCTGTGCAAGAGAAACGCGTTACCTGGATTAAACCAACTTCTGGTGTTTTTGCATAAACCTCTGAGTGATCGCTTTATTGTTTGCCTGGGAATATATATATATATATATATATATATGTATGTATATATATATATATATATATATATATATATATATATTTATTTATATCCGATATCCGATTTCCTCCAGAAATAAAGCGATCAATAAGGGGATTACACACCAGCAGTTGGTTTATTTCAGTAACGAGTTTTGCTTGCACAGCAAGCTTGATCACACACTGAATTTTGGGACAACCTGCAATACATACTGGGGCACAGAAAGCAAGAAAGGACTCATTACATCCAGGTTCGTGTAAATTGCATCCATTTTGGAGTGACAGGATTTCCATGCCAGCAGTGTTGTTCAACCAAATAAGCGGTAATTCTACAGTTAACAGTTCTGTTATAAGCATGTATTTTTGCATATTTGAGCCACACCAATAGATTCTAATAATGTACTACAGCAATTTATGCTCCTTGGTGCAAGTGAGCCTAATTGCTCATGACAACTATCTCTTGGCCATTATACATATATCAGACACAGTGTCAAAATTGAGGATTTTAATGTTTGGCACCATTTAGTTTGTCCACCCACGTGGCAGGACTTATATACCCAGTGTTTCTAATTTCCATGCGGCATGTCAGTATAACATGATTTTACCCATCTCTTCCTATTGTCATCAGCATAGTGCATTTAGGAAGGTAACAGTCCTCATTCTATAACAACATATCATAACAGGTGTATTTGTAAAGCACACGATTACCTGTAGGTGTCCTGGCGCTGAATAACAGATGTTTATTGTTACCCAACTCAATGGTACTCATTTTATCGACCTCAGATGGATGAAAGGCTGAGTGGACCGGCCGGGATTTGAACCTGTGACCATGAGGTCGAACACAGGCCCCTGCAGTGGCTGCTTTAGTCCACAGAGCCACCAGACCCATTATGTGTTAATGGAACGTATTCCCTGTATCTCCCATGATTCTAGGCTCTATATTACATAGTGTAATAACTAGATAGTAGGATTTCACAGGTTCTTCATCTGCAAAGTGCTCATATTTGCTGAGTATATACAATGTTTGCTTTCTATGTGTGCCTCATAGTATGCAGTTGCCCAATCCCATCGGCTGTATAGTCCACAGTACAAGTGATTAAGTGAACAATGATTTAAAAACAAAAATACATGTATATCTATATATTGATCAGATTTTGAGAGACAATATGTTCGTATTAAAGGACAAAGAAGTTTCTCTTATCTGTCTTATAGTGCCCTCCACCACGATACAGTGATGTTGAAGAAAAGGGTATGGGGTAAGTCGACGTGTCCACTCCTGGAGTCGGCTCCTTCCTTTCCTCCTGTGATTAAAAGAAAAAACACAAATAACTTTCATAGTTTGAGTTAAAATCAAAAAGCATCAGTTTCACAATATACTACAGACATGCTATTCCTATTTTGCACAAGAAACACCATCCGGTGTATCTATACTTTTAGTACATCTAAGTTAGTAGGGGTGTCCCTCTCTATCTCTGTTCTGACCTAGTCGTCATGTAGGTCGATACTCAATTCTTCATCTTGGTTATGTCCCCCAGGGGTTTTGGTCTGTAGGTTTATGATGTTTATGAGGTTTATGATGTGCCAGGATTCTCTTTCTTAGATGGAGTACCCTATTACCACCTCTGAGATTCTGTTGGATTTGTTCTATGGCAAAATATGTCAGTGTGAGTTGTTCGATAGGTGGTATTCTGCAAAATGTCTCGCTACAGGGTAGTGAGGGTCTTTATTGCTGATGGCCCTCATATGTTCTAAAACTCTCGTCTTGACCGCTAATGTGGTGCTCCCCACATAACGCAATTTGCATGGACACTCTAGTATGTAGATTACGAAAGTGGAATCCATGTGAGAAATTGACTGATTGTTTTTCCGTTGTCGGGGTGTAGTATGATTTCCCCATGTGGCTATTGCGGCATGCCTTGCAGTGCCCACATGGGAAGAATCCCTTCAGACTATGGTGTGTGTTAAGGTGTTTGTTGGTTATATCACCCTTAACCAACATGTCTTTGAGGCTCCTTCCCTTCCTGTATGTAATTTGAGGGCGCGCCGATAGGTTGTCAACAGGGGTAGAGTCACTGGCTAGGATAGTCCAGTTCTGGTTAAGAATTTTGGAAATCCTCTTGGATTCTGTGTTGTACTTGAGAATCACCCTAGTGCTAGTTTCTTCTAGTAATACAGGCTTTTCTTGGAGTGTTTGTTCCCTGCTAATCTTACTGACCTTCTCCTTTGCTCTTTCCAAAACCCATCTGGGGTAACCCCTTTCTTTGAACCTGCTGATCATATTTTCTTGTTCAGCAACAAAATCCT
The DNA here is from genome assembly GCA_963921515.1 of Calotriton arnoldi. Taxonomy (NCBI): domain Eukaryota; kingdom Metazoa; phylum Chordata; class Amphibia; order Caudata; family Salamandridae; genus Calotriton; species Calotriton arnoldi. The sequence continues at coordinate 1,664,948 of CAWUFW010003127.1, read as the reverse complement.
CCTGATTGCTACAGTTTTTTCTTGCTCTCAGCTGCTCCCCGAAGGGGATACTCCATTTGAGAGTCTCCGGGTAGCTGCTGAGAGCATGGAGGAGGCTGTTGCCCGCTGTCATCTTACGATGTAATTTGGTGCAAAGTTGGTTGTTTTTAACTTCTACCATAACATCCTGGAATTCGATAGATTCTCTACTCATAGTGTAAGTAAGTTTGAGATTAAACTCATTCATATTCAGATCATTGATGACTCGTTTGGCACTGTCTTCGCTCCCTTTCCATATGACGAACAGGTCGTCTATGTATCGGAACCACTTGATTATCTTGCCCCCAGTGTTGTATGATTTTAGGTCTCTTTGCACTTTTTCTTCCCATACTCCTAAGAACAGGTTGGCAAAGCTGGGGGCGAAGCACGTCCCCATAGCGATACCAAGGACTTGTTTATACAGTGTGCCATTGAACAGAAACATGTTGTTATATATACAAAATGTTATCATTTCTAGCAGCATTTCTGTGTGTTCAAGATAACAGATTTTTCTACTCTTAAGGAAATGGTGGCAACATTGTATGCCCAGAGTGTGATCAATGATTGAATATAGGGAGTTCAAATCCAAACAATGTTCTTTCATTTCCCCAAAAAGTCTTTTGTATCTTTGGTGTATGATGGTAAAGTCATGACGTACTCACGGAGGAAATGATCTACATATTTGGATATGTGTTCAGATACGCATCCTATAGATGAGACAATAGGTCTCCCTGGTGGTATTGTGGGATTTTTGTGGACTTTTGGCAGGAGGTAGAAAATAGTTAGTTTGGGATAGTCACATTTGAGGTAACAATATTCCTCCCATTGCAGAATCCCACTGTCTTTCCACATGTTAAGCATGTTCCATATTTTGACTATGCTCTCGTTGAACTCTTGCATGTTCGTTTCAACATAGAACCTGGTGTCACACAGTTGTCTCCTTACTTCCTCTATGTAGATGCTTCTATCCCATAGTACAATGTTGCCTCCCTTATCTGCAGGGCGTATTACCATGTTCTCATCTTCAGATAGGGATTTGATGATTCTCCATTGTGTATTGGAAAAACTTAGGGATGTGTTTGTTCTCTTTTTCTGTTTTCGAAATTTCATCAGATCCCTCATAACAGTGTCATGAAATGCATCAATGTTGTCGTGAGGCATATTGGGGTAAAAAATGGATTTATGTTTGGAATTTGCCGTGGCTGGTCGGTCAGTGATGACATCACGGATGTCATCAATAGGATCTAAGCCTGTTTCTATGTATAGGTCTTGCAGAGCTCGTAGAGTGTCTATATCCCCTACGTTAAGAGTAACGTCCTCATTGGTACCCATGCTTCTGTCAGGTGTAGTGGTAGTATTCCCCTGGTCATGTGGTCTGGACCTTCTGATAGAATGCCATTTCTTGAGCTTCAGCTTTCTCACGAACTTGTATATATCTATTCTAGACTCTGCATAGTCAAAGTCATTGGATGGGCAGAAGAAAGACCTAAGCAAAGCGTTCTCTTTTCTAACATGGACAGAGGTCAGTGGGATAGGTTCATGACAGTTTTATTTACCATAGTGTCATCCAATAGGTCTGTTTCTTTGGGCCAGTTGATTCGGTTCCCATTGGCCCCTTGCCTCTTCCTCTTCCTCTTTTGTTCCCTCTTTCAGTATCGCTTTCTTCTCCGCCGGTTCCTTCCTGGCTTCTTCCTCTTCCTCTGCCCCGTTGTCCTCGTCCTCTCCCCCGTGTCTTCGGTGGTTGTACTGTTCTTGGTGTTTACCTCCCTGTCCGTAGGAGGCGATACTCGTCTAAAAAGTAGGCGGTGGTCTTGTTTCTGTTTCCCCTTTAGACGATGTAATGGCTGCTAGAGATGAATCCCCCTCTGTGTCACTGCTTGTTATCGAATCTGTGCCACTTAAACTGTCTGACATATTTTCAATTGGTTCCCCTAGTGAAATTTTTTCATAGATGTGGTCGTACTTCTGGCTGTATGTGAGAATCCTACCACTCTCGTAGTCGTTGCAGTCAAGGTGTAGTTTACGTTGTTTGCGTGCCTTGATGTCATCTTCGTGAAGTTTCAGTCTTATTCTTAATTCATCCACAATTTTTTTGATAATTTTTTGTTCCTTATGGCTTTTCAACTCTTCTTCAAGTGACTTCAATTCCTGTAGGATTCCTTCTCTGTCTTCCCATGCGTATTTTACTAGAATAGTGAGCATCTGTTTGGAGCTCCTGGCGGAATTTTCCGCCCATTCCTCCAGCGTCTTCGGAGATTCATAGAAAGGAGTTGTGTAAATTCGTAGGCCACATGGTACCATCTCTTTATCAATATAATCCTGTAAGGATATCGCCTCCCACCATTTGGCAGTCTCTGATTTTTTTAGTTTTTCTAATTTTCTCAGTTTCTCTTGTAGATTGCCGTCTCTGGCACTCGTTTCTTTTCTTTGCTGGCCTTTGTTTGGCGCTTGGGCAAAGAGGCTCTGGGCAGCCGCCGTTCTGTCTGTTTCTTCCTCCATGATCTTCTTTTGTATTCTCTCTGATCAGTGGTTACAGGACTAGGCTTGTCTGTTGTTTGGAAAAAATTATAGTGGAATGCGCTAATGGCTGAATAGGCTGGTGTTTCTCCCCCCATCCACACAATACGGAGGTTACTGCTGCAGCTGTTTCTTCTGTACTATGCGTGCACGAGTTGTCTGCACGTTCTCATATGTGTTGCCTTAGTGGTACGGGCACACTTTGTCGCAAAAGTTAGTGTGGAAAAGATTGTCTTAACAATGAAGTTCAGTTATTGCTGACACACTGAGGGTAGTTGGTTGTTATTGAGTATTCTGCTTATATGCTTATGGTACTACAAGTACAATGCGAGTGTGGGAATGCCCACAGTGAGTAGTTTACACTTCTGAATGTTCTGCTTGTGTATCTGTTGATTTCCGGTACTTGTAGTACTTTACGATATACTATAAGAAGTAGAGGGCTCATCCAGTATGTTAGCCCGATAAGAGGCTTATGCCTTGCTTCTCGTTTGTTCTCCCAGGGGGGCTTTGTGTACTTGCGGCTGCTGCCACATCCTCCCCCACTGCCCAGAGACGTAGGCTCCAGCCCCAGCGGCCGTCAGGGTGAAGGAGGCGAGAAGAACATGCGTCTGGAGGAACTCGGAGCAATTTGTCCGGTGCGCTCCGCCGGCATTAGCAATCCTACTGCCTTGGGCGTGGGGAAACAGAAGGAGCACAAACCAAAAAGAATACATATATATATATATTCACTGAAAAAACCATAGGTTTCAGACACGTTATAGTTAGAAATTAGCATTTAAAAAACCTTTGAAATTCACTGAAAAAACCATAGGTTTTAGGGACAGTTATAGTTAGTTGGACATTGCACTCGTACAAAACCCGTGAAATTCCCCCGTTATAGTTAGTTCAGCTAACTATAACTCGCGCCCCACAATGCACTGCTGATGACGTCACATATTACATCACTCATGACATGGTCAGTGACATCACTGATGACATCACTGATGACATCTCAAATGACATCACTGATGACATCATCCAGTGACTGTGTGTTTCTGTAAAGTTTAAATATGTTTAATATATATAGGGAAAGGCGTATTGAAGAATGAGTGGGTGTATAAGTGTCTGAATGGATGATTTAGTACGTGCGTGACTGACTCTACAAGTGAGTGATTAAACGTATCTTACTGAATGCATGGGTTAGTGACTAAACTGTGTGAATGTCTGTATCCGTCTGTTGGTGTGTAAGTGGATGCATGGATTTGCGAATAGCTACATGAGTGTCTATATGGGTTATTGATTGGTTCTATGAGTATCTGTATGGGTGCCTGAGTGTTTGTGTGGATGGGGTGTGTGCGACTGTGCATAGATGTGTGAGTGGGTGATTCACTGGGTGGATGGTTTCAAGAGTGCATCTGTGATAGACTGTATGGGTGGGTAAGTGTGTGTAAGAGTGTGTTAGTGAGTGAATGTATGTCCCAGTGGTACATGTGTGAGTAACTACATATGTGAAAGGCAGTATATATGTGTATTGGAGTATATAAATAGCTATAAGCGAGAGTGAGTGATTGTGATAGTGGCTGTATGGATGAGTGTGTGCTTGTATCAGTGATTGTATAAGAGCGTAACAATGTGCTAGTATTTGTATGATTAAGTGAGCTGGTGTGTGTATAACTGTATAGGTGAGTAAATGGCAGTGTGTTTAATTATTTGCATGACTGACTAGGTGTGTGAGTACCTCTATGGATGAGTGGCGGTGTTTGAGTGTCTATATAGGAGTAAGAGTGCATATGATAGTCCTGTACTGAGTGACCATAAGTATGAGTGACTGTACGGGTGAGTGAGTGGATGTGTGTGTGTAGACCTAAGAATCAGTGAGTGGGTATGTAGTTATTGGTGTTGGAGTGTCTATGGTTTTGCGAATGGCACTCTGTAATTTAGATTGGGTGTATCAAAGGTTATATTAGGGTGTGAGGAGCTGCATCAGATTATCACGTGGATGATGTCATCAGTGATGTCATTTGAGATGTCATCAGTGATGTCATCAGTGATGTCACTGACCATGTCATGAGTGATGTAATATGTGACGTCATCAGCAGTGCATTATGGGGGCGCGAGTTATAGTTAGCTGAACTAACTATAACGGGGGAATTTCACGGGTTTTGTACGAGTGCAATGTCCAACTAACTATAACTGTCCCTAAAACCTATGGTTTTTTCAGTGAATTTCAAAGGTTTTTTAAATGCTAATTTCTAACTATAACGTGTCTGAAACCTATGGTTTTTTCAGTGAATTTCAAAGGTTTTTAAAATGCTAATTTGTAACTATAACGTGCCTGAAACCTACGGTTTTTTCAGTGAATTTCAAAGGTTTTTTAAATGACAATTTTTAAATGTATTAATTTTTATATTAATTTTCTTCATACTGATTTACTATATTTTTAGAAACAATTTCTTTTACATATTTTATTTTTAAATTACATTGTAATTACATTATACATTACATTACAAAAATACTTTCTCAGAATGAATTACTTTAGTTTAAATACTTTGCACATAGGCAATAGACTTTTAAGTACAGTAGTTACAGTTGTTGCAATGGGCAACACATTTTCAAACACAATGCAACATTCAGCTCAATGTGAATTTCTAGTTAAATGCAATTAGTTACTTTATGGATTACTTTTCTAACCACAGGACTGGATCCTAGATTCAGTCCTGGTACATCTCCTGTAAACAGTTGAGTAAAAGCGTTTTGGTTACAGTCGTGATTTTTAAGGAATATTATTGTATTTTAAAAGTTGACACTTAGAAACTTTTTCTCATAGAATCACCAATGTTATCCTATGGAAGGAAATTCACTTAGCAGGTAAAAACTGTTATCGTTACTTTTTCTTACTCAGTGTTGGATCCTGGATCCAGCACTGGTGCATCTCCTGTAAACAGTTGAAAGAATGCGTTTAAGTCATACAGGCGATTTTTAAGGAATATTTGTAGTTTGTGAAAATCGACACTTTGAAACTTTTCTGCTGAAAACCAGACAATGGATTCCTATGGAAGAAAATATAAGTTACTGGTAAGTACGGTTAAAATTACTTTTCAGGACCAGTACTGGGCTGAAAGATACAGCACTGAGGTCTCTCCTTATAACAGGTGAGTAAATCGGAATTCGTATTTCGGCTGATTTTAGAGGAATATTTGTATGTTTCAAAAATCAACACTTAGAAGAATTTCCAAGTGAAACCAGTCAATGTTAGCCTATGAAGGAAATTCAAGTTACCGGTAAGTACGGTTAAAATTACTTTTCAGGACCAGTACTGGGCTGAAAGATGCAGCACTGAGGTCTCTCCTGATAGCAGGTGAGTAAATCGGAATTCGTATTTCGGCTGATTTTAGAGGAATATTTTAAAGTTCCAAAACTCCACACTTAGAAGAATTTCCAAGTGAAACCAGTCAATGTTAGCCTATGTAAGGAAATTCAAGTTACTGGTAAGTACGGTTAAAATTACTTTTCAGGACCAGTACTGGGCTGAAAGATGCAGCACTGAGGTCTCTCCTGATAACAGGTGAGTAAATCAGAATTCGGATTTCGGCTGATTTTAGAGGAATATTTGTATGTTTCAAAAATCAACACAAACTTTTTCAGCAAAAAGCAGGCAATGATATCCTATGGAAGGAAATTCAAGTTACTGGTAAGTACGGTTAAAATTACTTTTGAGGATCAGTACTGGGCTGAAAGATGCAGCACTGAGGTCTCTCCTGATAACAGGTGAGTAAATCGGAATTCGTATTTCGGCTGATTTTAGAGGAATATTTTAAAGTTCCAAAACTCGACACTTAGAAGAATTTCCAAGTGAAACCAGTCAATGTTAGCCTATGAAGGAAATTCAAGTTACCGGTAAGTACGGTTAAAATTACTTTTGAGGATCAGTACTGGGCTGAAAGATGCAGCACTGAGGTCTCTCCTGATAACAGGTGAGTAAATCGGAATTCGTATTTCGGCTGATTTTAGAGGAATATTTTAAAGTTCCAAAACTCCACACTTAGAAGAATTTCCAAGTGAAACCAGTCAATGTTAGCCTATGGAAGGAAATTCAAGTTACTGGTAAGTACGGTTAAAATTACTTTTCAGGACCAGACTGGGCTGAAAGATGCAGCACTGAGGTCTCTCCTGATAACAGGTGAGTAAATCAGAATTCGGATTTCGGCTGATTTTAGAGGAATATTTGTATGTTTCAAAAATCAACACTTAGAAACTTTTTCAGCAAAAAGCAGGCAATGATATCCTATGGAAGGAAATTCAAGTTACTGGTAAGTATGGTTAAAATTACTTTTCAGGACCAGTACTGGGCTGAAAGATGCAGCACTGAGGTCTCTCCTGATAACAGGTGAGTAAATCGGAATTCGTATTTCGGCTGATTTTAGAGGAATATTTTAAAGTTCCAAAACTCCACACTTAGAAGAATTTCCAAGTGAAACCAGTCAATGTTAGCCTATGGAAGGAAATTCAAGTTACTGGTAAGTACGGTTAAAATTACTTTTCAGGATTAGTACTGGGCTGAAAGATGCAGCACTGAGGTCTCTCCTGATAACAGGTGAGTAAATCAGAATTCGTATTTCGGCTGATTTTAGAGGAATATTTGCACAATGGTGAAGGGAGGGGCGGGGCCTGAGGTGACATCTGTGCAAACGCGCCCCGTGGCGCGTTTTAAGTTGGGGGATTAAGTCCCCTTGAATCATGAGGGTCCCTACGGGCCAACTAGCCCACCAGGAACCTCCAGTATGTGCCAGGGGCTGCGTTGCAGAGACATGTACAGAGGCCACACCCCTTTTACACCTCTCTGCAACGCAGCTCTGTGGCACTTTCTGGATGTACCTGTTGGGCTAGTTGGCCCCCAGGGACCCTCAGGATTGAAGAGGATTTAATTCCCCATCTTAAAACGCGCCACGGGGCCTGTTTGCACACATGTCACCTGAAGCCCCGCCCCTACCTTCACCACTGTGCAAACGCGCCCGTGGCGCGTTTTAAGTCGGGGGATTAACTCCCTTGAATCCTGAGGGTCCCTGGGGTGCAACTAGCCCACCATATACCTCCAAAAGCACCATAGAGCTGCGTTGCAGAGAGGTGTAAAGGGGCGTGGCCTCTGTACACCTCTTTGCAAGGCAGCCCCTGGCGCATACTGGAGGTTCCTGGTGGGCTAGTTGGCCCCAGGGACCCCCAGTATTCAAGGGGAATTCGCTCCCCTCTGCAAACGCGCCAGGGGCGCGTTTGCAGAGTGGTGAAGGAAGGGGCGGGGCCTACGGGCCCGATCGTTTTTTTTTTTCCCCTGAAGGGGGGCTGTGTGGCCCCCTTCCTTTTCCTATTTTTAGGCCCTGGGGACCCCATCCCCCAGGGCCTTACCCCTTTTTTTTAATTAAAATTTAAAAAACGGGAAGGGGGCCGGGTGGCCCCCCTTCCCTGGGCCTGTATTGGCCCCGGGGACCCCATCCCCCGGGGCATGGCCTCTTTTTTTTTATTTGGAGGGGGCTGCGTGGCCCCCTCCTCAGGCCATTTAAGGCCCCGCGGACCCCATCCCCCGTGCCGGGCTTGCACTTTTTTTTTTTTTCCAATTTTTTTACTTTGGGGAGGGGGGCTGCGTGGCCCCCTCTGTGGCCACTTATGGCCCCGGGGACCCCATCCCCGGGGCCTGGCCTCTCATTGGGGACTGTGGGGGGGTCCCCAACCCCCCACAGTCCCGCCGGCTCCCCGTGTCCTACGGGAGCCGGCATTGCTTTTACACATGGGGAGCTGCTAAGATGCAGCTCCCCATGTGGAAAAGCAATCAGCTTTGGATATTGGAAGAGAGAGCAGGTTTCCTGCTCTCTCTTCCAATATCCAAAGCAGTTTGCAATGACAGGACGGGAGCCGCGAGGCTCCCGTCCTGTCATTGCAAACAGCAGTGTCCCGGGGTAGGCACCCGGGACACTGCAGGAGCCGGCCCTGGGGGTGGCGGTCCCCAGTGCCACCACAGGCTCCAGGAGGGGGCCGCGCGGCCCCCTCCCTACATTTTGAAAGCCCCGGGGAGGTGGTGGTCCCCGGGGCTTGGGGGTCCAAAACGGACCCCCATTTTAATTTTTCTTAGTGCCCCGGGAGGTGGTGGTCCTCGGGCGTGTGGGGGCTGGAGCCCCCACACAGGTTTTTAATTTAAAAAAGAAGCCCCGGGAGGTGGTGGTCCCCGGGGCTGCGGGAGGGCTCAGAGCCCTCCCGCACCATTATACATAAAGCCCCGGGGGTGGTGGTCCCCAGGGCTTGGGGGCCCTTAGAGGCCCCCACACATAAATTAACCCCCCAGCATGCCCCCGGGACTTGGCCCACCCGGGGGCCAATTACATCGAAGCGCGGGAGACCGCGCTCGATTTTTTTTCGGCAGGATTCGTGCTCCCTGAGCGCATCCTGCCGATTTAAAAAAAAAAAAAAGTTTTTTTGCCCAGGAGGTCCTTGTGGGACCCCTGAGCAGACCTAGGGGTCAGGGTGTTTCTACCCTGCCCCCTTTGTGCGCTTTGCGCACTTGTTTCTGTCCCTCGGTTCTACCGAGGGACAAAATGGCTGCCAACACTTCCTGATTTGGAGTGTTGACAGCCAATTAACATAAAGCTCGTGCTCGGGAGGATCCGCGGCCCTAGATATATCTATCTTTTTACTTTTGATTTTCTCAGCAACTACTGAACGGATTTACACCATTTAACAAAAGGGTTCTTTCTGAACCAAGAACTACCTCTTTGCCAAATTTGGTGTAATTCCGTTCAGCAGTTCGGGCTGTAGCCGTGTCTAAAGTTTCCTATGGAAAATTGCATGGGGAAAACGCGTTTTGGGACCCCCCTTTTTTCTCGGCCCCCGCTGACGAATCCCCCGAGACTTTCAGGGTAGGAGCGGACCGGAGCGCCCCACAAAGTTTGAAAATTTTGCGAAGATACGTCAACCGGCAAGAGAGTTATTTCAAATAGAATGTCGCGGATTTCCTATGGATAATAGGTTGTACCTATAACTATCTACTGGCGACCGCCAGTAGATAATATATATATATATATATATATATATATACATATATTTATTTATAGATATAGGAGATTAGATTTTGTATTTAATTGCCCACTTGGGCTTCATTCCAATGACCACTGCCTATCAAATTTGCTTTTTCCTGTGCTACAGTTACTATACTGTAAACTCGTGAAATTGTTCTATTTGTTTAAAACTATACAAATAGATGGAATTTTCTATATATACACTTCTTTTTCATTTCATTAGCCGCTAACTTTAGCCGCTAACACATACAGGCATATTTATGAAGAGATTTCTCTTTTTTCAAATTTTTCGTTTAGGCATATAAGTGGCTGTAATTTCTTCTATTTCCGCTGTAATAAGAGGTTGAAATTATAACAGTAAAACCCCTGAATAACTGTATACACAAATATTTTTTAACATCTTTTTTAATTAATGTCACAGTTCATGTAAGTGTATATAAATACTGTTGTGATGTTAGCAAATTTAGCTTTAACAATAGTACACTTTGTTTTGTTACATCACTCTTTTTTCACTTTTCCATTTTTTGCACCATCATGGTTACAAATGCACTGTCTTCTATGTCTTTTAAACCATGGTTGCTGTGACAACCAAACTAATGTGCTTGACTCACTCGTGTATATAAGAGCATTATTTGGAGATACCTGATGTAGTGAACAAGGCGGTCTGCCGCCGAAACGCGTCTAGGTCATCTTTCTCGAATAAATTGATTTGCTTTGATATATTTCCCACGGAGTCAGCGCCTGTTTTGTATGCCGATATCAGGACTGGTTTAATATATATATATATATATATATATCACGCTCACTCTCCGTCTTTCTCCCCTTCCACTCACGATCGGGTGCTTTGTTGCGCGGTGACGGACACCGCGCGGATCCACACAATCCCCAGCTCACGGCACAACCATAGATGTACCAGCACTCACAGGAACGATATAACCCAAATTTATTAGGTTCTTTTACACGACCAGACGCGTTTCGGCTGCCGCCTTTATCAATAGTGGCCGGCGCCGGCTTGAGACAAGTATAAAAACACCAGTACTGATGAACACAAACAAAGGACACCCTGACTTACTACAGTCAAAGGTGTCAGCCATTACTAAACAGGTTACTTGGCAACATATAACATTTGTGTGATCCATCAAACTAAGAAAATGCTTATAACATAATAACATAATTCCTCAAATGGACTTAAATAATAAAAGACATTTTCTTCTCCCACTTTACACATACTGGTCGTAATAAATACTCAACAATCTACAATCTTGCCCTGGATGAGCTTATTCTTTTTTTTAGACCCTTCTGTGTTCGTTTCACCTAATATGGAAGATGTCTGACAGATCACCGTACCTAAGTTTCCTGTTAAAATCCCACTTGTTTCATCATAACGGTACACTTTATTCTCCCAGATTCACAGTTTTCCAGAAAACATTACAGATGCACAGCCATTTCTTCGCCACTATTGAGACCTCCCGGTTTCTTTGTTTGGTTATCAATAATGTACCTTGATTCTAATCTACGTAATTGCAGTTGTCTATTGCCCCTTAAGGCGTTTTTTCATAGCCTCACGTAATTCATCTTGCTTGTTCTTATCGTTGTCTATAGCAATCTGCTTCTCCAATTCCTCGATATCATGTAGTGCTTGCTCCCTATCGCACCATGCAAATTTAATGAGAATGACTAACATTCCCTTCGATGAGGCCGCCGTATGCTCCGCCCATTCCTCGAGTAGTAACGGATTCGGGTTTTCATACGCGGGGACCGTATATATTCTTAGTCCCCGCGGTACCCTCTCGACCTCAATATAATTCTGGAGGGAGGTTGCCTCCCACCACTTACGGATCTCTCGTTCGTAAAGTTTCTCTAGTCGAGAGAATTGGTCTTTCAGTAGATTGCTGCCGGTAACTGGTGCGCGGCTGTTCCCGCTATGTCCTCCGTTTCCCTGTGAATCTTTTTTCTTGAAAATTTCTGTAGCTGCCTCACGCCGTGCTTCCTCATCGAACATACTACTAGAGCGTGTTGCTCCTTACACATGTAATGGACGTTCCTTCGATCTGCCAAGTTACTTCTCTACTCGAACACTCAACTGAGCGCCGACTTCTGTCTATTTCACCGGCTTCGCATTCCACTTTCAACTTCCTCTGTAAAGCTTCCCGCTACATTGTTCCCAATGCAGCTTCAATGCGGACTCCGCTGATACAATATTGCACTTGACTTGCTTTCTCGGCGGTGAAGGGAAATTAACACCACGCTCACTCTCCGTCTTTCTCCCCTTCCACTCACGATCGGGTGCTTTGTTGCGCGGTGACGGACACCGCGCGGATCCACACAATCCCCAGCTCACGGCACAACCATAGATGTACCAGCACTCACAGGAACGATATAACCCAAATAAAGTTAGCGGCTAATGAAATGAAAAAGAAGTGTATATATAGAAAATTCCATCTATTTGTATAGTTTTAAACAAATAGAACAATTTCACGAGTTTACAGTATAGTAACTGTAGCACAGGAAAAAGCAAATTTGATAGGCAGTGGTCATTGGAATGAAGCCCAAGTGGGCAATTAAATACAAAATCTAATCTCCTAAATCTATAAATAAATATATGTGTATATATATATATATATATATCTATATATTATCTACTGGCGGTCGCCAGTAGATAGTTATAGTTACAACCTATTATCCATAGGAAATCCGCGACATTCTATTTGAAATAACTCTCTTGCCGGTTGACGTATCTTCGCAAAATTTTCAAACTTTGTGGGGCGCTCCGGTCCGCTCCTACCCTGAAAGTCTCGGGGGGATTTGTCAAGCGGGGGCCGAGAAAAAGGGGGGTCCCAAAACACGTTTTCCCCATGCAATTTTCCATAGGAAACTTTAGACACGGCTACAGCCTCGAACTGCTGAACGGAATTACACCAAATTTGGCAAAGAGGTAGTTCTTGGTTCAGAAAGAACCCTTTTTGTTAAATGGTGTAAATCCGTTCAGTAGTTGCTGAGAAAATCAAAAGTAAAAAGATAGATATATCTATGGCCGCGTCGGATTCGCGCACCCTCCCGATCACGAGCTGCATGCTAATTGGCTGTCAACACTCCAAATCAGGAAGTGTTGGCAGCCATTTTGTCCCTCGGTAGAACCGAGGGACAGAAACAAGTGTGCAAAGCGCACAAAGGGGGCAGGGTAGAAACACCCTGACCCCCTAGGTCTGCTCAGGGGTCCCACAAGGACCCCCTGGGCAAAATAAAATTTTTTTTTTTTTTTTTTTAAATCGGCAGGATGCGCTCAGGGTGCGCGAATCCTGCCGAAAAAATCGAAGCGCGGTCTCCCGCGCTCGATAGCACTGGCCCCCGGGTGGGCCAAGTCCCGGGGCATGCTGGGGGGGGTTAATTTTATGTGTGGGGGCCTCTAAGGGCCCTCCAAACCCCGGGGACCACCACCCCCGGGGCTTTATGTATAATGGTGCGGGAGGGCTCTGAGCCCTCCCGCAGCCCCGGGGACAGCCACCTCCCGGGGCTTCTTTTTTATTTTTGAAAAACCTGTGTGGGGGGCTCCAGCCCCCACACACCCCGAGGACCACCACCTCCCCGGGGCACTAAGAAAATTACAATGGGGGTCCGTTTTGGACCCCCAAGCCCCGGGGACCACCACCTCCCGGGGCTTTCAAAATGTAAGGAGGGGGCCGCGCGGCCCCCTCCTGGAGCCTGTGGTGGCCCTGGGGACCGCCACCCCCAGGGCCGGCTCCTGCAGTGTCCCGGGTGCCTACCCCCGGGACACTGCTGTTTGCAATGACAGGACGGGAGCCTCGCGGCTCCCGTCCTGTCATTGCAAACTGCTTTGGATATTGGAAGAGAGCAGGAAACCTGCTCTCTCTTCCAATATCCAAAGCTGATTGCTTTCCACATGGGGAGCAGCATGTTAGCTGCTCCCCATGTGTAAAGCAATGCCGGCTCCCGTAGGACACGGGAGCCGGCGGGACTGTGGGGGGTTTGGGGACCCCCCACAGTCCCCAACGGAGGCCAGGCCCCGGGGGATGGGGTCCCCGGGGCCATAAGTGGCCACTGAGGGGGGCCACGCAGCCCCCCTCCCCAAAGGTAAAAAAAGTTTTAAAAAAAGTGTAAGGCCGGCCCCGGGGATGGGGTCCCCGGGGCCAATACAGGCCCAGGGAAGGGGGCCACGCGGCCCCCTTCCCATTTTTTTTTTTATTTTAATTTGAAAAAAAAGGGGTAAGGCCCTGGGGGATGGGGTCCCCAGGGCCTAAAAATAGGAAAAGGAAGGGGGCCACACAGCCCCCCTTCAGGGGGAAACGATCGGGCCCGCAGGCCCCGCCCCTTCCTTCACCACTCTGCAAACGCGCCCCTGGCGCGTTTGCAGAGGGGGAACGAATTCCCCTTGAATACTGGGGTCCCTGGGGGCCAACTAGCCCACCAGGAACCTCCAGTATGCGCCAGGGGCTGCCTTGCAGAGAGGTGTACAGAGGCCACGCCCCTTTTACACCTCTCTGCAACGCAGCTCTGTGGCGCTTTTGGAGGTATATGGTGGGCTAGTTGCACCCCAGGGACCCTCAGGATTCAAGGGGAGTTAATCCCCCGACTTAAAACGCGCCACGGGGCGCGTTTGCACAGTGGTGAAGGGAGGGGGCGGGGCTTGAGGTGACATGTGTGCAAACAGGCCCCGTGGCGCGTTTTAAGATGGGGAATTAAATCCCCTTCAATCCTGAGGGTCCCTGGGGGCCAACTAGCCCAACAGGTACGTCCAGAAAGCGCCACAGAGCTGCGTTGCAGAGAGGTGTAAAGGGTGTGGCCTCTGTACATGTCTCTGCAACGCAGCCCCTGGCGCATACTGGAGGTTCCTGGTGGGCTAGTTGGCCCGTAGGGACCCTCATGATTCAAGGGGACTTAATCCCCCAACTTAAAACGCGCCACGGGGCGCGTTTGCACAGATGTCACCTCAGGCCCCGCCCCTCCCTTCACCATTGTTCAAATATTCCTCTAAAATCAGCCGAAATACGAATTCTGATTTACTCACCTGTTATCAGGAGAGACCTCAGTGCTGCATCTTTCAGCCCAGTACTAATCCTGAAAAGTAATTTTAACCGTACTTACCAGTAACTTGAATTTCCTTCCATAGGCTAACATTGACTGGTTTCACTTGGAAATTCTTCTAAGTGTGGCGTTTTGGAACTTTAAAATATTCCTCTAAAATCAGCCGAAATACGAATTCCGATTTACTCACCTGTTATCAGGAGAGACCTCAGTGCTGTATCTTTCAGCCCAGTACTGGTCCTGAAAAGTAATTTTAACCGTACTTACCAGTAACTTGAATTTCCTTCCATAGGCTAACATTGACTGGTTTCACTTGGAAATTCTTCTAAGTGTGGAGTTTTGGAACTTTAAAATATTCCTCTAAAATCAGCCGAAATACGAATTCCGATTTACTCACCTGTTATCAGGAGAGACCTCAGTGCTGCATCTTTCAGCCCAGTACTGATCCTCAAAAGTAATTTTAACCGTACTTACCAGTAACTTGAATTTCCTTCCATAGGATATCATTGCCTGCTTTTTGCTGAAAAAGTTTCTAAGTGTTGATTTTTGAAACATACAAATATTCCTCTAAAATCAGCCGAAATACGAATTTCGATTTACTCACCTGTTATCAGGAGAGACCTCAGTGCTGCATCTTTCAGCCCAGTACTGGTCCTGAAAAGTAATTTTAACCGTACTTACCAGTAACTTATATTTTCTTCCATAGGAATCCATTGTCTGGTTTTCAGCAGAAAAGTTTCAAAGTGTCGATTTTCACAAACTACAAATATTCCTTAAAAATCGCCTGTATGACTTAAACGCATTCTTTCAACTGTTTACAGGAGATGCACCAGTGCTGGATCCAGGATCCAACACTGAGTAAGAAAAAGTAACGATAACAGTTTTTACCTGCTAAGTGAATTTCCTTCCATAGGATAACATTGGTGATTCTATGAGAAAAAGTTTCTGTCAACTTTTAAAATACAATAATATTCCTTAAAAATCACGACTGTAACCAAAACGCTTTTACTCAACTGTTTACAGGAGATGTACCAGGACTGAATCTAGGATCCAGTCCTGTGGTTAGAAAAGTAATCCATAAAGTAACTAATTGCATTTAACTAGAAATTCACATTGAGCTGAATGTTGCATTGTGTTTGAAAATGTGGTGCCCATTGCAACAACTGTAACTACTGTACTTAAAAGTCTATTGCCTATGTGCAAAGTATTTAAACTAAAGTAATTCATTCTGAGAAAGTATTTTTTGTAATGTAATGTATAATGTAATTACAATGTAATTTAAAAAATAAAATATGTAAAAAAAAAATTCTAAAAATGTAATAAATCAGTATGAAAAAAATTAATATAACAATTAATACATTTAAAAATTGTCATTTACAAAACCTTTGAAATTTACTGAAAAAACCGTAGGTTTCAGACATGTTATAGTTAGGAATTAGCATTTAAAAACCTTTGAAATTCACTGAAAAAACCATAGGTTTCAGATAAGTTATAGTTAGAAATTAGCATTTAAAAAACCTTTGAAATTCACTGAAAAAACCATAGGTTTTAGGGACAGTTATAGTTAGTTGGACATTGCACTCGTACAAAACCCGTGAAATTCCACCGTTATAGTTAGTTCAGCTAACTATAACTCGCGCCCGCAATGCACTGCTGATGACGTCACATATTACATCACTCATGACATGGTCAGTGACATCACTGATGACATCACTGATGACATCTCAAATGACATCACTGATGACATCATCCACGTGATAATCTGATGCACCTCCTCACACCCTAATATAACCTTTGATACACCCAATCTAAATTACAGACTGCCATTCGCAAAACCATAGACACTCCAACACCAACAACTACATACCCACTCACTGATTCTTAGGTCTACACACACACATCCACTCACTCACCCGTACAGTCACTCATACTTATGGTCACTCAGTACAGGACAATCATATGCACTCTTACTCCTATATAGACACTCAAACACCGCCACTCATCCATAGAGGTACTCACACACCTAGTCAGTCATGCAACTAATTAAACACACTGCCATTTACTCACCTATACAGTTATACACACACCAGCTCACTTAATCATACAAATACTAGCACATTGTTACGCTCTTATACAATCACTGATACAAGCACACACTCATCCATACAGCCACTATCACAATCACTCACTCTCGCTTATAGCTATTTATATACTCCAATACACATATATACTGCCTTTCACATATGTAGTTACTCACACATGTACCACTGGGACATACATTCACTCACTAACACACTCTTACACACACTTACCCACCCATACAGTCTATCACAGATGCACTCTTGAAACCATCCACCCAGTGAATCACCCACTCACACATCTATGCACAGTCGCACACACCCCATCCACACAAACACTCAGGCACCCATACAGATACTCAGACAACAAATCAATAACTCTTATAGACACTCATGTAGCTATTCACAAACCCATGCAGCCACTTACACAGCAACAGACAGATACAGACATTAACCCAGTTTAGTCACTAACCCATGCATTCAGTAAGATACGTTTAATCACTCACTTATAGAATTAGTCACGCACCTACTAAATCATCCATACACACACTTATACACCCACTCATTCTTCAATACGCCTTTCCCTATATATATTAAAAATATTTAAACTTTACAGAAACACACAGTCACTGGATGATGTCATCAGTGATGTCATTTGAGATGTCATCAGTGATGTCATCAGTGATGTCACTGACCATGTCATGAGTGATGTAATATGTGACGTCATCAGCAGTGCATTGCGGGGCGCGAGTTATAGTTAGCTGAACTAACTATAACGGGGGAATTTCACGGGTTTTGTACGAGTGCAATGTCCAACTAACTATAACTGTCCCTAAAACCTATGGTTTTTTCAGTGAATATATATATATATATATATATATATCCAACCAAAGGGAGCCCCCATCGCTGCAGGGCGGCTACGCAGCAACGGGCAAGGAGCATCCCGTCGTCTGGCACATCCATACAACAAAAGAAGCTGAGCCCGACTTGGAAACACACAGACTTTTTAATGTGCTTTAGGCAGGCAGAACATCACCCTGATGCGTTTCGGCCGTTGAGTGTGGCCTTGTTCACAGGTGAGGTAAATCACAGAGGGTGAGATCACACATTTTGAATCCAAGTGGTCACGTGACACATTGCAGAACTACTGTTCCCAGAATGCACCTATATTACGGTTGCACATTGTGTTAGATATACAAGTATAGCTAAATAGCATTCTTGTCCTACAGTTCGCAACTAATATACAACCTGATGTTAAAGACTGTGATATTGTTGGAATCATGCTCAATGGCATCTTTTCTCACAGTATTGTCCAAGTGCATTTGTAATGTTCGAACTGTGCCGTGCACTGGATATAGCAGTTTCCCTCACTGTGTTAGATCTTCAAAATGTGCTGCCAGAAAATATAATGCTGTCCTTGCACTTCAAGCACACGTGGGTTCAAGTCGGCAAGAGGAGACGTCACTCCTCCTGTATTCCCTTACACGCCGCAATGCAAAATTCCTTTGGGTAATCCATTCTGGTTGCGAAAAGGGCGTGCAGGACATGCTCCCCAAATTTAATCCAACTAAACTTTCTCCAACCAAAGGAAGCCCCAATCCATGCAGGTCGGCTTCGCAGCAACGGGCGTGGAGCATCCCGTCATCTGGTACATCCACACAACAAAAGAAGAGAAGCCCGACTTGGAAACACACAGGATTTTTAATGTGCTTTAGGCAGGCAGAACATCACCCTGACGCGTTTCGGCCGTTGGGTGTGGCCTTGTTCAAAGGTGAGGTAAATCACAGAGGGTGAGATCACACATTTTGAATCCAAGTGGTCACGTGACACATTGCAGAACTACTGTTCCCAGAATGCACCTGTATTACTGTTGCACATTGTGGTAGATATACAAGTATCGCTAAATAGCATTCTTGTCCTACAGTTCGCAACTAATATACAACCTGATGTTAAAGACTGTGATATTGTTGGAATCATGCTCAATGGCGTCTTTTCTCACAGTCTTGTCCAAGTGCATTTGTAATGTTTGAACTGTCCCGTGCACTGAATATAGCAGTTTTCCTCACTGTGTGAGATCCTCAAAATATGCTGCCAGAAAATATAATGCTGTCCTTGCACTTCAAGCACCCGTGGGTTCAAGTCGGCAAGAGGAGACGTCACTCCTCCTGTACTCCCTCACACGAGCAATGCAAAATTCCTTTGGGTAATCCATTCTGGTTGCGGAAAGGGCGTGCGGGACATGCTCCCCAATTTAATCCAACCAAACTTTCTCCAACCAAAGGGAGCCCCCATCCCTGCAGGGCGGCTTCGCAGCAACGGGCATGGAGCATCCCGTCATCTGGCACATCCACACAACAAAAGAAGCGAAGCCCAACTTGGAAACACACAGGCTTTTTATTATGCTTTAGGCAGGCAGAACATCACCCTGATGCGTTTCGGCCTTTGGGTGTGGCCTTGTTCACAGGTGAGGTAAATCACAGAGGGTGAGATCACACATTTTGAATCCAAGTGGTCACGTGACACATTGCAGAACTACTGTTCCCAGAATGCACCTGTATTACTGTTGCACATTGTGGTAGATATACAAGTATCGCTAAATAGCATTCTTGTCCTACAGTTCGCAACTAATATACAACCTGATGTTAAAGACTGTGATATTGTTGGAATCATGCTCAATGGCGTCTTTTCTCACAGTCTTGTCCAAGTGCATTTATAATGTTCGAACTGTCCCGTGCACTGGATATAGCAGTTTCCCTCACTGTGTTAGATCCTCAAAATGTGCTGCCAGAAAATATAATGCTGTCCTTGCACTTCAAGCACCCATGGGTTCATGTTGGCAAGAGGAGACGTCACTCCTCCTGTACTTGCTAACACGCCGCAATGCAAAATTCCTTTGGGTAATCCATTCTGGTTGCGAAAAGGGCGTGCGGGACATGCTCCCCAATTTAATCCAACCCAACTTTCTCCAACCAAAGGGAGCCCCCATCCCTGCAGGGCGGCTTCGCAGCAACGGGCATGGAGCATTCAGTCATCTGGCACATCCGCACAACAAAAGAAGCGAAGCCCGACTTGGAAACACACAGGCTTTTTAATGTGCTTTAGGCAGGCAGAACATCACCCTGACGCGTTTCGGCCGTTGGGTGTGGCCTTGTTCACAGGTGAGGTAAATCACAGAGGGTGAGATCACACATTTTGAATCCAAGTGGTCACGTGACACATTGCAGAACTACTGTTCCCAGAATGCACCTGTATTACTGTTGCACATTGTGGTAGATATACAAGTATCGCTAAATAGCATTCTTGTCCTACAGTTCGCAACTAATATACAACCTGATGTTAAAGACTGTGATATTTTTGGAATCATGCTCAATGGCGTCTTTTCTCACAGTCTTGTCCAAGTGCATTTGTAATGTTTGAACTGTCCCGTGCACTGAATATGGCAGTTTTCCTCACTGTGTGAGATCCTCAAAATATGCTGCCAGAAAATATAATGCTGTCCTTGCACTTCAAGCACCCTTGGGTTCAAGTCGGCAAGAGGAGACGTCACTCCTCCTGTACTCCCTCACACGCGCAATGCAAAATTCCTTTGGGTAATCCATTCTGGTTGCGGAAAGGGCGTGCGGGACATGCTCCCCAATTTAATCCAACCAAACTTTCTCCAACCAAAGGGAGCCCCCATCCCTGCAGGGCGGCTTCGCAGCAACGGGCATGGAGCATCCCGTCATCTGGCACATCCACACAACAAAAGAAGCGAAGCCCAACTTGGAAACACACAGGCTTTATATTATGCTTTAGGCAGGCAGAACATCACCCTGATGCGTTTCGGCCTTTGGGTGTGGCCTTGTTCACAGGTGAGGTAAATTACAGAAGGTGAGATCACACATTTTGAATCCAAGTGGTCACGTGACACATTGCAGAACTACTGTTCCCAGAATGCACCTGTATTTCTGTTGCACATTGTGGTAGATATACAAGTATCGCTAAATAGCATTCTTGTCCTACAGTTCGCAACTAATATACAACCTGATGTTAAAGACTGTGATATTGTTGGAATCATGCTCAATGGCGTCTTTTCTCACAGTCTTGTCCAAGTGCATTTATAATGTTCGAACTGTCCCGTGCACTGGATATAGCAGTTTCCCTCACTGTGTTAGATCCTCAAAATGTGCTGCCAGAAAATATAATGCTGTCCTTGCACTTCAAGCACCCATGGGTTCATGTTGGCAAGAGGAGACGTCACTCCTCCTGTACTCCCTAACACGCTGCAATGCAAAATTCCTTTGGGTAATCCATTCTGGTTGCGAAAAGGGCGTGCGGGACATGCTCCCCAATTTAATCCAACCCAACTTTCTCCAACCAAAGGGAGCCCCCATCCCTGCAGGGCGGCTTCGCAGCAACGGGCATGGATCATTCCGTCATCTGGCACATCCGCACAACAAAAGAAGCGAAGCCCGACTTGGAAACACACAGGCTTTTTAATGTGCTTTAGGCAGGCAGAACATCACCCTGACGCGTTTCGGCCGTTGGGTGTGGCCTTGTTCACAGGTGAGATAAATCACAGAGGGTGAGATCACACATTTTGAATCCAAGTGGTCACGTGACACATTGCAGAACTACAGTTCCTCGAATGCACCTGTATCACTGTTGCACATTGTGGTAGATATACAAGTATCGCTAAAAAGCATTCTTGTCCTACAGTTCGCAACTAATATACAACCTGATGTTAAAGACTGTGATATTGTTGGAATCATGCTCAATTCATCTTTTTTCACAGTCTTGTCCATGTTGTGCATATGTAATGTTCAAACTGTCCGTGCACTGGATATAGCAGTTTCCCTCACTGTGTTAGATCCTCAAAATGTGCTGCCAGAAAATATAATGCTGTCCTTGCACTTCAAGCACCCGTGTGTTCAAGTCAGCAAGAGGAGACGTCCCTCCTCCTGTACTCCCTTACACGCTGCAATGCAAAATTCCTTTGGGTAATCCATTCTGGTTGCGAAAAAGGCGTGCAGGACATGCTCCCCAATTTAATCCAACCAACCTTTCTCCAACCAAAGGGAGCCCCCATCCCTGCAGGGCGGCTTAGCAGCAACGGGCATGGAGCATCCCATCATCTGGCACATCCACACAACAAAAGAAGCAATGCAACGTCCTGGGATTCATGAGAGCTTGTCGGAGGCCCTGCCCCTGATTTCCACCACTCTGCAAACACGACTGCTAGTTAAAAAACCATAGAAATGCACTGTAAAATCTAAAGGTTACAGGGGCGTTATAGTTAGGAAATAGAATGTTACAAACCTTAGAAATGCACTTAAAAAACCAAAGATTACAGGGATGTTATAGTTAGGAAATAGCATTTTAAAAAAACCTTAGAAATTCACTGAAAACAAACAAAGATTACAGGGAATTTATAGTTAGGCTAGGATTTCACTCGTATGAAGCTAGTGAAATTCAGCAGTTATAGTTACCTAAGCTAACTATAACTTATGCCTGCACAACGCACTACTTATGACCTCACATATTACATCACTCATGACATGGTCAGTGCCATCACTCATGACATCACTGACAACATCTCAAATGACATCACTGATGAAATCACCAATGACATCATCCACAGAACCACTCACACACCCACTCACACCCCCATACATCCACTTACATACCCAGTCACAGACCCATACCAGTGCTCATAGACCCACTCTTCCATAGAGGGACTCACACACACACTCACTCACTCATACAGCCACTCACATAACCATTCACTCACTCATACAGCCACTCATACAACCAGTCACTCACACGTACAGCAACTCACATAGACTCACACTCACCCACACAGCTACTCAGATACCCACTCACCCATACAAGCACTCACACACTCGCTCATGCCCACTCAACTACTTACATACCCATTCTCACATCCATACAAGCACTCACACATCCACTCATTCACCCACACAGCTATTCACACAGACATTTAGGCCCTGATTACGAGTCTGGCAATCAGAGGACTTCCAGGCTCATGGGGGTGCGGCGTTGGCGGTCCAGCCACCGCCGCACTGATGGTCTGACCGCCCTTCTAGGACTTTGGCTGTCAGACTGCCATTGCACCACCGCAACTGCCAGGGAACTGCATTCCCTGGTGGTCTTGCAGCAGTCTGAGGGTTGCAATATGCTTGGTGGTGCCCTGAGGCACTACCAAGCATATTACAACTTTCATCACTGCCAGCGGTGTCATGGAGGTTCTCCTTCCATGTAACTGCTGGCAATGAAGAAAGCTCTTGCCCCTGTGCACAAGGGGGCAAGCAGGGGGGCACATGTTGTACACCCCCAGTTCCTACACAGGAAGGAATGCACAAAATGGTGCATTCCTGCCTGTGCATGAACGTGCACAGGCGGTCCCACAGCGGTGCTGTTTAAGGCTCACAAGTAGCCTTTAAACAGCACAGCCGCAGGACCACCACTCTGCCTGCCCGCCAAACCACAAAATTACTTGTAACTAGCAGGCAGGCAGTGGTGAGTTTTGGTGGTCTTGGAGCAGGGCAGAGGCATGCTGCCCACTCTAGGACTGCTGACACTCATAATCGGGCCCTTACTCTCCAATATAGCCACTCACACACCAATTCACTTAACCAAACACGCACCCATACAGCCACTTACACACTGAGTCATTCACTCATAAATCCATTCACACATCCACTCACTCATAGTCACTACATACCAATTTACCCACCCATAGAGACACTCACACAACCACTCACTCACCCACACAGCCACTAACACACCCACTCATTCACCAATACAACCACTCACACAGCATCTCCCTCGCAGCTACTCACACACCCGCTGATACACCCATACAACCACTCACATACCCATGCACACAATGATACAGTCACACAGCCACTCACATAATATATGCAGAAGTAGTATCGCTCAGTAGAAGTACACCTAGTATACTAATTTAACTTTTGTAGTAGGTTTGTATATACGTTTAACACCCATAAACTCTTAAAAACACACTCACTCATCAGTGATGTCATTTGAGATGTAATCAGTGATGTCACTGACCATGTCATGAGTGATGTAATTTGTGAAGTCATAACCAGGGCATTGCGGTGCGTAAGTTGTAGTTAGTTAAGGTAACTATAACTGCTGAATTTAACTAGTTTTGTAGAAGTGAAATCTTAACCTAACTCTAACGTATGTAACATTTTGTTTTCTTAAGTGAATTTCTAAGGTTTTTCAAAATGTATTTCCTAAATATAGCGTCCCTGTAACCTTTGGTATTTTTAAGTGAATGAATGAATATATATATATATATATATATATATATATATATATATATCATCTTTTGCCGCTTGACTTCATTCCCCATCTCCGAAATGTTTAAAGCAGGCGCGGACCACGTTTTTGTGCAACAGTTCGTTTATTAACTTTCCTTTAGTCGGCCATGACGCGTTTCGGTCCCTCCTGGACCTTGATCACATGACGATATATATATGCAGCAGAAGCTCCCTCGAGCAGAAAGGAAGAGGCCACACGGGGAATCCAATTTGGAGGCTTTATTGGAACAACAGGTAAGCATTATGCATTTCGGCCGGTAGGACCTTCCTCAGATGCCGCTGTTGATGAGGAACACAGTCTCACCCTCACTTTAAATGTTCTTGCAGTCCTCTCATTGGTGAGAATAGGCACCATCCCCCAATCATGTGATCACCCACCATAAGCAGCACTGTAGGCACTGCATCTCCCAAAATGAATCTCTGTTGGGACGGTGTTGTGTGGGGAAATTGAAATGAATCCCTGTGGACGGGTGTCTTGCAAGGTGAGGCGCTGTGTGCCAAATTACAGTCCTTAAGCCTCCTTGGGTCCCCGCATACGCTCCAACCCCGAAGGCGCAAGTACGCCGGGCCGCGAGATGACTATGGTTTAGTCAAACTCACTGTGCAGTTACAAGCCGCCACTGGCGGCAGCCCTTGCAGAACTCACACTCCGAGGTGGGCTGGTGCCGGTCCAATACCTTGGAAAAACGAACTGCAGAAGCAGGAACCAGAATAGCGACCAGCCAGCTTGACGGAACGGGGCCTCTTGACACGCCTCTGGCAGACGTGAAACATGCAGCAGAACCTCCCTCGAGCAGAAAGGAAGAGGCCACAGGGGGAATCCAATTTGGAGGCTTTATTGGAACAACAGGTAAGCATTATGCATTTCGGCCGGTAGGGCCTTCCTCAGATGCCGCTGTTGATGAGGAACACAGTCTCACCCTCACTTTAAATGTTCTTGCAGTCCTCTCATTGGTGAGAATAGGCACCATCCCCAATCATGTGATCACCCACCATAAGCAGCACTGTAGGCACTGCATCTCCCAAAATGCATCTCTGTTGGGACGGTGTTGTGTGGGGAAATTGAAATGAATCCCTGTGGATGGGTGTCTTGCAAGGTGAGGCGCTGTGTGCCAAATTACAGTCCTTAAACCTCCTTGGGTCCCCGCATACGCTCCAACCCCGAAGGCGCAAGTACGCCGGGTTGCGATATGACTATGGTTTAGTCAAACTCCCTGTGCAGTCACAAGCCGCCACTGGCGGCAGCCCTTGCAGAACTCACACTCCGAGGTGGGCTGGTGCCGGTCCAATACCTTGGAAAAACGAACTGCAGATATATATAGTACTCCAGCTGATGATTCTCTAATCAGGGAACAAGGTTTGAATGTATACGAAAGGCCAGAGACACCATTCAAGCCCAGGTTGGTCTTTTTACCTATGGTTCCAAACAACTCTATAGATCTATTTGCAGATCTGGTGGTACAAGATCTAAAGGAATTGCATGTTAAGCAAGATTGTAATGTATTGACAGATCCATCAGAGATAGGGTATAAGAGTCTGGTGACTAAGTTGCGTTCATGACCTGATATAGTAGTAAGGCAGGCAGACGAAGGCGGAAATATAGTACTTTGGCCGCTTGCTATGTATCAGGAAGAGTCAATTAAATGACAGTCAATGCTATTTGAAAATTGATAAAGGTACACTCCAAGATGTCACAATGAAATTCCATCTAGATTTGTCGCAATGGAAAGCAGCATACATAAATGTGCCACCAGGCCATCCAAACATATCGGCCATTGGAAGCTTATTTGAAAACACCTCAAAATACCTTGATTACTTTTTACAGGACTCAGTTAAAATGTTGTCATCCTACACTAAAGATACGGGGGATTTTCTGAAGAAAATATATGACATTGATTGGGAGAAAGACTATGTAATGATGACCTTGGATGTCCCCTCCCTGTATATAAGTATTTCACACACGGATGGCATTAGGACAGTCCAGTATTTTTTGAGTTCTCGGCCATTAACTCTATACAAACACACTGAAATGCTGTTGAGCATGTTAGGGTGGTGTCTACGTGACAACATATTTTTCTTTGGAACAGATCTTTATCGACAAATGAAAGGGACAACCATGGGCACCTGCTTCACCCCCAGCTATGCAAATCTGCATATGGTCTGATGGGAGGAGCAGGTGCTGGCAACCCAGTATGCCCAAGAGATGACAGAAAATGTGGTCCTTTGGTCACGTTATATTGATGACCTTTTTATAATATGGCGAGGTAACAAGTTGACAGCATAGGACTTTGTGAAGAGACTAAATAGGAATAAATTGAATTTGCACTTCACGTCTCATCTCAGTGAAAGGGAAGTACAGTTCTTGGATTTAACGATTTACGTAGCAGATGGAAAACTACAAACTAAAACTTTTTGAAAGAGCACTGCAGGAAATACTGTACGGCATGCTCATAGTTGCATTCCTCTGGAATTAAAGAACAGTATGCCTTACGCAGAGAATTTGCATATGAAAAGGACCTGTAGCGGTCCGGAGCAGCTTCATAAGGCACAAACAGAATTAAGTGATAGGTTTGAATCACGAGGCTACCACAAGGTTATCCTGAAAAAGGCCAAGAATAAAGCAAATTTAAAACCCAGGGAACACCTAATTTTTACAGATAAGAACAAAAAAGATCCACCAAACCATTTAGATCAAAAATTTCATTTAATTACTGGGTATAGCAGGCAGCATCACAAGATTAGAGCCATTTTTCAGAAGCATTGGGATTTTAGTGCGCAGTGATCCCACACTAGGGCCGAAAATACAAAACAGACCACTTATCACTTTTCGCAAAGCAAGTTCGATGAGGCAAAATCTTGTGAATAACAGTCCCGGCAAACAGCAACAAGAAATATGGCTGAGAAGGAGTAAGGATTGAGGTGATGTCATAAATGCAAAGCTTGCAATTATGGTGTCAACACTACAGAAGTGCCTGTACCCTTTTCTGAAAGGAAGTAGAAGATCATGAAACCTCTGAATTGTAAAAGTGAGTTTGTTGTATATGCTCTAAGATGTAGTTGTTTGAAGCTCTATATAGGCAGTACCACTTTGTGTGCACATCAACGCATCTTACAACACATTAGGGCTACCAAAAATAAAGATCAGACATACCTAGTAGCGAGGCATTTTGAACAGATACATGAAAGTAATATTAAGGATTTGGAATATTTTGTGTTGGATCTGGTGCCAAACAGAATAAGGGATAGAAATAGAGAAAAATATCTGAGACAGCTGGAATCTAGACATATTCTACGATTCAATTCCTAGATCCCCAATGGCCTCAAGACTGAAGAAGATCTGCATGTCGACTTATGAGTTAAATAATAAGGCCACTATACGTGAGTTCTTTAGATAATATGGTTTCAATCTCAATGAAATTGTCTTTGATATTCACTATTTAAGTCCAATCCTGTACATAGAGTTTTATCTAAGTTTCCAAGAGTTTCACATTAATTATCTGCACGGCACTTTAGCACTAATTAGGTTTGTTTAAAAACAGTAGGAATTTTAGATACATTTTAAACAATGAATATTTAAGATTTATCTTTTATATACATCAGTCAACTTACAATGTGCACTTGCACTGTATGATGTTGTGATTACATTAGGAGAAATGCTGAGTCACTAGGCATCCATGCGGTTAAGTCTGTTTTCAAGGAAATGTAAGACTATATTATGTTGTTTGTGTAATGATGAATTCTGCAAAATAGGCACAGTGGTGTTAAATAACAACCCACACATTTACGAACTAACCGCGGAGCCTTTTCCCGATGATATGAATGTATACTCAATAATTGTTGTTTTTTCTAATTCCATACTGGCACAGGGTCCATTGTAATGTTTGTTAAGATTTGTTAACAAAACTGGCACAAGTCACTTTTTTTTTAAAGATTGTACAATAGAAAAATTGCACGTGTCACTTTAAATGTTTTGAAACTCTATGTGGAAGTATAAATGTAATCTAAAATGGTGGTGAAAATAGGTTTGACAAAGACTGCAGCAGCGGTTCAAACACGTTACCTGTGTTTGTAGGCACAATAAAGTCGATACTAGTGAGCCCGAGCGTGCTGGAGCCTGTTTTTATTTGTGAACAGGGACGTTGAGGATATATATATAAACAAAAACATAATATAAATTGTAATAAAATAAACTATACAATTTTACATTTAATACATATACCATTCCCGCTACAATTTATACAAAAGTAGGCAAAGTGTTGGACTAAGGAGCGATAAGATTTACTGCTCCCACTTCACACAATGCAACTGTAGGAAAACTGTTACATTACACAGTGGTAAAATTTACTATTCCCACTGCATTCAGCGTAACAGTAGGGTAATTCTGAATTTGCGGAGGGGTACATTTTACTATTTCCACTACAGTCAGTGCAACAGTAGGCAAAGTGTTGGATTGCGGAGGGGTACAATACTATTCTCACTCCAGTCATTGCAACAGTAGGAAAAATGTGTTGGATAGCGGAGGGGTATATTTTACTATTTCCACTACAGTCAGTGCAACAGTAGGCAAAGTGTTGGATTGCGGAGGGGTACAATATAATATTCTCACTCCAGTCATTGCAACAGTAGGAAAAATGTGTTGGATAGCGGAGGGGTAAAGATTACTATTCCCACACCAGTCAGTGCAACAGTAGGGAAAGTGTTGGATTGCGGAGGGGTAAAGATTACTATTCCCACTCCAGTCAGTGTAACAGTAGGGAAAGAGTTATATTGCGGAGGGGTAAAACTCACTATTCCCACTCCAGTCACTACAACAGTACGCAAAGTGTTGGATTTCGGAGGGGTAAAATTCACTATTCCCACTCCACTAAGTGCAACAATAGGGGAAGTGTTGGATGGCGGGGGGGTTAAAATGTACTATTCCCACTCGAGCCAATGCAAGAGTAGGGAAAGTGTTGGATTGTTGGCAGGGTAAAATGTGCTATTCCCACTACACTCAGTGCAATAATAGAGAAATTGTTGGATTATGGAGGGTTAAAATGTACTATTCCCACTCCAGTCAGTGCAACAGTAGGGAAAGTGTTGGATTGTGGAGGGGTAAAATGTACTATTCCCACTCCAGTCAGTGCAACAGTAAGTAAAGTGTTGGATTGAAGAGGGGTAAAACTCACTATTCCCACTCCAGTCACTACAATAGTACGCAAAGTGTTGGATTTCGGAGGGGTAAAATTTACTATTCCCACTCCACCAAGTGCAACAATAGGGGAAGTGTTGGATGGCGGAGGGGTTAGAATTTACTATTAACACTTCAGCCAATGCAACAGTAGGGAAAGTGTTGGATTGCGGAGGGGTAAAATGTACTATTCCCACTCCACTCAGTGCAATAATAGAGAAAGTGTTGGATTACGGAGGGTTAAAATTTACTATTCCCACTCCAGTCAGTGCAACAGTAGGGAAAGTGTTGGATTGTGGAGGGGTAAAATGTACTATTCCCACTCCAGTCAGTGCAACAGTAAGTAAAGTGTTGGATTGTGGATGGGTAAAATGTACTATTCCCACTCCAGTCAGTGCAACATTAGAAACAAACTAATTAACTGCACCATAATAAAATATTTTCCAAGACATAGTAAACAATTAAAAAAAGAAATATGTTAAAAAAGAAATATACATATATATGCATATATTTTTAAATAAATATGTATTAAATTATTAAACACATATCAGAAATTATTACAAATATTATTATAATTAAAATACAAAACTATATTCTCAAAATAATAGCACCTAATAAATACAATATTATTTACGTTTAAAAACACAACACAATTAACATATCCAATAATATATACATAATTAAAACAAAATAATTACCTATTTTTACATTTGTTATTACTTAAGTAATAATAATAACCCCGCATTTCTAAAGCACAAACTAATCACCCCTAAGGGTCTCAAGGTGCTGGGGGCCGTCGGGAAGATTAAGCGAGCTATTGCCCAGAGTCACATGGTGCTGGGCTAAGCTGGCGCGGGCCCTGGGTATCGAACCGTGAACCACGTCCTTCGGAGTCAGCCGCCCTGGCCGCTGCGCCAGGGCGGCTGACTCCGCTATACTCCGTTATACTTCAACAAAGTACAAAGCACATATCTAAAAGTCATTATTAAAATAATGTTATGTACACATGTTAAATAATTAAATATTAGCTAAAATATTAATAATAAATATTTATTCCTAAAATAATTGTAGTTAATTGCCACCCCACGCTTTATCCATACAAATATATCAACACACACCAAGTATATAAATATAAAAATTATTATTTTCATCATTTTCATAATTAAATCTCAATTAAACATTTATTATTAATTAATTAATAATAAATGATTAATATGTAATTAACTTCCCACCATTTACTCCTACAAATTCAACTGACACCTAATATATAATATATAAAACAATGTATTTACATAGTTAACATAATTATTTATCATTTCTATAATTATTTTATTATTTAGTATACTTAATTTCCTACACACCCTTTACACATACAAAACCAACAACTCACACCCCAAAAAAACATTTAATCTATTACACACTTTGCATAATTATTTGACATTTAAAGAATTAATATTATTTAAAAATTAATTATTGGGAAAAAATTAATTATTAAATAATTCTAATTTAGGGCCTGATTATGATTGAGTAAATGAGTTTAAAACCTTTGTTCTAGCCACAGGATTACCCCCCTCTAAAAGAATCCCATCTTTCCATATTGGAAGTCGAAAAGTGGAAGTAGTAGAGACTTTTCCCTACCTAGGGGTATCTTTTGACAATAAACAATCTTGGTCACATATGGTGAATAACAGGGCATTAATAATGGAGCAAACAATGGTTGCGATTTCCAGTTTTATCAAGAAATTGGGCTCAAAACCCATCGCCACCATAAAAAAGATAGTGCTAAAACAATCTAGGCCACAACATATGGGGCAGGTCTGTGGGGAACAGCATCAATAGATTCTCTCCAAAAGTTAGAGGATGGTTTTTTCAAGAGGATAGTTTCTCTCCCTGGTTCATTTTCTAACTATGTCTGCCACTTACCCTACGTGACTGACATTATAAGACTTGCCCCTATTATGTTATGGCACTCAATATGGAAAAGAGACACAGTAGACCCAACTCAGACTATCATAAAAAATTGTCTGTTACTGGATAAGGTACAGAAAATTGTCTGGTTGCAGTATGTTAAATCTACGCTGTTATCCTTAGGTGTTCCTGAATTATTTACAAATCCGAGTTCCTGCTCTAAATTTCCAAAACATTTACTCAAAGTACTATTTCTAGCAAAGGCAGGCTATGAAAGAAAGGAAAGGTATCATGCAAAATCCGTTGTAATGTTGTACCAACTGACTCCGCACCCAATGGAGGGCAAGTAGTTAGGAATTTACAGCACAGATTCGTTCTTCTGAGGTTTCGCATATATTTAATTCCTTTGATGCTGGGTTTCCCTGCTAAGAAGTACTCCTTTACTGATCTGACACCCTGCCCTTGTGATACTTCCGCTGAACAATCTGACCTTCATGTCTTTTTTTTCCGTCACTTTTATAAAGAACAAAGATCTAGATATATTCTACCGTTTTTAAAACGATATATATTTGCACAATGTCTTATTGCCCTGTTTTTCATGAAAAAGCTTAATGATCCCTTTGTCTGTTTCTCTGTCGCCTCATTTCTTTGGGCTTGTAATCGAAGGAGACAATCAATAAAATTAAGAGTTGTCTAAATTTTAATAACTAATTAACTGTGCTTATACATCATTTAGGAAATTATCGTTTTGGCTGTAATTAATTTTTAGTTATATACTAATTGTAATTTTTGTAGGCAATTGTGAATTTGCACTGTGTTCACTTTACTGATTAACGACATCACATATATAAACTCTGTATATTGCAAATTGTTATATTTGAAGTGCCATTGATTAGGGCTTGTAATAGGTACTTTTAATATTTATTTATTTATTTATTTCCCAGTAGATTTTATGGTCAGAAAAAATATTTTGATGTTTGTACTTTTATGATCTATGCTCTTTAACTAGATCGAATAAAGTTGTTTTGTTGATTGTTGTTGTTGATAGCGGTTGGACTTTCGTCCGACCGCCATTCTGGTGGGGAATGGGACTGCCTGACAAGCTCTCGGCGGTCCCACAATAGTAATTACAATGTGACCGCCTTCAAGGTGGTCGCAAAGTGTATCTTTTGTATTGCGGTGTGTGCTGCGGGCTGCAGCACACGCCGCAGTACAAAAAGTACACTTTGTGCATATCCCTGCACTAAGTTGCAGGCACCATGTGGTGCATGCTAGATGGTGCAGGGATATGTAGGGGGGCACAATAGGGGCCCCCAGAGGGGAAGGGGGGCCCGCTATGGGCCCTCAAAGTCCCTTTCCGCCAGCCTTTTCATGGCGGGTTAACCACCATGAAACGGCCGGCGGAAAAGGACATTGTAATCCCTATGGCGTTGCCTGAGCAGGCACCACTACTGTTGTAGGGATACAACTTCCTGCGATGCAGCGACGGGCTCCTTGAGCCCGTCGTATGCGTGACGGTTGGTCTCTCCGACCGCCAGACATCCGCCCGCCATCCTAATGTGGCGGGCGGTAAACACTATTACGATGGCGGTGGGACTGCCGCCTGGCGGTCTCACCATCATCGTAATCAAGCTCTCAGTTACATCCCACCCTATATCCCATATAAAACCCACAACTCGCTCCTAAGATTTAACATAACAAAAATGTATTTACTCAATTAACATAATTAATTATCAATTAAATAATTACTATTAATTAAAAACGAATTATTAATTAATTATAATTAAATTACTTCCCAACCTGTATCCCTATAAACCCACAACCCGCTACAGTACTGAAAATCAAAAAAATGTATTACAATTAATTGAATAACTACTACAAATTTAACAACTATATTAAAAAACATAAACATAAAAATTATACAAAACATTTACAACATATACATTAAATTATATACTAGAATGCTTAACAATAATTAAAACACTTTATTAACAACTATATTTTTGTAAACGATAATAATTACTTAAATATTTTCAAAATCAATATTACTTACCTTAAATCGATATTCTTGTCAACGATATTCTTGCAGACGATATTACCATATCATGATATTTTGGTAACACAATATTTTTGTTTCGATATTTTGTCTGAATACCCCCTTTCTTAATAAAAGTAGTTTGGTGATTAGACGGTCTCTTTTGTAATAGTAGTGCTCTAGGTGAGAAGGATCTTGTTTAATTGGAATTTTTTAAAAAATAGACAGTATGGATTCATTTTCTATTTACTTGCACTTACTATATGCAGCTTGAGTCAAGCAGAAAGTATTGTATGCAGCCCTGCCAAGTGCCACGCATCCAGTGTTAAACTAACACATATTAGAAATATTTTTACCATTATTGTGCAAAATAGGTCACACATATAAGGTGAGTTGAGCCGACATCCTGAAAGCGCTTTCATTTAATGTCTCCATGCTCCCTAACAAGCACATTATCTGCCTCGTAATTCGGGCACTAGTTTGTGGGATCGTACTCCCTTAGTGTGTCTCGTGCACTGCTGCTCACATCAGGTTGTGTGTTATGACTATCTCTCCCAGTGCCAGCCACCGAATAGGACCTTGACTCAGAACCCATAACTCACCACGCACTGCGCCAGCTAAGGTAAGGCTTCTCTGATCTCTCTGAGAGACCTATGACAGCTTAGCTGAGTCATCAAAGCCTTGAAACTTCCTTCCCTTTCCTCTTTGGGCGTTTGGGCTAAATGCAGACTTACTCTCCACTGGGCAGGACTGCAGAAGGCTTCTCCTGGCTTAGCATATCCACCGCTAAGATCCTTCGCTCTTCTTGCCAGCTTGTAGACAGATGTGATCATTTAGAAACAGGTGGTACATCAATAATCAGCAGAGAGATCAGCTGGCGAACTAAGTTTATCTGACAGTGTCTGACCACAGGCAGCTATTCAGTGCAACAAGCATGTCAACACTAGTGCAGCATGAGGAACTCAGGCAAAATCTCTAGAATCACTTCAGTAACCACTGGTAATTACTTGGGGCCGTATCCCAGTTCATCTTTATTTTGCATACCATGCACCTCAGTTTGGACTCCGCCATATTCAAATCAGTCTTGACACTGCTTTAATTGGAACAGTGCAGCCCAAACTGCCAGGCCAGGTCCTCCGTGAACCGGAAACAAGCAACCCAAGACCGGTATCCCCTTGATTGAAGCTCTTGAGTGGGGTTAACTTGGTTTCAGTTGAGCAGGACCAAGGTTAATTAGCATATAGCTGGGTCTAATGTGAGGTGGCACGATGGGCAAAAACCGATGGACTGGGAAGTGACCTGAGTAATTATCAGAGGCTGAGATTAATTCAAGCATTCCATCTAACACTTTTTTGAATGCTAAACATTGTTAATTAAAAATACTTTCTGATTTATTCACCGCATGAAAGAGAGAAATGGGAAATACATTATCTATTGCTGAGTGACATGCATTTCAAGTTACTTTTTAATTTTCCAAAATCAGTGACACCAAAGTAATGCAGTATCTAGAGGCTTTTTGGCTAAAGACACTGTATGGGCGATGGTGGCAGGTGCCCTTTTGGGAAAATGTTACCAGTCCTGAAGAGTTCACACTTGAATAATTCTTGCTGTTTATAAGGCAAGACCTATGCTATGGGGAAATGATGACATTTCACTGCATGGGTCATTGATTAAATTTGCAATATAGGGCCTCATTACGATGTCGGGCGGAAAGCCACCGCCCGACAGTTAGAATTTCGATTACAATGTTTGCAGCCGGATTGTAAACCGTGGGGTGCCTGCCACAGGGTGCAGGGTTTTACAGACAAACCCCATTTCCCCATTGGAGCCTGCATTGTCGGTGGAACACGGGCTCCCATAGGGAACAGTGGGATTCCGACCAAAGAGTGTTCAGTCGCATCGCAATCGGTTGGGCAGTTCCCGAATCCGAGACGGTGTCGGGCGCAAAGTTTCCACCCCACATTGTAATGAGGCCCATAGTGTCACTCAATGTTTTACACCTAAGACTGGGAAATATCACACGTTACCACAATTCATATAAGTGCCACACGCAGCAGTCTGGAAACTTGGCAGCCCTGTGTGCATACATAAATTTGGGCATTTTGGCATGCCTATCCATTGTTGTTAACTAATCACCTAGGTTGTGAGGAACCAAATAATTAAATAGGTTTTCACTAATGTCTTTTTATTCCTTTAATAGGATCCTTAACAAGATGGCAGCACCATCAGGCAACGGAGTGTTTGTGGTGACGCAGTACATCCCCGCTGCTAGTTCCAGCCCAGTCCACCAGGGGTCACTGACGAGCCAAACACCATGCTTCCTGCAGAAGTTCATTAAAGGAGAACCAAAGGCTTTGGGAGTAATTTATTTATGATTGCCATAGCTCAGTCATGCTTAGCAGAAAATGCCAGCTAATTTCAATTATTTACAAGGCAAACAATTTACTTTAAATTACTGTTTTAAATATGCACTTGAAGCTTCCCCTTAGAAAACGTGGTCCACTGTCTTGAAATGTACATGATCTGGGCATGGTAATGTGTTACCTTATGTTCTCTTTCCTCCCCTCTTTTATAGAACAGACATTGAACCATTAGCTTTAGTCACTCTATGGTCTGTATCGCATGTGAGTGAGCACTGCAAGTTCTATACACCATTTTAGGGTGACTCATGTCTTAAGTAGTTGAAGAGCTGGGGCTGTGCTGTTTTAGCACCTTGTACCGTGGTAAATGGTTGCTTGTCTCTTGAACTTTAAAAGAATGTGCTGCATTTAACTGCAAATATAGTGGCATTTGTTGACATACCTAAGTATATAATAGAACATAAAACAATACCATGCACACAGCAAAATAACAACATAGTTAAAACATGATAGGGCAAAACACAACAGGATAGCTAAAACATAAACACAATCACACTACAGTACAACACCGTATTGCATCAATGTGACAAAACCACACAGAAAACAGCAGTACTTATAACAAGGATAATAAATGCAACATAACAACTATGCACATGCATTATTTCCCCACATTACCACCTCCAGAAATTTGCTTTCATAATATGGAGGCAAAAGGTGTTTGCAACAAGTTCTGCATTAACTTACCACTGAGGAAATAAAATAGCTCCATTCAAAAATGTTTTCTTGTCCAGCCCCCTGAGTCCTGGTATACGTCTTGGATGCCCTTTCCCTAACCACTTTTTGACATATTGGAGATGTCATCTCGACAACTGGTCCCAGTACACCTGAGAAGGACACATCTGTAATATACCCAA
The DNA here is from genome assembly GCA_963921515.1 of Calotriton arnoldi. NCBI lineage: Eukaryota > Metazoa > Chordata > Amphibia > Caudata > Salamandridae > Calotriton > Calotriton arnoldi. The sequence continues at coordinate 1,628,516 of CAWUFW010003127.1, read as the reverse complement.
GCGTAACTCTACTTAATATTGGCAGTTTCAAAATTGTAATTTAAAATCTGACTTTACGATTAAGGGGGATTTTTAATTAAAATTTCATAGATAGCAACCATGAAATGCTTATCTGTCCCCAGTCATAAATTAGCACTTATTAAATGTAATAAGGCAACCCAATGTTATCCTATGGGGCAGGTAGGCCTCACAGTACAAACTTAGGAGTGTTTCACTCCTAGGACCTACGCACTTTAAATGTACATGTCCATCTTTTTAGTTACAATGCACCCTGCCCTGTTGGCTACCTATGACCTACCTTAGAGGTGACTTATGTAATAAAAGGGAAAGTTTAGTCTTGGCAAGGGGTTTATATTGTCAAGTTGAATTGGCAGCTTAGCACTGCATTCAGGTTGCAATGCCAGGGCTGGGACATGTTTTAAGGGACTACTGAAGTGGGTGGCACAATACGTGCTGCAGGCCCACTAGTCACATTTAATTTACAGGGCCTGGGTATATGGTATACCACTCTACAAGGGACTTATAAGTAAAATCAATGTGTATATTAGGTGTAAGCCAATCTTACCATGTTTAAAGGGGTCAGCATAAGCACCTTAGAACTGGTTAGCAGTCGTAAAGTGCACAGAGCCCTAAAGCCAACAAAAACCAATTCAGCAAAAAAATGGAGTGTCAAGGCACAGCGTTTGGGGGTGATCCTGCATAGAGGGCCAGGTCCAACGTGAACCCGTCCAGAATAAAGTGTGGGGAGACTAATCAATACCTTGATGGGCTTCCCTGCTTGGGCATTAGAACATGGACACTGCAGAGGCCTGTGCCAGTTCTATGCCCCCTCCGAATTCAGTTGGATCCTTCTTTCCACACTTTCCTGAGCTACTAAACTGAACCCTTCTCCTCAACTTAGGTGTTTTTCACGCAAAACCTAAAAGTACATGTCCTACCTTTCACTTACACAGCGCCCTGTCCTATGGGCTACCTAGGGCCTACCTTAGGGGTGATGTGTAATAAAAGCGGATTTTTAGGCTTGGCAAGGGGTTATAAACGGCAAGTCGTAGTGGCAGTGATATTGCATGCACAGGCTCTGCAGTAGCAGGGTTAAGACATGTTTAAAGGGCTACCTGTGTGCTGTAGTCCCACTAGTAGCATTTAATTTACAGGATTCGGGTACATGTAGTTCACTGTACAAGGGACTTGCATGTAAATTAAATAGGTCAATTTGGTATGAGCCAGTGTTACCATGTTTAAAGGAGAGAGCACATGCACTTTAGCACTGGTTAGCAGTGATAAAGTGCTCAGAGTCCTAAAGCCAACAAAATCAAGGTCAGAAAAAGAGGAGGAGAAAGGAAAGAAAATTGAGGTGACCCTTCTGAGCGGGCCATTTTCCAACACGACCCCCCTCCAACTTAAAGGCAGGGTAGACTAATCAATACCTTGAGGGCTTAGGGCAATAGAAACTAGACAATGGCCCACTACTTCAGGGGAACTTTCCAGTCCTGCGCCTCTGAACCCTCTCTATACTCTCTGGGGCCTCTGAGCTGATCCAGGTGGACCCCATCTGTGTAGCACCTAACCATAACTTGCTCACAGATGCATCACAGTATGCAGACAGTTCCGCCATGGGCAACAAATTGATGTGTCCCATTCCATCCCTTGGATAACAACCCAAACTCAAGGAAAGCTCTGCCCATAAGGACAGCAACCAACAGAGGCCACTGACAGCTGTTAGTATCACAAGCCAGGCCCCAGGCCATCCAGGAATCTTTGACCTCTGAGGTTTTTCAGGGTGAGGGGCAACAATCCTGGGTCTTGAGCAACCTTTTTCCTCTCTCATTCCTACCTTTCCAGGGTAGTAGCCTGGGACTGGTTATTCAGCTCAAGCTAAGCAGAGGTCAGGGCTGAGTCCTTCCTCCCCGCCCCTCCATCTGTGCATCTGTACCCTCTATTTGGGTGTGGTATCCCCAGAAATTCTCACCTTTCAGGGCACCCTGGGTGGCCACACCCTCCTAGCTATTCCATCACCAGTGGCAATTCATTCCCCAGATTACAGTCAATGGGCATCTTGTGACTAGCTATGACCGTTCTCTGGGTCACCTCCCCAACCCACTCCAGGGATATCAGGGTCAGGGGTGGAGAAAGTCCTGCACATGGGCCTGAGTTACCCTCCACTCTTGACCGGTGTATTGTGTTACCATGGCCTGGCTGGCCGCGGTGTCCCTCAGAGCAGTGTTAGGAATCCCATTCACCTTAACCTGGTGGACGTGATGACGCCCACCCTCAGGGATCACCAGCCCACCCTCTGAGTTCACCTCCCAACTAAGGGAGTTTAGGGCATGATCTATCTCCTGCCCCCTGGGAACATCCTACCCCTAAGGCCATATTGGCCATCCCTGTACAGGTCCCACGAGTGGGTGGTTTCTTAGGACAGACAGGGTCCCCCTGCTTGTTTCCTAGCTCAGAGCAATCAAAGCAGTGGGATTGGAAATGGGCGCTCTGGCCCACCACCCACCAGAATCTCCCTCCTTCCTCTCAGAAAGGGCATGGTAACCTTTTCCATGCCCCTTAGTCTGAGACTTGTCTGTGTCTCCCTTGATTTCCCCTCACCCTGCTGGAGGGTAACCTGACACATACTTCTTGGGTTCACCCCCAGGTACCTTTGTTGTCGATATGCTCTAGTGATTCAGAGGTCCCCCTCCTCAGCAAGGTTCCTAGGGTCACTCAGCTTTCTATCTATCAGATATTGGTGCAGGTCTATAAAATCGGTATTAAGCATGTGCTCCCTCAAGTTTAAGTTGAGTAGCCCAACATAATCATTAACCTTGCTGCTACTTACCCAGCCACTCAGTGCTTTGCTGGAGTAGTCTAAGAAGTCAACCCAAGTTGGCCTGGGAGTTTGTGGCTGTCCCTGAACCTCTGCCAGTATTTTTCTGTGTTCAGCCCAAATTTGAAAATAAGTGTGGCTTTCGTGGGGGCATATTCTGTCTGGTCATCTAACTCATGTGTGAGAAGTGTATCCCTCCCACTGTAGGCATGTACTTCCATAAGCTACTCCTAGAACTCTTCTGGAACCATGTGTACCCAGACACAGTGCTTCCTGCCCCATCCAGGGCATCCGCTGGAGTAGAGTTGGGGTCTCCTTGCAGCTCAGGACACAGGACTGGGTCCTCAATATCCTCATCCTCTGAGAGTGCTCCTCTCTCATCATTATCATCATCATCATTTCCTGAGGTTGACTGCAAACTCTGCACTTCCTCCAAGGCTCTGAGGGTTACATGGAGATCCAGTTTGGCAGCCTTCTGCCCCTTCTGCTTAGCACTGCTGAGGGTGTCAGAGTTCCACAGCTCCATCTCCATGGTAAACAAAAGGATAGTAGGGCTCCAAGCTGGTTGCAGAGACAATGCAGTGGTGGCAAGCCCTTCGTGTGAAGGAAGAGCACAGGCTATTCAGTTGCAAGTGGGTCTGTGCCCAGCTCCACCACAGTCCTGCCATCAGATGTCCTATTCTGGCATACCTAATCCCTCTATTGTTTGACTGTCTAGGAGGAATTCAAAATGTCCTAACTGCCAACTACACCCAGTCATGTGACCCAGAGGAGACTGCAGGCACTAAATGGACGAAGGGCAGGAAAATGCCCACTTTCTAAAAGTGGCATTTTCAAAATTATAAGTTAAAATCCGTCTTTACCATTAAAGAGAATTTTTAATTACTTTCATCGATACCAAATGCTTATATGTCCACAGTGAAATGGTAGCACTTATTTAATGTAATATGGCAACACAAGGTTATCCTATGGGACAGATAGGCCTCACAGTAGTGAAAAACGAATTTAGGAGTTTTTCACTAGCAAGACATGTAAAACTTGAAAGTGCATGTACAGCCTTTTAATTATAGCTGCTAACATTTTAGTATAATTAGCATCAACTGGGGGAGAGGTAAGTATTAGGGTTAGACACATTTAATTTACGTATAAGTCCCTTGTAGAGTGGTATACTATGTACCGAGGGCCTGTACATTAAATGCTACTATCCGGCCTGCAGCACATATTATGTCACCCACTTAAGGAGCTCCGTGAAACATGTCTCAGGCCTGCCATTGCATTCTGAATGTGATTTTAAACTGCCAATTCAACTTGGCAATATATCCCCTTGCTAAGCCTTAAACCCCCCTTTTATTGCATATAAGTCACCCCTTAATGTAGGCCCTAGGTAGCCCATAGGGCAGGGTGCATTGTAATTAAAAGTTTGGACGTGTACTGGTAGTGAAAAACTCCTAAATTCATGTTTCACTACTGTAACGACTACTGTAAGGACTGCCTGTTCCATAGGGTAATACTGGGTTGCCATATTACCTATAATAAGTGATAACTTTTAATTTTGAATAGGTAAGCAGTTCATGTTTGATATCTATGAAACTGTAATTAAAAATCTTCTTTATTTGTGAAGTCAGACTTTAAATTACAATTTTGAAAATGCCACTTTTAGAAAGTTGGCATTTTCCTGCCATTTGGTGCCTGCAGCCTGTCCTAGGTCACTTGACTGGGCGTAGTTGGCAGTTGAACTTTGTGACTTCCTCCCTGACACTCACACAATGGAGGGATTAGCTATGCCTGAATAGGCCATCTGCTATCAGGATGGGGCGCAGCTGGGCACAGCCCCACTTGCAACAGAACACACAAAGGGCTTGTCACCACTGCATTGTCCCTGCAGCCAGCCTGGAGCCAGGGCAGGGGAGTCAGGAAATTTCAAGCACTTCACAAAGAAACCTCTAGAAACTTCTCCTCCTTCAAAGAAAGCACCATGTATAAAAAGGAGACCCGGAGAGTCACTCTTCAGTTCACTTTCTTGACCTCTGGAAGGACTCTCGGAAGACTGTCTGTGTCTGAGGCCTTCTGCGCTCTCCACAAGACTCCTTTGCTGCACCAGGAAGGACTGCTTTGCTGCCTGGAGTCTTCCTTGAACCCTTCATCCCCTGAACCCACAACAACTAAAGTGACTCAAAGTGATAGCTTGCTGGCCTACTGTTCAGAACCACAGGGACATAACAGGCTCCCACCAAATTGAATCTGCACCTGGACTCGGACTGAGTGAGTCTTAACCCCCCAAGTGCTGCCTCTCCAGTTTTGGACCCTTGATGGTAGTACTAAAGGTGCCCAGATTGCCAAAATCCAAAACTTGGAACTTAATACATTTTTGGCTAAAAACTGCTCTGAGAACCATGGGAAGACAACGACCAACCTGCTTGTCGATTTGCCCGAGGTACATCGCTGGTCGGCCTGACTTCGTGGCAGCTCCCACTACATTCTTATCCACAGCAGCAAATCCTGTTTAGCAGTTCTTCACCAAAGGGGGATCCTGCCTTCTGGTACTCTCATTGGCTACAGCCTCCTCCCTCATCCCGCTGGATATTTTCTTCTTCCATAAAAGTGACAAAGTTTGAACGTAGAAATCTTCACTGCAACTTCCAGTGACTCCTCGATGACGAAGCTCTGTCATTGGACAACACCTGCAGCATTCCCCTGCTGAACTTTACTTTCTCAGAACATTTATCTTGAAAATTCCTCAAAGTCCAAAGGTAAGTGTCGACCGGGCATCATCTACTTCTTGTATCAACACCGCACTCCATTGTGGTCGGCTTTATTTTTCGACTTTGCCCCGATCTAAATTAGTTGGCGCTTTGATCTTTTGATCTTTTAGCCACTGCTTTTTGCTAAAACTTAAAAAAATGATAACTCCTGTTCTGCTGACTGGATTGTTTTTGTTTTGGTATCAAATAATTTATTTTCTAAATTGGTGTGGGATTTTTCTTGTGTTGTGTTTTTACATTATTACTGTTTGTGTGTTGCTTATATACTTTACTCATTGCCTCTATGTTAAGCCTGACTGCTTTTTGTGCCAAGCTACCCAGGGTTAAGCACAGGTTCATGAATTTACTTTTTGTGGTTCACCCTGTCAGGGATTGTGGCTGTTGCTTGACCAGGGTTCACACCCCAGTCAACCAAAAACCCAATTTCTCACAGATAGATATTTCCAAATTTCACTGCACCCACCATGTTTCAGCAGCCAGACCCTGACCTTGGGGTGTCCTGCTAGGTTCCATCATATATCTACTGCTATTCAATCTCTTTATGGCTTACTTAATCCAGTCATTTGGAATCAGCCGTTTTCTATATGCTGATGGTACCCAAATAATTGTTTGGGTTGCTGGGCATACTCACCACAAGGCTTGAGAACTGTCTAAGTGCCTCTCTAAAGTGGAATGTTTGATGTCATAGCCACCTAAATAGTGACAATAGCAACATATTCTGTCCTATGAAACCCTTGCTCAAAGTGTGGCCTACATCCCTAAACCCAAAGCCTACACTGGTGCTGGTTGGTAAAAAAGTTAGGCATAACATTTACTCAGCCTTGATCATGACCATGAGAGATCAAATTACAGCAGTTGTCAAAGCATGTTTCTTCCAACTTCATTCAGTGAAGTGAATTATTGTTCTTTTTTATTATTTAACTTTTTTCTTTTCGGAATAAGATACAGCTTTTAAATGAGCCAACACGTCTGAGCTACTGCAATGCCATCTGCCTCTATCTACCTGCATATTTGATCCTTAAATTGCAGTTTATGCCTAAAGGATCAAGCAATCGCTGCCCTCATGCTTCTTCATCAGCTTGCTGTCAATAAACAAATTGGGGCAGATTTACTAGCCCCTTGCGCCACTTCTGCGTCACTTTTAACATGGGAAAAGTGACGCAAAAGTGGCGCAAGGGGCTTGTAAATCTGCCCCATTGTTTTTAAGTCTATGTACCTGGGACAAATTGTGTTTTTACTCCTAACCAATTACTATTGAGCCATCACTGATACTGTCCTCGCCATGAACTGAGTTCCAGCAGTACATTTCTATTGGATGGACCTAGAGTTCCTTTAAAGCCAGCCTGTGGACAAGCCTTCTCCATGCCAGGAGCCATGAAGTGGGATTCACCCCGTTCCCTTGGTCAAGGGTTAAATCTGCCTAAGCAGGATCAATAAACGTCATCTCTTCTGGAGATTATGGGGCAGATTTACAAGCCCCCTGCGCCACCAGTACGTCACTTTTTGTGACGTACTGGTGGCGCAGGGGGCTCCTCCATATTTACAAGGAGAGGAAAAGCCACCCTGCGTGACTTTTCCTCTCCTTGTAAATACGGCCCCTTCACACGCAGCACTTTTGCGGTGAAGGGGCGTTCCATGGGTGTTGCAGTGGGTGTTCCCACGCAACACTCATGGAACAGGACTCAACTCCAGAATTACGTGAAATCGTAACTCTGGAGATGCGTCAGTATGCTACGCCACCCTAGAGGTGGCGTAGCGAGCGCAACGAGGAGAAATGTTTTCATTTCTCCTCGTTTTTTCCCCTTTCAATGCGTGCTGCATTCTACAGCACGCATTGGAAGAGGAAAATGCCTGTAGTGATTGTTTTTGTGCAGGAAGGTGCCCCTTCCTGCACAAAAACAATCTCCCCACGACGCAGGCACCCTTGCACCATGGTGCAAGGGTGCCTGCGCCGGCGCATGGCAGCAGTTTGTGCGCCAGCGCAGGGGGAAGCACAGAGATGCGACATATTCTTGTAAATATGTCGCATCCCTGTGCTTTCCAGACTAACGCAGCACGGCGCAGCAAAATGACTTGCTGCACCGTGCTGTGTTAGTTTAACGTAAATCTGCCCCTATGTGTGACAATTCTGCACATATATCTTCCACTTTCAATGGCTGACTGACACAGGTGTTGATAAGTAGACCTGGGGGTCATGCGGCAAAGCTAAATGCTCTTTCTTTGGTAATGGATGTGGGGCACCCATTAGAGGCTTCTTTCAGAATGTATCAGGCCAGGAGGAATCAGCGGAAGTACAGTACAGTGATTTTGATCCATTTAGCAAAGCAGCAATACAAAAATGTCATTAAATTTAAGAAGCAACTAAACAAAAAAACAATCTCTTGGGATCTTGCATAGAATCTGTGAGGGGTGCTCGCATCAAAAGGATTTTCTGCACTTGCGTGGAGGATGAAATGTTCTCACTTTCAACATTGCAGTGGTAATGCTCAGAATGTCATTGTGTCATCCTCAGCAGCCAAGTGGTTAACAAGTTACGAGAACGTAACTATATGTTGGAGCCATTTGGTCTGAATTATGAATTTAATAAGTGAACAGTACCCCAATGATTTACAGTTGTGGTAGGCACTCACCTGCATAGGCACAGGACATATGCAGACATAGCCCTGTGTAGGGTCAACGTACTTTCAGTTTGTATGACCTCGGATTTGACAATACTGCAGCTCATCCTTATCAGCCTGTCCCACAAAGCACACCATATTAGCGTGATGTTTAGGTTGAGTATTCTGTCATTTCTAGAGATCACCGGAGCTTGTGCTGGAATTAACGGAGATTGCAGAATCAGTAGGATGTGTTAGATGAGGGTGGTATCATCTAACCATATATTGAGAGATTGCTCCTCTTTTGTCAACCTCTGGAGAGTTGCCCTCTCCAGAGAAGGGGATGTACAAGCATCTGTAGACCCTTCTATAATTCCACAGTGTTGTAATGCTGTAGAAAGCAGGTACACACATGTTGTGCCCCCGGGGCACTTAGTGTAATACGGCCCCAGTGCCTTATCTGGTCATTGTGTGCAAAGCAGATCTGTAATCGCTACGTTTCTTTTCACATAGACTCTCAGGATACCTTGGGAAATTGCCTTGCCCAATTACCAAACGTTCTCATTTTATAGAGCTCACCAAATGTGCATTCCAGTGTTGTAGTTCCCAACAAAATGTTTGATCTAAAATAAAGACACAATACACCGGGCGCATGGTTTGGACCTTGCTATATCTCTAACGCTTCCTTGTCTTCTCTCATAGGTGGTGCAGATCATGATTGGAATAGTCAGTATCTGCTTGGGTGGCATTCTGTCCTCCAACTTTGCAGAGGTGATGATTTTCAGCGGTGTACCATTCTGGGGCGCTGTGTTTGTAAGTATCTTTCCACCAGAACCTATGTAAAGCTTCCTGAAATGAATTCTTGAAAGTTAAACTTTCGTTTTTGACTGACCCCTACCACAAAAGACTGCTGATATCAAAATGGAATATTAATTATTTCCTTGTGGCAGACCTCTGGTCTGTAATTGGTGTGAAAGTAGGTAAAAATTGTCCATAATGAGTGGGAACTAATTAAGGAAAATGGAGAACCTGGAGAAGCTGAGCTACAAGGTCACAGGAAATGTTTTCTTGAACACAACTGGGTCCTTTAGGAGTCTATAACCCCATGGGTACTGAAAAAGGTGTATATAACAAAGTGTTGGAAGCAAGATAATGGTGCATACTCTAGTGTATGAAATAATACTCACAACAACCACAAAATATTGTCAGGCAGAAACCTTGGCCCCCCTGTGGCCTGGATGTGCTGCCTGTCATCCAACAGCACTGTGTCATGACTCTGTCCACCGCTCAAAGCCTCCATGGCTCCATTAGCCATCTTGACCATCAGCTGGGACCTCTCGCTCACACGGAATGAAAATGAAATGAAATGAAAATGAAATGAAATGAAATGAAATGAAATTCGTACTTGTAAAGCGCACTGCTACCCCAGAGCCGGGGTGTCCTGGCGCTATACGCATACCGCTGTGGAACCCTTCCTGGCTATTCCCTGTGAAATGTCCACTCCTGGGCACCCCCAAGGTGAAGCCAGGCATCCCAGCGCTGGTGGGGCCGTTGTGGAGATTAAGCAAGCTATTGCCCAGAGTTGCAGAGTGGGACCCATGATTAGAATAGGCACCGAGGCGAGAATTATCAGGTCCGAGGAAATTGAGCCCAAGACCCGCCGAGGCGGGAACTGAACCGTGGTCCCGGGCCAGATCTCTGCATCAGGGTCTGCCGCTCTAACCATTGAGCCACACTTCTCCACATCCATGGACTCATGTGTGAATGTGCGCTTGCTGATGGGGCTGACATGTCTCTGTTCCCCAGCACCATCCTACCTCCATTCATGTAAGACAGGCCAGCTGACTTTCCGCCCCTATTTGAGATTTCCTGAAACTCATTTTTGATGCATGGACTCCCTTCAAACTTTTTAGACACTGTTCACACTTTTGAGCTCTCTGCTTTCTTAACCTTACACTCCCTACACACCGGCATGCAGTTGCGTATTCCAGCTTCATGCCCCATTTCATTGGAGTGCTCATCTGCTCAATCTTAGAGCTAAATCTCCTCTCCTGCATTCAAAACTGTGAGTTTTCCCTTTATTAGCTTCCTACATTTACTACTGTGATCTCATACTACTCCTCCCCACCCCTACACTTCCAAGAATCAAGGAATAATATATAATATATATCACCTTCTTGGTAGCACTCTTCTGATCTATGGTATTAACTCACTATTCTCATTATCTTCATATACAGAGTTTCTGTGCACTTTCAGCTGATTGTGTTCTTATGTAATTGTTGGTTACTCTGTAAACATTTCTACTTAAAATGTATAATGGAAATACTACATTAGGCGCAGAGCATCCTTTGTCAATTCTAAATTTGCTACCAGATGCAAAATTAATCATTACGTGTATTTCAGAAGGTTTGTAGCCTCTTTACAATAAAGAAAGCTTTAATACCATTTTATAATTCCATCATAATGGTGAAAATTGCTCTCCAGTGAAAGGTAGACTTCAATGCGAAGATTAACTCAACACAGCTTTACAGTGAAAGTACACTAACAGAACTCTACATAGAAGAGTTGTTACCGCAATCACCACCAATGCCAATTCAAGATATTGGCCCACACCTACAAAGCCCTACACAACCAAGGACCAGCATACATCAACCACTGCCTGAGCTTCCACCAACCCTCCAGACTCCTGCTCGCCACCTCCCTCTCCCTCGCTCACACCCTCCACCAAATTCAGAAGGGAACTGAAGACCTGGCTACTCAACTGATGCCACCAGAGCAGCTTGGCTCTCAGTGCATGGATACCCTCAGGGGTGATTTGCTGCACTTTATAAATCCTGTTTGATTGATTGACCACCATTACCTCCACCACCATCAATAACACTATTACCACCATTTAAATTACCACCACAAGTGGCATTACAACTATCAGATTTTTCTGATGAAGAGTACCACTAGCAATATCACCATCAGATCATTGTAGTAAAGACTACAGTAGCAGGACTTCACAGTAAAGAACACTCAAATTTAGAGTACAGTGTTCTCTAATAGAGCTTGGCAGTGAGGAATACCCTAAGAGAGCTTTACAATGACGCGTACCCTAACAGATCTTTATAGTGCACACCAACAGATAACCTTACAATGAAGAGTATACTACCACAGCTTTACAGTAGAGATTACACTGACAGAGATTTACAATTAGGGCTACATTGATATTTATAAAGGAAAATACTCTTATATACCTTTATAATAAAGGGTACATTGATCATTACAATAAAGGGTTACCAACAATTCTTTATAATGAAATACACACTAACAATGGTCTACAATCAATAACAAACAGAGTATGGAAGGAAGCATTAGCAATCAGGGCATGCAGCCTGGATGTTTGAGACCGGAAGCACTCACTCGCAGGCTGCTGGTCATGCCGCTCCTCGCTCTCTCTCCCGGGCCGGCCGAGAAGGACGCCGGCCTGACCGGATTACAGGTCAGAAGTGGGGGGGAGGGATTGTCTCTGAGACTGTCATGCCACTAGGACTTTGGAAGTCCCACAACTTTGATGGCCGCGGCAGGAGACACGGTGCCTGCCTGGGCTGTGCAGCCCATAAGCTCTTCCCTCTTTTTTCTTTACACCTGCCACGATGGGGGCACTTGCTGATGAAGGCTCTGCAGTTGAAGCAGGCTGCTCTAATTGAAAGGGGGGAGCACCCTCACGGAATAACCAACCACGTGCCCTGGTGGTGGAGGAGAGGCCCATGTTGAATTTCCTGAGGAGCCAGACAACCGTTGCAGCATAATTTACCACCTCCCGAAGTCCCCTCACTGATTAATTGTTTCTGGCTGAGCTCTGTGGCCTGTTATCTTGCACCATCCCTGCAGCCTGGGATTCTGTCTGCAGAGAGAACTTTCGCTGTTCATAACGCTCAGTGCTAGTCAACCGCATGGACCCATTTGCCTGTTGGTGGCAATATCAGGACTTATGATGCTTGCGACTTTTGATATTTCAATACCTACCTTATAAGGATGAGACTGCTAATGCCCCCATGTTTGGGTGGCTTGATCAGTGATAGAGCGTGCACACAGAACCCCGGCTCAGCACCCCCTCTCCGGTTATGAGATTGCTGAACTATCGAGACCAGGATGCCATCCTGGGGGTGGCCCAAAACAAACGTACTGTCAGATATAACACTGCAAACGTGATGCTCTTAGCGGACTACACCCTGGCAGTCCAGCGCCAAACAGTGTCCTTTCTCCAGGTCAGGAGGAAACTGCCAGAAATTTGACTGAAGTATGCTTTTCTATTCCCTGCTAAACTGCGGATCTCAGATGGACGGCGCTCTTACTTTTTCACCCAACATGAAGTAGCATGGGATTGGAAGGAAGCACTCAACAAGCGGGATCGCAGTCGCTCCCCATCCCCCTCCCTTTCTGCCCCTAAGATGGACCAAGTAACGAACACTGTGCAGAGATTGCGCTGCCAGAAACAGAGTTGTGGGACATTCTCGCTCGCACAGACCCGAAAGGAGCAGGGTGACGCTGTGGCCATAGGGGCCTCTCTGCAGGGGCTCTGGTCTACACCGCATTTGCTTTACTCTGACTCTAACATTTCAGGGGATGATCAGATGTCAGAGGAACCTTTCTGACATGTTGATTCCACTGGTATTAACAACAAACTATTGTGGACTTGGGGTAGCTGCTTCCTGAGGGCTCTGCATGTTTGTTTCCACTCTTAGAAGTGTCAGTCATGTAGTATCCCTCCTGATCCCCCTGATACACTTAGGATGACACCCTAGCTGAGTTGGGGATACTCCACTGGAGCCCACTGGCCTATGGTGTCCTGGGCCTACACACCCACAGGGGCACTCCCAACCCCTTGTGTTCTTCAAATTCTACGGGGGTCAGAGCCTTCTTGTTCTATGATATCGCATTCCGCTGTCCAGTCCCCTCTTCCTTAGGTGTGGCACTAATATTTCTTGGATAATACAACCCTCAGCTGTCCCATCCATCCATATTTCACTTTTACAGTTCACTAACATTTACAACTTGATCATATGGATGTTAGTCGCATGAACTCCTTGAGAAAGCACTATACAGTACATGCAGCGCTACTCTGCCGGCAGGCACACATTGTGTTTTTGCAGACAACTCATTTGACGGCTGTGGAGGTATCTAAATTACAATCAGTTGGAAGGGTCAGTTATTTGGTACTGAGTTCCCTGCATATGTTCGAGTGGTAAGGCTGTGGAGCAGGGCAGGAGTCCCATTTAGAGTAGATGGAGTACATGTTGATATGGATGGCTGCTCTCTACTTGCCAGGGGCACCCTTAATGATCACTCACTCATCCTATGTGTTATTTATGCACCACACACCGAACGGCTGGTCTTTTGGTCTGATTTGCCAACCATTTTGGTTGACTGGGCTAGCCTCGGGTGAGTATTTGGAGTGAACTTTAACTCTGACCTTGAAGTACACCTGGATCGATCAACTTCCCCACTTCCGCAATCCACTGTGCTGCTGCATGCCGTCGCTTCTGAGGCAATGGTTGACTTACTGGATTTTAGATGATACTTAGCAACTCAAATACCCAAAACACCAGGAATTTTCCTTTTATTCCCCAGTACACAAATTATACTCGTGCCTGGACAGATTTGTTTGCTCATTACTCTTTTTCGCAGTTACTGCAATACATTACCGTCCCTGAGTCCTTTCTGAGAAAAACTCTCTGGTTCAAGAGTTGGCCTGAGGACAACCGCCGCCTCCAATTCCCACAAGGAAGCTCGCAGTCACAAAGTTAGAGAATTCAGTCTTTCATCAGACAGTGCAGGAACATATTGACACCTTCTTTCAGGACAACGTAGGGTCCTCCTCTTCTACTGTGATTGAGAGGGAAGCTTTAAAGTTACCACACAGGGTTATGTATCAAGATCACAGTAGGTGTCTGCAGAGAACTTTCTAGAGATGTTTTGGTGGGACAAACATCACTTTCGAAGATGGATCAGGCTGTAGTAACCTCTCCAGACAAATTAGATGATTTGCGGGTGGGTCGAGCCAACTTTTTGACAAAGTAGAGCTGATTCGCTTTCAAGATTTTACTGCTTACATAGCTGGACCCATAAAGATGATGATAAACCTAACCACCTGCTGGTATTACTGGTGATTCCTCGCCAAAGGGAATGTACTCCACTAGCCATCTCTTTCCCATCAGGGGACCCTGGACACACCCATTAGACCATCAACTCCACGTTTCTCACATATTACAGTGCAGTCTATGCAGCTCCACCGCCAATATCAGATCGATTTGTTACTCATATCCCCCTTCCCCACTTAGCTCAAGAGGCCTGAACATCACTTGATGCTCCAATCACAATCCAAGGATCACCTTGGTTTTGAAGGGCCTTCCCCATGGGAAGGTCCCAGGGACAAATGTTTTACTGGCCAAGTGTTATGCCCAGTTCACTTACACCGTGCACCCAAACTGGAGTCACTCTATAACACCATTTACACAATGGGATCTTTTCCCCAACCCTTAGTCCTGCACTCATTTCCACCTTATGGAAATCACATAAAAACCTGACAGACTTTGCAGTGTATCACCCATTGTCCATCTGAAATACCGACTATAAGATTTTAACTAAAATATTAGCCTGTCGTTTGCTCCCGGAATTACTGGACATATTTCACGAGAATCACACATGTTTTGTATTGGGTCGCAATACTTCTTTCAACCTTCGCCAATTGTGGCACATTAATGGAGAATTTGTAATTCAATTTCCCAATGCAGTCTGTATTGCATTGGACCTAAAGAAGGACTTTGATTCCCTGCAATGTTATTACATGCACAGAGTGCTGTGATTATTTGGCATTTGCCCCGGCTGGAGGAAGTAGATACAGGTATTATATTCTGCTCCCACAGCCAGTGTAAAAGTCGGCAAAAGCATATGTGCTCCGTTGCCCATGTGTAGAGGCACCAGGCAGGGTTGACCCCTCTCACCATTATTATTCGCAATGGCCATTGAAACTTTGGTGCCTGCCTTTATCTCCATTGAGCTAATTGGGAGATACTGATCTGGGGTCTGTTGCACGCAATATCACTATATGCTGATGACCTCCTTTTGTATGTTTGTGACGTGAATTCCGACTTGTCCACCACAGCCCAGGTGTTCTCTGACTTTGCGACTCTTTCAGGCCTCAAGGTGAACTGGGCTAAATCTTGTATGTTCCTCTACAACAAACCTGCAGGCTCCCCCTCCATCCTCAGTTAGATCCCAGGGTGCAGGTCAAAAAGGTTATATTTAGATATTTAGTAGTCAAAGTTTATCATTCTCCCACAGGTGTACACAATGGAAAACTGGGCAAATCGATGTGAGCGCTCTGATCGGATATGAAATGAAATTAGGATTTCTAAAGCGCACTCATACCCGCGGGTGTCTAGGCGCTGAAAACTCCAGGGGGAAAAAAGAAGGGTAGCAAAACACCAGACAACAGTGAGGCTCCCAAGAAAAGAAGACGCAAATTTAGCCTACTTCTGGTCAAATTTACGCCTCTCATTGATTGGCCATGTGGCCTTCCTTACTTCACCAACCTTCCCATCTTTCTCCCCTCCTCCTTTTACAAACAACTGGATTCATCCCTGATCGTCTTTCTTTGGGGGTCTGGGTGATGCTGGATGGCTCTCATCACACTGAAAGTCCTGGTGGAGGCAGGGGGCTTAAGTATTTTAATATATATATTAATATAATGTTAATTAAATTGATATAAATAATATTTAATACTATATATAACTAGATACACGCATATGTGTGTCCATGTTTATATATACATATATATATAAAGTAAGACTTATTAGAAATGTATATTTGACATTTTATGAATTTATTTTGGTTATTTTTTATGTTTACTTCTGTAAAAAGCATATATATATATATATATATACATATATATATATACATATATATATATATATATATATATAACATAAAAAATATTAACAAATCGATTTTTTAATATTTAAAAAATTGTTACATAAAATATAAATAATGTAATCTCCCAAAAGTTGCATTTACCAAAAATATAAAAATATATATATTAGCCTCCAGAAACTCTTCGTCTAATACGTCCCTCGGCACGATTTGAGGTCTGCTATTGCTCGTCTGGTCATCATTCCCAGGGTCAGAAAGGCCAAGTGGGGTGGTAGAAGCCTATCCCACCTGTCAGGAAAACTCTGGAATACCTTGCCTCCCAGACCGGAGTACTGAGAACTGAAACTTTCACTGATTATCTGCATATGTACATCAATCAGTTACTATAACTCATTGATCAGGACTTGCCGACCCAATCCATGTAAAAGTCCTTCCATAGTGTCTATTGATGCACAGTGTATTTAAATTAACCCTGGGCGAAGTGCTACGCTACGCTCGCGTAGTTTGCGAAGTTTGCGCTACTTCGCACAACGCGAATTGCACGTAGCACAGTGCAAACACGCGTAGCGTAGCGTAGCGCCGCGGTCATTTTTTGCTTGCTCGCGGTCCTCAACGTCAAGTTGGCGACCGCGAGCAAGCAAAATGACATCCCGGCGAGACTTTTTCCTCGTTCGCGATCAGCAACATCAAGTTGCCGATCGCGAGCGTGGAAAATAAACCTCCCGGCGAGATTCTCAACGCGGGAGGTCAGGTTTCTCATTGCGAGTGGTCGCGTATGCTCGCGACCGCTCGCGATGAGAAACTACCAGTCCGCGTTGAGAAAGCTGCCGCTCGAGTAAAAATCTACTCGAGCGGCAGTAAAGACAGCACGCACTGTGCAAGTTGCCGTTTTCAATGATTGCACAGAGCGGACAAGCATCCGGCACTGTGCAATCATTGCGAACAGTGCACTACGCAGTTCGCGTAGTGCTACGCGAAGATCGCGTAGTGCGAACTGCACTTTGCGTAGCTTCGCGAAGCACTACTTCGCGAACTACGCCCAGCCTTAATTTAAATGAATGTACTCAACCACTCAGCATTACCGCTTGATTAAGACCTGAAGAGGAGGTCGAAACGCATAGCGGAGTGATACCCATGGACACTCGAAAATAAAGGAGTTTTGATGAAATGCTGGCTGGTGGGCTCGAGTGCTTTTCTTTAAGGGAAGAGTGTGTCGTTTGGAAGATATATATATATATATATACACGCACAGAAGTCTCCTTCCGGGACCAGGGGTGGTGCGTGTTGCTGGCTGAGCGTGCCGTCGCACAATTCTCCAGAGATCCAAAGTATCACGCTCACTCAGGACGTCAGCATGAAGTTACTAAGTTTATTTCACATTTCCCATAACACGTTTTAACTGTAAGATGATCTTGATCACATGGGAGAATGTCAGGAAGTGCAACAAGATATACACTTCCTTAAAACAAACATATACAAAGGACCAGTGTGTACAGCATAGTAGATACAGCGGCATCCAATGATAAAAGATCGCAGTATAATGTTTAGCATGGGTTGAGCAGCCAAAATAAAGCATATTGTTGACAAGGCATCTATGATAGTGTGCACAATACAAACAAAAGTGTTGAAAAGAAACAGCATAACATGTCAATCAGCCCCATGTGTGGACAGAGGCAAAATAATGCAAACTGCACAGATATCACAATGTAATGCACATAAAGGGACCCTGCGGAATGGTCTAGTGTCCAGCTAGATATCACTTCCCGTGACTGCGGCCCGTGACTCAGAGATACCGCCATCCCACATGTGAGAAGAAAACAGCTGACAATGCCCAGAGAATGAAACTGTTGTGTACCACGTGGTAAAAATGGACAGGCATGTACTTAGCTGTCCCAGGGAACGGAGTATACATGTGCAGGAAAGTACAGGTGAATGCCTGCGCCTAGCTCGGAGGCTAGAAAACAATGCGTCTGAGCCATTGTGGCATATACAGGATACCGGAAGTGTGTGCAGTGAACCTGAGAAAACCACTGTCAGAACAGGTAAGGCTACCACCGTGTTGCCATTCCCCCATATTTGAAGAAACTCCCCATGGAGACCATAGCATACAAGAAACTGATCACGCCCAAGTGGGTGAATCATACACTGTGGGGGATATTCACAAGAACGTGCGATAAACATCGCCAAAAAAGGCTAACGCACGTTTTCATAGTGCCGTCTATTGCGGGAAAATAACTCCGTGTCAACGTTGTATTCACAACACGGCGGTAACATGCGATAGTCTCACGATAACACGCCAAATGACCGCGTTAAAATGAACGCGACGCTGAAACAATGCAAAACACGAACGCGAAAAAAGGTGCGATGCTCCCAATCGTGATACAAAAATTAGCGATAACCAGCGACAGGCCTGCAATTCCCACGTGTCATGCGGGAAAATGCACAATAAAAGCACCGAAAAACACAAACAAAAGATTTCAAACTTCGTAGCACCATGGATGCACCCGGACCGAGTTCAGAGGACAACGCGAACCCCACAAGCCCCACAGAAGACCAGCAAGGAACCTCGGGTCGGGGAAGGCCAAGGAGAAGAGGAAGAGGAAGACGCGGTTCAGTCCGCAGGAAAACAGGAACATCGTTACGGAGGTGACAGAACACTACCAACAACTGTTCGTCACCTCCAACGTGTCATTGGCAACAAAGACGCAAACATGGCAGACTATCTTGGACCATGTGAATGCAGTTGCAAAGTTGAGGAGGACAATGGAAGAGATCAAGAGGCGCTGGAATGATGTGATGGGCAAAACCAAGAAGAAACTCGATGCCAACATGAAAGCAGCAACGCAGATTGGAGGTGGGGGTCCTGCGGCACACCAGGAGCTGGATGACATGGAGAAAATGGTGGCCACAGTCATCAGTCGGGATACGGTGCCAGGAGCAGTGGATCCAGACACTGCTCAACATGACCTGACACAACATCAACAGGGTGAGTACCGACCAGGGACTGGGGGGACGGGGGGAGATAGGCACAATGGCACACATGCACAATTAAGTAGAGCACACTGCACACCCACAATGACTCTGGATCATGTCCCTGATCTCCTTGGCATACTGCAGCACACATAGAAACAGCAAGTAAGCCCCCGTCGACAATGTGCCCGGAGGGGGCCCTCCCCACACATCACTAATCTCACAACAAACCCATACACATGTGCTGAACCTAGCAAAGCTGCGGCTCCGTGAGCCACACTGACAATGCAAGTGACACTGCATGACGATTAGCATGGCTGCAGTCCAATTACCATGACATGGTGCACGCCACAACACTGAGGTGACTGAGTGTGGACCACATCCGGAAAGGAGCAGGTCACACTCTGACACAACCACGTGCACAAACAACCCCTGACGTCAACAACACATCTGCGGACAAACCATGCCCAAGAGTCACAACTCGACCAAGAGCCCAATTTACCCAAGCCCGCAACATCTCAGCACTGTAGAAGCACAGAAGTCAAAGGCACACCGCCTGAAAGGGAGAAGGGGCAGCCACATCAGAGCTGCAGGGGCGACTCACCCACAATGCAGTACACTCACATAAGAATGAGAGCACCTCAACATTGATAACAATGTGGTACAAACTGCAACACTTTCACAACAGAACACAGGACACAACTGGTGCTGCATGTGTGTACAAAATGGCCAATCACACCTGGCATAGCAGGAAACTGTGAGATGACAATGTACGAGTACAACCTCACATCCGTGATGTAGTACAAATGTCCACTGTCCCGCATCAAATAGGCATCTCCTCACAAACAGTCACAATGTACATTGTCATGCAGTCTGTATGTAAACTCCGCCAATGCGTCAACATACAAGGAACACACTGTGAAACTGCATCTCCCCTTTACATTGCAGAGGGACAATCAACACCTCCTGCAGAGCAGACCCTACATCACGTCAGTGATGATGGAGACGACCCCCAGGACATCGACTACGATGAACTCCAATGGTTCATGGACAACCTCCGCACCCCACCTCCAGTAGCAGGGCAGCCCAGGACCATCGAGGTGATCCCACCCCCTGCACAGACCACACAGCAGGAAGCACCCACCACTACGTCTGGCTCCCAGCACCTCACCGAAGAACACATGGCGTTCCAACGCCATGTGTTAGACTGCCAGACGGAGCTGGTTGAACAGGTGCGGGTGGGGTTCGACCTCATGGCAGCCAAACTAGATGCCATACGTGGGTGTCTAAGTACCATCAGGGACCACTTACACTCCCTAACGGACACCCACAGTCTGCCCCATGCCTTCCAACAATTCATGGCTGGCGTCGCTGGAGTCATGACTCAGAGACAACAACAACTGTCTAGTCAGAGTGGCTACAGCGATGTCATCCGTGATTTGGGAAACAAAAGGAGGGTCATGGAGAACATGGAGCGGATGCAGGCACAAAGGATGGATACCACGGCTGCACACGAGAAAGCTGTAGATGAGATTTTCCATGCCCTGCAGATCCTCATCATGGGAGTGAGGCCACAAGACATTGCGTAGATGAATGCTGCTGCTACTCCTACATCCACATCTCCGGCCCCTGGTGTGTCAGTGTCACACAGTGCTGCAAACCAAACACCACCACCCACATGTGAGGCACATGAAACGTCAGAGGACGAAGAGGAGGATGAATCTGCCTTAGTGGTAAGGAGGAAGCAGTAGCACTCATCTCCGCCATATGGTTTGTTACTGCTTGTGTCTGCCCTCTGCATCATGCCCTGGAATAACACCTTCCACTGTCCCCCGACACACTCTGCGACACTAACCTTGGACCATGACATGGACTGCCATATCTTGTATGCTCAACAATGACATAGCAATCAGCCTGCAGACTGGACTCTTCCCCTTCCGAGTAACTTGTCAATCCCTAAAGGACTCAGGCTGGCCCTCCACGGGGCAACATTGTAAAGTGTTGTCTGCATGGCCCAGTACTGAGACAGCCTCAACACTCCACTGAACGTGAATAATACATTCTGATACACACAGATGTGTCATGTCTATGATTAATCAAGTATGAAAGCATGGACAAATGTAGGGGCAGTGATTCCCCCTTACGTCCATGTAGCCCATGTTGTGGGACTTGAGTCACAGGGTGCATCCCTGCATCATGCTGGTACATATTTGACCCCAAAAGAAGCCCTGTTGTCAATTGTTGGTCACAAATGACAGCCTATATGTAATGATTTGGGACACATGTGAAATGCTGATGAGTGGGATTCCGTACTATCTTTGACACACAGAAATGGCATTTCGAATACGTGACACCCAAACAGCCTCTCTGTACAGAGGTGACACACCCACCATCTATTTCCAATAAGTGAGATTATTAGCACTACATGTTGCACATACACTTGTCAGAGTGATGTGCTTGTACAGATGAGTAACCTGCACACAGGGAATGTGTGTTGTAATGAGTTTATTTGCACATGCTGTGCCTGTGGTCATTTTGTACTGTCCCATGATTGCTAAGGACTGTGACAATGTGACGTGCTCATGTGAATACATTGTCAATGATGGTGTTCCTACAGGCTAGTCCTGCTGCTGCTGCAGTGGGGTGTGGTCCACCTGCCTCATCTTCCTCATCATCGTCCGGTGCATCTGGCACTTGTAGCCATGGGGCATTGGTGCGCACACATATGTTGTGCAACACACAACATGCAACGATCATCTTGCACACGATGCCTGGGCTGTACAGGAGCCTTCCACCTGTGATGTCCAGGCACCTGAAACGTGACTTCAACACGACAAATGTGTGTTACACGATGCCCCTGGTGCGTTTGTGGGCCGCATTGTACTGCCTCTGGGCCTGTGTGTTCGGGGTTCGGAGAGGTGTCAGGGCAGAGTGCTTATCCTTGATCACCTGTGACAGTGCAGAGAGACATGAGTCAAAAGTTGGTTCGGCATGATGTGTTGGCAGTCTCACTAGTTCATTGGTGTGTGATATGTATGACTTAGTGATTCCTGTTTGACAGGTACTGCTTGTAGCAAATGAGCGGCATCAATGTGTATTAAGTAGCCTCACTGCTGCTCCTCCCTCCCCCGAGCCTATTTACTAGTGTGCGCAGCGCAGTTGCATCACTTGCACTTCTACGGCACACCATTGTCATGCCTGTCTGCGCATGTCCACAAGCCTGACAACGACACTGTGATGTTGTGCGTTAAAGGTGGGCGGCCACGTGTGTGTAGGCCTATGGTAAGGTTAGGGCGGACACAGATGTAGAATTCATGGCTGGCTGAAGTCGCGATGCGCTTGAGGGTAGACCTGTGGCCTATGCTGTGGTAATAGCGACACACAACAGTTGGCATGCATGATCCCGGACCCCGAGCGGGCTTGCGCTCCTTCATTTATCCGTTCGGCCGAGCCCGCACTCCGGGGGCATGCTACATCGCAATATTGTCCATTGCGGGAAGGGTGGCGCTGACACTACAACAGAGACACACGCATTAGTCACTTCCTTGGCAAGGCCAACACTTAGCAATGCACATAGCCCAAGGCTGATTATCCACACCCCTACGCTGGACTGTCGTACGCCAGCCCACTACGCTTACGCTTACAGGGGTGTACGACACAGCTACATGTCCCAGGTCTTCCCCACTGCCTGAGGTGACATGGTTGCGTCCGCTGTACACAGCACAATGTCATGTGGTAGGGCCCGGAGCCCTCATGCATACATAATGACCACACGGACACACTTAGATAGTTTGTGGGACTGGCTACGGGCACGTGCGCCCGGCCCCTTTTATTGCCAGGGCCACATGTCCAGTGACGCCTGTGCTGGATGGGTGTGGGGCTAGTGTAAGCCAGCCCTCAAGGAGTGGTTGGTGCTGGCAACAACTACAACAGTGATCAGACAATCAGAACTCCAAAGTTCAAACAGCAAGGGTCCATGACTTGAGCTGCACAGAGTTAGTGGCCCCGGATGCACTGCGGCCGGCACAGGCACACCACCACAGGCCGGTTACTTGCGGTGCACTGAGGTAGGGCCACGGGAGCTGAGCGGGTCCTCGTCGGTGTCGAAGGTGAATGTCGTGCAGTGTTTCGGGGGACAGTGAAAGGTGTTCTTCCAGGGCACGATGCAGAGGGCAGAACCAAGCAGAAACAGGCAATATGGAGGAGATGAATGCTACAGACTCATTTTTTACACCAAGTCAGTATCAGCTACATGATGATGAAGACAACCCCCAGGCCATAGACTCAGATGCCACCAAAGTTCAACCAGAGAGTGTCCATGAATTTCGGGGCACAGAGTTAGTGGCACCAGAGCTGAAAGGGGATGTAGTCTGCGATGAGGCATGTACAATGGTACAAACTCTGCCATAATGAAATCAAGACTCAGTTCCAAATGTGTGACCTACGTGATCGCAGTGTAGGCCGGAGGCAGCGGTCAGCAGGGGCCCACAGCCACGTTGGCTTGCGATGCACAGAGTTGGTGGCACCTGATCGAAGGGAGTACAGTGATATAAACGCTGCCATAAACATATGGACTCTGCCATCATGAAATCAAGACTCAGTTCCAAATGTGTGACCTACTGGACCACAGTGTAGGCCGGAGGCAGCGGTGGAGTACATCAACGAGAAAGGAGTGCTGGGGGCCTGTGCCGCGGAGGCCGTTATGGTCTGAGGGGGCTGCCATGGTCACGGGCCTCGGGCTTGGAGCTTGCACCGGCACGTGGTGGGCCCTCTTTGACACACGCCGGTGTCGGCAGGTGAGCAGTGGGGCCTGGTTGCGCAGGGGTGGCCAAGGCGGGTCTGGGGGCCAGCGGCCTGGGGTGCAGCAGGTGCACAGGATCGCAGGCACCGCCGCTCACAGCGTCGGCCTCGTGGCGGGCTGAGAGGCGCCGCCCTGGCAGACACGTTGGCTATTCCGGAAGAGAACCACCCCCAGAGCAACGGGCTTTTTATTCACACCCCTACGCTGGCCTGGTGTACGCCGAGCCAGCCCACTCCGCTCACGCTTACAGAGGGGGACGTAAAAAGCTACATTTCCGCGATTTTTCCCCACTGCCTGGGGTGACATGGTTGCGTCCTCCGTCCACTACACTAAAAACACCAGCAGTATGTGTCGACATGGACATGTCTGTGTCCTGCATACTGCAGTCTGGCCAGCACATCAACGCCACTCTTGGCATTGTGTACATTCTCATTCATGGGTCACTTGTCTCCTTCGCACATGCCTGGTTCCCACCTCTCCCCACATTCTGATATTGTGTGGCTGAGGTGCCATGCCGTTGATGGCTTGTGTACATGGCTAGCCCAGGTTACCATAGTAAGTTGTGCTGTCGTGTCTGGTAGGTGGGCATGTTGTTTGGCATGTTGTATGTGAGTTTGGAACGTGGGCATTCCCAGAGTCGTGAGTTGCATGACTGTGGAGTTGAGGTGTGTGGTGTGTTCATTTGGTACTTACCAATGAGCAGTGCATTCCCATAGGTGCCAGCCTCAAAGCGCTGATTGATGATGGACTGTCGGAAGATTAAGGAATCGTGCACACTGCCTGGGTAGTTGGCGACGACGTTGGTGAAGAGTCCCCGGTGGTCCACTATTGCCTGCACATTGATGGAATGCGTGTGCTTCCTGTTGTGGTAATTATGTGCAGTGTCAGCAGGGGGCACGAGGAGTACATGTGTGCAGTCGATTGCCCCAATACGTGCGGGAAGCCAGCTATGGCGTAGAAGCCTTGCTTGGTCTCCAGCTGTTCCTGCACAGTGTGGGGGAAGTGAAGGTACTGGGGTACCAAGCTGATGATGGCATCCAACACAGGTGTGAGGAACTTGGATAGGGCTGGCTGTGAGACTCCTCCGACTCTGGCAGTTGTTGGTTGGAATGTACCAGAGGCCAACAGGTGCAGCACAGCCAGCAGCTTTGTCTGCGGAGGGATGTTGGTTGTCCGCTGTGTTGGTACCGTCAGCCTGTGGGCAATGTGGATCAGGATGCGGAGGATGGTTGTCCTTTTGAGCCTGTAGTGGGCAATGACTTCCTCTGGCTTTAAGTCTGTGAGGCTGGTGCGCTTTCTGTAGGTCCGCTGTCTTTGTCTGCGCTGCCTCTGTGGTAGTCTGAGGGGGGGCTCGGGGGGGGACCGGGGGGGGTGGCAGGCCTGGGTGTGGTGGCGGTGGGTGTTGTGGCCCTCTTGGGGCTCCGAGCTGCATGATCAGTAGCTCCATGGCATCTGTTGTTCTTCAGGTGTGGCTCTGGTCTGGGCTCCCTTTTGTGGTGCAGGTTGTCGTCCGACTTAACGCCAGGTAAGAGCATGTGTTAAATCCCTGCTGCTAACGCGCCTTATCGCGTGTTTTGGGTTCTTATCGCCGATCTGGCTGGTTGTTGACAATATTGCGAGGTGGTGTTTTCGCGGCTTTTTGCACAGGAACGCCTACTCTGCATCTCATTAGCGTTAGTTGCCGGTGTCATCCGTGGCGATGTTTTTTGCGGCTGCTATCGCAGGTAAACTGGTGGTATGGGGAGATAACTCTATCACCACTTTGGCTGCGATAAAGTGCCGCTAAATCGGCGATAAGTCCTTGAGAATATGCCCCTGTAAGTGCTGTCCAAAGTATGGTCCAAAAGTCGAAATGAAAAAAAGTAAACTGAAGAAAAGGTCCAAACCCAACAACTACATGATTAAAGTGGAAGGATCTACAGTATACAAAGTGCAGAAAAGTGCTCATATCTTTATCTGTGCAGTGCTCTCACCAAACCAGTGTTGCAAAGAAAGGATAGGGGAGCCCATCCGGGTGCCTTCGAGATTCATTGCGAGTACCCCCTTGTTTTCCTCCTGTAATTTAACAAAATTACACTACAGTTAAAACCTAAAAAAGGATATAATCCAATTATCTGTAACAGGCCCTGTGAGGGCCCCGAATTACTGAATTATTTCCTAGCAACCCGCTATGCCACTATAAATTACTATTAGCAATCAAATTAAAATTATAAATCACTTAAAATTACTATATTTAAGACTATTATTAACAAATATACTGACACACAAAATGTATATATGAACTAAATACATTAAGATAATTAAATAACGATATTTTTTACAACAATAATATTGGAAACAATATTAATAACAGCAATATTCTTAAAAATGATATTACTTACCTGGAAAAAACGATAATCTTGACAACGATATTTCTACATCATAATATTTTTGTATCATAATATTTTTAGCCAATATTTTTGTCTCTTGATATTTACAACTCAATATTTTGTCCAAATACCACAACAGACCAACAGGTCCCGAGCACCTCTTAGAACTGCTTGGGAGGCAGACTTAGCTAAACTGCTCCATGACACGGACTGAACTAAAATAATGGAATACCATCATAAAGTATCTATGGGGGTCCCGTTTCAAATATATTCAATATATTCAATTTAATATTCTAAAGAGGGCAGATCTTACACCAGCTAAGATCAGCAGAATTCTCCCAGGCTCTGCAGCAGGCTGCCCCGTTGTTCGCTTCCTAACGCTGACCTCCACCATATGCTCTGGGCTTGACCCTAGCTCTTGACCACTGGTCCCAAATATTGCAAACATTGACCACCACGACTGGTCTTTCAATATCGATTTCACCTGACCGAGTGCCTCTGGGTCTTTTCCCTCACCCTTCAGTTGAAAGATTCCTAGACCTCGCCCTGCTCCTCGCTGAGCGATCTATCACAATGCATTTGAAACAGTCCTCTGCTCCTACAGTGGCTACTTGGACTGGATCAGTGGTCTCCAAGAGCCAGACTGAGAGCGCACTGCTTCATAGGGTGGAACGAGCAGGCCTGAGGAAATATTTCATTGCCCAGGTTGAGGACATGCTCCTGTGGCAATTCAAGGATGCCACCAATGTCAATATCTACCCACCGTGATCGGCACCTGACATACACGTATATTCTCTCACTTCCTTTTCTATTATATGGTAATTGTTGTTTATAACCAGTGGTCAATAAGTAAAAAAAGAAATGACGGGGTTTTCGTCAGGAGGATGCTTGTACCAGCCCATTTCTCCTGTTAGCGCCGCCTAAAACTGAACCAACTACTAACCATGAAAGTGGGGAGAGGATGTGATGTAATGGCCAGAGCTGGCCACTTTAGAGCTGGGGAACCAGGTTCAAGTCTCAGCACCGGCTCAACTTAATTGATTCTGGGCAAATCATTTAATCTCCCGGTGCCTGCTATAAAAGAATGTGTCTTTAACTGGTGCTCATGAAAAGCCAGGTGTTGATGATTAAGTGCTGGTGCTGAGCACCGGAAACCACCTGCTCAAATTAAGCACTGGTTATTACATGCACCAAACAGACTGAGAAATGATGCTGGGGGGACTTCTTTGGTCCATGTGCCTAAGAATACAGAAATTAGTACCTACTGGTGACAAACATTAGTGTCTGAGCATAAATACATTCATCTTGGCAAATCAGACAGAAGAAAGGGGGAGGGCATTGCAAAGTTCACAGTTTGGCTTCTTTGTTAAATAAAGAAACTATACATGGAATTGTTATATTGCTGATCCTACACACTGTTTACTGAGCTGACGATTCATATGTAACGGTATATTTACCATGTTCATGCTACATGAATCTCTATGTGCAATTGCTGTCCATTTTATACGACCAATACCTAGTGGGTTGCAATTCGACCTACCTCATGAATATTAACCGGGTAATTCGCAAATTGTGACTCACTAGGAATTGCAGCCTTCACAGGGATGTTGGCCGGCTGTGATCAGCGAATCACCATGTCTGTGCTAGCTTTTAAATAAAGCAAAAAGAAAAGTGTAAGTTTCATTTTTTAAGAGTAGGCAGTGGTCTATTGGAACAATTCCTACTCTTAAAAATGTTTTGGTTAGCATTCCCCAAGGGACCACTTCCCATTTGCGAATGGCTTACCACCTCTTTAAAGGAGGTGGTAAAAGATTGTTTTGTGGCCGGAATTCAATCGCAAAATATTAATACATACCAATACGATTCAGTATTTGGAAGGGACATCCTAAAAAACACCCCTTTCAAATACCAAACTAGTACTGGGCCACAAACCCAAATTGCAATTTGATACCTTGTTACTGAATCACAATTTGAGGTTTGTACATAAGAAAAGGCATTTTGCGACGGAATAAATGCTTTGTACATCAGGCCCATATGGTAATTAGTCACCTATTTTTGATTCCCACATTTTATAATCAAGGGAATGATTTTTTAATTCTCTGCAATATTTCAGGGTAGCTAGGAATTAACAGATTGACTTTGTGTGAGTTCAGAAAGATACAATCCATAGCTTCTCTGTGCGTCCTTATAAATGAACAATTGTATTCTGTCTTGTGCAACAAATGCAAGAATGTGATGAGATCCCACTTCCTCCATGAACATAAAAATGAATAAAATGTGAAAAAGACCCTAGCAACTGAGGACTGAGGGGAAATTACAGGCATCTGGAGAGATGCTAAAAACAGGGCTTAGGTTTGAGGCCTGTTGGCTTTCAGGTATGCAGGGAAACCTTACATGACTCAGCAAATATGATATTTAGTTTAATTCAGCAAGCTGTACTCCAGCTTAATTTATTAGAAAAGTGAATTTCACTAATAGGATTAATGATTGTTCAGATGCTTAATATAATTTTTATTCACCTGAGGTATAACAGCATAGCACAAAATACAATGGAATACATGAACTAATAACACAATGTGTGTGTATTAGTTCTGGGGTTCAGACAAAGGCTTTGTCATTGCACTGAGAGGTAAGGGATTCTCTGTCAGGTCTTGCCTGACTCCTAACTCCTCTACCCCACAGGAGCATCACTCAGAGGTAGGGCTGAGAGATAACTGCCAGTTTCCCTTTTCTCTGAAGAGGTCTCAGTTTCCTCTTGGGGCTTAGAGAATCTATCCGGAGTAATCACTAAAATGTCTAGGTAATGTTATGTTATCGGATTTGTAAAGTGCATGGCTGCCCCAGCGACGGGCGTGCTGAAGAGGCGGTGGTGGACAGTCACCATTTGTATGGCCACTGACTGATAACTGTGGATTACTGATAGAAGGTATGTTTTCTTCTTCCCTCAGTACTTTATCTCCGGGGGCCTGTCCATCTCGGCGGAGAAAAGGGGAACTCGCTGTTTGGTGAGTAGAGTGTTTTAGCCTATAGGCTACCTAAGGCGACTAACCCTTTCTACAATCTTATGTTGCTCCCTATTCACTGCAGAACCCTTGACCAAGACTGCTCCCATGCAATGAATATAGGTAGTTGAGTATGTGTATATTTATTTCTGACACAACCCGCTTATTTAAGTTCAGCATGAATAATGCCTAATAGCTCAAGCTTCAGTGTAGAGTGGTACTTGCATCAATGAAGGATGCTATATAATAAATGAGGCATCAACGGTATCAACCGATTTAACCCGTGGAACTTGCACTGAGGAGCTAACACTGCGCCAGGTTAAAACTAAACCTATTTCAGTAATGAAGAATGTTATATGACTGCACCATGTAATGTGGACCCGTAGAATGAGGCTGTTGGACTTGGCCCTTTTTCCCAGAAATTTTTCGTTTTTCCCCCTAGCCTTTAATACCTGCTGCACAATGGCGTGCGCAGATTTAAGTGTACTGTTCTAAAGAAATGTTACTTTTAAAATGGACACCAGTGCTGAGGTGCAGGTGCTCTCTCACACAAGATGGCTGCCACAGGCCCCTGCTACAGCAGAGGGGCCTTGCACACATACACACTAGTAGCCAGGGTCAGGCTGGGACATAGGGATACAGTATCCATTCCGTCCCCGCCTCTGGGCCACATAGCCAGACATGTGGAAGGTTCCAGAACCTTCCGGGCAGTGGGAGGAGTTATGTTTTGCCGCCTTTGGGAGGGTCACCTGACCTAGGGGTATAAGAGGCTTGGAGCGAAAACTTTTAGTCAGTTGGGGTTGGGGCACCACTGATCCTGGGAGAACCTCTGCCGGAGTACAGGCTTTAGGGCCTAGGGGGAGACCTACACTACTGCTGCTGACAGGGCTTAGGCCCTGCTGTAGTAAGTTAGCTGAGGAACGCCCACCACCCACTGAACTTGCCCAGTGTGAGGGGACCCAGGGAACCACCTTCAGCGTGCTGGGAAGAACATCAAGCACTCCCAGAACCACCAACTCATTCCCCCCCCTCATAAGAAGAATCTTCTGACAAGAAACTTTTGACAAGAAACTTATAATAAGAAACTTCTGACAAGAAACTCCTGACAAGAAACTCCTAAGAAGCAACCAATCTGAAACAACCGCAAGAAACCTTAATTTGAGGAGGCCTGACCGTCCAGCAAGGCCTGAAACCTAAACTGCCAAACTGGGGATCACCAGGTAAAGCGCCGTACCCTGAAGCGCTAGACCTTCATCCCCTATCTATTCTTGCCTGCTGCTGGGCTGCCCCCCAAGTACTTTTCCAGTCAGCCCTGCCCACAGGCTGCTGGTGCGCCCCGCGCTCTGTCCTCCACGAGGGAGAAACTGCCCCCCCCCCTCAGGTCACTGACCTCGTGAGGGAATCACCGCCACCGCCGCGTGAGGAGAAGTGCTGCTGTGAGGAAAAGCCCTCCTCGAGGCCGTGTGGTGAGGTGCGCCGTCCGCGCCCTCACCGAAGGAAGCGCTGTGTTGAGGGAGGCCCCTCGAGTGGATGTGGTGAGGTGCGCCGTCCGCGCCCTCACCGAAGCCTTCAAATTGCCCCAGACATTGCCGCCGGGCCCGGGGCCCCACCGCCGCCGTCGCGGCCGAAGAAATCACCGCCGCAGCCCAAGGGGGCCGCGTGAAGCAGCCGCGGCCTAGCGCGATCCGCGAGGCCTCCAGGTCCCGCCGACGCCGTTGCTGGGCAACCGGGGACGCCGGCCGCGCCCCCGGGAAGGCCGCGCAGCGATTGGGCGCCGGCTCCCGCCACGCCCCCCAGCGCCGACGGAGGCCGAGGAAGAGCTCCGGCCGTGCAGAGGGAGACGGGGAGCCGGCCGGAGAGGACTGCCGGCTCCCGCTCCCCTTCCCGAAGTCCCTGAAGCCCGCCAAGTCACTCACCTGATCCCGGGGGCCGGAGGAGGGTGATACCGGCCCCCGCAACGTGCCTCAAAGTCATTTCCCTGATCCCGGGGGCCGGAGGAGGGTGATACCGGCCCCCGCAATGACCCGTAATTCCGGCCAAAAGGGCCGAGGTACCCCGACCGGGCCCCGCCCTCCAGAACACGGGCCGGGCCTGGAGATCGCCAGTCGCTAGGAAGCGCGACCAACGACCACACACCAGGTGAGCCCAGGAGGCCCCTAGGGCCCACAGAAACGCCCCTGGGGGCCGGGGGCCACATTAACCCTTGAAGTAAATCTGTGTCACTTTCCCCATGAGGCGAGGCCCCGGAGAGGAGTGGGCCTAGCCTGGAATTAACCCCTAAGGGACATAGAAGCCCCAGAATACAGGACATGTTGAGGGATTCCCCACCTAGTTCATTAATGTAATGATGATGCCTACTGGAATTATTGCCTAGGTCTATGCTTCTAACTGCCAAGTCTTTACCTAAGGGGGAAAGTGATTTATTGAATTGAGCTGAAGTGTACACCGCCAAGAGTTGAAGTGTTTTATGTTACAGGTGTACTGGAGTTGCGACGCCCACTGTACGGAATGTGGGTGCGCCTAGATTAATGCAGGCCTATTGAAATGTAACGTGAAAAGCCTTCTTTTAAGTAATTGAATATGCTTGAAGTGAACTGCATGTTTAGGCCCATGTTTTATTAATGCATCTTGTGATCATTATTGGTGCTACGTTTAAGAGATGATTCCTGCGGCCTCTTAGTGGCCTACAATGTTGATGAGCTATGATGCTTTATTAAGAATGTGCACCAGTTGAGTAATGCAATGAATTTAAATGTAGATCTGAATTAATCTGCCTCATCTGATGCTACCTTGATTTATATATAAAAGATCTTGATTTTAAATACACAAGCCTGGTGTGGTGTCATGTTATTGCGTTCGCATTCCTGAGTCAAAGTAAGAGTGTGCTGCACAACTGCCTTACACATTGCCTTCGCGTGCTTTCCCGCCTCGCGCCATGCTACCGTGGCGGACTCGGTAAACCCGGTTCCAACATTTGGTGTTCAGCGGTTGGATAAGGACTGGTGTTTGTGCAGCACCCTACAGTGACTCAGTGTGCGCCGCAATTGGACACCTATTGTAATGCAAGTGCTAGGAATTCTTTTGTAATTGCCGATTGTGTACATTCCTGCGTTAGACCTGCTACCTACAGTCTAGAACCCTTTCTTTAAATTGTCTGGGGCCTCACCTAGGAGGATGGAGTTTGAGTTAGCCAACCTAGAAAGGTATACGGTGACACAGCTCAAGGAGTTCTGCCTAGAGAGGGGGGTGGCCGTCAAGCGTGGCGCCAGGAAGGAGGTGCTTCAGAAAGCTTTGAGGGCATGGGTAATGGCCCACCCGGAGGGAAGAGGGGACGAGGAGCAGGGGGAGGCAGACAACCCAGGAGAACTGGACCTACTGCACATTGATGTTAGCGAGAATGTGTTGCCAGGAAGACGTTCCAGGGCAGGCAGTAGTGCGTCAGGGGGAGTTTGTCGGCAGAGGAATTTGAGGACAGGAGGGAGGAGAGGCGATTAACATTAGAACTTGCTAGGATGGAAAGAGAAGGAGAACAGGCAAGGCTAGCCATGGAGGAAAGGAAGCTTGCGCATGAGCTTAGCCTGAAGGAACTAGAGCTCCGAGCCTTGCAGATGGAGATGCAGGGCAAAGTGAATGGTGGCAGCGTACCTGCTGGGGTTCCACAGGAGCCCAAATTTTATCTACCAAGAGAGGTGATAGCCAGTTTGGGGAGTGATCCTGAAGGGAGTGGTGCAGGGATCTTCCAACCCAGCGAGGTGGGAGAGGTGGAGAATAGCCCAGCTAGGTCCCAGGATAGTGAGCGGGTTGTAGGGTCTCACATCCTATCTATAGGAAGGAGTGAGACGGGGAGGTGTCCCGAGGTGCCCCAACCGCAGTCTCAGGGCCTGGAGAGTTCCATAAGGGAACCCCAGGTTGGGAGCCTAGGCTGTCCCGAGGGGCCATCCATGGAAGGGGATCCCCCAGTGACAGGAGAACCCGAGGCGTATGTATTCAGAGCTCCAGGGGTTCTGGGGTCTGCCCAGCCACAGGATTTAGATCCTGGGCTGGGGTGCCAGGTTCAGGGGCTGCCTGACCTGGCGGGAGGGACGTCTGTAAGCAGTGTCCCTCCGGAGCTGACTCCCAGGGGTGCTTCTCCAGGTGGGAGGGTGCGGAACTCTGGGAGGGGGTGCAGAGGGAGGGAGGACTCGCCTCTGGCACCGGGGCAACCTAAGGGTTTAGACCCTGGGTTGGTGGATCGGATGCAGGGTCATGGCCCTGGAAGAGTAAGAGAGTGGTGGTCTGAGGGTGCCCCACATAGGAGGAACGTGCGGAACCCCAGACGGAGGAGGAGGAGGAGAGTGGTCAACGGGTACTACGGGCCTGGGGCTACTGCCCCCCACTCTGTGAGACAGCCAGGGCCAGAGACATCTGGATGGCCTAGGGGCCGGTCCTGGCTGCAGCCAACTAGGGAGCACCAGTGGGGTGGCTTCGTTGGTCCAGGGAGGTTTGAGAGAGGGAACCACCGGGTTCCAGAGTGGAGAAGGACCTGCAGGACCTTCCTGCAGTTGTGGGCCCGCGTCCAAGTTTTCTCGCCCGAAGCAGGGAAGCCCATCAAGGCATTGATCGGTCTACCCTGGCTTTTGGCTGGGAGGGGGTTGTGTTGGACTTGGCCCTTTTTCCCAGAAATTTTTCGTTTTTCCCCCTAGCCTTTAATACCTGCTGCACAATGGCGTGCGCAGATTTAAGTGTACTGTTCTAAAGAAATGTTACTTTTAAAATGGACACCAGTGCTGAGGTGCAGGTGCTCTCTCACACAAGATGGCTGCCACATGCCCCTGCTACAGCAGAGGGGCCTTGCACACATACACACTAGTAGCCAGGGTCAGGCTGGGACATAGGGATACAGTATCCATTCCGTCCCCGCCTCTGGGCCACATAGCCAGACATGTGGAAGGTTCCAGAACCTTCCGGGCTGTGGGAGGAGTTATGTTTTGCCGCCTTTGGGAGGGTCACCTGACCTAGGGGTATAAGAGGCTTGGAGGGAAAACTTTTAGTCAGTTGGGGTTGGGGCACCACTGATCCTGGGAGAACCTCTGCCGGAGTACAGGCTTTAGGGCCTAGGGGGGAGACCTACACTACTGCTGCTGACAGGGCTTAGGCCCTGCTGTAGTAAGTTAGCTGAGGAACGCCCACCACCCACTGACCTTGCCCAGTGTGAGGGGACCCAGGGAACCACCTTCAGCGTGCTGGGAAGAACATCAAGCACTCCCAGAACCACCAACTCATTCCCCCCCCTCATAAGAAGAAACTTCTGACAAGAAACTTATAATAAGAAACTTCTGACAAGAAACTCCTGACAAGAAACTCCTAAGAAGCAACCAATCTGAAACAACCGCAAGAAACCTTAATTTGAGGAGGCCTGACCGTCCAGCAAGGCCTGAAACCTAAACTGCCAAACTGGGG
The DNA here is from genome assembly GCA_963921515.1 of Calotriton arnoldi. NCBI lineage: Eukaryota > Metazoa > Chordata > Amphibia > Caudata > Salamandridae > Calotriton > Calotriton arnoldi. The sequence goes on along the minus strand of CAWUFW010003127.1, from coordinate 1,593,844 downwards.
ATCACCAGGTAAAGCGCCGTACCCTGCAGCGCTAGACCTTCACCCCTATCTATTCTTGCCTGCTGCTGGGCTGCCCCCAAGTACTTTTCCAGTCAGCCCTGCCCACAGGCTGCTGGTGCGCCCGCGCTCTGTCCTCCACGAGGGAGAAACTGCCCCCCCTCAAGTCACTGACCTCGTGAGGGAATCACCGCCGCGGCCGCCACCGCGTGAGGAGAAGTGCTGCTGTGAGGAAAAGCCCTCCTCGAGGCCGTGTGGTGAGGTGCGCCGTCCGCGCCCTCACCGAAGGAAGCGCTGTGTTGAGGGAGGCCCCTCGAGTGGATGTGGTGAGGTGCGCCGTCCGCGCCCTCACCGAAGCCTTCAAATTGCCCCAGACATCGCCGCCGGGCCCAGGGCCCCACCGCCGCCGTCGCGGCCGAAGAAATCACCGCCGCAGCCCAAGGGGGCCGCGTGAAGCAGCCGCGGCCTAGCGCGATCCGCGAGGCCTCCAGGCCCCGCCGACGCCGTTGCTGGGCAACCGGGGCCGCCGGCCACGCCCCCGGGAAGGCCGCGCAGCGATTGCGCGCCGGCTCCCGCCACGCCCCCAGCACCGACGGAGGCCGAGGAAGAGCTCCGGCCGTGCAGAGGGAGACGGGGAGCCGGCCGGAGAGGACTGCCGGCTCCCGCTCCCCTTCCCGAAGTCCCTGAAGCCCGCCAAGTCACTCACCTGATCCCGGGGGCCGGAGGAGGGTGATACCGGCCCCCGCAACGTGCCTCAAAGTCACTTCCCTGATCCCGGGGGCCGGAGGAGGGTGATACCGGCCCCCGCAACGACCCGTAATTCCGGCCAAAAGGACCGAGGTACCCCACCGGGCCCCGCCCTCCAGAACACGGGCCGGGCCTGGAGATCGCCAGTCGCTAGGAAGCGCGACCAACGACCACACACCAGGTGAGCCCAGGAGGCCCCTAGGGCCCACAGAAACGCCACTGGGGGCCGGGGGCCACATTAACCCTTGAAGTAAATCTGTGGCACTTTCCCCATGAGGCGAGGCCCCGGAGAGGAGTGGGCCTAGCCTGGAATTAACCCCTAAGGGACATAGAAGCCCCAGAATACAGGACATGTTGAGGGATTCCCCACCTAGTTCATTAATGTAATGATGATGCCTACTGGAATTATTGCCTAGGCCTATGCTTCTAACTGCCAAGTCTTTACCTAAGGGGAAAGTGATTAATTGAATTGAGCTGAAGTGTACACCGCCAAGAGTTGAAGTGTTTTATGTTACAGGTGTACTGGAGTTGCGACGCCCACTGTACGGAATGTGGGTGCGCCTAGATTAATGCAGGCCTATTGAAATGTAACGTGAAAAGCCTTCTTTTAAGTAATTGAATATGCTTGAAGTGAACTGCATGTTTAGGCCCATGTTTTACTAATGCATCTTGTGATCATTATTGGTGCTACGTTTAAGAGATGATTCCTGCGGCCTCTTAGTGGCCTACAATGTTGATGAGCTATGATGCTTTATTAAGAATGTGCACCAGTTGAGTAATGCAATGAATTTAAATGTAGATCTGAATTAATCTGCCTCATCTGATGCTACCTTGATTTATATATAAAAGATCTTGATTTTAAATACACAAGCCTGGTGTGGTGTCATGTTATTGCGTTCGCATTCCTGAGTCAAAGTAAGAGTGTGCTGCACAACTGCCTTACACATTGCCTTCGCGTGCTTTCCCGCCTCGCGCCATGCTACCGTGGCGGACTCGGTAAACCCGGTTCCAACAGAGGCTCTTACATACTATAACTTCAGATGACTGCCATGTACTTGCTAATGCTCCTGTAAAACAATGCAAGCCCGAATGCTTAGAAGTATCAATAAAAGTTTAAATGATTCATTTGCATCAGTAAACTTACTTTATTTTTCGATGCCTATTTACAGGTAATTGGAAAAATAAAAATATTTTTCTGATGTGTTCAATTCGTGTTATAGAATTTCACCCCACAATGCTTGAATATAAAAGATAAAGGTTCCAATGGTTTCTAAAAGTACTTTGCATGGCAATGGTTTTCGCTTACATGAGGAAACCTTTTCCCATGAATCAGAACTTTTAAAATATTTTGGCCCTGATTACGATGGCGGTCGGCCGGACCGCCGACCGCCATCGTATCGGGCAGGTGACCGTCCAACAATGAGTTGGTGGTCCCACCTGCCCTATTATGATAGGACCGCCATGCAGGCAGTCGTAAAGTGCTCTTTTCACCTTTTTCTTGTGCTGCGGCCCAAGAAAAGGACCACAGCACAGGTCGCAGTAGAAAAAGGCACTTTGTGAACATCCATGGACTGTGTGTCAGGCACCATCTGGTGCCTGGCACACGATGCATGGATGTGTATGGGGATACTACATGTGCCTGCAGGGCCACTTAACAGTGGCCTACCGGGGATGGGGGCCCCTCTTGGGGCACCCAAAGTCCCTTTCCGTCTGCCTTTTCAGGCAGTCAGAAAGGGATAGCCTAATCCCTACAGCGGTGCTTGCGCGAGCGCCTGTCAGGGACTGTCCGGGACTATGTCGGGAACACAGTCAGGGACTTGGGCAAGGACTGGGAACAGGGTAGAAAACGTACACAGAGAGGAGTACAGAGCTGCCCAGGATCACACAGGAAGTCAAAGGAGAAAAGGGATCCAAAGGGGAAGCCTGTACAAAGGAACAAGATGGCTAAGACTCAGAAAGAAAGGGCACTCACAAGGCAATTTAGCGTTCAGACTAACTACACCCAGGATGGACGTGCAAGACATATATATAATACAACATTAACAATAAAGGGAATGTGGGGTAAAGCACTCGGGAGCTCCACACGGTAAGACTGAAGCTCAGTAAGTTCCTCACCCACAATTGCTGTTACAGATACTGACTGAAAATACCCACATATAGGATATGTATGCAAAGGCAGGGTCTGTGGAGCTTATACCTATGGTGATGTTATAACAGTAACTCAAAGACAATACTCACAGTGAACAAGAAACACCACCTAGGTAGTCAGCTGTGCCCATGGATCCTGGCGATCAAACAGGAACACGCAAGGCAGTAACAGCAAAGGGGTAGAACTAAAAACAAGCACAATATGTAGTGTAGCTCCTATTTCCCTTATAGGCTCTGCGCATTGGAATAATATATCCTATAGGTTTGACATAGGACTAAGGTCGGTATGTCCCTATCGAGTATATTAAACTTAATTACTTGTGCCAGCTAGCTCAGAGGCCACTAGAAACTTCTTGACAACAAGAAGGGATTAGTTTCTGGCAGCCGCAAAACATGACCACTGTGTTTCCCTTACAGAATCAGGACGTGTCCCAGAGTCGTAGAAACAATAGATAACTATTTCACTCAGCTCAGTTGTGCTTGATTCAGTTATTCTCAAAGTCACACAGAAATAACAGACGGGCGTTTCAATAAAAGGTTTATTGAACAGTCTTGTTTCTGTTGTAAGTTAGATGTGCTGTTACGATCACAAGACAGTATGCGAGATAAATAATGTACAAGGTGAGCAGTAGAAATAAATAATACTGCGTTAGCATTATCTTTTCAGCATATATGCATTTACATAAAATGACACAGCCTAAAAATGCGAGTACTCATACGATGCGTTTCTTAGCCTAGTTCTACCCAGTGTGCCTAACCTTTCCTAGGTGTAGGGAGAAGTAGAAGTAGGTGCTGTATTCCTGACTAGAGTATACTAAGAGTCTAGTATGCCAAGAGTCTAGTATGCCAAGAGTCCCTCTAGGTTCTAGTCTGCTCCATACCTGAAGAATGAGAGAGGTAGGAATCTCTTTTCCGGACTCGAACTCCAACACCCCGCAAGGGAACTTAGATCACTGGAAGCTGGACTCTCTGCGTGCAGGAAAGACAGCGTCTTCTCAGTGCGTCCGGCCGGGAATCGGGCTCCTCTGAAGTCGAGGTCTCCTCTGATTTACAGGGGTTTGGGAAGGTATATTTATACCTGAAAATGTTAGCATTGACGTGAGTTGGGTAGCGAAAGACGTCATGAATGAATCCCTTAAGGAATAGAGGTTCATGCATAATGTATGAGTCCTTGAAGAAATCAATAGTCCTGGGCAAGGGAAACTCCCGCAGCCTGAGGGTCTGTTTTTTCATGGACTCGTTGAGACGCTAGGGTGGACGGATGTCGGAATTCATGCCTGTATTTGGTATGCATGGTTTATGCCTAAATAAGGTCTGGGATTTTATGCCTATATAAGGGCAGGTTGGATTGTGCCTATATAAGGACATGATTCTAGAAAGCCCGTTTATGGACACCCTATGAAGTATACAACAAATAGACAAGGAGCTAGCAAGGAGGAGTGCTTAACAGGAAAGGAAGGAAATCACAGGGCACACTTGGCAGAAAGCAGTTAACAAACATACAAGGTAACAGAAGCAAGACAGCAGAAATAGAAAGACAGCAAACTAGAACTGGAACCAAGGAAATGGGAAGAAAGGCAGGGACTGGAAAAGGATATACAGAAGGGGAGGCTACAAGGGTATACTAGAATAGTGCAGGTTCAGGAATCAAGAAAACAAAGTAGCATAGAAGGCAGTACTGGGGCAGGAACAAGAACTGAGCAAAAGCTCTGGAGTCAAATTAGCACTGCAGGTAGTGCTAGTACAGGAGAAGGGAAACTGCTGCAGGTCAGGAACAAGGAATGCCAAGGCTCAGGAGTCAAGGTAGCACTGCAGGCAGTGCTCAGGAACAAGGGAAACTGCTACAGTTCAGGAACAAGGAATGCTAAGGATCAGGAGTTAAGGTAGCAGTCCAGGCAGTGCTAGTTCAGGAACAAGGGAAACTGCTACAGTTCAGGAACAAGGAATGCTAAGGCTCAGGAGTCAAGTTAGCACTGCAGGCAGTACTGGTTCAAGGAAACAGGAAATAGCTACAGCTCAGGAAACAAGGAGTCAAGAGAGCACTGCAAGCAGTGCAAATCAGGAACAAAAAGTAGCTGAATCCCAGGAACAGGAACAAAGAATAACTATAGCTCTGGAACTCAGGAAACAAGGTAGCACTGCAGGCAATGCTAATTCAGGCACAAGGAATAGCTATAGCTCAGGAACTCAGGAAACAAGGTAGCACTGCAGGCAGTGCTAAATCAGGCAAAAGGAACATCTATAGCTCAGGAACTAAGGAAACAAGGTAGCACTGCAGGCAGTGCTAATTCAGGCACAAGGAATAGCTATAGCTCAGGAATCAAGGAACAAGGATTAACTATAGCTCAGGAATCAAGGAATAGCAAAAGCTCAGGAAACACTGGAAACAAGGGTATAAAAAGCTCAGGAAACACTGGAAATAATGATCGGCCTCACCGGTATACAGCTACAATGACCAAACCTGGGCTGAAGGGAGCTGGGGCTTAAAAGAGCTCACAGTAATCACATGCATCAGGTGTGAGCAGGCTAGCAGCAGCCAGCCACAGGTGAACTGAATTCCTCCACCCATCCTTGGCCTGCAGGGGTGGAGACAAAGCAGTGAGCAGGGGATTATAGGTAATGGAGTTTCCAGCATGAGCAGACTGGCTTCCACAAAACCCGGCATGGATTGGGAATGGATGTCAATTCCTAAATGATGTCCAAATGCCTGGAAGTCAGGATATGCATACAGGGGAGTGTCTGGAAGCATATTAGAATACTGGAAAGCCCCACAATTTGGCCCCCTGGTGGTGGGAACGAGAGCACAGGGAGTGAATCGTGACAGCGCCGCCTCCATTTTAGGATTAGGAATCCGACTACCATCCAGACAGGATCTTTGATCCTGTCAGAGGCAGCAGTTCTACCCCTGACCTCTGCGATCTGACCACCTGCATTGTAATGCACCAGTGGGACTGATGCCCTGGATGGCGGGCGGACTGCCACCAATGGCCTGTCAATGGCAGTCCGCCTGCCATAGTAATGAGGTCCTTTTTCTAAGGAAGGCAAACAATCATTATTTTGACTCCATATTAGGTTGGGTTGGGAAGCAGTCATCTCATGCTTATGGTAAGTTATGTCAAGCTGTCCAGACCATACCTCATACCCTTACCATGAGCTGATCTTGACATCACTAAGACAAGTCAAATGACACCTTTGATAGCAATATTCATGACAGCCTAGGGTGACACACTGCCCAAAGTAGCATGTATCCGTTTCTCACTGGTTGGGTCATGAGAAATCAGCTGAGCACAGCATTTGGCTATGCAGAGGTGCCCCAAGTTGTTTTCACAGTCCTGAAAAAATGTGAGGCATCAGTTCCGACCGTACATGGCACACCATAGCCTATGTTTGGTGTCCGCACATCTTTTCAATAGATGTGTCCCCCTGGGCACTACTGATGTCCTGTTAACAGGCTCCTCCGGTTCTAAGTAAGCATAATTCAAAAATGCATAGAAAATTCAATGGGAAAAATTGATGAATGAAAGTTTCGACACTTGTGTTTTTTTTAAAGTAATTATAACTCTTCTTTATTCTTCACATTCTCATTTGTTTTGCTGATCTTGTGTTACGATGACTGAATCATTAAATGCATCCAATGCATTTCGGGTGTTACCCCTTCATCAGGGAACAATCCTGTAATAGATATAATACTATGAGGAGACTGGGAATGAACTTAAAATGATTATTAACAGGTATCTGTCTAAATCCGACTGATTACGAGTACTGAAAAATAGGTGGGCCCTCTAAACTACCGTACAGACATTTAAAACCCATGACTTCATGATCCAAAGCATGAGCTCAGTAACAGTCTAGTGAGGCCACTCAATGACAGCTATTTGTTTTTCGTTTTCCGTTTGTTTTTTCACGTTTCACTTTTTCGTATTATTATTCCATTAGTGCACCTTTATGCGGTTTCAGACGCAACATCACGTTCTAATATGCATGGGTTTTAAATGTCTGTACCACTCGAATAACACAAGCATGTTATAGCCGCGTAGAGGCACAAGGGTTTCTTTTCAAACACCCAACATAACTAGAAGACATCACCCGACGGTAGTTTAGAGGGCCCACCTATTTTTCAGTACTCGTAATCAGTCGGATTTAGACAGATACCTGTTAATAATCATTTTAAGTTAATTCCCAGTCTCCTCATAGTATTATATCTATTACAGGATTGTTCCCTGATGAAGGGTTAACACCCGAAATGCATTGGATACATATAATGATTCAGTCATCGTAACACAAGATCAGCAAAACAAATGAGAATGTGAAGAATAAAGAAGAGTTATAATTACTTTAAAAAAAACACAAGTGGCGAAACTTTCATTCATCAATTTTTCCCATTGAATTTTCTATGCATTTTTGAATTATGCTTACTTAGAACCGGAGGAGCCTGTTAACAGGACATCAGTAGTGCCCAGGGGGACACATCTATTGAAAAGATGTGCGGACACCAAACAGAGTACACAACGTTTTGAATGGAAGACGTTACCCCAGGAGCACACGAAGCACAAACAAGTGATTAACTGACAACATTTAACCAAAGGTTGTAGCGCGTACACATTCTTCAGTGACTAACACCATAGCCTATGCCATCCTCTGTACCTCCCATTCCACCTGCCTTCAACCATGCACAGATGGTAAGGGACGGAAGCTTCCTGGTGTAGCTGCACACATTCTTTATTGTGTGTAGATGCCCATTTTTTCACTTTACATACTGTCTGCTTCTGCATCTGAAAGGGACAACCACTGCCTGACAAAAGAGTTTCTGTCAATCTGGAAACTTCTGTGATTGCAGTTCCTCCCATTTCACTGATGCTCACAGTGATCCGGCTACTTCCCTATGCTGTGGTACTTGTTATTATGGTTCATAATGGTGTCAACTTCTGCTCTGCCCCGCTTGCACATCATAAAACATTTAGTTTCTGTACTGAGCACCCATGAGCCACCCTGCATGATAATGTTGATAACTTAATGGCTCACTACTAACTAAACCACCGCTTGTGACTTCTCCTTTTACTTCTGATTTTCTTTTCTGGTGTGCCCGGTCCCACCTGGCCAGCCCCAGGCCTCCAATCACTGGGGGCAGCTGAGGGAGCCTACCACTCACTGCTCCGCCGTCACCTGCGTGGGCCGCACCTCCATGTGAGGCTATGGGAGGTGGCACCTTCTCTTTCCCTGCCAGCAGTACAGGCAGGGGTCTCCTTTGTTCGTAGAGGCCATCCACTTTCCCCAGAGATAGGCACAGGGAGCGGGACAGGCACACCCAACTGGAGGGGGCATGATAGCGATCTGTCTTTTCCTCCTGTCACGGGGGTCAAGGATGGGGTCCATGCCCCCTCCTTGGTGACTACAGCCTGCAGGATGGCGTCCCCGGGCCAAAGAAAGTGTCTGAGAAGGGGCCCTGACGCACACCCCCTGCCTGGAAAAATGTAAAGAGTCCTCCCTGGGGATATGGGGCCACCCCAGGGGTAAGAATGAGCCTGGGGAGGGGGCCCCATGCACACCCCCTCAATGGGTGTAAATAAATAAATAATCTTTGCGCTGACCTCCGGGCCCTGACCCACCCCTGGGGTATTTGTAGGAAATGCAGCTGAGCGAATGCAGCTGAGCCCCACGCACTCCATTCGGTAAAGAAGGTCAGGTCATCAATCTTGAAAATGTCATTACTCAGGCCGTTGGTCCAATTTGGATGACCATGGCCTCATTTCACTCCTGGTAGCGAGCATCAGGGGAAGTTATAGCAGACTTTCTCACCTCTAAAGCAGTATAATCCACAGAGTGCTGGTTCTCCTCAATTCCTGCTCCAGCCATCCTCATAATCTTTATCTCTTGGTGCAGAAGTCCAGGGCTTTCCCCCAGCTGGTCCTCAGATGGTGTAAGGGGACCAGCCTCACTGGGCCTTGATGCGACCCATTGCTCCTGGGGTCAACTGGGCAGAGTCCTTAGTCCTTTCTGGGCTTCAGGGGGTTCCTCCTTCCAGGGAAGGAGTTGATCATTGAGTTTTGTCTTGATACTCTAGAGAATGAATTCCTAGTGATACTCCAAAAGGAGGGTGGGATGTTTGAGTTCCATACTGATAACCCAGAGAAGAAGCTAGTGATTGGGTTTCATAGCGATAATCCAGAGAAGGAGAGGTCATTGGTGTTTCCCATTGAGAAGAAGGGGATGCTTGGGTCTCCAATGGGTGCCCAGAAAAAAAGGGGGGATGGAGTAACCCTTCTGCTGAGATCTAAATCAGGCACTTACAGGCACATGCATCAAAGTAGGCTTTTGCGAGTCCTTAATTGCGAGAATTAAGGACTCGCAATTAAGGACTCGCAAAAGCCTATGCATGTAGGAATCGCAAAAATAATAGCGATTCCTACACATTCCTTATTTGCGACTCGCAATTTGCGAGTCGCAAATAAGGAATGGCTTCCCATTCATTCCTATGGGCCTACAGGCCCATAGGAATGAATGGGAAAGTGCGAGCGCTATTTGCGAGTACCAATAGGTACTCGCAAATTGAGCATGCAATTCCAAGGGTGCAGGGGTGTCATAAGGACACCCTGTTGCACCCCTGAAATTGATCCGTGCACATTTGTTGCGCACACACATGTCCCAAGGACATGTGTGTGTGTAACCTTCAACTTTGAAAAATGCATTTTAGTGCATTTTTCAAAGTTTTGCAAATTACAGACAAGTTTGATTTGTCTGTAATTTGCGGTCCCAAATAGCGAAATCGCTATTTGAAAGTGCTTCTAGCATTGCATTTAAGGAATCGCAAATTGCGATTCCTTAAATGCAATCGCAATTTAGGAATTCGCAAATAATTGCGAATTCTTAAATTGCGCATAGGAAACACTTTCATGCATCTCCAAAGGCCAATTTGCGATCGCAAACGGCCGATTTTTGCGAATCGCACCGTTTGCGATCGCAAAAACCTTTGATGCATGTGCCCCTAAGTCACAAAACAAGATGCTATATGACTTTCCATTGCAAATTCAGCTCCAGCTGGGAGACACTCCATCACCCCCATTCCAAGCTAACCCTCAGAAGTCTGGCATGGCATTGCTTCACATTGTATCTCTCCCTCTCTTCTATAATTGATTAAAGTGCAGAACATCATTTCCCTTTCAAAAAAAGATCACAGTATTAGGAACATTACATTATATACCATTCCAAATTTACATCTTGGACAGATAATTGTCATCACTTACTACTTGCTAGCTCTGTTTCCAGAAACAAGACACTGCATCACTGTACATAAAAATTCTACCTTCAGCTGAGAATCACTGCATCAACTGTTTATAACAAGGTGACCTCAAGCTGAGAGTCACTGCATCACCTCTCATTCCAGTGTGGCTCCCATCTGAGATCCATTGCATCACCATATATAATAATTACATCTTCAGCTGAGAGTCACTGCATCAGCTCCCAGTCCAATGCAGTTTCTATCTGAGACACAATTGATCACTTATTGTCTCCATCTGAGACACACTGTATCATTTACTATTCTAAGTCTGTCTCCATCTGTCTCCATCTGAGACACACTCCATCAGTTACTATTCAAACTCTGTCTCTATCTGAGACACTCTGCATCACATACTATTCTAACTCTCTCCATCTGAGATCCATTGCATCACTTACTATTCTAACTCTGTCTCCAGCTGGGACACACTACATCACTTACTGATCTAACTGTCTCCATCTAGGACATACTACATCACTTACTACTCTAACTATCTCCATTGGAGATAAACTGCATCACTTACTTTTCTAACTCTGTCTCCATCTGGGACACATTACATCACTTACTATCAGTAGCGGCTGTTGTTGTCAAAGAGTGGCGGGCGGGGGAAAGGGACAGGGGACGACAAATGACAAAATAAATAAAAATAACTTACTTGCCGCCAGCTGCATCACACTCTTCTTCTCCTCTCCTCTGCAGGCACAGGCTCCCAGACTCCACCGAGGCCAATCCAGACTCTGCTCTCCTGCTGCTGGCAGCAAGAGAGCAGCATCAGGATTGGCTTGAGTTCTCTGAATTTGTGCTTTAAGTGAGACTGGGAGCCTGTGCCTGCTGTCTTCATCCCGGCAACGCAGCTTGGGTTGGAGACAACTTCAGTGCTCATGATGGTTTGGACGGCCTGAGACAGCCAGCCAAACTGCCATGCGCACTGATCACAGCGCACTTACCACTTGCAGTCTGTCATCCCCATGGCCCAGCCCCCGAAGACTCGGCAGGAAAGGAAAAATAAAAACGATAATAAACTGTGTTTATTATCATTTTATTTTACCTTTCCTGCTGTTTTGAGGCATCTGTGAAGGGGGCGGCGCTCCTCCGCCATAGTGGAGGAGACACGCTACTTACATCTGAGATGCATGGCATCATTTACTCTTCAAATTCTGTCTCCATCTGCGACCCGCTGCATCATTACCACTCTAAATCTGTCTTCATCTGAGATCCTTTGCTTCACTTACTATTCAAACTCCATCTGAATCTAAGGTACATTGCATATCCTCTAAATCCTACCCTGCCTCCATCTGAGATGCAATGTATCACCTGCCATTCCAACTCTGTCCCCATTTCTGATACACTACTAGCACTACTTGTTCTGCCTACCTAGTAGACTGCATTCAGTGGCTGCCTTTCTGTTGCCACTCTCCCAAATAACCAAAATCTTCTGCATAATTTGGCATTCCAATAAAACCTCTGCGAAACATCCTATTGCAATTACACCTTCAGTTGAGAGACACTCTAGTCTCATGGACACCAAAAGCATCCCATTACAATCACACATTCAGTTGAGGTACACTTTAGTCAAGCCCAGCCCAAAGCATCCCATTGCAATCACACTTTTCAATTGAGGGATGCTGTAGCATTTCTCAAGCCAAAGATCCCCATTGCAATCACACCTTCAGTTGAGGGAAACTGTGGTCTCCCTGCAACCCAAAGCAACCCATTGCAATTACACCTCCAGTTGAGGGTGACTGTATTCTTTCTCGAGCCCAAGGAACCCCATTTCAATTACACCTTCAGTTGAGGGAACTGTAGTCTACCTCCAGCCCAAAGCAACCCTTGCTATCACACCTTCAGTTGTCGGACACTGGAGTCTACCTCCAACCCAAAGCAACCAATTGCAATCACAGCTTCAGTTGAGGGACACTTTAGCCTATCCGCAGCCCAAAGCAACCCATTGCAATCACACCTTCAGTTGAAGGACACTGTAGTCTACCTGCAGCCCAAAGCAGCCGATTGCAATTACACCTTCAGTTGAGGGACACTGTAGTCTGCCCACAGCCCAAAGCAACCCATTTCAATCACACCTTCAGTTGAGGGAGACTGTAGTCTACCTGCAGCCCAAAGCAACCCATTGCAATCACACCTTCAGTTGAAGGACACTGTAGTCTACCCGCAGCCCAAAGCAACCGATTACAATTACACCTTCAGTTGAGGGACACTGTAGTCTGCCCACAGCCCAAAGCAACCCATTGCAATCACACCTTCAGTTGAGGGAGACTGTAGTCTACCTGCAGCCCAAAGCAACCCATTGCAATGACACCTTCAGTTGAAGGACACTGTAATCTACCAGCAGCCCAAAGCAATCGACAGCAATCGCACCTTGAGTTGAAGGACACTGTAGTCCACCCCCAACCTTGAAGCACCACATCAACTCCTTTCCATCTCCAAGCTCAAAGTGTAGACATGGCTTTCCATGCCAGCTTTTCCTCCAAGTCAAGAGACAAGCTATAACATCCCCTGCGCCAACAGTCAAACCTTGTTTGATGCCAACTACATATCTTTCTAAGATTTTATACTTACTCAATCAAATGCTCTTCCAACTCTACATCTTTTTTTGCTCTTCAGGTGATTGGCAGCCTGGTGATGAATATCTTCAGCTCCATCGCTGCAGGAATCAGCATCATTTTCTGCTGTGTGGATCTTGGATATTATTATGATTATGATAGCTGTTATAGTAATTATAACAGTTACGAGTGCTGGCGTTACAAGGATGCTTTCTATGTAAGTATACAGGACCTTGAGACGCAGAAAGAACGCCAACTATCCTGTCAGACCAGGAAGAGATGGATGTATACACAAAAGACTGTCAGGCCACACTTTAGAGACATTCCCTTAGCTCTGGTATTGGCTGTCTTGATTGGAGATGCCAAGTTTGTTAAATTCAAGGGTGTACAAACCTCCTCATCCAAATCAAGAATTAATTTAACAGCGAAATAAGCTTTGTTGTCAGCTATACATCTAACAGAGTAATGCAATATATTAGTACATTATTATGCATCAATATTCATCACCTAGATTTTTCGGAGGTTTCATATTAACAGGTAACTAGTACAAGTGACAAGTAACTATTAAACATACACAACAACACACACCAATGTTAATACTGGTGTAAAGATCAAGACATTACTTAAGACAATGTTGTTTCTTTGTTACGCGTTTTACCAGGGGGGTTTGCCACAATGAGAGGCGTATTCTGCAGCCCCCCACCACCACAGGTCAGCTGTTCATCTGGTGATGTAGAAGCATCAGGTATATGAGTGTGTAAGTCAGCCATAATGGCATCCCAGTTGCTGGTGGGTATGGGGTGTCTGGGAAGTCCTAGGCTGTCCTCCCTGTGCAGGGCAGCGCCCTCAGTCTGTGCACAATTTATGAACGACTGAATCCAGGCTGCGAGGTGCAGAGGGTCCGGTGATTTCCATCTGCAATTGATCAGTTGTTTGGCTAACAATAGGCCCAAGTCAATGAACCAAGACGTGACCTTCTGTTTCTTGCTCCTGCAATATAATCCCAGAACGCATATCTCCCATGTGTTCGAGAGAATTCTGTCAGTACAATGTGCTAGGCAGCTCATCACTCCCCACCAGTAGGTGAACATTACGCTTTGTAAATACATTTTATGTAATGGGGCAAGTTGTGTGTGTTTACCTGAATTGCAAACTATGGATCCGCAGAAGAGGAGGAGGGGCAGGGTCGGACTGGCCGATAGGGCAATACAGCAGTGCCCAATGGGCAGGTGTAGTGATTAACTCCAGGTAGACGTGATGAGTTTCAAGAGGATTTATTCAGGAAAGTTGCAAGATACAAAGATGAGTAATACATGCCCCACCAGGAGCAGCCAGCATGCTGCTCAGCCCACTCAACTGTGATTTCTCTGACCGATTCCCAACATTCTGAACAGCAACATTCTACTGGTGGTGAAATAGCATTGCATTTACAAGAGCAGGATACAACATATCCCCCTTTCTTAAACGGAAAAACATAATAGATAGAAATAGAAAGAGGAGAACCTAAGATATAGAAGGGAAAAATATACAGAGGCAACAAGAAACGACGAGACGACAAGAAAGAACTTGAAGAATGCAAAGAAAAGACAACAAGAGAGATGAAGAAACAGATAAGAATGACCCATCCTCCCTTCTACAAATAAAACAGAAAAAAATGAAAAGACACCGGGAAAGAGAACAGCGAGAAAGAGACACCAATGACAATCTCCCAAACACACCAGCTGGCCAGGCAAGCACGCAAGGAGGCAAGAATTAGCATAGAAACAACACTGAGGTGAACCCAGAGACAGACAAGATCAGGCAAACAAAAAAAACAAAAAAAAACAAGCACTTGTGACAATAAGAGGAAGAAAACAGGAAACTGAAAAGAAAACTGAGAAAAAGCTAAAAGACCAGAGACTGAAAACACGAGAGTCAGAGGACAGAAGAGCAAAACAAAGTGATAATCAGAAAATGAAATTACATTGCAAAATATGACAGTGTAATACTGAGAAAGAATGACGTCGGGAAAACAATAGAAATGGGAGTGAAAATAAGATAACACACCCAATGTAAAAGTAGAGAAGTACCCAACGCATGAGAACATGGGACTAAAACCAAACCATACAACGATGACCCATGTACAGGCAACGATCTGAGTTGACATTGAGAAAAGTGCAGTAATGGGACTAGAAACCATACAACACGCAAGTAAGGGAACATATGACTGAAAACCCAGAGGAGGTTAACAAATGTCAACAACAGTATATGGAACCCATGATCTCTCCGAATACGAGAGATTATTTAAAGTTAACCGGTGTATATGGGTCTGAACCCATGACTCAATCCTAGGAAAAATGATGGTTAACAAATGCAAAGAGGAAATAAATCGATGCATAAATGAGCAGATGGGACTACAACCCATTGCGATCCCCAAAAAAATAACATGTAAACTGAAATGATGGACTCTTGCCGGTGCGTACCTAGGGTCCATGAACGTACAATGTAGATAAAACTAAACTCATTGTAGATAAAACTAACCTCATTGTACAATCCTATGAAGGATAAAATAAAACAGTACTGTGAGCAAGAAAACTCGCACAATGTAGATCTAACTGAACTCACTGTACAATCCTATGAAGGATAAAGTGGAGATAAACAGAAACTTATGCACCATAAGCCAAAACGTAAAAGCACATGGTAAAACACAACCACTAATAAACAAACTGTATGTGAACGTGTCACCATATGTATGTGACACACACCAGTGTCCGAACAGAGACACTTAGAAAACATAGTTCCCAGCAAACTATGAATAATGATTTTGAAGACTTTGCGAAGAAGATGCAAACACCCACAAATAAACAAAGTTGGCAACGTTAAAAATTGCATGCATACAAAAGTAAATATACTGCCAACGAACATTTGTCTCTGTAAATAAAAAATCTGGCACCAGCTAGAAAAACTATTGAGAAAAGACACGTGATTTGGTACCAATTAACATTTACATGCAAATACATATGAATGCCAACAAACTGATAAGAAAGAAATGAAACATGCACCGTAAACGTAGCATATCGAAATAGTCACTGGTGTGCCTGTCACCGGTATAAAAACAGACAGGCTTAACTGGCACAATTCCCAAAAGCTGGCAGAATAACTTGTACAGTGCAGTAAATAATGCCACCAAGCATTATACAATGACTTGAAAAATCACCAGTGAGCGAAATCTCACTCGAACTGAAAAATGGATGATAACAAACAGGCTTAACTGTCCCAAGAGAGTTGAATGAGAACGTACTTCGCCAGGGGCACACTCACAAATCCGCGCGAGTCGCTGATGCTACCAAGAGCTGTAACCACCCACTGGCTGAGCAGAAGCACTCTGACGTAGAAAAACAAGGAGAGTACCTGCATAGAATTTCGCTATGAAGACAAACCAGGAGAGCAGGAGAGGAGCGATCTCGTCGATTTCCACACTGCGACGCTGCCGCAGTTTTGTAAAAACTTTATAGAGGATGAGCAACGTGGTTGGCAAAATAGACAGAAACATTGGAGAAAACGCCAATCCAAAGATGGCGGCACGCTCCACTGACGCCGCGCCAGGTGGCTTGCAGTCACAGCGTGCTGCCAAGAGTTGCACAAGAGCTGTATATACAGCTACATCACAGAGAAACACAGAGCTGACGTTGCAGGAGTCAAAGAAGATCCCATGAAGCAGGAGATCCCACGGGGCTGCCAGAGTCAGCAGAAGGTAAGCGCGTGCATTAGAAAACGCCACGCGTCTCTTTTTGAATCTCCCACGCTGCGGTTAAACTGCCAAGAAACGAAGGGCCTCCCCAAAACAAATAGATAAAACTGAGTACGCTCACCAAACTCCCACTGTTGCCTGGGTCAATGGGCTGATCACAGAAAGACTTGAATAAAGATTGTTGTAAAATCCTGGTGTTAAAACACTAATAGAGATTCCAAGACAGACCCAGTTCCAAACTCTGCGACAATGACTATGTGCAATACACCAAAACTGGAACTGCCACAACGCGAAATGTAAAGACCAGTATAATCCAAGAGTCAGTAGCACACAGTGCTTTTTACCATAATGACCATTTTACGCGATGTTGAAGTGTGGCACGCTTGGGCTGGGACGATGTGATCAGCGTATCCAAGTGAGAAAATTGAGTTGAAACACAGCAACTCATGTACAGCCGAAAGAGGAAAAGCAGGAACTGGCTCAATTGTATTGTGGGCGACCGGTGGTAAGGTCACTGGTGGGGCTGAGTAGTGCCAGTAAGCAGTAAACACGGAGCTGTAGTTTCATAGAAAGTCCTTTACCTTTACTGAGGGCTGGAGGTTCATCAGGTCCTTAAAGTTCAGGGGATACTCCTTCTTGTCAGGTAGCACACGCAGGTTCTTTGCGTATAATCGTCGCCATACATTTGAGGTGATTAACTCCAGGTAGACGTGATGAGTTTCAAGAGGATTTATTCAGGAAAGTTGCAAGATACAAAAATGAGTAGTACAAGCCCCACCAGGAGCAGCCAGCATGCTGCTCAGCCCACTCCACTGTGATTTCTCTGACCGATTCCCAACATTCTGAACAGCATCATCACAGCAACATTCTACTGGTGGTGAAATAGCATTGCATTTACAAGAGCAGGATACAACAGCAGGTCTAACAGGTCAGTGTGTGGGCTGCTTTTTTGACTGGATGTGGGCCTATTTTATGGTCTGCTGGGCCGGTTTTTACTGCTGATTTCCCTGATACTAAAACAAACAATGCCTGCAGCAAGCTCAAAACCATGGAGTCTCCCATACCTTGCAAAACACTTACACAGCATGTATTTAAAAGTTCCAAACTGTACCAATTTGCAAGCATTGGCCACTTTCTTAGCTATTTAATTCACTAGTGGGGGCAACTTTTGTTTTGGTGCCTGGGCCTATTTCCTTTCCCAATCCGACCGTGGGGAGGGATGAACGTTCTGCTCCACATGTCTTTGCCTTCCAGTGCACGGGGTGTTCCCCTTCGACATTTCTCAGGTTTGGCCCTGCTCATCTCTCAGACTTCCTCACTCTGGATGGTTCTCTGTGTGGGTTAGCTGGCTTTGATGTTACAGCTCAGCAAGCTGCCAGTCACTCTTGCTGGGGCATTCATCACCTCGGGATGTGGGACTGCTGATATAGGGGGTCACTTCTGGAGCTAAATTACCACCATCTGCCAAAATTGTTTTCTCTCTTCACTAGACTCCTTCACTCCAAGGGAGATTTCTTCTGGCTGGGATGCAGCCTGAGTCCTTGGTGACTTGGAGGATGCACGGAGTTGTAGAACTTGAAGATGCACAGGGACGAAGATAGAGCAGAAATCTCCCCACTGGAGCAGTCTTGTCTTTGTTCCTGGCTCAAAGAACAGCAGAGTTCCAGGGTCCACCAATGGAAGAGTCTTTGGACAGTCTTCAGATGAGAGGCTGTCGGATATAGGAGTTGTTGTCGGGACGAATCTAAGGACTTACCCTCACAGGAGCCCTTAAGTATCCCTAAAATGGGGAAGGACCTCTTCCGTGGTGGCCCACCTATCAGAGGGGGTCAGAGATGCTACTCAGCTGTCCTAGCCAGTCAGATGCTCCCAAGGGCTAAGATTTAACATGACACAATCAAGTGACCACCTGGAGGAGTGCTGGGCACATCTCTAGGGAGGAGCTTAACAGCAGGGTGGACACTCGCCTGTCCTTTGTGTGGTTTCTCACCAAAGCAGGAGCCAAGGGCTCCTGAAATGGGCAAAACTGGTTTATGCATAGAGAGCACTTCAATGGAGTCTGGTGGCGTTCCGAAGCCCCCACCAAACCTAATTCTAAAGGAGAGGTGGTAACACCTCTCCTTCGCAGGAAATCCTTTGTTCGGCTTCCCCTGCCTGAGTTAAGCTCATCAGCACAGAGACAGAACACTGTCTAGGGTCTGCAGCAGCGCAGGCTGGCAGGCATACCCTGTAAGGCTACAAGGTAGGCATTGGGGTGTTCTCTAAGGAGCCCCAGTGCATGGTATCATGCAATTAAAACTTAAAACGGTGTAGTTGCATGACTCCAACATTTTTGATACCAAACATGACCAGGTTTGGGGCAGCCATTACGTAGTTGGACATCTCGACTCTCCCCCAGAGAATGGAGTCTGTGGTTTGTAGGGCTACCTTTGCTCATGCAGGAGTACGCACATACTTAGAACCATGCACCCTGCCCTTAGACTGGTACCTTAGGGGTGACTTATAGGTTAAAGGTTCAGTGACCGGGATATAAGGGAAACCTTATATCCAAAGTGAAAGGTGCAAGCACTATTTCACACAGACTGCAATGGCAGTTTTGCAGACACAGTTTGCATGGGCTCCCATGGATGGTATAATATATGCTGCAGTCCATGGGAGACCCATGGTGTGCCAATGCCCTGGGTACCTCAGTACCGTATGCTAGGGACTTATAATGGTACCTCAGTATGCCAACTGTGGGGTGTGCAAAGTAATTACCAGAGAATTTAGAGGCGAGAGCACTGCCCCTGGGGTCCTGGTTAGCAGGTTCCCAGTGAACTATAAAACACTCTATGCCAGAAAGATCCTACTTTCCTACAATGGTGAGGGAATGATATTTGGTAAAGGGGCACTGGAGAACGTAAGAAGTGCAAGAAAGGTAGATTCAGGTTCCTGGGCAGGCCCATGAATCAGGAGCCAAAAATGCAATAAAGATAATGAAAAAGCCAACGGAAGAGTGATGGGAAAGGAGGTACAAAACTGAAATGGAGAATGAATTTAGAGGCATGGAAAGGAGGGGTGCAGAGTTAATGAGTAGGTGAGAGTTGGACTTAAGTAGAGTAGGTGTAGTGAAAATGTGCAGGATGAGTGATGGGTACTTAGGAAGCAGAGAAGAGGGAAGGTAGGGGAAGTAATATGCGGGTAAAATGAAAGAGGTGGGGAGTATAATAGGCTGTGAGAGAGGATAGGTATCTGGGGAAGAATATAATGTATTACAGTTGGTAGATGGAGAACTGAAGTTCCAAATGGCCTCTGACAACCTGGTAAGAGATGCTGATGACCAAGTTGAAGCAGAACAGTGGAACCGAACAAACCCTCTTCAAGTGATTTTAAGGTAAGTATTTTTGTGGCTTCAAATGGAAGTACTGCTTGGGGTGTTGTGCTTCAGTCCTACTACCACATAGGCTGTTTTCGATATCACAATAGAAAAAGGTACTTATGTCATCCAGTATCTTTGTAGTACCATGGTCTACCAGTTAATTCTATTGAGAACTTTAGTAGAGAAAGGGCCTGCTTTGAATCTTGGTGGTTTATGTACCCTGTCACAAAAGCAATGGAGTATACATACTGTCAAGACTGTGGCCCACCCGTCAAATTTAAATGCGGGTAGGCCATTGGCTTAATCATGAGAGAGACCACTTCGTCTCCGCCATGATTAAATCCCTCTAACAGCCTGCGGGGTCACGGCCATGAGAGGCAGACCTCTCATTCTGGCCCACCTGATTTAGATGGGTGGAATTAGAGGTCAGTTTTCACTGCCCATCACTGCCAGGAAAACCCTGGCGGTAAGAGGGGTGAAAACTGCTTACTGCTCCCCTCAGTATGGGAAAGGATTCACTCGGCGAGGGGAGCATTTTTTTTATTTTCAAAAGAAAATTCTACGTTGGGTTTTCTTTTTGAAAGCAAAAAGAAAACAGTTTGTTGCATGTCTCTGTCATGGATACGGAGCCCTGCACCAAACTTCAAAAAACATTGACAGGTACCACCATGACAGCAGTTCGAGCCAGTGCTTTAAGAAATGACAGTCTGCTTGGTGGTAATTTCTCAGTTTGGCGGCGGGCAAAACGTGCCGCACATCATAAAATAAATCTGGCTCAAAGTCTCTACTTAAGAAGAAGGTAAGGCGGTCACTTTTTGGAATGCTACAACCTTATGAGCACCCATCACAAATGGGGCAAAGACAAGATCAAAAGAATGAGGAATTGGACTGAAAAATAAGAACTATATTTCTCTCCTTTGAATAATTGCACTACTCAAAGTCAGATCTTCACTGTAAGACTGTTACCTGCATACTTCACTGCCGTGAGGGGAACGGCCATCGTTTGCCCTGCTCTGCTCTACCTGACATCTTCCTGCCAGGAGACCACATCTCCCAGAGGCACCGCTGCGGCGCCGGCCGTGACGCTACCGCCTGCGCCTGGAGGCGCGTTAAGAGCGCTGCTGGCTTCCCGCACCGCAGGACGCGCGCGGGCGAAGCCCGGGCCAAGGGCGGGCCCGTCCATGCCCGGAGGAGCCCGGAGGAGGCTGGGTTGGGCCCCATCTCTAACAACAGGCCCCCGTAATCCTTCACTGATCTCCAGGTACTGTCTTTTGATTTTACTTTCTGCATCCTCGTTCTGCGTACACTGTGACTGGTGCTTATTATTGTAGCGGAGAGACTTATATTGACAACTCAATAATGAGCAACCCCGCAGCGATTAAGAGCAAGGGAGTCAAGGGGACTTTGGATGCCTTTATATTGAGGGCAGAATCACTGCTCTGCCACGAAATAGAATTAACAGAGAGGCGGCTGTCTTTAGACCCTTCATCTCTGCCGAGGCGATCCTCACTAGGAACACATAACCTGGCTGGTATTCCCCAAAATCAAAACCAAACTCAAATTTGCTCATCACCACTTAATTCATCACCACTCAATTCAGGGGCAGCACTGGTCGCCCTGGATACCCCGGCCCTCGCATTTGATGATTTGATAGCACCACATATGGACACTACTAACGGGCCCGGTATAGCCTCTAGGACCCGGACTTCCCACCTCTCCACAGACGGCACAAGGTCTAAGACGAAGGCATCTGTGAATCGCAAGAAGGGTGCGGGCTCGCTAAAGCAAAAACAACAAAAGGGGCCTCAGCGTAATCCTCAGTGCAATTCTGAGGCGAGGACCTGCTCCATAGGTACACAGACTACGGACGATTTTTCGCTGACGCAGCCTTGCCCCTTGGAGGATAATACTGCCACTATTGCTGCTGGTGTGACCGCCTTGGACACTGTCCTTGAACGGATTAAGGAATCCATAGACAAAAATTTCGCTCTATTAGACGGTCGTCTAGAGCATCTGGATGGCGTATTGACTAACTTGTCCGGACGTTTAGAGTTGTCTTCCACCCCTGTGAACTCCCAGGTGTCGAGGGAGGGCCAGGGGCCCGGCAATGCTTCTGATTATCAAAACCCAGCCCTGGTTCCCCTAGAGAAATTGTTGGCCATGACATCGGTCATCGAGGACCTGTTGAGTAAAATACAGAGTGTAGGCTTAAATAACACACTGCATAATCGCCCAGTGAGCACATTAAATGACGGCAGGGCAGTTAACCCCCTTTCGGCAGATATCTCACAATCGATCCCCGGGGCAAGTGTTGGCTTTAAGAGCACTCCTAATTTAAATCATAACAAAGTGCCAGCCCAAATAGCGCACAGTGACTCTCTAAGGATGCCCAATTTGTGTACTATTCTAAGGGAAAGGGATAGGGTAAACAGAGAGGAGGTGACCTTAAATCTACCTCCAGAAGCCACACCTTACACAATAATATTGGCGAACGTACCACAACTCACCTCTAAGTCAACTGAATCTTGGGAGTCCTTACGTAATAAGGCCCTTTGTTGGCTCGGATCCAAATCCGGCCTAACCGATGTCCTATTTAGGGAGTTTAAAATGGCAAGGAGAGTAGGATGGGTGGGGAAAAGAGATAAGAGGCTCCTTGGCGACTGCATTATTCTCACATTTAGAACACCAAACCTAACACAAGAGATCTTGCGCCGACAGGGTTCCAATCATGTGACCA
Source organism: Calotriton arnoldi (assembly GCA_963921515.1). NCBI lineage: Eukaryota > Metazoa > Chordata > Amphibia > Caudata > Salamandridae > Calotriton > Calotriton arnoldi. The sequence continues at coordinate 1,571,296 of CAWUFW010003127.1, read as the reverse complement.
ATCATGGCATAAATGTCCTGCCCCTGGGTTATTTTTATCCTCCTACAAATTATATTTCTTATGTAACACAGCAGACCCCGGCCTACCCCATGAATTATTCCCAACCCAGCCTACCCTTGTTTAATAGATTTGAGGTGCTTTCTTCCCTGGAGGACATTGATTGACTTAGAAATGGTAGTAGTAATGTGGCTCAATCCCAAACTTCGGGAATAACCTCGCCATGTATGGTCCTTGTGGCTAACGTCGAGCAAGTCGACATCGAGTCAGGTGTCATTCCTAATAATTATAATACCCATAATGGATTAACTCAATCTACTATAAACATCTCTCATAGTGATATATCAAATAGCCTCGATGGCCCCTATGCCGCCCTTTCCCCTATCGATTGTGCATCTCAGCCTGGGCCTAGAACTAATGAAATGGAAATTCTGTTTAGGAATGTGGCAGGCCTTAAAGCCAAATTGACCAACCCTGCCTGGCTGGAATTTATCTATAAATTTGATATTATATGTACTCAAGAAACTTGGACGGATAATATACAACATATTAATGGTTATAAAACATTCTTCAGTCCGGCGGTTTCTTCGAGCCAGGGGAGGAACAAGGGTGGCCTTTGTACTTATGTGTCCTATAGGATAAATGCACGCAAGATAGATTTTGTGGAGTCCAAGATCTATTAGCAGGTGCTTAAAATGAACATAGATAATATTCATTATTTAGTTCTAATAAATTTTTATAATAACATACCCCCGGTGGATATTGAACAAATTTTAATGCACCTGCTGAGAGACCTGGATAATATTAAAAAGAATACTGGTAAAGACTACTGCATAATCTGGGGTGGGGACTTTAATTGTGGACCCTGCCCACATACCGTAGGAGATGTCTGTGGTATTGAATTAGATGACAATAACGATTCGTCCCATTTTTTACATTCTGCTTCCGGTGACCAATTCAATTTGTTTAAATATACTTTGGATCTGGGCTTTGCTAATAATGTATGTTTAGTCCCAATTCCTTTTAGTAGCACTTTTAATGGTCGTGGTCTGTCTTCAGTTATAGACCATATACTAGTATCTAACAGATACGCTGACAGAATACACTATTTTAAAGTACATCCCGTTGCTTTTAGTGACCACTACCCTATTAGCGTTCTAGATCATCCTGCCAAGGTGCTAACTAGCAAAACATTGACTACCCAGCCGTCGGAAGATATCGTTATTAATAGACAAAATGGCTATACTGTCAAATGGGCAGGCGTCAACTCATCCCAATTATGTAAGCACCTTTTAACTATTTGTAAAGACGACTTCATGGTCTGCCTCGACGAAACTGCTAACAAGTCTGACGTTCTTAGCTCCTTCATAAACATATCCCAGTCTATACAAAATAGATTACGGGTAAAAAGCAAACATCGGGCAGATAAGAGGAGTGGTTGGTTCGACTCTAAATGTTCTAAAGCTCATGCAGCCCTGATAACTGCCTTACATAAGCCTATAAAAGATCGAGGAGCAATAAAAAGGGCTAGATTAGCATATAAGATGTCCCTTAAGGAACGTAAGTCGGCCATAAATTTAGAATTATGGCAAAATCTAAAACGAGCATCATATTTGAAAGACATGAAAGGTTTTTGGAAGGCCGTGAATGCCCCCTTTCTTGCTTCGGGTAATATGCCCAGCATTGAAATAACAATAGGGGAGGATAATTGGGTGACTCACTTCTTTGGTCTTTACAACAATCTGGTGGATCCCCAAAACGAAGAGGTCTTAAGCGTAAACCCCTCAAATTATCTTCCGATTGAGATTGACTTTGATGCCCAGGAGGTGATTTTAGCTATAAATGCGAGTATGGGCGGTAAGGCCCCGGGCCCAGATAGTATACCAGTGGATTTATTTAAATCAAGTCCAGCGCTCTGGGGACCCTTGTTAGCTTTGGTCCTAAAGGCTTGTTGCACCTTGGGATTCACAGCCACGAGTCCATACTCGTTCCTATTTATAAAAAAGGCAACCGTGACAACCCGTCCTGTTATAGACCAATATCACTACTGGATTCTCTTGCAAAGGTGGCCGGGCGTGTCATCTTAAATCGCCTCCAGCTCTGGTTGGAGGAAAAGGGCATAATTTCAGAACTACAGTACGGCTTCTGTCAAGGCGTGGGAACCGTCGAACAGAGTCTGAATCTGAATCTCCTGCTGGGAAAATATCTTCAGGCCAAAAGGGGGAGTTTATTTTTATGTTTTGTTGATTTGAGTTCAGCTTTTGACTGCGTTAACCACCAGAAGCTATGGAGCATTTTAGAGACCATGGGGGTCGATCCACCCATTCTAAATTTTTTAAAACAGTCCTATTTAGATGCCAGGGCTCCGGAGCGCTACGGAAGAGGTGGCGAACTTAGCCACAGCTTCCCTGTAAAGAAGGGGGTGAGGCAGGGGTGCGTGCTAGCACCCCTCCTGTTTACCCTTTATATTAACAGTCTGGGAGCAACATTGAGTAGTGACTGTCAGGATCTACCATGTACTAATAGACGACCAATTGGAGCATTGTTATATGCGGACGATGCTGTCCTATTGGCTCGCACCCCCCTTGGTCTACAAAAAGTTATCTCTAGCTTTTCTGCCTATATGTCAAATCTTGACCTCCATGTAAATATAAACAAAACATTTACAATGAAATGCTGCAAGCCTAGTATTAAGTGCCGAGATTTCTTTATTGATAATAGGAAACTCGAATTTACTACTCATTTTTCATACTTGGGCATTGTATTTGAAAGAAGGGGTCTATGGGCTAAAACTATAGAATCTAGAAAATTATTATTCTGTAAAGCAACCGGTGCATTGATTCACTTTGCTAGAAAGTTAGGAAGGCGCCCAATCGCTGATTTACTAACAATCTACAAAGTTAAATGTGTACCGATTGCTACGTATGGAGTGGGCATCTGGGGTTATGCTAATGTAGAGACCCTGCAGCTAGTAGAAAATAGGTTTTTAAGATACCTCCTAGCAATCCCAAACAGTACGGCCACATTCATCTGCCACGCTGAGCTGGGCTTGTCTTATCTGTCGGATCAGATTAAGATGCAGCCTATCCTGCTGTGGCATAAGGTTTGGACCAGTACCTTTACCAGCTTGAACAGGGACCTGATTAACGATTGCCTGTCTCTTGATGGGGCAGACCGCATTCCCTGGTTGACCTACGTTAAAAATTTCCTAGAGGATTTAGGACACCCTGAGTACTTTTCTAAACCTGACAGTCTGAATAATGTCACCAGAAATAATCTAAAATCATTATGTTTGGATCATTTGGAGTCTATTAGTCTAGTCATTAATATTGTGAAACCGTCAGCGAGAGCACACCAACTACTCCTGACTCACTCAGGTATACAACCATACTTATTAAATACCATAGGAGCCTATGATAGGTTGTTACTGATCCGCTTTCGCCTAGGAATTTTTCACATCAGGGTCACTTTTCCAAATACTAATGATTGGTCTCGCTCCCTATGTTCATGTCCGTGTGATAATATATCTGCTCAGTCGACAATTCATGTTATGTTTTTCTGCAAATTTTATTCTATGCTTAGGACAAAATGGATTTTACCTATTTTAAAGTGGTACGGCCTGAGACAATGCAGACCTGCCTTTTTAAAGTTGCAATATTTGAATGATGGACCTGTGACTGATCATATTGCCAAATATCTGAAAGGGGTGGTTAGACACCGGATGACAATGGATGGCCCTCCTCTTTCTTAAATTGTCTGAGTCCCTTTTTTAATCTATTTTATTCAAATTATCTTGATGTAATGTATGCTCTTTTAATATGTATTGTGCTTTTATGGTTTAATACTTTTTAAATCGAATAAAGCGTATTCTGATCTGATCTGACTGTTACATCACATCACTGTGCTAACTCTTTCTTTGCTCTGCATTGCCTTTTGTAGACTTACCAAGACGGTCTTTTGGCAGTTCTTCTGCTGCTCTCATTCCTGGAGTTCTTTGTTTCTGTTGCTGTCTCTTGTTTTGGATGCAAATCGGTGTGTAATTCTTCCCACCCAAGTGTGGCCCAGGTAAGCCAGTTGTTGACATCCATTTATCTCCTCTCTGCTCTGTAGGTCAGCTAGATAATGTGTGCTCTCTTGTTGAGCAAAGCGGTGATGCTCATAGTGCTTGGTGTAGATTATCTCTTTATTTGGGCGCTATATATTCACCTCATTGATATTTGAGTATTAAGAAACCTACATTGCTAAAGAGGTTTTGAAATTTTGAGGCATTGAATATTATTTGGGATGAAATTATCAGTCATAAACAATGCTCTTCTAGGGACACTAACGTGGTTTGATGGGCTTGATGTTCATGATGATTTCCACTTTGTCTGTCTTTAAACTGTCCATACAGCAGTGTTGGTTCTGTTTCAAATCAGTGATTGCTTTTTATTAATGTACCCCTCTTTTGTAGCCTTTGTTTGTGGTTCAAAATGCCGGCACTCAAGACCCAAGAGTGCTTCCAATGCAAGCAACAGGCGTACCATTGGCCATAGGGCAAGGGATGCCCTTGATGCAAGGAATGCCAATGCCATATGGACTATCGACCGTGCCAGCTGCACAGAGTGTGGCGTCAGCACCCACCGCTGTACAACCTCCATTGTACTACAAGGATGTGCCTGGTGATGCCTCTCAATCATAAGAGAATGATGCACCTAAGAAATCACCTATGAAGATGATACATTTTAATTTCTACAGTAAACAAATGATAAAACAGAAAGACATCCTTTAATTTTTTTAAACAATTCAAATTTCTCATTAATAATGCACAGTCTCCAGCTGCCCTCAGTTTGTGCTGTTTTCAAATGTTTGCTGGATGCCTTTCCCTTCCCTGACTTTAGTGCATTTGTGACTTGTCTCTTAATCTCGTGACCATTCCATCTCTTTCTGATCACTCAGCCAAAAAGTTTTCCTCATTTTTCTATCTTCTAAAAGATATTCAGCTGACTGGGCCTCTGCCTCCTACCCCCCACCGTTATGATGCTTCAATTAATATTTTGTTTCTTTTCACAGTGTTGTCCTGTTGTTTGTATTCATGTACAGCATGTCGACATTTAAAAAAAATAAAAAAAAAGCAAGGACGCGGATGCAATTACCATAAAGGAGAATAAACATTATTATATTGAATGACATTATAAGACATTACCTCTTAATACACGCTAAAATTGCACTCTGTTGACACTGGGGACCTGTGGACACAAAGGCAAACTTACAATTTTGTGTAATTAAAATAAATGCTGGTATTCACAAACTATGACTTTAATTTTCCTAATAGTATTTTTAGAGACTTCGCAAATAGAAAGCTAGGCCTGGCCTATGTTTGTACGTGCAGAGCCTCCACAGTCATAAAATTGCCATTAATAAAACTAAATTCGTAGTTTAAGAATACAAAACAAGAGTAAACTTTTACAAAAGTTTAAGTTTACCTTTGAGTCTCCAACAAACCTCCCCATCCAAGGTGCTCCTGCCATGTCCGAATCCCTGCCCACCCTTCAGTCATTAATCTTTACCTGTGTGATCAGGAGGCCATCTTGGTGGAAAGGTTCCTTTACGCAACATGATTCCGTTAATACTGTGAGGGATTCCTTCTGAGGCAGAGTCTGGTGTTGAGGGCCAGCAACAGTACACATTGACCACACAGAGACTTTCCTACCTCTGGTTTATGTCCCTAGTGGAAATGGACGTCAAGGCTTGTGTCCTGCTGATGCCTTTCTGGGTCCACCCTACCTGGCTATCCGTTGCCCTGCTGATAAATCTCAGAAACACGATTGCGACTGATGCTCCGAGGATGAAGTGTCATGAGGGGATAGGAGGTTGAGGGAAAGAGGACACGGGCAATAAGGTCAACTCAGGATAACAGTCACAAAAAATAAATATAAAAGGAATAAACAATACAAAGATTAAGAAGTTGCTATAACAATTATTTTCCAGGCACTACCTGAAGTTCTCTGACTTGTACCAGAAAGGCCTCATAGTACATAAAGTGTGATCCAGGCCCAGAAGCAGTGTTCACCAACCTGTGTAATAAACAATAGTAACAATGGGGTCTGAAGGTGAAGCTTGATAAGTGTATTCGGAGAAGTAATATGAGACCTAATGTAGAGAGAAAGGTAAAGAGAAAATATTTGTAGAGATGTGAACTTGAAAGAGAAAGATGATGGAAGATGGAAAGACTATATAGTCATGGAGCACCTGAAGAGGAGGGAAGGTGAGATGGGGTGCAGATTAGAGATTCAGCAGGAAAGAGGACATAGTAGTAGGCAGTATCTTCAACTGGTGCTACAAGACTCTTGTCTGTCATACCAAGGTTCCAAAGCAGTCTACTGCCATATTGGCACCTGCTTTTAGTATTAGGTAGCAGTAATTGTGGCAAACCTCCAATGTTTAACATGAGCTGTGCATTGGAGTTCTGTCTGGTGTGTACTCTCTATAGTGGTTATGCCTTACTTTGGTATCCATATTTGGAGCCCTGCTGATGGTTCCACAAAAGCAGCTTTGGGATCATTTTCAATGTCACATAAGTCACTGCCCCTAGGTACTGATAACAGAACATATACCGTTCTGATTCTGTATTTTGCATCCCCTCACTCTGGACTGTGGTGAACTCCTGACATTGATCTGTCACTGTGAAAGCATGCCCTGCATTGGGACACTAACCTGGAGATCCAAGCGGTGATGAACCCTGCCCTTCCAGCAACCTGCAGGTCACTGCAGCCTAGGTAGTCGTTTGCTTGAATATGTGAACCACTTAAACCAGATGAAAGTGCATGACGTGCTACAGAAGACATGCGCAAGGGGGCGCAAAGGGGTGCAAGGGTGACGCAAAACCAAAGTGAGATTTATCAAGCCACGCCAAGTCACCTTGCGTGGCCCTGCATGGCTCGATAAATCTGGAGTAACGCAAGTCAGCACAACTCGTGTTACCCTGCCCCCAGGGAGGTGTTCCATGGGTGGAGGGTGGGTGTTCCCTCGCATCCACCCATGGATTTTGGTGCATTCCCAGATTTACCTTTAGTGGCAGACCTGGGAATGCGTCAAAATGCTACGCCTCCCCAGGTGAGGCCTAACGAAGAGAAATATCTTTATTTCTCCTCGTTTTGTCCTCTTTCTACGAGTGCTACATTCTGCAGCACACATAGAAAGAGGAAAATGCCTTTGAGGATTGTTTATGTGGTGCCGGCATTGGCGCTAGTCAGCCAAAAGTGTGCCAGTGCTAGGAAAGGACAGCAATGCGTCATATAATATTAAATACGACACATTCCTGTCCTTTCCCGCAGCACAGCAATGTGACTTGCTGCATTGCGCTGCATAAAAAAATGATAAATAGGGACCTGGGTTTTAACTAGAGTACTCAAAACGACATCATTCCATGGCAACAAAGCATTGTCACTGTAAATGAAAGATAAATGCAGTACCGACTTATCACAACCACTAACTGAGTCAAAGTGAAATATATTGTGTAATCCATTTTATCTCATGTTCCATTGTGTGACACTCAATAGGTGCAAGTCTGCAGGAGGTGTACAGGCCCTTGGCCTTTATGTGAACTTGAATGTCTGTACTTTTGCTGTCACCGCAAGGCCTTGCGAAATGACCAAGTCACAAGTGCATTTGACAAGCTGTTGCTATACTTCTCTTGCATATTTCATACGTTCATGCCCATGTATAGCGAAGGAACTTTTTCTGATTAATGATTGGATAAATGAGTGGAATACCCCTACTGTTTCGCCAAGCAACTGGCTCTCATTGGCTATGTATTATTTGTGCAACATCTCTGTAAAATCTCTATAATCCATAAAAGGCCCATGCAGCTTCAGTATTTCGAGTCCAGTCCCTACTGGCACCTGGCTCCTCCCCGCTGTCGAATAAGATACATTATAAATCTAACCTGCCTAATGTCTTTATAGATTTTAGACCTCCACAATATTACAGTATACAACCAGGTACACCACCAATCTCAGCTTTAAGGTTGTTCAGTAGAAATACCTACAGAGAGTTTACTTCACTTATCTATTGTACATAAAATGTATCACATTATATTGGATAAATGTCCTATTTAGTGTAAAAATATTTTGTTGCTGCTGGAACACTGTGGTTAACAGGCAAAGGCAGGTAGTAGTAACATGGTTGAATTCTCTCTAGATCATTGTATCATTGGACGACATCCCTTAACCTTTAGAAGAAAATGAGTTTACAGATTTGCAGCCTTGGGTTTGTTGATAGCAAAAAGCAATATAACAATTTAATGGATGCAACAAAATGGCCATGTGTTTGAGAAATGGGAAAAAGAGTTTAATGAATAGGCACTGGGCGAGGAAAGTAAAATGTTATAGGTATGCACGAACATTGTTGACCCTGTAGAATCAGTAAATCCATCTGAGAGAATTCATGGTTAACATTAGAGCACATCATTTGTGATCATAGTTGAAAATGACAAGTGCTTTCCAAAAAGTACTTTGTAACGATAACTATCTGTCGTTTTTGGGCTCACTCGCGATAGTGCATGCGAAGCATGCCATCTTGCTTGCAGGAGATATTGTATATGAACAACGGCTTGAAGCCCGCCAATTGCTTTCCTTTCATTGGTTTATTTTCTGCCTCCTAATGGGCCAGTGCTGGCTTCACTTCCTCTTCTTTCCTCAGAAGCATAAACCAAGTACAGATAGCTTCATCTTAATTAAGGTCCTTCTGCTGTTGATGCTTTGACTGAGGTACTATTTTACGTCTTGCTTTTTAAAAAAAATGTTATTCATCCAGTCGTCTTGCTTTGAGTTGCTTCTTCATTCCCACCCCAACCCCCCACTTGTCCATGTTGCTTCTTCCCTCCCCACTCTCCCATTGTCTGTGTTGCCTTTTGTCTGCTAACTACCCATCATCCCTGGTTTTTATTATTGTCAATTACCTCCCACCCACCACCCTTCTGTTGTCTGTGTACTGTCTTCCTTCCCACTCTCACCCTCCCTTTGTCCGTGTTTCTTTCTCCCTCTAAAAAGTCCCACCCACCCCCATTGTCTGTGTTGCCACCCCACCCACCATATGCAAAAAAAGCACTATGACACAGGCAGCGCAGGCCACGTCATTGCACTTTTTTTACTTTCCTGCATCGTGACACTTTTTATATTACCTTTATAGCATTTTTTTAATGACTTTTAGCCATGCAGCACTAAAGCCACGCTGCTCTACAGTATGGGTAAAAAACATTGGTAACGCCAATAGCTCTTAAAATAATAACATATATACAAAACTTTAAGCCAGTACCTGAGCTAGATAGGAACAGAAGTAGGCCTATTTAGGCATATGTAAGCTCAGTACATAGTAGGTCAAATTTTCTGTTAGTGCAACAGGTTGTTTAAGGAAGTGGCAGAAAGAAAGCAGTATTTGTTCAAATCTCCTAGATATCTGTGTGAAACGGGGTTATAATTGCTTACCAGTACAAAGTTAGTCCGTAATTGACAATGTTTCCTCAGGGGACTTAAGTGGAACCTGGAGACTAAGTGATGCCAACCGATGAGTGAAGGTGATTTGATAGATTTCTCAGCTGGAACTTCTGACTCAAAGACCTTCTAGATGAATAAAACGCCCAGTGTGTGTAACCAGGCAACAGCTTCCAGCAAAATCAAGCATCACCTCGCTTTGGCCTGAAACACAAAGAGCTCATTTATGCTGAATTTTAAAAAAAACAAAGGTTACACGGACGTTATAGTTAGGCTGATATTTCACTCGTACAAAACCAGAGCAATTCAGCAGTTATAGTTAGCTGAGCTAACTATAACCCGCGCCCCCACAATGCACTGCTTATGACCTCACATATTACATCACTCATGACATGGTCAGTGACATCTCTGATGACATCATTGATGACATCTCAAATGACATCACTGATGACATTATCCAGTGACTATGAGTGTTTTTTAAATGTTTATGAGTGTTAAATATACATAACAAGGTGTATTGATGAATCAGTGGCTGTATGAGTGCCTGTATGGATGATTCAGTGAATGTCTGTATCAATCTGTCAGATGGTGCCTAAGTACCTGTATGGGTTGCTGAGTGGGTACGTGAGTGGCTGTATGGGTGAATGATTGGGTGTCTGAATACCTGTATGGGTGCATGAGTGTGTGTGTGGATGTGTGAGAGGATGTGTGACTGCCTGCATGGATGAGTGAGTGGGTGAGTCAGTGGCTGTATGGGTTAGTGAGTGTGTAAGTGAGGGGCTGTATAGGTGACTGAGTGTGTAAATGAGTGAATGAATGTATCAATGAAAAATGGGTGAGTAACTGGATATCTGAAAGGCAGTATAGGTGTGTCGTGTAGTTCCAAATAATACATAGGATCTGCACGTTTGTAGGTAACATAAACTAAGGGATTGGTGTCAAGACTGATTCCGGACACCCCACAGGATATGTCAGCCTATAGACCAGCTAGCTCACAGTGCCACCATAAGCCCCCTAACCTTACCAAGGAGCGAATAGTTTCTGGCAACCATCGAACATGATAACCCTTGACCCTCCAGAGATCATGGAAACAGTACAGTACTTTTCGCTCAGTCAATCGCGCTCACTTAGTCTCAGAGAGATACACAGAATAAAAGTTGGGGACGTTTTCAATAAGCATTTATTGAACTAGCGTCATTCTAATATAAAACATGTCTGCTGCGGCATCCATTAGACAAAAGCAAATATAGAAGATTACAAGCACCAACAGAGTAAATAGAAGGTGCAATTCTACCATGGTGATAAAACAGTGAATATATGCAGTCATATAAACATGACAGTAATCAAGTTGACTCCTACAATGCGGACCCTACCTAAGTGTACCTAGCATGTATGTGGGTGTAAAGCCAAGAATACCCCAGGAAAGAGCTAACTCCATTACCTGATGGGAGAGAATGAAGGACACCGTCTTGGTCACTATTTGGACACCCTGCAAGGGATGTCAGACCGCTGAGTGTTGAAGCTTCAGCATGCAGGACCCCAGTGTCAGCGTGGAAGCGTCTCCTCTGCTTATCTAGGGAAGGTATGGTTCTTTTGTACCATAAAGATAGCCTCGGGGTTCCTACCACAATCGATATGTTGTGAGTACAATTATGTAATGAGCCTAAATCAATACTTGCAATTATGCAAAGTAGTTCTATCGCCCTAGGATGAAGATGGCCATGACTTTTATAGAGTATGTTAATCCTGTTATGTACGTCATGAGCAGGGGACTTTTCAAGAAACCTCATGCATAATAAATGAGGCTAGTTTCAAGTAAACCAATCAACATTTATTCAGCACATAACTGGGTAAAAGGTCAGTGCTAGAACCGTTATGCAGAGCAAGGTAGGACAAATGTAGGTGAAAGGTCGTTTTGCTACTTAGGCCTAGGTTGGGGTACATAACACCCACTCCTCATCCGAAGGTCGATAAGGTCAACTAATGCTAAAATAAGCCGACTACAAAAGGCATAAAAACATTGTTATAAAACCAGTGTCTAAAAAAAATCTAAATACATGGTATATGTAAAAAGGATGCTATTAAAAATTCAAAAGCTCTAAAAGTCCACTAAAGAGTCAAAATATGATCAGACTGACTGAGCACATCGAAAGCCATGGTGCTCAGTTAGAACAGAAAAAAATAAAACAAAACAATGTTTTTTATTCCAATTTGGTCTTGTTTTGGAAAAAAGGCTTAATTGTTCCCATCACACAGAGAGCCAAATGTTTATGTGTCCTGTGTGGGAGACGCAACATCACTGTCGCTCGCATTCACAGACGACGGTCCCTGTAACACCTCTTGTATCAGGTTAATGGAGCAAAAGTGATTTTCTTCAGTTCCTGCAGCAGCCGCTGAGGAAACACTCAATACCTGTGACCTTGTTGTAGAGCCATTGTCCATTCTGATAGGAGCTGAAGCATCCCATGGAGGCTCTAAAAATGCTGGCATCAACATGGGAATACGCTGAGGACACTGATACCTCTGGGCCTTTAAGGGGTCCAGTGGTTCATCTATGTCCAGTGGCACAACCGATGAAAGGGTCAGACATACGTCCGACTCGCATTCGTATCCGCAGAATAGGCAGCAGAACACAGGCAAGAGGCAGTCAACCCAGACTGGTCTGAACGATAGGAACCAATGCTCTCTTAGCTCCCGAAGCTGAGGTGTGCCCAGATGGAGTACCATGCGTTCACGACAACGTCACACCAGCAGTGCCTTTTCCATCTCTTGATGAACTGGGCCCTCCAATGCGTAGCAGGAAAATTAAAACTAGGATACCCACTACAATTAGTAGGACCAGCCGAAGCCCTCCAAAAATGCATCCCAGTATGGAGTGTATGAATGCTGGAATAACTCCGAAGATTGTTTGAAAGGTGCTTAATAGTCCAGACTCTATACGTTTAAATAGATGCCTGATCACCATCGTATGAGACATGTTAAACATATGATGAACCATTTCCCCGAAACGGAGCGGGAAGTTCGTACGGACTAGTGCCTGTATTTCAGATGAAGGCCTTGCAACTTGGAGATCAAAAGTCCCTTGGGCTGAGGTTAAGGCCACAACCTTCTGAAAAAGCATGGCTTTCAGTCTGCTCAGAGAATCAAACCATATAAAGGAAACATTCAATGAAGGCCATAGCGTTGCCTCCCTAACTGTGTGGGTCAGTGGAAACAATACTTGCATACAACAAGTAACCCTGTAACGTACTATGACCAGATATGAGATGCCTTCTCACCATCCCACAACAGCCTTGATCATTCGACATCAAATAGCTCCCATTCGAGAGCAGCTCGAAGACCGGATGAATCACTGCAGCTTGGGAACCCTTCACGTGACAGGGCAAGTTAGCAACCGAAGCATTACAGGCCTCGTGAAGCGAAATGTCTTTGCGAACTAGAGACCTACTTAAAGCACTTTCACAGTTTGAACCGCTGCGAAAAACTTCAGTGTCCCCATTCCCACATCTGTATGGTAATTCCCAGTACTCATGTATGTATCCTTCTCCTAGCACATCATATCTGCCTACCTGGTGATACTGGAGACAGTATTGAAATTGGAATGTCGTGACTGGCAATGTAATGTAGCCATGTATCAACCATTCTGTGGAAGGTGACTCAGCCACGGTAAAAGTTAATTGGTTCAATTTTTCAATGTGCAACATGGTATATTTTGCATCTCTTCGTGCCATTATCATCTGTCTTTCTGTTACATTGTATACAGAGAACAGAGTTGTGCTGTTGATGTAACGCCAGGGCACGTGGCCAGAACGCAATGATTGTAGAGTCCAGCTTAATAATAGAATGGATCGCAATTGCGATTGTCCATGTAGTAGAATAGACAAATCCTATTCCATTAATTCTATTGTAGAAGACACAATGTTGCCCAGTGAGTAAATTCTAGATGATAGTGTGGTCATACCATTGTCGACCACTGCCAAAGCCTTTCCTAGGTTAACCCTATCAATCTCACGTAGTCTCTCAGCAGCCTCCTGTTGAGAGATTTTCCATAGCTCATTGTAAATAGCATTCAAGGAATGCTTCTGACGTGGCTTTTGGGGACCTAACAAAAAATCCCTAAGATCCATGTCGTCTGAGAGAAGAGATAAGTGTTGTTTCACTTGGGTCAGTGTCAAGGTATTTAGCAACTCTAGGCATAACTTCCCAACACTGTAAGATGTCACCACCCGAGTGTTCTGATTGTACATACCACTGATCAGATCTATGGATACTAAACCCTACGGTGGTACACCTGAATCTTGACTGACACCTATTTGTGTAGATAGGCGAAACCAACCATCCCTTCCAATTAGGGTCAGATGAATTGTACGAACCATTGTGTAGCATGGCATCTAATGTATCCGCACTGAGTTGTGTGTAATTTTGCCAACCCTCAAGGTGTGTAAGCAAGGGAATCCGAGGTGTGTTCATGTCCTTGATCTTGGCTAGCCCAAGACATGAAGACTGTTGCACTGTCTCGTTCAGGAAAATCATTTGATGTAGTATGAGGCATGCTCTAAATAAGGCCTCAGTTCCCTGAACCTGCCAATCTTTAGTCCCCCAGACTGAATGTGTGCCTATAGTGTCCCTCCAAAAGTCGAAACCTTGTAAAGACAGTTGGGAAATAAAGGAAGCAGAGTATATCAGCTTAGTGTTAGTGAGCATATTTTTCTTTGCAGGTGTAAGTGCAAGCTTATTGTAATAAGAGGTCGGGTCTGAAGTGTTAAACCCAGAAAAATAAGCAAACAATTGTGCAAATGTGGTTGAACTACCTTTCGGTGGTGTTGGGCAATGATCCCATTGATGGTAAGTGAGAACATTACGTGGGATACTTCCTTTGTGCAAAAAATGGTGACCATAATGTTGGTAACAAAACATGGTGTCAAAATTAGATGCACCATCATACAGTTCATCATTTGAAAATGCAGCAGATTGTTCTAAATCAGATAGTATAGTATACACAGTTTCAATGTCTCAATCATCAGCGAGAGTACCAGAGGTTTTGATATCACTAAGAGAAATGTTAAATAAATGTGGTATTCTTAATAGTTCAGTAGGGCCATTTACATCATAAGAAACTCTGTCCCATACTATTCCTTCAGGAACTGAAAGTGCTGTAATGGTCACTAAGGACAGGTCCCTCTGTTCACGGTGTGATGATGCATACGGTTTCAGGACCAAGGGCCATATGTATCAAGCCTTTTTCCCGTTTGCAAATTGCCCGTTTGCGAATGGGAAAAAGCCTTTTGGGATGTATCATCCCAAAAGGCCATCGCAAAATTTGCGATTCTCTATTTTGCGAATGCAATTAAGGAATTGCAAATTGCGATTCCTTAAATGCAATTCTGGAAGCACCAGAAATTTGCTATTTGGCCTTAAGGAATTGCAAAATACCACCAACTTCAAGCTGGTGGTAATTTGCGATTTTCTTTAAAAAAACACTTTTTAGATTTTTTAAAAGTGCCATATGTCGCACATACATGCCCTTAGGGCATGTATGTGCACAAAATGTGCACACATGCATATTTCAGGGGTGCAACAGGGTGTCCTTTTGGCACCCTTGCAACCTTGAAATTGCATTCTCAATTTGCGATTCTCTAATTGGTAATCGCAAATTGAGAATGTCTTCCCATTCATTCCTATGGGCCTCCTAGCCCATAGAAATGAATGGGAAGGTATTCCTTATTTGCGAATCTCAATTTGCGATTCGCAAATAAGGAATATGTAGGATTCGCAAAATTTTAACAACTCCTACATACATTGCATTTTGCGATTCTCTAATTGCAATTAGCTAAAAATCGCAATTTGAGAATCGCAAAACTCTTTTTTGATACATATGGCCCCAAGTTCACATGTTGTGCTGCAGAGCATTCTGGGAGATAATGTCCATTCAGGAGCAAGAAAAAGACAGTCACTATACCAATCCAAAGGACTAGGAACAGTAAACCAATTGCAATCCAGAGCTGTACCCAGGGAGAAACAAAGTAAGTCTTTTTCAGCCAAAGGTAGAAATCATGAATTTGTTGTTTATGGTGAACAGGCGGTGGTGGTAAATCGGTTTCACTTGGATCCGATGAGAAATCGTCAAAATCGATGAAGTAGCCAGACACAGTCCGGTCTATCTTTGGTAGCTCAGAAGGTTTTGTGGAACTGGCAGATGCCTCTATTCACAACATATTCACATAGATGTCAGTGTAAGGCTGAATTGAGATCTGTGTTTCCTTTGCAGTTTGATGTTGTTCAATTTCAACAGGTACAATTTGCATTCCATTGTTGGTAACTCCTTCACTTTGCGAAGTGGAGTCTTCAAAAGTTATTAATCTTTCCATCTGAACGTCCTGTATGGTAGCGAAAGGAGATCGGTTGCTACCCAGGAGACCACTTAGCCTACTGTTGAGTATCGCCTACATAGTGTGGTTTGATCATATCAATTGAGATGAATCTCTTGTCTTTGCAGCCGGCAAGAAGCGGAAGAAGTACTGTTCTCGTTCCTTCGACAGCCAGGACAGGTACAGGCATTCTGTAAGATGGCCCAAATTCTTTTTTGTCCACAATCTTTTCTCTGACCAGGTCCCCAATCTTCGGGATCCAGGCAGGTCTTGCTGAACAGCTTTCACTTCTCCAGTGGTGGTGCATTTTACTTGGCTGTTGCTTTGTAATGCCCGGAGTTCATTGAGTTCCTGTAAAAAAGCCAAACGATCATTGATGTCAAATGGTTTTCCATCTACCACTGTGTTGCCACAATCGCGGTCTGGTACCCACATTCTTATCCCAAACAGGACTTCATATGGAGTACGGCCCAGGAACTTCTTGGCATGTTGCTAAGTGCCCTCTGGACCCCTTATAGGTAATTGACCCAACTGTCACTCAAGTCTAATACTCTAGCTGTTAAGGATTGCTTTAAGTCCCAGTTCTTCCTCTCCACAATTGAATTGTCCTCGGGATGATACAGGGAGGAGTACCACAAGGCCACACCCAAACTTCCCATGGCTTCTTTGTAAGCTTGTGAGCTAAACGCAGGGCCACGGTAGGAAGGTAATGTGCCAATTGCGTATGTCCCTATGATGACTAAAAAATTCATTATAACAATTCGGGCGTCAGCCAAGCGCTGAGGCCAAACTCACAGGAATCTAGAGCATTAATCCACTGCCACCAAGATGTACTTGTAAGCCCCGTCAGATTGTAAAGGGCCGCAGTGGTCCAAATAGACACATGCGAGAGGTCTGTCTGATATCAGTAGTGGTGTTTGAATTGGACGTGCTACGGTGGAACATTTCATCTGCTGACAAATGTTGCACTTGAGGACAAAACTCTTGGTCAGTTTAGTAAGACCTGGCCACCAATAATGCTGCTTCAGTAGTGAAATAGTTGCAGTGATACCTGCGTGTGCAGAACCCAGACACTCGTGTGCAGCTAGAAGTAATCCTAATCTGTGATCCATGTTTGGTATTATTCTATCCCCCACTCCTGGAATGTGAGCATACAGAATGTTTTGCGCATCTAACATTTAGGAGTACTTGAGTGGAAAACCTTTTGGCAAGGCTTAGCTGTTGCGTGGAGCGTTTACAGCTATCATTATCTACCCGTCTATCCTCGTGCTACAACGAGTGATTGCAGCAACGGAAACAGTTCACACTGTCGCCTTGGTGCTTCATCAGCCAGTGAATTCCCTTCAACGTGTACGTCAACACGCTGATGACTCATTTGTGTGAATTACAGGAGCCCATGGTAAGCCTTTTTCCAGCTCTGCCACCTGTTCCCAAAGCAACTTGTACTTTATTGTGCAACCTTTGGAATCTCTAAACCCATTCTGTCCCCAATAGTGAAGATATTCATTGTATGACTGGACACAATAAAATTAATCGCACAAAATGAGTGTGGGGGAATTCCCGATCTGTATTTTTTAGTGCCAGAATCAGGGCTTTTGGTTCTGCCAGCTATGTCGTGCAATCTCCTAGAGACTGCATCTGTGTATTGCTAGGATGGAACTTGCCGTCCCACATACGTCCCTTCACAATCACACATGCTGCGCTGTATTGCTGTTTACTTCCTACGGCAGGCTGTGCGAATCCGTCAGTATAAATGATGTATTCATACTGGTCTAGATGCATTATTTAATTCAGGAGAGGATATTCTTGTTCGTACTGCAGAAATGCTTGTGTTTTAAATGTAGAATCAAATTTGTAGTCTACATCTGTTGCAGTGAGAGAATTAGCCCATTGTGTCCATTGTGTCCATTGCAGATGCAGTGCTTTTGCGTTTGGAATGTTTGCTTTGGTAACAGCCTCTAAGGTTGGCACTGGAGTCACAAGAATTATATGTTTCCCCTGTGCTAGTGCTCTTTTTCTCACTACAGCAGTTTGTACTGCCGTCAGTATTTTTTCTGTGGATGCAAAACACATTTCAGCTTTTGTGTACAAATGTGATTTGTATGCTATGAGTACCGTTTTGCCTTTATTGAGGGTGAGGTAAGTGTGCCCTGATTGACCCGGATCACCAAATTAGCGTTATTTACACGTGTGTAAGTGTTTGGAAGCTATCATGTTAGCTTGTACGGAACGGAGAATTTCTGTGTGTTCCTGTGTCCAATTTTGGACTGAAAAATCAGGTCCGATTAGGTCGTAGAAAGGTTTAATTGTTTCCTTGTGATCCAAAATGTATGTTCTACCAAAATTTAGGAATCCTAAAATGGATTGTAAACTTTTCAGAGTCTTTGGAGGTTGGAGCAGTGCATATTTTTCTAATAAACTTATATGCCAGGCTTTTCCCTTCACTTGATAGCTCATATCACAAAAACAGTACATTGAGGTGGGCAATTTAGATTTTTTTAAATTACATTTGTAGCCCACAGTGGCAAACACCAGAATTATGTGGTTGACCCTGTTCAAGTGTTCCAATAACTCATCGTCTGTCAGATAAATATCATATACGTAGGACAATGCCTCCTCACCACAATTTTGAAGTAACTCCTGGGGCTATTCTTATATCCTTGGGGCAGTCTACAGAATTGGCATTTAGAGCCAAGGGCAGAGAATGCTGTCAAATATCTGCTTCCAGGTGCTCTATTTTGGCAGAAGAATCCATTTGAGATATCTAGTGTTATTTTGTATTTTTTCCGCACAATGTTATTCATTAATACGGCACTGTGTGTATTTTGTACTGCAAATGTTCATGTGCATGTGTTAAAATGCCTGTAGTCTAAAACTAGACGGTATGAATTGTCGGGTTTCATTACGGGAAACAAAGGATTATTCATTGAAGAGGTACAGTTTTCAATCACAACTTGGTATTCAAGTTGATCTAAGATCTTCCTGACCTGTTTCTTTGCGTCATGTTTTACAGGGACTGCCTCTGTGGACCAGGAGCAGATTTTAATTGGATTTCATGGTGAGGTGACTCAGCATCCCACCCTACATGATTGCGGTAAAGTGCGGGCGCTAGCGCTAACGCCCACTCCTGTGAGTATGAATGTTTTAGTGACTCTGGAACGAGGACGGAGAAAGCTGGCAAAATTACATCTTCCCCGTATGGGCACTCTATAACGAACTCAGGCGGGCAATCTTTTTCAACCAAAAGGATCTCTTATCCATATGTCAGGTTCTCCCAAATGAGACTTTTCACTTTTCTGGGTATGTCCCCCTCCATTTGGATCGTAGTTTCGTATAACTGATGTGGGACACTTACCCTTGTATCCGGTGACTCCACTGTGATACGTTCATTCAATGCTGCTGTCACCAGAAATTTCATCAGGTTCTGGTGAGCTATTGTTACTTCTGCTGCGCTGTCTAGCATCGTCAGAGACCATTCCCCATTCAGTAGCAGAGTCCTGGGTAGCCTGGACATTTCTTATTTTAAGGTCAGCTACTCTCTTCTTTTTAAATTGAGGTTTAGTTTTGGGTTTATCTTCTTGTTTGATAATGTAGTCTGAAGTGCGATGTGTGTCTTTTGGCTTGACTCGCTCTTCTGATCTGTGTTCTGACCGTCCTTCCCTCTCCGAGTGTTTTGATGAACCCTGAAAGGAACGAGAGGAACATGTATCAGTATCCTGATACCTGTAAGGTTTTTAAATATAATCACGGCTCCTAAGATTGTATTTCTTTTCAGAGGGCTCCTGTTAAGGAGACCCACCCTGTGATCGAGATGCATTCTGCTTATTATTTTTTGATTGTTTGTTATCCCATTTCTTTTTAAAAGAATAGGGTGTTTGCTTTGAGTTATCCTTTTCAGGATACCAGTTGTTTGTGGTTTCCCAGGTCTAGCTCTCCAATGATCTCTACCCAGTGAAGCATAGGTTTCTTCGATAATCTTAGGTAGTCCTTGCTCCTGTTGTGCAGGAGTAACTTCCCTCAGGCGTTGGCGTATAACCACCGCTGCTGCCTCCCCTTTTATGTTCCCTAACATAATTGTTGAAACCTGGGCAAAATTGCCTATCAGTTTCATCCCCAAGTCCAGGGCAGGTTCTGCCCGTACTAATTCTGTATTTGTTTCAATGCATCTGGTATAAATGCTATTGAGGGGGTACCATGATTTCTGATATAAACGGCAGAGAAAACTGTACCCCAAGTGGCACAATCCTCTTTCGGGAGAGCTATCCCCATTGGCAAGCAAATTGTTAGTATTCTGTATTTTTCCTGCGGGCCCGTATGGGTAAATACTGTTTCAAGCTGTGCTGTTTTCTGTGCTATCCAGAATAGCATTTGCTCACATTTAGTGGGCATTCTTCCTATAATCGCGTTCAGCGCTTGTGGGCTGATACTTGTGGTAGTAATTTGAGGTTGACCAGCTTGAGTAACCCTCGTCGGTTGAATTGTAAGTGTTCGCATTACGAACTGTGTAAGGTTTCTCTATAGTTTTACTGTGTCTCCGTACAGTGTACGTAATTCTGCTGCTTGCAATGTATTTATTTCTGGATGTGGTGTGTAAGCAGCTTGGACCTGCCAAGTTGCTCCATCTCTGCTAAGCAGACTGAGTCTCACATTTTCTGTGGTGTGGAGGAGGGTACCTTTAAACCAATGAATATGCTCTTGGTAAGTTAACGGGACTTCTACATCCATGTATGGAGAGTATTCTTCAGGTGTCTCATCTTCAATGTAAGTGTGAAACAACTTTGTGGATGCATTTGCAGGTGGGAATCTGACCCAAGAATAGAATCCCTCTGTCCTGAATGCTTCGTGTGCCTCAATCACGAAGGTTACACTACCACCCATTGCTGGGAGGCCGTATTCCACTAATTTCATAGTAACTGCATGTCTGCAAGTTTCTGTAATGTTAAGAGCACCTTTAAGCTCTTCTTCCACTACATTCGCAACGCTGTCTTCAGGGACAGACATTGTGGGAGGAAGTAGTAAGGAAAAGAGATAAAATTTAGCACAACGTGGGGAACTATAATCCTTCAAGCTTGAAAAACCTACAGCCAATACATAGGATATACCTACTCAGCTGCAGCGGATTTCCCTTCCCACTCCAGACGTCTCTGGTATAATATGAGTAGGGGTCTCTGAGAAAGCATGACTGAACTACTCAGATTTGACCGTTAAATAAGAATCAAACCAACGTTGGCGGCGCCATGTCATGTAGTCCCTAAAAATACATAGGATCTGCGCATTTGTAGGTAACATAAACTAAGGGATTGGTGTCAAGACTGATTCCTGACACCGCCACAGGATATGTCAGCCTAGAGACCAGCCAAGTCACAGTGTCACCGTAAGTCCCCTAACCTTACCAAGGAGCGAATAGTTTCTGGCAACCATCGAACATGACAACCCATGACCCTTCAGGGATCGTGGAAACAGTACAATACTTTTCGCTCAGTCAATCGTGCTCAGAGAGATACACAGAATAAACGGTTTCAATAAACATTTATTGAACCAGCGTAATTCTAGTATGAAACATGTTTGCTGCGACAACCATTAGACAGAAGCAAATGTAAAAGATTACAAGCACCAACAGAGTAAATAGAAGGTAGAATTCTACCATTGTGCTAAAACAGTGAATATATGAAGGCATATAAACATGACAGTAATCAAGCTGACTCCTACAATGAGGACCCTACCAAAGTGTACCTACGTGTATCTAGCATGTATGTGGGTGTAAAGAGAAGAATCCCCTAAGAAAGAGCCAACCTCATTACCTGATGGGAGAGAATGAAGGACCCCGTCTTGGTCACGAGTTAGACACCCCGCAAGGGATGTCAGACCACTGCGTGTTGAAGCTTCAGCATGCAGGACCCCAGTGTCAGCGTGGAAGCGTCTCCTCTGCTTATCTAGTGAAGGTATGGTTCTTTTATACCATAAAGATGGCCTTGGGGTTCCTACCACAATCGATATGTTGTGAGTACAATTATGTAAATGAGCCTAAATCAATACTTGCAATTATGCAAAGTAATTCTATCGCCCTAGGATGAAAATGACAATGACTTTTATACAGAGTATGCTAATCCTGTTATGTTCACCATGTTCAGTGGACTTTTCTAAGAATCCTCATGCATAATAAATGAGGCTAGTTTCAAGGAAACTAATCGACATTTATTCAGCACATAACTGGGTAAAAGGTAAGTGCTAGAACCGTTATGCAGAGCAAGGTAGGACAAATGTAGGTGAAAGGTCGTTTTGCTACTTAGGCCTAGGTTGGGGTACATAGCAGATGAGTGTTGGAGTATATGAGTGACTGCATGTGTGAGTGAGGGATTGTGATAGTGGCTGATTGGGTGATTGTGTGCTTGCGTCAGTGACTGTATAGGTGAGTGGGTATGTGTTAGTATCTGCATGAATAAGTGACTGATTGTGTATAACTGTAAAGGTGAGTAAATGGCTGTGTGAGTCAATCTCGAGGTGTGTGAGTAGGTGTGCAAGTAGCTCTATGAGTGACTTGCAGTGTGTGAGTAGCTGTATGGGTGTATGAGTGGATATATCAGTGGCTGTATTAGTGAGCGAGTTGGTGTAGGATTTGCTGTATGGGTGACTGAGTGGATGTGTGTGTAGACCTTTGAATCAGTGAGGGGGTGTGTAAGTACAGGTATGGGTGTGGCAATGGTTTCCAGAATGGTAGTGTGGAAGTTGGAGTGGGTGAATGAAAGATTACATGGGGGTGTGAGTGGGTGTGTCAGAGATTATGTGGATGATGCCATCAGTGATGTCATCAATGATGTCATTTGAGATATCATTAGTGATGTCATCAGTGATGTCACCGACCGTGTCACGAGTGATGTAATATGTGAGGTCATAAGCAGTGCATTGCGTGGGGCGCAAGTTATGGTTAACTGAGCTAACTATAACTGCTGAATTTCTCTGGTTTTGTACGGGTAAAATGTCAGCCTAACTATAAAGTCCCTGTAACCTTTGTTTTTTTCACTGAATTTCCAAGGTTTTTTTATTTCAATTTATAACGTCCCTGTAACCTTTGGTTCTTTCAGTGAATTTCTAAGGTTTTTCAAATGTTAAATCCTCACTATAATGTCAGTGTAACCTTTGGTTTTTTCAGTAAATTTCTAAAGTTTTTCAAATTCTATTTCCCAACTATAACATCCATGATTTTTTTTTATTGAATTTTTAAGGTTTTTAAATTGTATTTTCTATCTAAAATGGCTCTATAATAGGCATTTTCTATAAGCTTGTCTTTTCTTCAGTGGCTTAATAAGCAGTTTTTTTTCTTTATATTTTTTTATATTCGCGATGACCTTGCGATCCCCGCGGACACGTCATGGAAACGGAAAACAAAAGCAGATATTCAATGGCCACCAACACATCCAAAAATAATATGTACAAAAATCCATTCTGAGCATTGCCCTACACATATTACTATATCTATACTTCTTTCACATATTTTTGCACTAAGTTTCTTTATAAACCACCTTTCAGACATAGAGTCAAACAAACAATGGTGGCTAGGGGACCTTTTTATTGCACAATCACGTGTTGCTACGAGTGGCAGAAAAATTTACATATTTTCAGTCGCCCACCTCAAGAAATGGTTCGCCACCAGTTGGAACCACAAATAAATCAGGAAATGACACAAGAATCTGAGAGGCAACAAGGATAATGTATAACAGAATAACGGCAAAGTCGCCAAACAAAGCAGAGAGGTTTGTATTTGATCATTGTGTCCTTTATTTCATGTTCCGTGAAGAACTGTAAATACAGCCAACGCATTTCGCCCGTATCTGGGCTTCTTCAGGGCATCCAAGAAGACAAGCTCCTCGGTCTAAAGGCTGTTCCCAGTGCGTTTATCCTTTTAGAGACCATGAAGCTGTATGATAAAAGAAGTGTTCCACACACATGAGTTTTTATATTTGTAGATGCTGAGAGTCTTCCATGAAGAGCTGTGTTATTAGGGTTCTTTATACACGTAAGTAGTAGAGAGCTGTAATCAGAACTAGAGGAGGCACAGGAGGCACAGGAGGCGAACGGCCGGGCCTGTGGGGTCGCGCAGTGAGAAGCGGACCCTGGGTGTGGCTTGGTCCGGCAACAGAGGTACATGAGACCCTCACTTTTCAATCTTTTACCTGTCGCATGCAATGAAGAGCAGCGGGCCCTGAGAGCTGCAAACCTAGTGAATGAGTCTTGGGAGTGAACCCCCCTAAAGAAAGGGAGGCTTCCGCGGCTGCAAAGACAAAGTGATGGGGTAGGCCTTCCTGTGCGTGGGCTGTGAAGCACATCAGACAGCGGGGAAGGTGATCGGGCCCGGGCTGGGGACCTGGAGGACCCTCATAGTGTGGTGCACCAAGCGTGCTAGACAAAGGCAGACCGATGGCCACTGCGCAATCTTTGCCAAGGGTGAGATGGAGAACTGAGTCACTTGAAGCAGTTTGCACTCCTGGGAAGACGGGGTAAGCTTGCGGCATGGTGAGATGACCAGACCAGGTTTCCTCGCTTCACGAGCTCACCAGGACACAGTGGGTAACTGAGACAGCGGGGGCCCTGGCTATCGGGGTGCTGCTCTGGTCTGGAACCGTGCAGACCTCTTCCGGGTCGGAGGGAGTGAGGCGGAGGGTGCCTGCGGTTCTGTTGGGGTAAGACTACCCGGCAGCGTGGTGGACATACCAGGCTGAACAATTACTGTGAGTGGACCGTCTCCTTTGGCCTGGTGGGGCATGTAGGCCCTCCCTTGAGTAGAATATTTATCCTGCATCACCTACAGATGGACACTCTGCACGGGGTTGGCCTCCTAAATAAGAGTCAACATGGTCAAGGACAAGGCACAGAAATCAGCCTGATCCAAAACCATTACTCAATACACCACCCCCAGACACCCTCCTCAGACGCTGACCAGGCAAACTGGGGGAGCGGAGTGGGAGACAGAGGGAGAGAGCCCGGAGCCCACCAGAGCAGAACTCATGGCAGCCATACAGGGCTCCAGGAAGGCGCTGGAAGACTGCATAGACACTGTTTCAATTGATGTCCACCTACTACGAGCGGACCTGCGGAAAGTGGCTGAAAAGGTCATGAGTGCTGAAGCAGACATAGTGGAGTTGAGAGGGGATGTGGTAACGCTCAAACAGCAAGTTGCACAGATGACAATGGCCACGAAGGCACTGGAGCGCCGTGCGGAAGATGCAGAGAGCAGGGTACGGCACAACAACAAACATGTGTTGGGCATTCGCAATTTTTAGAACACTTGATCTGCACATAACTCTGACCTAAGGGCTTATCGGACGTGTTTACGATTAAAATGGCCCATAGGGCCCTGGTCTCGCCCCCGCCGCTGGGTGCACATCCCGAGCAATTATAGCTAAAATCCTCACCTACCGTGACAGGAACTGCATCCTGTGGGCATCAAGGGAGCACCAGAACCTCCAGTTTGAGAACAATAAGGTCACTGTGTACCCTGATTATACAAAGCAAGTCCAGGAACTTCAGAAATCCTACCTGGGGTAAAGCGCAAGCTGCGAGAACTGAACTTACAATATATGCTCCTGTACCCTGCCACTCTCAAGGTGATAGCAGGGGGCAAAGCGCACTTCTTTGACTTCCCAGAGACGTTTGGGAGTGGCTGGAAATCTGGGGAGAGGGTTTGCCACCCCGGGAGCCGTGAGGGCAGAAGAGAAGTTTGGGAACAAAATCAGTCAAAGGCCCTCGACAACAGACAGACCGGTCAGAAACACAGTGGGAGAGGACGGATCCCTACAGCTGGATGCACCTGAGGATGATGGCACAGCGGACTCTTCTCTGGAGGCTGCTCCTGCTGATTTGGAGGCAGGGGCTCAGAACCTGGGGCTGACAATAGACACTGTGCCCGAAACGGTGATGGAAGAGACTCCTGAGGGGGAGGGGGACTATGGGATGAAAAAGAGTGTTGGAAATGTGGATTACAGCTCAGATCCCATATTGATGTATGGTAAAGTTGCACAATGAATTTGATGATGTATTGAAACATTACGTGGATGTCTGTTTCAAGAGATATAATGGGAGTTGGCCTGACTGCGGGAGAGGTTTTTTTTTATTTTTGTTTTTTAGAGTTTTTTATAGCGCGAACTAGACCCGAAACATAGGGTATCAGAGCGCTTTACATGAGCATCAGTTTTGTTACAGAAGGACACATTCATTTTTGTTAGGCACGGGGAGATTAAGTGATTTGCCCAGAATCACAGGCTGTTAAGCGTCGTTGCCGAGACTCGAACCCGGTTCCCCAGGTTCGAGGTCGACCGCTCTAACTGTAAGGCTACATCCTCTCCCCAAGAGGTTGGGCATGAGTGGGAGATCCGGGAAACTGATAATAGATGTAAAGGAGGGGTTCGTAACCCTGGAACGGCAGTACTGCTGCTGATAAGTAAAGGCTGGGCGGACTTGGGACATAAAGTTACTTGTTGCCCCTGTTGACCTGATTTGGATGCTGTGCACATCTTGGCACGAGCATAAGGTGGGCAGTATCGACTGTGAAGTTTGCCGTGTATTGTCCGTGGGTGGGGGGATGGGTAAGTTTCGGTCCTTGTTTATGGACCAATATAAGTTGTGTTATGAGAGTGAGTTGGTTGAAGCACTTAAGCAGTAACTCCAGAGACACAGGCTGGCAGAAAATTCAAACAATAGGATCTGGCACGGGAGGTAAAGTTTTTTAGCTGGACTGTTAGGGGGTTAGGTACCTGCACTAAACAACATAGAGTCCTCTCTTTCCTCAAGAGGTATAATATAACGTTTGCATGCCTGCAAGAGACACATCTGGATGGCACGGGGCAACAAGGCTAGCAAAAAAGTAGAGAGGCCAGGTATTCCATTCCTCATACTCTACCTATGCTAGGGGCACACTGATCTGGGTGGCACCGGGCACCCCATTCATGCTCCAGCATGTGGAAGCTGATGTTGGGGGCTGCTATGTGTTGCTCAGGGGTAAACGTAATGGCAAAGACATAGCCATACTCGATGCTTATGCCCCAAACACTGACAAACCTACCTTTTTCCCAGTACTGCAGGATTTAGTCACAGCGGACCTGGAAACTTCGCTTATATGATTGGGTGATTTTAATTGTGCCATGGACCCCGTCCTAGACCGACACCTGCCTAGAAGGGGTACCAAGCCATGCAGGACTAAGCAATTGCAAAATGTGATGCCGGATTTGGGTTTGAGAGCTGTCTAGCGGATGCAACACCTGACACAGAAGCTGTACACGTGTTTTACGCCCACGCACAATACACACAGCAGACTAGACAGTATCTTAACAACTGAATTCCCTGCCTTCCTGGAATTTGAGATAACCCATTCGGCACCATTCTTGTTGGATCATGTCCCTGTGTGCTGCGCAGTACAGTGTATTGCCAAGGAGCAGGGACCCCGTTCTTGGCGTATGCCATCAGATCGCCTAGAAGATCAGATAGGCAGAGAATCACTATCTCGATCGCTGACAGATTACATGTCCCTTAATTGGAAAACCACAGATAATAGAGCTAATGAGTGGGATGCCATGAAAGTAGTTGTTCGGGGGCAGATATGGGATTAACGTATGGTGTATGGAGGCAATTGCAATGCGAGCTGCGAGACAGGGAGGATGCCCTAGCTGAAGTCCAGTCGGGTATGCATGGCCAGGTTGATACCCAGGAGCAAGAACGTACACTGCGGGAGAAGGTGACGGACACATGGGATAGACTGGACAAATACACACTCACTCGATATCGGCAAAGGTTACAAGCAGAGGGGGATAAGTCCAGTCGCCTGCTAGCATGGATTCTGCATAGAGAACAAGCGCCCCCATTGATCACATGTATACGTAATCAGGCGGGCGAAATGGTGTACTCCAGAGCTGGTATACTAGAACAATTTAAGCAGCACCTTCAAAAGGTATATACATCTGACCCGCCAGTAAGGGCTGAATCCTATACTCCATTCCTGGAGAGCCTCAAATTGAAGAGACTCCCTGAGAAAGCTTGGTTAGAGCTTGAGGTGCAGCTAACAGAAGAAGAGATACTGGAGGCAATAGCAGACATACCAAAAGCTAAGGCCCCGGGCAGGGTGGGGAATGTTTTCTCGATCGAATATTATCAGGCTTATTTGGCAAAACTGGTCGAACCGTTGCTACAAACACTCAACACGTCCTTCGAGAAGGGAATATTGCCCCCTATAATGCATGAGGGAGAAATTTGTATGCTCCCTAAACCGGGGGAGACAGTCAGGACCCTACAGCGTATCGCCTGCTTTAAATGATAAACACCGATGTTAAAATATTATGCAAGGTATTGGCCAAGTGGCTGGGCCCGTACATGGGTTATTTAGCGCATGAGGACCAGTGTGGGTTCATCCCGGGTCGCAGCACATGTATGAATATTCGGCACTTAATATGTATAATGCACGAGACACAAGCAAATACCGAGGAAATGGCGCTGGTCTCCATTGATCTTGAAAAAGCTTTCGACACGGTGGATTGGGGCTACCTTCAGGAAGTGCTGAGGGTATCAGGGTTTGGACCTCACTTCCATAAGTGGGTCAGAATCCTGTACACAGAACCAAGTGTAAGGGTCTGACTGGGTCAGAATAGATCTGCAAAGTGGTTGCTGGAGCGAGGCACTCGGCAGGGATGTCCCCTATCCCGCTGCTTTTTGCCCTGGCCATAGAACCCATGGCAATATGGGCCAGACGGGATCTCGATCAGTGGGGAATACGAATAGGGAACAGCACCCACCTAGTTTCGCTTTATGTGGATGAGGTGTTATTTTGTGTTGCTTCCACCGTACGGCGATCCCTAAGCTCCTACATCTTTTAGATGACTTTGCTGAATATTCAGGTTTGCGCCTCAACAGGCACAAGTCCTTGGCATTCCCGTTGGTAGGGCTGAAGTAGTATAATGCTGAGTATCTGCCTAGGCTCGGGTTGAGATGTGAGACAGGCCACTTCCGCTATCTGGGAATACAGGTAGCACACGGAGATGCACAAGTGCTACACTTAAACATGATCAAGGTATTTGAATCCCTGAAGTGTTCAGTGGCCTTTTGGAACACACTGCCACTGTCCCTAATGGGTAGAATAGCTGTAGCAAAAATGGTGGTATTGCCTCGGTGTCTGTATGTCCCGCAAAATTTAATGTACAGTATCCCCATGTCTGTATTCAGATAACTGAAATCAATCTTGATATCTTTTTTTTGGGCGAGGAAACGTAGCAGGGTGGCGTTACATGTCCTTTCGAAGTGCTACGAGGAGGGGGGGCTTGAGGCGGCCAGGTGGAGTTATATTATCATGCAGCACAGTTGCAGCATGCAGGGCGGTGGTTAGATGAAGGAGATAACTGGGAGAAGCGCTTACTTAGTGGGCAAGTGCAGCCAGAAAACCTACCTATAATACTGATGGAGGGAGCAGGCTCATCCACGGACCTACCATATGTGGTTAAGCAAACAGCATTAATATAGCAAAATTTCGTGGAACGTGTACTCCTTTCAGGCTTGGAGAGAGAGCAGATGTCTGGTCCTAGCGGATCTGTACACCAATGACACTTTCATTACATTTGAACAGGCACGCAAGGGATTTGACCTGGGGCAGGGGCAGTATCTACAGAATGCGGGCCTTATTGAGCTGGTCAGGGTTCCATGGCCTACATATCCAAACATACCACAAATGACTGAGACACTGGACGTGTTGCTTACATGTGGCAGTGGGCGCAGGTTGGTATCACTATTGTATAAACCGATGAGGGCAGATTCGGAGGCTCCATCTCTCAAGGCATGGGCACGCTGCCGAAGAAAAGTTGGGTGGGGGCATGCCCATTGACACGCACAGTACTCTGTAACGCGCGCTTAAAATTGATTCATAATTTCCTACAGCTGGTGTACATGACCCCTACGAGGCTACACCGCATAGATCCGACTCGTCCTCACGAATGCCCCAAATGCAACAAGGCTCAAGCTGGGTTCCTGCGTTTGGCATGGGAATGTACAGAGGTACAGCAGTATTGGGCCAGTGTGGTAGCAAAAGTGCGTGTGGGGTGTTGGTATTCAAGTGGAGGCTAATCCAACTCATTGTCTTTTGGGGCAAGTACCGAGGCCCAAGAAATGTAAAATGGCTTATAAATTACTGCAATTGATCATGGTATTAGCCAAACCGAAGGTGGCTACAGGTTGGATGAGCACACGATCGCCAACATTGGAGAACTCGACGAGAGATGTGTGTGAGTGGTCTCTTGCCAAAGAGCTGCCTATGAAAGCATGTAAAAAGGACAAAAAACTAGCAGAGGATATTGCAACCTGGAGAGAATTATGTAGGAAGCTTCTTAACCCAATGGGAAATGGAACTGGTCAGAATGACTCCTCTGATAGTGATATCGAAATGTGAAGTAAAGTCCTCATTGCATTTTAATACTGTTTAGTGTATGGCTCACCTATATCCACTAGTATGGTGCGTGCTCAATTTCACATGCTGTTGTTGACAGATATTCATGATTGATATGTCACTGGATTCTGCTATCCTATGGAAAATGTGTTGATTAAGTTCAGCTGAAATCTGTGTACAACCACGCAGTTGTTGTTTTGAATTAAATAAATAAAGTTTTTTTTTTTTTAAAGATTGTTTTTGTGCAGGACGGTGTCCTTTCTTGTCTGTCACACAGGCACCCTCCCACTATGGTGCAATGGGGCCTGTGTTGGTGCAAGGGTGCCTGAATTGGCCCCAGGTTACACAAAGTACGCTAGCACAAGGAGAGAGCAGAAATGCTCCATATCTTTGTAAATATGAGCATTTTTGCTTTCTCCCTTTCATTCAACGCAGTACGGCAAGCGTGCTTGGTGCCATGCGTTGCATGCAAGATTAGTAAATATGCCCCTTAGTGGCTGGCAATATCAAGAGAAATTCACTTATTCTGGGCCAATTTTCATGAACTTGGCGGGCATTCTGCACTGAATGGAGTCAAGGCACTACTTGAAGCTATGGACATCTTGGGCTGGTGAGAGCAAGATAAGCGCCATCACTGCTCTGGACACTACAAGCAAAATATTTCACCTGGAACTGGATGTATGTTGACAATATTATCTCCTGGCTCACAATACCTCCAATGTGCATTATATTATCTGCGGTGCAAACATTTTACTGCTATGAATGCATCGGTTCTCTTTGGCGTACATTCTCAGATGTGCTGATACATTAATTTTTGGCTGCAAATCAATAATGCTGAGGCAACCCTTCAAGGACCCTATCACCCCACCAGACAGGTCCCTATAGCCTTTGAAGTTCTAGGGCCCTGAAAGGCTGGAGTCCCCCCTGCACCACAGGGCTGCAGGTGCCTGCGTTACGTCACTGGCTTGCTCTTGCGCCTCATGTTTCATTGGCTGGTCACCACCCCTGTGGTTCTGTGGATATGACAACAGGAGTGTTGACAGGAGTGATAAAAGGTCCTGAGTCTGCATACAATCAATAACATTCATAGTCTCTCCCTATATTTAGCTAATTATTGCTCTGTATGGAGCAAAGGGTCAAAAGTACATCTTGCTCACACCTCTGTCCATTGTGAATGTTTACTCTTTATGGCACAAGTGTGGAGGGACAGAGAGCGGCAGTGTGAGGGGAAGGAGAACAAGCACCAAGGAGAAGTCTGCACAGCCAGGACTGAGGGTGAGCCCATCAGCACCACCACAGCTGTTTTTTTTTATAAACAATGCTTGTTTTTGAGGGAGCTTTGACTATTGACATATTTAATCAGCCACACATCATTTTATTGGTGCCTACTGGAAAAAAGCAAGAGCTGGAGTGGGGTGTGGGGTGTGGGTCTGGCCTGCTGGGTTATGTTAGAGGCATTTGTATAGTGCGCATTCTGCCATAGGTATGGCCTTGTGGCCCCTTATTCTGGCCCCGCAATGGAGTGTCTCTCGGGCCTTACTCTGTGACATCAGGACATGGTACCAATAGGGATATTTATCCAGGGGCCTATTCTGAGGTTCCCTCTGCCCCCGCAATGGAGTATGTCCCTGGGGTTTCTCTCAGAAGGAGTGATTTTTTAGATCTCCACCCTGAATCTACTCTCTACTTACTAGTCCTAGTGGATGTGCCCCCAATTGCTTCCAACACTTACAAGGGTTTCTTTCAGCTCAAGAACAAGGTGTCCCACTGGTTGTCCAAGAAGGCGGGCGGACAACGGTTTTCATACCCAGATAAACAAGGGCCATAGAGAAGGGCAGATTGGACGTGGTCCTAAGTCGATTAGAGGGATTGCATGGTGGTGAATTTCAACAATAGGTGGGCTGCCACCAGAATTCTGGCTTTCTCCCAGTGTCTAGGGGGCTCGGGTAGTGGGGTCACTCAATCAATCAATCAATCAGGCGTTTGTTGAGCACGACTACTCACCCGTAAGGGTCTCAAGGCGCTTGGGGGGGGGGTGCAGGTTCCAGTCCAACAAGGAGTGGGTCTGTCGAAGAGCCAGGATTTGAGGTTTCTTGCTAAGATGGGGAGCGATGTTGTCTGTCTGAGGTGGAGCGGAAGGGCGTTCCAGGATCTGGCCACGAGGAAGGAGAAGGAGCGGCCTCCCGATCTGGTCTTTCTGGTACGGGGGACCACGGCGTAGGAGAGCGGGCTGATCGCAGGGTCCTTTGGGGTGCGTGGAATTTGAGTCGGCTGTTCAGGTATGCTGGTCCGGTGTTGTGGAGGGCCTTGTGTGCGTGGGTAAGCATCATGAAGGTGACTCTAGCCTCGATGGGGAGCCAGTGGAGTGTGCACAGGTGCTGGGAGATGTGGCAGTGTCTTGGCAGGTTGAGGACCAGTCTTGTGGTGGCGTTCTGGATGTTCTGTAGCTTGCGGGTGAGGTTTTTGTTTATTCTGGCATAGAGTGCGTTGCCGTAGTCGAGTCTGCTGGTGACCAGGGCGTGAGTGACGGTCTTTCTGTGTTCGAGGGGGATCCATTTGAAGGTCTTACGTAGGAGGCGGAGGGTGTGGAAGCAGGAGGACAAGACAGAGTTGATCTGGCGGTCCATTTTGAGCTCGGAGTCCAGGATGATTCCCAGGTTGCGTGCGTGGTCCGTGGGGGTGGGCGGGCTTCCGAGGGCATGGGGCCACCAGGTGTCGTTCCAGGCATCGGGGTTTGGGCCCATGATGAGTACTTCTGTTTCGTTGGTGTTTAGTTGTAGACAGCTGTTTTTCCTCCATTTGGCGACGGCTTCAATGCCTACTCGAAAGTTGTGTCTGGTGGTGTTGGGTTCGTTGAATAGGGAGAGGATGAGTTGGGTGTCGTCTGCGTATGACACAATGTTGAGTCCGTAGGTTCTGATGATGGGGGCGAGCGGAGCCATGTAGACGTTGAAGAGCGTAGGGCTGAGGGTGGACCCCTGGGGGACTCCGCAGGTGGTTGGTGTAGGGTCCGAGAGGAAAGGGGGGAGTCTGACCCGCTGCGTTCTGCCAGAGAGGAAGGAGCGGATCCAGTCGAGGGCCTTGTCCTGGATCCCTGCGTCGTGGAGTCTGCGTATTAGGGTGCGGTGAGAGACTGTGTCGAACGCCGCTGAGAGGCGAGGAGGATGAGGGCTACTGTTTCTCCTTTGTCCAGTAGGGTGCGGATGTCGTCTGTTGCGGCAAGGAGGGCGGTTTCCGTACTGTGTTTTTTTCTGAAGCCGGATTGGGAGGAGTCGAAGATGTTGTGCTCTTCGATGAATGTGGCGAGTTGGCTGTTGATGGCTTTCTCGATGACTTTCGCTGGGAACGGGAGCAGGGAGATGGATCTATAGTTTTTGAGGCCGGTGGGGTCCGCCGAGGGTTTCTTCAGGAGGAGGTTGACCTCGGCGTGTTTCCAGTCATCGGGGAACGAGGCGGTCGCCAGGGAGCGGTTGATGGTGTGGCGGAACATGGGTGCGATGGTGTCGGTGGCTCTGTTGAAGATGTGGTGGGAGCAGGGGTCCATGGGGGCCCCGGAGTGGATTGACTTCAATGTCTTCAGGGTGTCTTCGGTGGTGAGGGCTGTCCAGTTGTCAATCGCTGGTTTCCGGGTGTCGGGGGTGGTTGGTGAGGGTTCAGTGTGTTGGTTGTCTTCGTCGAAGTTGCTGTAGATGCTCTTGATTTTGTGGTGGAAAAAGGTGCTGAGTTTATCGCAGAGGTCTTGTGAGGGAGGGATGTCAGTAGACTCGCTGGTGGGCTGGGCGAACTCCTTGATGATGTTGAAGAGTTCTTTGCTGTTGTGCACGTGTGTGGAGATTCTGTCTTCAATCGCTTTTCTCCTTGTTTTTCTGATGAGTTGGTGGTGGGCGTTGGTGGCGGCTCTGAAGTTGTTGTGGGCTTCTGTGGATTTGGTGTTCCTCCAGGCCTTTTCGAGGCGGCGGCAAGTGCGTCTGGACTCTCAAAGTTCGGTGGTAAACCATCTGGCTTTCTTGGTGTGGGTGTGGGTGTTGTTGTTTTTCTTGAGGGGGGCTATGGTGTTGGCGCTGTCGGAGATCCATCTGTGCAGGGTTCGGGCTGCGGTGTTGGGGTCGTCGTTTTCTGCAATGGTTGTGGTGGAGTTGCTGAGTGAGGAGGTGAGTTGGTCGTCAGTGATTCTGGTCCAGTTTCTTCGTGGGAGCAGGTGCTGGTGTCTGTGTCTGAAGGTGAAGTGGACGCATCGATGGTCAGTCCATGGGAGTTCGGTGGTGTGGCTGAAGGTGATGGAGTTTCCTGTTGTGAAGGGGGGGTCGAGGGTATGTCCTGCTGAGTGTGTGGGTTCGGTCACGATCTGGCGGAGTCCTATGTTGTGGAGGTTGTCCAGGAGGGATGTGGTGTTGGGGTCCAGTTGGTTGTCGAGGTGGAAGTTGAGGTCTCCCAGCAGGGTGTAGTTGGTGGATGCGATGGCATGCGGGGAGATGATGTCCGTGATGGAGTTGGCGAAAGGTCCACGGGGTCCAGGGGGTCGGTAGATGAGGGTTCCTTGGAGGGTGGTGGTAGGGCTGGCCAGTATCTTGAAGTGGCGGTGTTCCATCAGGTCTGTGGGCTCGTCGGGGAGTGTGCTCAGGCGGAGGGTGGATTTGTGGACGATGGCGATTCCTCCTCCCGGGCGGGTGGGGCGGTCCTTCCTGGAGATCTTGTATCCTTGGGGAATGACGATGGCGATGTCCGGTCCCGAGGTGGTGTTGGTCCAGGTTACTGTGAAGCGTCTGGGGTGGTGCTGTCGAGGAGGTCCCAGATTTCGGTGGCGTGTTTGTGGAGGGATCGGACGTTGAGGAGGATGCATTGCAGGGTCTTCGGTTTGGTTGTGTTCTTGTGGGCGGGTTGTGCTGGGTCCGTGTTCCTGTCGGTGCTGTAGGTGTGCCGACAGCGGTGACAGCTGAAGGGTCTGTGGGTGTCAGCCGGTGATGCTAGCTTGCAGTTGTTGTTGCGGCCTGGGTTGAGTGCGTGGAGTGCCGCTGGGTCGTAGCGTTGGCGGTGCAGAGGTCCAGGGTTCCTGGCGCTGGTCGCGGTCGGGTCGCGGACGGGCACAGACGGCCAGCGGCGCGCCCGCTGCGCGCGGCCGCACAGCGGCCGCCATTAAGTACGGGTCGGGGAGGGCTGGACAGCTGGGAGGCAGGAGCGGGGAGGGGAACTGGAATGGGCCGGTCGTGCAGGGGGGGAGGGGCCGTGGGGGCAGCAGCGGCAAGGAAAAAACGGGCGGAAGAGGGCCGAAAAAAGAGGAAAGAGTGGAATAGGGCAGAAAAAGTGCAAGAGATTGAAATGAGCGAGAAATGATTGAAAACGGAGGGAAAAAGCGGAGCGAGAGAAAGGAGACAGAGGTCCACTGGACCACCAGGGTTGAGGCACAGGTAACTCCTGCAGGTGGAGGAGGGCCTCGAACACCAACACTCGAGAGTGCAGGGGCTCGGGGGAAGGCCTCACTTAATGGTGGAGCTGCGAGGGAGGGAGAGCAATTTCACTGACAATGAGTCAGTGGTCTTGCTCGTCTGTCCCCGCAGCGGCTGCCATTAAGTAGGGGTCGGGGAGGGCTGGACAGCTGGGAGGCAAGAGCGGGGAGGGGAACTGTAATGGGCCGGTCGTGCAGGGGGGGGAAGGGCCGCGGGGGCTGCAGCGGCAGGGAAAAAACAGGCGGAAAAGGGCCGAAAAAAGAGGAAAGAGTGGAATAGGGCAGAAAAAGTGCAATAAAAGTGGAGGAAAGACACACAAGGAGAGTAAAAGGGGGGCATTGAAATGAGGGGAAAACGAGTGAAAACGGAGGAAAGACACAAAAGGAGAGTGAAAGGGGGAGATTGAAATGAGGGAAAAATGAGTGAAAACGGAGGAAAGACACAAAAGGAGAGTGAAAGGGGGAGATTGAAATGAGGGAAAAATGAGTGAAAACGGAGGAAATACACAGAAGGAGAGTGAAAGGGGGAGATTGAAATGAGGGGAAAACGAGTGAAAACGGAGAGAAAAGGTGGAGCGAGAGAAAGGAGACAGAGGTCCACTGGACCACCAGGGATGAGGCGCAGGTAAAACCTGTGGGTGGAGGAGGGCCGCGAACACCAACACTCGGGAGTGCAAGGGCTCGGGGGAAGGCCTCACTTAATGGTGGAGCTGTGAGGATAGGAGAGCAATTTCACTGACAACGAGTCAGGGGTGCGTCCTCTGGGGTTTTTCTACAAGCCAAGGTTGGGCCCTGTAAAAAGTTACCCCCCCCCCCAAATGTCCGGGTGCCCCAGACCTTTCCAGCCACGCTCAGTAAGTCTGCCCGGTAGCAATACACTTGTCCTGTTTTCTCCGCTTCAGGGGCAAATAGGTTCCGACATCCTGAGGTCCCTCTTTGCCCCTTTACGTTCCACGGTGGGTCCTTAGGGGAGATCCTTGCTCAACTCCCCATCTCTAATAGATTTAAAACTCTGGGCACCCTGGAGGCGGTAGATTGACTACCTAGTATTGCATGTGGGGCTGAGGAGAAATTGATGGAAACAGAGGTGGTACATCAGATCCTCATATCTAGTGACTAGTTGGGGTTCCTATCATGGAACATAGTTGGGCTAGAGGCTAAGATTAGGGACCCAGATTGGCTACATTTGATGAAATCCTACCAAGTCCTAGCTTTTCAAGAAACATGGTCCCTCAATACCACCCTAATTTTGTTCACTTCTTCTGATCAGTGATACATTCTCCCTCTGGGCGAGCCAAGGCCAGGCTGTGCATTTTAATCTCTCTAGCATTTACTTGTGTGGTGATTAAGGTGGAAACAGACTGCCCTTATGTATTACTTTTCCTGACAAGCATCTGGTGTTAATTGTGAATGTACACAACTCTAATGGTCGCGCCCCTTATTCTGAAGCCTTTCTTAAGACTGGCTCGGTTATAAAGAAATATAAGAACTCTTTGGTCCCTTGTGGAGCCGTTCTGGCAAGAAGGGTG
The DNA here is from genome assembly GCA_963921515.1 of Calotriton arnoldi. Taxonomy (NCBI): domain Eukaryota; kingdom Metazoa; phylum Chordata; class Amphibia; order Caudata; family Salamandridae; genus Calotriton; species Calotriton arnoldi. The sequence goes on along the minus strand of CAWUFW010003127.1, from coordinate 1,534,073 downwards.
TTGATAATGGTTATCGGTGACTTCAATATCCATCCCTGCAAAGGGCCCTGTTTCACTGTTAGGGACCCTTTGGCTGATGAAAATTCTCCACTCTCCCATTTTGAACACTCCTCTCAAGGAGAGCAGTTATATTGTCTGATCCATTCTCAGAACCTGATCATCCCAAGTGTCCAGACAGCTCCCATGTATGTCAGCAGAGGAGCAGAATTAATTGTTGATCACATCTTGATCTCAACGTCATTTTTTAATTCTCTGGGGGACTACCAGATCAAATGGATTTCAAGTTGTTTTCAAACTCTCCTCACCAGTGGTCATGAGTTTGGAAAAGATTAATCAGGATTTCTGTGACTCTCTGGCATCTTTCTTTCTGATTAAAGTGGAAGTCATCTTTAATAAATTCACTTCGGTAACTGCAATACAACCTTTGGAGTATGATAATTGTCTTAGGGACATTAATAGGAGGCCGTTCTCTGAGTTTAATTGTCTCTCAGTAGACCGAGTCAGACAATTGTCTCTCTTAACCAAATCAGGCTCCCTTCATGATCCTTGTACTGCAAAAATCCTATATCTCATACCTGGCCTGGTTGCCGCCCAACTGACACCCATCTTTAACGTAGTACTTAAGACCGGGGTCTTTCCAAAAGCTTGGAAAACTGCCTCTATTCTTCCATTGCTTCAGCTATATGAGCAACCTTGACACTAACAGCTTTAGACCGATATCCAGCCTGCCTTTCTCTGCGAAGATATTGGATAAAGAAATTAATCTTCAATTATCGGCTTTCCAGAATAGTAATCGATTGCTGGATGATTCCCAATTTGGATTTTGCAGTGGGCATTTTACGGAATCGGCTCTTATTGTAGTCACAGAAATGGTCAGGGCTACATTTGATGGTGGGGGTAGTGCTGCCCTTATCCTTCTCCATTTGACAGCAGCTTTGATATTGTCAATCATGACCTACTGATACACCGGTTGGCGGATTTTGGTGTAGATGGGGTAGCCTTGGCCCTTTTCAGATCCTTTCTGGCAGGGCGAACCCAGACAGTAGCCTTGGGTGACTTCACCTCAAATCATTTTCTCTGCCATGTGGTGTACCCTAGGGCTCTGCTATGAGTCCAACTCTTTTTAATATCTATGTAACACCGCTGGCTACCTTGGTAAAATCATTTGGGTTCTCTACTGTTTCAAATGCAGACGACACCCAGATTGTCGTGTTTTTCTCCAGAAGTGGTCCGGACATGAATGAGTCATTCTGGGTGTGTATGTGAGAGGTAGGTGCCTGGATGGATGTGAACTGCCTCAAGCTGAACTCTGCAAAGATGGAGGTTATTCTTTTTGGTAATAATACTTCCCTTTGGAATCCCTCCTGGTGGCTGGAGGAATTGGGTTCTCTCCCAGTTCTTGCAAACGGGGTGATGTCAAACTTACTTACAAAGAACAAGTTAATAAGGTAATTTCTGCATCATTCATCATGCTGCGCATGATTTGGAAAGTAGCACAGTTTCTACCACCTAATTTATTGAATACAGTGGTCCTCTGCCTTGTAATCTCCAGGATTTACTATTGTAATGACCATTATGTCAACTAGGCCTGGATGGAGTTCCTGGAGTTCCTCTACGCAGAACTCTGCGAAGTGACAAAAAACCTCTGTGGAGTTCCGCAAGCGGCGGAGTGCGGTGCGAACTGCCGTTCACGATGATCTTCCTGTCATTTGAGTAGAAATTCTATCCGAGCGGGGATAAAATTCCGCTCCACGTAGAGTGCAGAAAACTCCGAAAACTCAGTGAATGGAGTGGAGTTCACCACCCACGCCTAATGTCAACCTACCCAAGGTCCATCTGAAAAAAATGCAGATTCTACAAAACACAGCAAGATTGCTGATGAAAATTCCAAGATTCCAGTCGGCCTCACAGGCTTTTGAAGTCTATAACATCCTGTCCAAACTTAAACCATCCTCCCACACTAAAGACCCTCTCCCATCTTCCCTCGTCCAAAACCTAAAGCACGTCTTTGTCCCGTCCTGGACCAATATCATCAACTCATCCCTTTCTTCGGGATGCGTCCCAGTCCCCCTCCAACTCGGACAAATCACACCCATTCCAAAAAACCCTAAGGCCGACCCTAATGACCCGAACAACCTCCGCCCCATCTCTAACCTCCCCTTTCTCTCTAAAGCCCTTGAAAAATGTGCCCTTCAACAACTGGATAAACACATTGAGACCTACAACCTACTTGACCCCCTACAATCAGGCTTCCGTAAAGGCTGCAGCACTGAAACTGCATTGCTTAATATAGTTGATGACATCCACCTTGCCCTGGACAATGGCGAGACTTGCCTACTCATTCTCCTTGACCTCTCAGCGGCATTTGACACTGTCAACCATTCAACACTACTCTCCACACTTAAATCTAGATTTGGTCTTAATGGCACCGTCCTCAATTGGTTCAAATCCTATTTCCAACACAGAACCCAACAAGTAAAAATCCACCACTGCCTATCTAGCCCCACTCCAGTCTCCCTTGGTGTCCCCCAAGGATCCATCCTCTCTCCTGCCCTCTTCAACCTTTTCATGGAACCCCTTACCCTCATTCTCAAACAAGCAGACATCAACTATCACCTATATGCTGACGACACCCAACTCTACTATAAAATCAAATCCCACTCTGATGTTCTGCACTTTAACACCGCCCTTACTAACATACAAAACTGGTTCCATTCCAATCATCTCAAACTCAACCCTAACAAAACGGAAATCATTCTATTCTCTCCTAAAAACAACCCTCTCCCCATCCATACATGGATCACTGACCTTACTGCCCTTAACTGTTCACTATCCCTCTCCGAATCGGTTAAATCCCTTGGCATCACCCTCGACAGTAAGTTTACGCTCATCTCCCATGTAAAAAACTCGGCCAAAAGCGCACTTTTTATACTCCAACATCTCAAAAAAATCAAACCTTTCATTCCAGCGGAAGATTTCAAATCAGTTGTACAATCCCTAGTCCTCTCGAAAATTGACTATGGTAACGCCCTTCTCATCGGCTCTCCCAAAACTCACTTGGCCCCACTTAAATCTGTGCTAAACCTAGCGGCCAGGATTACAACTGGTTGCAAACGCTCTGACCACATCTCGCCAACCCTAAAGTCCCTTAAATGGCTTCCTATTGAAGGCAGATCCTCCTTTAAACTAGCCTGCATCACTCACAAAGCCCTTCATCAAAAAACCCCGATCTACCTTTCAAACAAACTAAAAAAAGCGGGCAGTAGCCGTTCGATGAGAAGCACTCACTCTCTCCTCCTCGTCCCCCCTTTGTTAAAAAAGAAATCCGCACAATCCCGCTCCTTCTCTGGTAAGGCCCCCAGCATCTGGAATGCCCTCCCCAAAGACCTACGCCTGAATCCCTCATACGTCAGTTTCAAAAAAGACCTTAAATTGCACCTGCTCAACAAATATTGGGGCCCATAATCACTCTATGCCCATACTTGCTGCTCGATCTCTTTCCACCTTAAATCCCCAATGATGCTCCTCTTTCTCCTACCTCTCCTGCACTCCACTAACACGTAATACCCCCCACCTTTACCCTTCCACACCTCTAGCATCTCCTCAGTTCACCCTCTACTTTAATTTAGCCTCCCCTCCCTCCACTCTGGTCTAACCCTTCCGTTTCATTCAAAATATGAATCTAGCTTCTTTCTACTGCTTAAATATTTGTAAATGTTACCAATATACTACCTCCTTTCACTTTGTATCATAACCAAGATATGTTATTTACTTTGTTGCTTAAGCCTATTATCTCTACGCTTCTTCTCGTTGCCATGTGTTTTTGTAACCTATGTTCTATCACCTTCCCAATTGTAAAGCGCTCTGATACCTAAGGGTGAAGCCAGCGCTATATAAAACCTCGTAAATAAAATAAAATAAAATAAATAAGACTGCATTGGCTGCCTGTTCAGCAAAGAATTCTCTTGAAAGTGCTTTGTATAACTTATAAAGCAATCCAGGGTCAAGGTCCAGCCTTCTTAAGGGGAAAGCTTAGTAGGTATGTGGTCGAGTTCAGCGATGAATCTGGTGGTGCCTCCCTATAAGCTCACTTCTTGGGGTGGTAGGAGCTTTCTGGTCTGTACAACTCAAAACTGGAATAAGCTTCCTTTGGCAATTAAATCAGCCCCCTCTCTCTGGAGTTTCCGCAAGCTCTTAAAAACCTGCTTTTCACTAAAATCTAATTTTATTCGCTTTGTCCTTCCACCTTTTAGCACCGAGACTCCTTCAGGTAATTGTTTGAGCTCTATAAAAAGCAAATCAAATCAAATCAAATCAATCAAATCAAATGGACAGGGTGGAGTGATCACAACCCTCTGACACTAGTGCTAAAATACCAGAGTCAGGGTTTTTCCTCACCTACTCCTTGCTTGCAACACTTGACTGACCCCTACTGACCTAGGTAGATGCTTAAGGTGGTCTAAAATTACCAGAGAGGAACTTTGTGGGACTCTTTTCTGCCAGTTTAGCCTAGAGGTTGAATGTTGTCTTGACCCAGATCTTTGTCCCAAGAACGTTCTTACTGCATTCTCATCACTTCGCTCCAGGGTCGTGTACCCTTGCTGCCCTCAGTCGTGACCCTCCTGCCTCTACTAGACCACAGTGGTTTAACAAGCCATGCTCAAAATCCTACTGCGCATTGAAAACATCTCTTAAGCGCCACCCGAGAGACAGGACGCAGATACAGAGGGCTAGATCAAACTATAAGGTTGCTCTAAAAGAGAAGAAGGACTGACTAAGGATAATGGGGCTTATTTACAAGGCCCTGGCGCCACTTTTGCGTCACTTTTAACATGGGAAAAGTGACGCAAAAGTGGCGCAAGGGGCTTGTAAATCTGCCCCAATATGTCTAGTTTGGCCTCCACTAACTGTTTTGACGATTTATGAAATGAAATGAAAAGACCATTTATTAAGCGCGTTAGCTACCCTAAGGCGTCCTAGCGCTACAGACAACGCGTGCAGGCGAACAGTTTATCTCAAATCCATTCTTTCAGCGACAGAAACGAGTCATTGACCTCTAACTCTGTCAATTTGACATACAAATGCTTTTTTTTGTAAAAGCGCCCCATGCTTTCACTTTAATGTCACCCACACCAATTTCTTTAGACGCAGCTCATTTAAGGAAAGGGGCGCAGCAGACATTACAGTGAAAGGGCCGCATGGGCGCTTTGACAAACAAGCATTTGCAATGCAATAGGTCTCGCATTTACGAGAGTTTTATAAATGTGAGACCTACTGCATTGCAAATGCTTGTTTAGGCAATTGCTGGGGGTGCTCCAATGCTCACCTACATTTGCGGTGCACAAGGAACTTGGCCCAAGGTACATTTAGGACATCATTAAACTTAGGCCTATAATACTCTGGCTGGTGATATGGTACAAGAGTGTGCCAACTCTTAACAGGCTGATTATCCGGGATTGTCTTTCTTTAGCCAGCTCCAAAGCAATCCCATGGTTATGTTACATCCAGTGTTCACTGACTTCTTTGGGCCAGCATTTTTATGTCAAACTTCTTTTTATTGTGGAATTTTGTCAATAAAGCTTGAAATACGTTTATAACAAGAAGACCATAATATCATCCACTATTGCTATTTTCAGAGGCAGTTCTGCTGGTCCCTTTTCGCCTGTTCCCTCACAGTAGTCTTTACAAGCCTCTCCCCTTCCCTTACCCTCCCTTCCTTATCGAAACAGAAAGTAAACTTAGGAAAGTAACAAAAGTAAAGCTAGGTACTCAAATGAGACTTTGGATGTGCATCAGGATCTCCAGGGATAATTCAGGTCTTAACATGTGTTTCAGGGCTACTGAGCCCCTGGGGTTTGTTCGGGTACTTTATAAGGGGGTGTTCAAAATTGAAAGAGGTGTAATGCTTGCCTCCGTGATGGACAGGCTAATAGTGGCGGATGTATGATGATACATCGCAAACCAAAACAACGCGTGCCTTAACAACGCGGTTTTTAGTTCGCATGTACCGTCACAACGCATGTTTTCACAACGGATGGCATTAGTTCGCATTTACTAAATGCCTTTACAACGGACCCCATTTCCCCGCATGTATTTACAACGCAAAATAACCCCCAAACAGTAACACTGTACCCTAAATAACACACACTCCACATCACTACCCTACAGTACAAAACAGTAGACTACCCTACATTACAACCCCCCTACCCTAAACCCTAAAACACTACCATACCCTACGACCCCGACACTACCCTAAGCCCTAAACCCTAAAACACAACCATACACTACGACCCCCAGACACTACCCTAAGACCTAAACCCTAAAACACAACCATACACTACGACCCCCTGACACTACCCTAAGCCCTAAACCCTAAAACACAACCATACACTACGACACTACAACACTACCCTAAACCCTAAACCACTACCCACACTACTCCCACCCCAAGCACAATCACCCTTACCTCTCTTTCCTCGTGGTTCCTCTCCAGCGTCGCAGTCTCTGCTCCCGGTTCCACCATTGCCGTTTCTGCTCCGGCGCCATTACATCACATGCGTTTTAAAAGCGCATGCGTTTTAAAAGCGCATGTGATGTAATGGTATGCGTCGCAATGTGTACGCGTGGTAACGTCGCTTGCGTTCTAACGCATGCGACGTAAAGCCATGCGTAGTGATGCCGGCGTTGTAATGGGTGTTCGCCATAGTGGCAGGCCTTTCAAGATGTAGCTAATTAAGGATCCCCATGTATACTCAAAAATTTTAAAGTCCTCCCTGAAAATATCACTCATCCGTTCCATTGTGACTGCTTGCCAAAGTCACCCGTGCCATTGGGTCAGAGTTGGGGCATCAGGTTTCTTCCATGCGGCCGCCACTGCTATCTTTGCTGCCCCCAGACATAGCCATAGTATACCTTTATCTGCATTTGTTTGGTATTTCAGGAATTCAGATCTAAGCCCCAATAGTGCAACTGGTCAGTGTGTCTGGTATTGGGTACCCCAAGATTCCCTTTATCTGTGCCAAGAATTTGTACTAGAAGGGGCGGATCATCGGGCAGTCCCACCAGATGTGGCAGAAAATGCCCAGAAGGCCACATCCCCTCCAGCACATGTCGGACGTATTTGGAAAGCATTTTTTCAGTTTTGTCGAATATAGGTACCAATCGTATAAGATTTTGTAATGTGCTTCCCGGAGACCTAAGGAGTGGTTATGCCTGTGAATGTCCCTCCACAGCGACCGCCAGGTTACTTCTGAAATTTCGTCGCCCAGGGTAGGTTCCCAAAAAGCAATATGGCGGAGCAGTTGTGAGTGCATTGAACAGAGGAGAAGATCGTATAAAAAGGCTATGATGCTCTTAGAACCCTTAGACATTTCCACAAAATTCTCCAAAGTGGTAAGCTCCCTCGTGGCTGCCGCCCGTGTGTCTGGTTGTAATGCTTAATGGTGCAGTTGTCTGTAGAGGAAGCATTCCCCTTCTGTGAGATTGAAATCCCGCTGGCAGTGTTCAAAAGTGAGTATGTCTGTGTTGTGAAAGAGGTGTGATAGTGTTAAACATCCCCGTCCCTCCATGCATCAAATTCTCCCAGACGCGCTGCTGGGGGGAATGGTGGGTTATAGTGAATCGGGGTAAAGGGGGAGGGAAATGTCGTGAAAGCCATTTTCCGGAGGACGTCATCCCACACTCTCAGGTAGTCCCGGTTGGGGTGCTAAGGTATGCATTAGGGGGGTGATCCTTTTTCGATTTCCACAGTAGGTCGGCCTCCATCTCTCTGTCTGGAAGAGTTAGGTTAAGTAGGAAGGACTTTGCCAGGTTTATGTGGAAGCCTGCCACCTCTTTGACTACTCAAAGTTCTATTTGTAGGGCATTCAGTGAGTTTTGTGGATCTGTCAGGGGGAGCAGGATGTCTTCAGCGAATAAGGAAATCCTATGCTCCTCTGTCCCGAAAGTAATCCCCTCGAATAAATGATTCGCTCTGACCATTGCTGCATGGGGTTTGATACTTAAAGCAAAGAGGAGAGGTGAGAGCGGACACCCCTGTCTGGTTCCTCTGTTCAGTCAAAAGGGTTCCACGCTCACTCCAATTACCAGAACCCTAGAGCAAGGCATGGCGTAGTTCGCCCGAACCATGGTGAGGAAGGTCTCACAGAAGCTGAATCACCTCAGAGTGGCAAAGAGAAATGCCCAGTCCACACGGTCGAACACTTTCTCTGCGCCCAGACTGAGCATGACCGCTGGGATGTCTTTTTTTGTTGCTTTCTCTATTAGATGGATTACTCTTCTAACATTGTCAAGGGGCTGTCTCCCCTTAATAAACCCTGATTGGTCTGGATGAATTAATTCGGGCATAAGCTCATCTATGCGGGAGGCTAGAATGTTTTAATAAAGCTTTGCATCTAAATTTAGAAGGGATATGGGGCGGTAGGCGCATCAGAGTGTCAGATCTTTCCCAGCTTTTGGTATGACTGTGGAAATGGCCTCGCTCATTGATGCAGTTACCCGCCCCACTTCGGCTATGTGATTAAAAAGAGAGGTCATGGGCAGAACCAGTTCCGCACTGAATGTTTTATAAAAGCACGCTGTTAGTCCAACCGGCCTAGGGGATTTAAAAAGCTTTAGGGAGCTTATGGCTTGCTGTACCGCCTCCTCCCTAGTGGGGTCTGTTAGTCACTCATTTTGTGCAGCCGTAATTTCTGATAGGTACACCCTGTCACGGTAATCTGATTGAGCTTGGGGATTTGTGGGTGCAGCAGTATTAAGTGACTTATAACATTTCCCAAAAATGCCTGCCTTCTCGCTTTCCCGTGTTCCGATGTCTCCTGTGGGGCTATAAATATTGCCAAAGTATTACTTTTCCCATTGAACCTGAAGTTGGCGTCTGAGTGGGCTCCCACCTTATCGCCTAGTGTGTAAGATGTTTGTTTCAGTCTTAAAAGTGTCAGCTCGGTCCTGTTGGCGTAGATTGCATTTAATTTCCCCTTCACCACTGTTACTTTCCCCTGAAGGGCTAAAGTGGGGGGTTGTTTGTGTGCTTGTTCTAGCACGTGAAGCTCTGTTTGCAATGTCAAGCGTTCAGTAGTTTGTTGTTTATTGTGCGCCTCTTTTGCCACCATACAGTGGCCCCTCAAGACTGCCTTGAACGCGTCCCAGGTGTTACAGTGAGAAGTATCTTGGGAGTCATTCAATTGAAAGTCTTCGTTTATGGTTTTACGAAGTTCGTCTCTCACTAATCTATCGTGCAGCAATGCATGTGGGAAAAACCATTGTGAGTATTTTGGAGCGGGGTCCCTCCACTCAAGGGAGACCATTACCGGTGCATGGTCTGAGATAATAATTGGGCAGATCTCAGCCTTACAGACCTCTCCCACCAGCGCACAGCTCATGAACACAGTCCAATCTCGAATGTGAGCTGTGCATCTGCGAGAAAAATGTGTAGTCTCTATCAGATCCTGCATTGCTTGTTTCACCACCTTTGAGAAACTACCCATGTGGGACCTGTATGGGTGTGTGCTATCAGTGCCTGAATGCCAAGTGAGATTGAAATCGCCCATAAGGAGTATCTCCCCCTCTGCAAAACCTCCCAGTAGCGTAAGTGTTTTGGTGATCAATGCCGCCTGGTTAGTGTTTGGGGCATAAATCGCCACTATTGTGCACATTTTGCCTCAAATGCGCCCTTTTACCATGACCACCCTCCCCTCTTTATCAGTCTTGTAGCCCTCAGGTTGGAATTTTAACACCGTGTGGAACAGCAGTGTCACCCGATTGTGCTTGGTGAGACTAGAAGATTTATATATTAACGGGCAACTTTTATGTTTCAACCTGTGGTCTTCGAATCTTTTGAGATGAGTTCCTTATAGTGCAATGATGTCATAGTGACCATACAACAGGTATTTCCACACCTTATGACGCTTGGCTGGGGCATTAAGCCCTCTCACATTCCATGTTAATGCTTTGACCACCATCCCTATGAACGCGGCATCGCCCCCCCAGACCCTGCTCAGTTGGTATCCAACCGCTGTACCCCTCTCCAGTCTCCCCGTTGACCCACTCTCCTACCCCCTTCTGACATCTCCCCAAAACACAGCTTCTGTAATTACTTTACATGGCTCCCATTTCCTGTGTCCTTTTGTTCGATGAGTACCTAGAAAAAAAAAAGAAACAAAACCCCCAAAACAAACTTTTTGGGACAACAGGTCCCAGCGATAACCTTGTATAATTCTTCGTTAAGGTCATTTAGGGCGAATCAGTCCATCGTCGCTGCATTGGCTAAGATATTGCTGTGATTGCAAGGTTTAGGGCCTTTAACCGCTCACATTCCTTGACGAGGGCTTCCTCCTGGCTGCCCATTCATCAGCATGATTTGGGGCAGGTAAATGTTCGTCCCTGCGACTGATGCACACTCATTTTGTCCAAGGATTCTTTGGCTTTGTGGGTCATCAGTCTTACACTTCTCAGCTCTCCCACTACCTGAATCTGAGTGTCCTTCGGGTCTCTGAAACCAAAGAGAAGTGCAGTATCTGGTGTTTTAGCGTTTCCTTTGCTGCTTAGGAAGATGCTGGGAGAGTCAGGTAGAACTTCCTCCGCTTCCCCCCGCCCTCGACGTTCCAGAGCTGTCAGCCGACTGGCCCCCCCTCTGACCCTTCCAAACCGAGGATGGTCATGGCTTCTTCTAGCTCTGTGAGATGATGTACGCTGTTATGGTATTCAAATGTCAACCCAAGGGGATATGTCTATCGATATCTGATATTCCCCTGCCGAAGCTTGTCCGTGACTGGTCTAAATTGTTGGTGGCGTGGCAATGTCGCTGGTGCGATGTCTTGGAACAGAGTACACGAAACCTCTTGGAAAGCCACCTTGTCGACTTTTCTTGCTGCTTGAAGGATGGCCTCTTTTACTTTGAAAGAATGTAGCTTGGCCAATATATCACGTGGCCATTGGTTGTCCCCTCTTGGGGGTTTCCCCACTCTGTACACTCAGTCAATTTTGATTTTGACTGTGTTGGGGCCCAGTTTTCACTGAAGAGGCCCACTATGAAGACCTCCATGTCCTGGACCTCCGCGCCTTCTTCTAGGTTCTGGATGCAAATGTTTTCCCTCCGAGATCTGTTTTCCATATCTTCGGTTTTGAGCAGGGCTGTCTGAAGTTGCGTCTGTAGTGCTTGTGTTATGGCCTTTAGCTGATTGGTAGATTGCTCTAGTTCAGTTGTTTTTGTCTTCAGGTCTATCACTCTGCTCCCACTGAGCCTATGTCCTGCCAAAGTGCCACCAACTTCTCATTTAGGTCAGCTTTGAGGATTTCCAGTGTCATAGACATGTCTGTTTTGAGTTCTTTGCACAATTCCTTCTTGAATTCACGTAGCGAGGTTAAGAGATCCTTCTTTGTGAATGCCATTGTGTCTTCTTCTCTTGTTGCCTGGAGGCTGCCCCCCATATCCGTAGAGCCAAAGTAATTAAAAACTCTATTGTGTTGCTGTTTCTTTGGCGGGATAATATTATTATTATTATTATTATTAATAATTTAATTTATAAGGTGCAACAGCTACCCTAAAAGGGTTTCCCGGCGCCAACCAGAACGAGGAACAGATATCAGCTTAACGATTATTGGTTAAAAAGCCAAGTTTTTAAGGATTTGCGGAATTGGACATACACAGTTTCATTCCGAATTGATATGGGGAGGGAGATTCATAAGGAGGGACCAAGACAACCGAATGATCGACCGCCCATCTGAGATAGTCTGACTCTGGGCACAGAAAATTTCCCTTGAGTGGATGAGCGAAGGCAACGGGAAGGCACAAAGGGATAAACCAAGGACATATGGAAGTCCTCTGCCCCCACCACCGTTAGCAAGAAGATAGGGTCCCGGGGGGGTGCCCTATGCAGCCTCCTTTATTCCCGGAGGGTCGCTCTCCATGTGTGGCAGGTCTGTATGCTCTGGTCTCTTCTAGGTGTTCTGTCTCGATGTCTGGTGGTAACTATGTGGTTCCCCTGCTGCTCATATGTGCCTGGGTTGAAGCATGGAGGGCAGTGTTGCTTCTCATATAAATTTAATGTCTGCCCATGACTGCCATGTTAAGGTCAGGTAACTCGTGTCCACATGTGTGACACCATTCATCTAGGGCCCCCACATGAGCTGGCGTATGCCCTGGCTACCTGGCTCAGCTTCTGCGCAATCTAGGCTCTTCCCGGGTGAGTGCCCGCCGCCCAATTCCGGCCCTCTGCACTCACCGTTGTCTGTTGGAGCCTCCGGCTGCCATCTTGGGGTCAGGCGGGTACCCCTCACCGCCACATGTGTCCCACTTCGGGGCTAATGTCGCCCCCCCCCCTCTGGCCTGACCCCTCTAGGTGAACCCGGCTGCTGACTCGGGGGGGCTCACCAGACCGTGCCCGCCAAGATTGGAGTTTCCTCAACGGCCCATCTTCGATCAGCTGCGCTTCACCAACTCTGTGTCTCCGGGCCGTCCCGTTGCAGGAGCTCACTGCGGGATAGCTCACACCAAGGCTTCTTCTCCTCAGGCGTTGGCAGAGGTCTCCCGTTGTCCTGGTCACTCTCTGTTGCACTTTCCGGGGCTCTTAGCTGCTCACCCCAGCCGCCGAGTGGCCCGGCGTCTCTGTGACTCTGTAGGCCCCGGCCCCATCTGTGCACATCTTGGGGCTCCCAGAGCTCGCAAACCCCAGGGATAAGAATCTCTTGCCCCCCGGGGTCAGTCCTCGCTTTTCCTCTGGGATGGGGTTGTAGTTATGGCGTTGCCCCCTCGCATTTCAAATCGGTGGCAGCGGTGCCAATCCAGATTACGTCCGAATGGCCATCTTGGCTGACCATGTCCCCGGGCCAGCATTTTTACGCAGCCTGAGGCAATTATTAAGGTTGACTACCTTTGGGACAAACAACATTTTTTATCTCGGCTTTCTGTCTTTAGGGAGCATCAGGAATTGTGTAAATCAGCTATCCGAGCTTACTGTCTAATTAAAATGGTTTACCTCCTTGAACCATACCTGACCTGGGTTAATAATTTTTGTCATCGTCAGCTTCTATCCAGGTTCATGCTAAATTACTTCTTCCCATTGGTCCGTTTTTCCAAAGGCTGGGCTGTTGTTGGCTCCTTAGGTCCTTGTGAGTGTGACAAAGTTTCTGCTCAGTCCATGTTGAAATGTTCTGTAGCTTATACATTCTTACAAGGAAAATGTTCCTGCTTCTCATTTTGAGAGGCCCAGTTTTCACGTTAGGCCAGCAATGGTGTACCTCTCCATTATAGGGAAGATCAAATCTGTATAAACATGGGTCATTTTTTGAGTAGCATCGTAAAGATCCGTGGGGTTTGGCGTTAGTTTTTTCACACTTATTGACTATATTTTATTGTCGCTGACACATGTAGTAACTGTGCCTGTTCTCTCTTTTATTTATGGTTTACGGTCTGTGCATCATGTATCTTATCTGTTTGTGAATGGATTTGTATGTTTTATGAGATTTTATTTGTTTTATATCTTTTTTCGGTTATTTATTTAACCAAATAAAGAGATTTTACTACTATTATTAATACCACAGAAGAGATATTCTGTTATTTTATAGAACTTAATAACTTTTTCATCTTCTATGTATCTGATGCGAGATAATCTGAACATACCACGAGGTACATATACAGTGATTTACAAAATAATTAAATAATTTGGAAGGAGGTAAACTCAAATATACCTGTCATGCTGATGCCAAGAAAATGCGGATCATTGTGCTGGTTGGCCTCATTAAGGACCTGAATCAAAATCATGTATTTAGGGCCTTTAACCACTAGTATAGCCCTTGGCAGCAAGCAATAAGGCTATATTGTGGGTTGGGGATTTAATGTGAAAAGGTGACAAGGAACCCTTTCCTTTTCAACCCTGAAACCGAGTTATAGGACCAAGCTACAGGCACAGGCCAATAACAAGGAAGAGGGCCTTAAACAACCAGTATAGCCTGAAGCAGAAGGGCTATAAGGCCTTTAGAACCTTCCACCCACAGAAAAAGAAAGACAAAGCTTGGAATGTTGGTACAGAAGGCTTATCTCAGCCACTCAAAACTCTGACCCATTTCATTGTCTTAAATGGAGCTCTCAACATTCCAATGTTCTGATATAGCCTTAGAGCCTGCCGTAGCGTGCTCTACCAGCCAATAAAAGGCCACTCTAGTATTAAACAACTGAGCCGAAGGTGAGGGCCTTTAACAAAGAAGGGGCATTTAATGGCCGGTAGAGCCGGCCACAGAGGGTTCTAAGACTAATAGAACATTCCGCCCATAGAGGGCAGAATGTTCTAATTTGTAAAACAAAGGCCTTAAAATCCCCTCTGACTCCTTGAGGCCTTTGTTCACAGCTACAGTTGTGAACAAACATTGGAATGTTGGAGTTCTGGTCTTCTACCGGCCATTAGAAGCCCGGATCACTCCGTTGTTTTCAATGGAGCTCCCAACATTTCAATGTTCTAAAACACATTTAAAGCTCATATAGGGGCCCAAAGGGCAATTTATTAGGAGAGTTTTTCAAGTGCCACAAGGAATTTGAGCGATAGTGCTGAGAATGAATTCTTTTAAATAATGAAAATAACTATTGTTACTGTTAAAAAGGCGATCAGCCTCAGCATGCATCAAGAGCCATGGAAGTAAGTGACTTTGACCTACACGTCAGCATAAAAATATCTGAGGTTATGAAATCCTTAAATTATCTGCTGTTGCTGAAAACAATTGCCTCCTTCATGATGACAGGCCACCGCACCTTGGAGCCTAAACCTCTTTGAGCCTGCACCACGTCAAAGCCAAGAACATTGTCCTGCTTACACATGCCGTCAGCAAGTGATAAGTCAGTCAAAGCCATCTTCAGGCTGTGCAAATGGCAGATTACAACTTGTTAAAAATTGTGTTTCTGGTTGGCTAATGTATACACCCAGGCCAGGCAGTACCCACTACTCTAGTCAGGGCAAGCTGGATACACAACTTAGATAACCTGTGCTCACCCTGTGGTAGCTTGACACAGAGCAGCCAGGCTTATCAAAAGAGGCAATGTGTAAAATATCTGTGCAACACACCCACACAGTAACACAATGAATACACCACTAAAAGACTCCACACAGGTTTATAAAAAAAATAGCTTAATATATTATAACCAACATACGACCACAACAACAAAAATTCAATTTATACTTTTCAAGTTATTGCCGTAAAATCACAGTGTTATGATACATCCACTTCTTTTAGGTTAAACTAAAAAGAAGACAAATTAACATTCTCATGGTGGGAAGTACCAGCATAGTACTCCCCCACGTCCTCAAAGAAGAGGTCTCTAATCGGTCCCTCATAACCCCCAGCTGCCTGCGATGTCACATAGGCCGGCATGTATAGACCTTACAGATCTCAGGAATCACAGTACATACCTTCTGCAAGTTACGCTGCGGCTCCTTCATTGATGTAGGTGGGGCACGACGTTACCCGGCAGCACTCTGCATCAGGAATGCGGAGATGCAGGTGAGTCCTGGGTCATCCAAGCAATGCGTGCCGACTGGCCGTGAGTCACGTTGGAGTATCTGCCCAAGGCGCTGCGGAGTTTCATGTAGAAGCAGGGAACTTTGGCTTGCACGGAGTGAGACGCTCAATCTCAGTCCCAAGTACAGGTGGGCTCCACTGGAAGGGTTTCCCTTGGTGTTGCGGCATCTGTGTCGGAAGCAGGGTGCTCACTCCTCATATAAGGCAGGCTGATAATCAGACATGCACTGATTATTGTCACAAGTACAGCGGCTGGACTCACAAGTGGCAGAGCCCCATGACAGCAGTACCCAGATAAATTCTTTGATGGCCCTGAGACTTCAGAAATGGGGGCAAGCCAACAAGCCCTTGGAGAGCACTGTTACGTGCAGCACACAAAAGGTAGCAGGCCAGCACATCAAGATAGGTAGCAAAGTAACAGTCCCTCCTGCAGCACAGCAATAAGCAAGCAGCAGGCCAACACAGCAGAGCAGTTAGCAGAGTGGCAGTCCTTCCTGGCAGCACCATGGTCCTGCTGGCAATGTGCAGAAGTAGAACGAGCCAGTTCCAGTTCCAGGTCCAAAAAGTGTCTGATTTCAGGGGGTCAAAGACGTCAGTATGTTTACCCAAAAGTGCCTTTGATGTAGGGGGTGACTTCAGAAGAACTCTCTGAAGTGCACAGGATCCCTTTCAACCCAGTCCTATCTGCCAGGCTAACCCTGGGGGGTAAATCAGTGTTTTGTGTGTAGACAGGACACTACCTATTGAAGTGTAAGTGTAAGCCCCTCCCATTCCTCCCTGCCCAGGAAGGCACATCAGAATGCAGATGAATGCAGACGAGTGCTCAGAATGCAGATGAGCCTCACCTTCATGTGCTTGTGGTTGTCTAGAGGGAATACACAAAGTGTAGCTGTCACACAACCTAGAAGTGAATTGGAGACAGGCTGTCTGTCACAAAGAGCAGTAAATATAGAGAAATGTCCACTTTCTAAAAGTGGCATTTCTAAAACAGTAATGTTAAATCCAACTTCTCCAGCAAAGAGGATTTATTATTACCCTTCCAAACATTTTAACCATGAAAAAGCTACTCCTCTCTGATCAGAATTATAGCTGCAAAGTATATTGATGAATTCCCAATGCTAGCCTATGAGAGGGGTAGGCCTCACAATAATGAAATATAAAATAGGCTGTTGGTCACTACCAAGACATGTAAAACTTAGCAGTGCATCTCCCTACCTTTTACTTGCATTGCATCTTTCCTGTAGGGTTACTTAGGGCGCACCTTAAGGGTGACTTATATGTAATAAAAGGGGAGTTTAAGGCTTGGCAAGTAATTTTAAATGCCAATTCGTAGTGGCACTAAACTGCACACACAGGCATTGCAGTTGCAGGCCTGAGAGAGGTTTGAAAGGCTACTTGTGTGGGTGGCAAAATGAGTGCTGCAGTCCCACTAGTAGCATTTAAAGTACAGGTGCTGGGCATATGTTATGCCATTGTACAAGGGACTTACGAGTACAACGAATATGCCAATTAGGTATACACCAATGTCGTCATGTTTAGGCAAGAAGCACATGCACTTTAGTACTGGTTAGCAGTGGTAAAGTGCTCAAAGCCCTAAAGTCAACAAAAAGAGTTCAGCAAAAAGAGGAGGAGGAAAGCAAAATGTTTGGGGTGGCCCTTCAGAGAGGACCATTTTCCAACACCACTCCTGGCCTGAAGAGACTCTACTGGCTACTGGTGCCCAAGAGAATTCAATTTAAGGTTGGAATTTATGGTGCGGTGCCTGGTAAATACGCCTGGAGTCAAATTCCTGAACTGCTGTGGAGGAAACTTGTGTATTTTCCATCCCTCAATCTGAGGTCCTGATACTATCTTCAACTATTAGCCCCTTGATTCAGACAGTTGAAGGCGTGGGGTGGCTCTGCAGAGGCTCGGAAGTCTGGAATGACCTACCAGTATCACTACAAGAAGAGTGTGAGCATTGGAGAATCGAAGAACACTAACACAACCAGTGGGACGACAATCTTGCATCTTCCTCCTCCACCTTCATTATTCCATCCTCTGGGCTTCTGCTGGGATGCATCCTACAGTAATGGAAAGAAAGAGGAAGAGGTGGGACACACTAAGTGCACACTGCTCACCTACCAACAAAATCAAACACAGAGATTAAGAAGGCAGAAAATAAAGGAAGTCAGCACAAAGGAAAAAAGCCAAATCACACAAAAACACTCCCAAGATGCACCAACAGAAAATCACATGGGCAACTAACATGCACCTGGTCCCTCCTAGATCACAATGTAGTTCTAGTACCAAAGGAACGCTCCCCAACCCTCTAAGCATAGTTTAGCACCAACTAATTTATTTATTTTCTTGCCGCATATGTCACTTTATCACTTGTCTACCCAGAGCATAGATGCAAAGAGACCATCAAGCGCTGATTGACTTCCAACTTGACCTGCACGCATGCACCCATGCCGCAGGACGTAGTGCACCCTACATCATTACAATAATTAATCATCTCACTGGTCAGATACACATCAGCCATATGATGTCATTCACCTTCTCATTCTAAGGCCTATCTGCTGTTAGCACAGTTGGTTGCAAAGTTTCCCAGGACACACCTTTCCCACTGTCTCCTGAGTGCTGTGGTACCTGACATGTATATAGCTTCTTATGACGGTCGCTACTGCTATTGATTATCTGACCAGGAGATAGAACTCAATGTATATTTCCTATATTTCTTGCATAATTAAGTAGAGTGACATTTTCAAGGTCTCTCTGCAACTCGAAAACATTAACATTGCACCAGTGAGCCTAGCTATTGAACTATTGACCCTCTTGACACTATTGAGTGTAGGGATAGCAGACATTCAGTAGGTGTACAGCCCACACTTGTACTTCTAATATTTATTTCCATACTATGTAAACCTCATCTCTTTTCTTGTGGAACAATCACAGAACTGTTCAGTGTTCCTTCTCTCACCCAGCCTGGGCCTCACTCCTCTCTTCCTCCCACATTTGTTTATGGGTTCACTTCTTACCCTTGTCTGCTTGCTCTCTAGGTCCGGTCTCTGTTTGCTACTCTCTATCTTCCTCCACGTGGCTTGATCTCATTTATCTTCTACCTCATTGCTACTTTCTGCCTTTTCTTATTTCACTTGTTTCTCAGTCTCATTAGATGTGTTCCATCACAACTCAGTCCTCTGTCAGGTTTGCAGTAACATTATGCACAGCATACAACACGAGTGATGCTTTCTTCTGCTTCTCAGCACTTGCAACAGAGACCACATCTATTTGGAAATATGGTAGAGACATGGAAAGGGGAATAGTAGAAAAAAGAAAACAGTAATCAGGACCCACCATTTCTGCCTCATCTCTCGGCTGTTCAATGAGGTCTGTTGAATGTAGTGAATTCCAACAAGCCAGAGAGATAGCTTAAAGGTTTCGTCATTCTGAGAACTAAAGATAAATGCAATGTACCTGAACCCTATCTCTGTGTATCCAACTCTCTGTAGTACAAAATGAAACTGGTAATTTATGAAAGCTAAACACAAGTACAAGAGTTATCTCAAAAGTAACAGAAGAATGTAAATGTCTCTCTATGATGATTATAACTTCCTCAAGTGTCGTCACTTCATACTATTAATACCCTGTTGCTCCTAAACCTGACATTGAAATCTTCTGATTGAAACGATAATAATTCTTGGGGGATATTTGTGAAAATAAATAAACACACATATATAATATATAGCTCCCAACACTTAGGTATTGCCTGCCGCTGCTCCTGAACGAAGGGCGCGTCGTCGTGCGGACCTCCCAAGTCCGGTCCGAAAAATTTCAAAAATCCCTCGTGAAACAAGGATGATGACGCCGTGTCTCCTGTGCAAATTACTTTATTTGCCGGTTACTGCTGTACGCGTTTCGCCTGCACAGCAGGCTTGTTCTGTTGGTGAACAAGCCTGCTGTGCAGGCGAAACGCGTACAGCAGTAACCGGCAAATAAAGTAATTTGCACAGGAGACACGGCGTCGTCATCCTTGTTTCACGAGGGATTTTTGAAATATATAATATATACTATATATGAATATATGTATATATATTTTGATACATATATTCACTGAAAACCCAAGGGCTAAAGCATCGTTATAGTTAGGCCTTGTAATAATATTTTAAAAAACTAGCCTTTTAAAAGACAAAAACACATAAACTCATCATTTATAATTTACTAAGCTAATTGTAACTTGCACCCCTGCCATCCACTGCTTATGACCTTACATATTACATTACATTACTCCTGAGATTTTCAGGTACATCATTGAGGACATCCTCAAATGAATGTGACAGTTTAGTACATATGCATGTATATAACGTCCCTGTAACCATTATTTATATATATATATATATATATATATATATATATATATACACATACATACAAACACATACATACATATATATTTAAATATGTATATATATCCAACTCCTCGCCTCATGAGTTTTCCTTGAACTGGAAAAAAAAACGAGTGCAGACCCAATTGCGTGCAAATTTCTCTTCTTTAATCCTTTAACCTGTACCACCAGTGTCTGTCATGACGCGTTTCTGCCGCCCACGCGGCCTTGATCACATGTATATATATATATATATATATATTCCATCCAAAACACGTTGCCCATGTGAAAACGCCAACACACAAGAAAGTTTACTCCATACTTTTAATGTGGGCTGCCAGCACATCATGTTCACTCCTTCAGTTAATACAGGGAAGCCAAACGTGTTTCTGGCAGCACTCTGCCCTTGATCACTGGCTACAACAAAAGTCACGGCAGCAAGGGAGACCATTTATAATTCCAGACCCGCCCCAGTGGACGTATGCCACATTGCTTTATGGTCCTTATAGTTCCTCTCATTAAACCTCCGTGGGTGCTGTCGAAATTCTGTGAAAGGAGCCTCGAAACGCGTCGGATGAAAACTTTTACATGAACACTGAAGCTCGTTTGCCTTGTTAATAAACCGGAAGGTTCTTTTGAAGTCGAGTGCATTCTCATTGTTTCGGGCACTTTGTTGAGAAAATATATATATATATATATATATATATATATTGGTTACAGGGACGTTATAGTTAGGCTCAGATTTCACTCGTACAAAACCAGAGAAATCCAGCAGTCATAGTTACCTGAGCTAACTATATCTTACATCCCCACAATCCACTGCTTATGACCTCACATATTACATCTAGGAAAGCTATAAACTGACAAGCCTTTCGAGTTCCTTGGACATATACAGAAGCAGGAAGATTTGGTGGTAGCTCAATAAAAATGAGGCATCTTAACCTGCTTTTTTGGCTCGGGGTAGGATAAGTAATTGGTTCCATATATCCGTATACTCAGCATTTGACAGAAAGGCATTACAAATATGAATCAAATGATGGCTTAGAGTAAGTGAAAGACAAGAAAAGATAAAATGGGGGCAGGGGTCGATAGGGGAACCAGATTTAACTTCCAAAATCAGCTTCTGCAGACTCCACCTGTTCACTAGTCAGGCTAGCGACACTTCCCAGGTGAGCATTAGCATCTAGGTGTGGTCCATATTGGTTCCAGGAGAAATCATTTATCGAGGGTTGAGCATCAAAAGTGGAATAAATAGTGTTGATTTTCTCAGTGAACTAATTTGCTATTGCTTCACGGTGGGAAACTGAGGGGGAGATGACTTGAGAAAGACTGGTTGGCTGGGAAAGTTCTTTAACAATTTTAAAAGGTTCTTTAGGGGAGCCACTATTATCTTCTAGTTTTTTGATGAAGTGATTTTTTAGCTCTTGTCAGCAGACTGCGATAGGTATTTAGTTGTTGCTTATAGGCTTGGTGATCAGATGAGTTTTTAGAGTGTCTCCACATTCTCTCTGCTGATTTTGCACTTCCTTTTTTCGAGTCTTTACTCAGGAGAGTACCAGCCTTGAGATGGATTTTATCTACAAGATATTTTGATTTTCAAGGGGGGGCAGATGTCTAGGGCTTTGGTTATGGCTAAATTGAGCTTCTCAAGACAGCTATCAGGATGGGAGACTGAGTTAGGCCCTGGGGAAATAAATAGGTCTGTAAAGGAATCGGTGCTAATATTGCACTAGGTCCTTTTAGGAGCAGAGGGAGTGCTGGAAGATGGCTTTTGAGTGGAGGGGAGCAAGATAGAAAAACTAACTGGAATGGTCTGACCAATTTAGTGGGGCGATATCAATGTTGCTAATGACGTCAATATTAAAAAACAATAGGTCTAGTGTATGACTAGCTGTGTATGTGGGGCCAGAGATTCTTTGGTTGAGCTGAAGAAATTGCATGTCACAGTAACATTCTAGTTGTTTACAGATGGGGTCCTCTATGTTCTTGAAGTAAAAATTAAAATCTCCTATCACTAAATAGTATTTGTGCTTTAGAGTGAGAGAAGAGAGTCATGTAAATAAATTCACAACTCACTGGGAGTTATAACCTGGGGTCTATATACAATAATACCCCCAAGCAGTCTTTGCTCCTTGAGACACAGTTGAAATGCCAGCAATTCACAGTCAGATGATAGTGAACTGGAATCAATAGATCCTGTATACAGGTCTTTAAAAATAATGACTAAGCCGCCTCTCTTGTGTCCTGTTCTATTGTACTTCAATATCACATTCTGCTTATTCCTCACTCTCCCTGCCCTCTTTTGACTTGTTTCATAGTTCCATGCCCTGAATTTACTTGATCTTCCATATTCCCATCAATCCTTTGATTCTGTCCTCATCCATCCTATGCCTCCAGCCCCCACTCCGATTTATACCTTGTAATTATAATACATAGACTGTAAGTTTAAAAGAATTTGCAACTAGTAATGCAAATTTTGTAAATAGTCCGTTTTTCGCTGTCGCAATGCCTTTGTATCATGATCTCACCCCACCCCTCCTTCCTTTGACCCATTTCCTCTTGTATCTTAGTTCCCGCCAATGACCAGATTTGTGCCTCAACTCACAATCTCTCTCGTTCCTCATATCCATCTCCAACGCTCATCCCAACCTTTTGTCCCCAGCTGTCAACCCGCTTGTGCATTAACTATGTCAATGATCTTGTGCCTCTGACTCACATCCATCGGATGCCACACTGTATGTGTGTATTTATGTATGTATGTATGTGTGTGGTATTTGTAAGAAACTGGGTTACTGGTTAGGGGGTGAAACCCTACTCAAGCAAGAACCACAGCCCTTGTCATGGTTCAGTCACAAGCAAACCCTAAATTAACCTGTGCTCAGCTCTGGGCAGCTTGGCACAGAGCAGACAGGCTTAACTTAGGGGCAATGTGTAAAGAATTTGTTCAGCACTTCAAACAGTAACACAGTGAAAACAGACCACAATAGGATCCCACACCAGTTTAGGACAATAGAGTAATTTTTAACAAATAAAACAAGACTAAAACGTCTGGTCGTACTGCACCGGGACAAAGTCACAAGTTCAGGACGAACGAGAAGGAGCGTGGGCCAGCTACAGGGACCCATTTAGGCCCGCTGAACAAATTACCTTAAATCCTGGCTTGTGGATTTGCGTGGGTTCACGTCGAAGTTGTGTTGCGTAGCCAAAGTGATGTATGGGTTCCGAGATGCAGCAAAGGCTGCGGTGTGAGGTGGTGCATTGTCATCGGAGATCCCCTCAACAAGAGCTTGTGATGCAAATTCTGGGGTCGAGGATGTATCACACAGTCGGGGCAATGTGTCAGTTCTGAGGAGCTGCGATGTTAAGTCCAGCATTGTCATCAAGACTGCTGTTGACGAGGGATGCGAGGCTCTGTGGCAGGATGCTTCATGCAGTGGCAGTTCCAATGAGGTGACGGGCTGTGATGCAATGCGTGTCTTTGCAACCGAGACCATCCACAATGTTTAGGGTTGCTATGAGTAGCAGAGGAGATTCATCAGTTCCGATGGATCCACACAGGCGTGCAGAGCACCTTTTGCCCACTTTCAAAGGTCCAAGACTGGGATGGCAACACTCAGCAGGGTAGACTCACAGATGTCCAAGTGCTGGGATCGAGGTTGTTGGAACCTTCTGGCCCTTAGGCTTAAATCTGGAGGCCAGCCATCTAGTCCTTGGAGTCACACTGATATCATGAGTTCAACAGATGCAGATCCAGTTCTTGTCACTCAGGCAAGAGGTCAGCAGGTCAGCACAGCAGGGCAGCAGTCCTTCAGAGCAGCAGTCCAGCAGAGTGGCAGTCCTTTCAGTACAACAGCAGTCCTTCTTCCTGGCAGAGGTTCCACAGATCCGTGTACTGAAGAGTTGGTGCCTGAGGTTCAATACTTATACCCAGTTCTCCCTTTGAAGTTTGAGAAGCTTTTACAGGTTCTCCTTTGAAATGCGCAGGTGACCTGACTTCTGGTGCTAGCTCCAGACTAACTACAGGAGGTCTGAGGCCTTTTGTGTGGAGGCAGGACACAGCCTATTGAGGTGCAAGTAGGGCTGTGCCCAGCTTCCTCCTATCATGCCAGTGATGGCCCATCCAGGTACACCTAACCTCTCTTTTGTGTTTGTGGATGTCTAGGAATAATACACAAAGCAAAACTGTCAACTACACCCTGTCATGTGACCCAGAGATAGGCTGCAGGCACCAAATCACTAAGGCAGAAAAATGGCAACTTTCTAAAAGTGGCATTTTCAAAATTGTAATAAAAAATTTGACTTTACCATAAGCGAGTATTTTTCATTACAATTCCAAAGACACTAAACATGAACTAGTTACCTGTTCCCATTCTAAAGTTACAGCTTATTAAATGTAATGAGGTAACTCCAATGTTATCCTAAGAGAGGGGTAGGTCTTGCAGTAGTGAAAAACAAATGTAAGAGTTTTTCACAGCCGGGACATGCAAAATTTAAAAGTACATGTCCAACTTTTTAAATACACTACCCCTGCCCTCTGGGCTGTCCAGGGTCTATCCTAGGGGTGACTTATGTGTATTAAAAAGGAGGGTTTGGGCATGGCAATGGGTTTATTTTTCCAGGTTGAAATGGCAGTTTACAACTGCACACATAGGCTGTAGTGGTAGGTCTGAGACATGTTTAAGGGTCTACTAAAGTGGGTGGCACAATAAGTGCTTTAGGCACACGTGTATCATTTAATTTACAGACCCTGGACACGTGTAGCACCACTTTACTAGGTACTTACAAGTAAATTAAATGTGCCAATTGGGGATAAACCAATATTACCATGTTTTAAGGAGTGAGAACATGCACTTCAGCACTAGTTAGCAGTGGCAATCTGAAGTCAGCAAAAACAAGGTCAGCAAAAAATGGAGAAGGAAAGCAAAATGTGTCAGGGAAGACCACCCTTAGGCTGACAGGTCTAACATTATTTCTATAGCACAAATGTAGCCGAAATGCAGTGGAGTGCTGTACAGGGTCAAAGACAAGCATAAAGTCATCCAGTGAGTGGAGAGGTAGCTGGTTTCTGGACAGTCTATACATTGTGATGTTGCGTTATTTAAAGAGTTGCGTGTTCTTCAACTTTTTCCTAAAGCGTTGAGGCTGTCCTCATGGATACGGGTTGTTGTTCCAGATCCTGCGTGCATGGATGGACAAGGCCTATTGTCTTTTTTTTATTTTAACACTTCTGAGTCTGCAGTCTGATGGTGTCTGGCTTTATGCCTCAATCCCCCAAAGATCTTGTGCTACAATCCCATCACCCGTACCTCCCGTCATCTGATTTGTTTTATTATGTCTCAGTACACATGCTCAGCCCCTCAGTACTGCTTTATCCATGTGTATCAATCTTGTTCCTCCTCCTTCCAATCCCTTTTGCCCTAAGTCACTTCCAACCTCACACATGTTTTTTTTCACGTCTCTCCTGCAGTCTTGTACACTGAGATCAAAACAGCAGGGGGCACAGTAGAAGGAGGATATCCTACGCTGTTTGCCATCCTGGTGCCTGGAGTGATGTGGGGCCTAGCGAAGGCTAAGAGGGAAGCTGGGAGGGATTTCTTTGAATGATAAAAGGATCATGGAGGGAAAATGCTTAACTACATGTCTCCCACAGAAGATTGACTTAACTCATTAAAGTCTTGGGATCTTATGCCATAAAAAGAACAATGTCAATAGAATCTAACAGGCAGGTTCCCCCTCTCAGGTCCTCAGAAGCAATACAAAGTCTTTGAGAAGTTTCATAAAGATTGAGAGAGACTGAAGACCATCCTAATAGAAGAAAGGTGAACTGGTAAATCTTTCATTCCTGTTCGAATCAAAGGAATCTTCTGTACATCCTGATTATTGGAACTGACAAATAAATCCACTCTGGCATCAGGTCCACTATTAATAATTATCTTTCCGGTGGATATTTTGAGATGATGACTAAAACCTTGAAACAGCAAATGTTAATCACTAGAAGCAATATTTGTACAAACAAAAGTTGCATTAGAAACCATTGGCATGTAATACTCTTTCTCCTACTCCTTAAAGCAGCTTTGAATCATTCTTAGCACCGATGAAAGAAGTCCTTCATTGATCTTAGCCTTTGGACACAAAAAAGGTTGCTTGCTGACTTTTTTGACCTTTGAAGCAACCTCAAACAAAAGATAAGGATCCGAGTGTTATATTAAAGCCCAACCTCCATCTGACAATCTCGCAGACGGTCCAGGCTAAAGTCTTAATTCAGAGAAGACTGCGCTTCACGTATTGAAGTTAATGCTGCAATGTGGAAAGTCACTGTTTTTGTTACTGCCACATCTGTGCCAGGAGTAGTGGCGAGAGCTTACCAAAGACTACACCCACTCAGAGGAGGAAGGAGGGCTTGACAAGATTACCAAAACCATTGTTTTGTTGTTTTTTTACCACAGACTTTATTCAGTTTCAGGGTTTGCAAGTGCAGGTTACATTGCATATTGTTCATTTTTATGATACAGTACAGTTATTGGATTACTGTCCCATGTAGCATTACATATATCTGGTAGAACTGTGCGCCTTTGTAAAACATTACTAATACTAGTGTAACTGATTATGTACTTACATACAGTTATCAGGATATTTTATGCATATCAGTACGGTTTTATTAAAGTCTTTTTTGAACCCTTCCTCTAACTCCCTCTCACAAAACCCACTCTCCCAAAAACAAAACTTAAAACTATGCCGCTATGGTCTGATCATCTATATCCAGGGTTACAACCAGCTGGAGTGTCACTATCGGAACAGTGGGAGGTAGGGGGAAGCCGGGGGGAGGGGGGAAGAAAGGAAAAAGAGGGTATGGGGGGAAATCAGATGCGTCCTTTCCGCCTAAAAATAACACTCACAAGCCAAGAACTCCAGATAGGGACACCTTGAACATTCTGTTAATCCTCAGGCTCCTCCGCAGACTCTAATCTAAATTGTTCTACCAACTGGGCCCACTCCATAGAAATCGGCTTTTTTCTCAATCCCCTATACTCCTCGCGCTGCAGCGCCTCCCTTTCAGCTGTGGCCCATTTGATAACTTCTTCTCTCCACTTTCCTTTGTGCGGTGCGGGATTTCCAGCGTTGCGTGACTAGCCTTTTAGCAAGCATCAGGGCAGGTCCCGCAAAGCGGCACAGTAGAACTTGAAAACAACAAGGGGTGAATTCCTTTTCATTTTACTTGTTTGGATAATAAGCGGTTGACCAGCTGGCAGGGGAAAGACAGCTGCGTCCGACAGGATCAAGGATCCCGTCAGTGCAGCAGTCGGACTCCTATTCCTTACAATGGGGTGGTGCCTGCTCAGGCACCGCTGTAGGGATTAGGATGTCACTTTCCGGCGGTCATTTCATGGCGGTTAATAACTTAAAACCTTGGTGCATAGGTCTTTCATATCAATGATAGAGCATGTTTGCAAACATGAATGACAAATTTATAATCTCTAGTGCAAAATTAAACACATCAAAAAAGGTGTTGGATATTTGTTACAAAAAGATATTAAAACAAAAAGATATTAGAATCACTTTAATACAAGTCAGGTTATTTTTAAAGGTGCATTTGCTTGGAATGTGTAGAAATATATATAGAAAGATTTTAATTCTTCTATTATTAATTAAGGAGTGCAAAAAATAAACATGTTGCCATAAATATCTCCTACTGCTTGTCACTGCCTTTTGGGCCAAGTTTGGGCCATAGAAAAGTGCTAAGAAAAGATGCAAAAGTACTGTTGGCCATTATGCTCAGTGAACGGCTGGGCACTTCCACTGCATGGATCACTCTGGACTCTCTGGGATCAGAGTCACAAAAAGAGCTATTGTGCGAGCTGCAAGGAGCAACAGGCATTGTAGTGTAGCTCCTATTTCCTTTATAGGCTCTGCGCATTGGAATAATATATCCTATAGGTTTGACATAGGACTAAGGTCAGTATGTCCCTATCGAGTATATTAAACTTAATTACTTGTGCCAGCTAGCTCAGAGGCCACTAGAAACTTCTTGACGACAAGAAGGGATTAGTTTCTGGCTGCCGCAAAACATGACCACTGTGTTTCCCTTACAGAATCAGGATGTGTCCCAGAGTCGTAGAAACAATAGATAACCATTTCACTCAGCTCAGTCGTGCATGTTTCAGTTATTCTCAGAGTTACACAGAAATAACCAGACGGGCGTTTCAATAAAGGATTTATTGAACAGTCTTGTTTCTGTTGTAAGTTATATGTGCTGATACGATCACAAGACAGTATGCGAGATAAATAATGTACAAGGTGAGCAGTAGAAATAAATAATACTGTGTCAGCATTATCTTTTTAGCATATATGTATTTACATAAAATGACACAACCTAAAAATGCGAGTACTCATACGATGCGTTTCTAGCCTAGTTCTACCCAGTGTGCCTAACCTGTCCTAAGTGTAGGGAGAAGTAGAAGTAGGTGCTGTATTCCTGACTAGAGTATACTAAGAGTAAGTTACGCCTAGCATGCCAAGAGTCTATTATGCCAAGAGTCCCTCTAGGTTCTAGTCTGCTCCATACCTGAAGAATGAGAGAGGTAGGAATCTCTATCCGGACTCGAACTCCAACACCCCGCAAGGGAAGTTAGATCACTGGAAGCTGGACTCTCTGTGTGCAGGAAGGGCAGCGTCTTCTCAGTGCGTCTGGCCGGGAATCGGGCTCCTCTGAAGTCGAGGTCTCCTCTGATTTACAGGGGTTTGGGAAGGTATATTTATACCTGAAAATGTTAGCATTTACGTGAGTTGGGTAGCGAAAGACGTCATGAATGAATCCCTTAGGGAATAAGAGGTTCATGCATAATGTATGAGACCTTGAAGAAATCAATAGTCCTGGGCAAGGGAAACTCCCGCAGCCAGAGGGTCTGTTTTTTCATGGACTCGTTGAGACGCTAGGGTGGACGGATGTCGGAAGCCATGCCTGTATTTGGTATGCATAGTTTATGCCTAAATAAGGTCTGGGATTCTATGCCTATATAAGGGCAGGTTGGATTGTGCCTATATATGGTCATGATTCTAGAAAGCCCGTTTAAGGACACCCTATGAAGTACACAACACCCACTCCTCTTTTGTGTATACAACAATACTAAAATGCTAAACATTTAAAATGCTAAACATTAAAATGGAGTACCGCATATTAAAACATATCCTAAAAAGCCTTAAAAGATACATTAAAATGCAAAGGATGCTGTACATTATTAAGCAGTGCTTTTCATTTCCTGCATAAAGAGTGAAATAAATGCAATCGGAACGAAATATAAAAGCAATATTTACATATGACGAGAATGAATGCAAGGTTGTTTTAAAACAAAATCATTCCCTGTCATGAAATTCAAATGAACTGAGTTAGACACACAAGATGACTAAGTGTCCCTGGAAGTACTGCCAAGTCTGTATTATAAGGCTAGTTTTACTTTAAGCAGATTGGATTGCCATTTTCGTTCGAAAAAAATGGGACAAAAGTTCAAATTTGG
Source organism: Calotriton arnoldi (assembly GCA_963921515.1). NCBI lineage: Eukaryota > Metazoa > Chordata > Amphibia > Caudata > Salamandridae > Calotriton > Calotriton arnoldi. The sequence goes on along the minus strand of CAWUFW010003127.1, from coordinate 1,504,690 downwards.
TAATGTTCCAAGTCTTTGAAAAATGAAGGCCAGATTGTTGCTGTCGTACTGGAACAGAATATGCCAAACAGAGTCAGTTCATGGGTCTGGTGTAAACATTAGATCATCTATTTCAATAGACAAAACATCATCCACTGTCGCTGGTGTAAGTTCGAACACCCCACGTAAGAGATTGACCGCACAAAGATGGGAAGCATCGCCCTCAGCATAGGCTGCTGCAGCAATGTTCGCGTCCGTTGTTACCTGTGTGCCTGGAGTTGTTTCTCGTACCTCAGCAGCAGCAGGAGGCGACTGTGAGATCTCAATGAATGCTGACATCAGTATTGGGAGCCTCTGGGGACAACACAAAGCATGGACCGTTATCGGGACCAGCAAAGTATCGACGTCCTTTGGCGCAGCTGATGGATATGTTAGACAGGCGTCCAACACGCATTCTTCACCGCATAGCAGGCATCGTAGAACAGGTAAGATGCAATCATGCCAGATTGGTCGGAATGACAGGAACCACGTGGTATTAAGGTCCCGTAGACGAGTCATGCCCAATAGCTGTACTATTCGCTCACAGCACTTTCTTTCAAGGAGAACTTTCCCCATTTCGCTCGGAGTTATTTCTGCGAAGCGGCTGGCCATAGCGCAATAGCAGACAGATGAATAGAATTCCCGCAACAAGTGCTAGAATTAATGGTATGCCACCAAACACCGAATGTGCAAAGTTCGGAATGATTCCAAGTATTGCCTGGAACGGTGCTAAGAGACCGGTGCAAATGCTCTTGAAAACATGTACAATTCCTGTTGTATCTGACATGTTAAAGATACGTGATATCATTTCTACAAAATGTATAGGGCAGTTTGTACGTATTAAAATCTGTATCTCAGCCGAAGTCCTTGCAATTTGTAGATCATAGGTTTCTTTGGCCGAGGTCAAAGGCACTGTTTGCTGTAAAAGCATGGCTTTCATTCTGCTTAAAGTATCAAATCTTATAAAAGAGACGTTAAGTGAAGGCCACAAAGGCGACTCCCTGACGGTGTCTATTGGGGGAAACAATACTTGCATACAGCAAGTGACCCTGGAGTTGACCGTTACCAGATATGGGATGCCGGGCAACATTCCACAGCAGCTCTGATCATTCAACATGAGGTAACTCCCATTCGAAAGTTGTCCAAACGTTGGATTAATCACAGCAGCTGGAGAACCGTGCTGATGGCAAGACAGGTTTGCCACAGAACCATTACAAGCTCTGTGCAAAATAATGTCCTGACATATGAGTGAACCGGTTAGTGCATGTTCACAGTTAGTACCGCTAAGAAACACTTCACGATCCCCACTCCAACATTTATGTGTATACGGTAAATTCCAAGATGTCTTAATGTATTCCTTACCCAACCTTTCATATTTGCCTGCTTGCATCTGTCTGACACAATACTGGAACTGAAAAGTTGTCACAGGTAATGTTATTTTGCCATGAATAAGCCATTCTGTAGCTGGTTTTTCTGCCACTGTGAATGGTAATTTGTCAATTTTTTCAATGCTCAGCACTGTATACTTTGCTCCTCTTTGTGCCAATTCGATCTGTTTATCAGTTAGATTGTATTCTGCAAACAGAGACGACGTGTTGATGAAACGCCAAGGCACATAGCCCGCTCGCAAAGATTGCAGCGTCCATGTCAATAACACTATAGAACGTAATTGAGACTGACCTTGTTGTAACATAGCCAAATCTTGTTCTAGAATGTCGATAGCAGAGGATACAATGCCATCCAATGAATAAATTCTGGAGGACAAAGTTGTTAACCCATTGTCGACTACAGAGAGTGTTTTCTCTAAATTAATACGATCAAGTTCACGTATTCGTTCTGCAGCCTCTATCTGTGACACTTTCCATGCTTCGTTATAAGCAGCGTAGATGCCGGCATATATGAAACGTTTTTGACGCGGTTTTCTTGGTCCAAGCAAGAATTCCCTAAGTTCTGCGTCGTGTGCAAGTAAGGTTAAATGTTGCTTCACATCCTGTAGTGTAGATTTATGCAGCCAATCGAGGCATAATTTTCCTACACTATATGTTGTTACTACCCCCGGATGTTGTCTTTGGACATATCTTGGGTCTGGCCTATGAAGTGCAAAGCCCTGAGTTTTGTTCAAGAACCTTTCCTGACAGTTGTTTGTGTCTGCGGGCCAGATCAACCATTTCTTCCAATTTGGATGAGTTCTGTTGAGTTGTAGTATATTGTCGACTGTCACCACTGCCTCTGTATTATTATCACTGGCAGGTGTTGGCACAGAAGGTGATTTCATCTCTTTTATCTTGGCTAACCCAAGATAAGATGTCTGTTGGACGATGTCATTCAAAAACATTATTTGTTCAGGGATTATACAGGCTCTAAATAAAGCTTCTATACCCTGCACTTGCCAATCTTTACTACCCCAGACAGTTTTTGTCTCAATTGTGTCTTTCCATAAGACGAAACCCTGAGTAGACAGTTGGGCAATAAATGCTTCAGAGTAAATCTGTTTCGTATTTGTTAACATAATTTTCAGTCCTGTTTTGTTTATATTTTTATAGTAAAACGTTTCTGGATCAGATGTATTATAACCTGAAAAATATGGAAATTTACTAGCAAAAGTTTTTGAACTACCATGTGGTGGTGTAGGACAATGTTCCCATTGATTAAACATAAACACATTTCTTGGATATGCAGTTTTGTGCAAATAATGATGACCATAGTGGTTGTAACAATACATTTCTTCGTAATCATTTGTGCCCTCTAAATATTCATTTTTAGAAAATGCAGCAGATTTCTCTAGATCAAACATTATATCTTGAACAGTCTCTAAGTCCCAATCATCTGAATAGGTACTGGACGTTATCAAATCGCTTAGTGAAATTTTAAACAAATGTGGAATGTTCAATTGTTCACTTGGACCGAAGATTTCATAATCTGTTTTGTCCCACACTATACCATCCTGTATAGGAACAGCTGTGATGTTCACTGATGACAAGTCTCTTGCTTCACGATGGGTCGATTTATGTGGTTTCAAAAGCACGTTTATGTCCTTTCCTTCGATGTTCACATGGACGTATCTGCCACTTATAAGCATGCTTACTGTTGTTACCAAAGCTAGCCAGAGCAGGAAAACAAAAAGTCCAGATGTAATCCAGAGTTCAATCCATGGAGAAACCAGATAAGTCTTTTTCAGAAAGTGAATAAATTCTTGTACTTGCTGCTTGAGTTTTGATGATGCTGGCGTTGTTTCAGGTTCGCTTGGATCCATTGAGAACGTATCAAAGTCAATGAAATAGCCAGAAGCAGTTCTGTCAATTGTTGGAATTGCATCAGGATTCGTTGAAATCACAGGAACCAGTTCTTCACGTGTCACGTTGGTGTAGACAGGTGTATTTGGACGAACTGTTATTTGGTTGTCAAGAGGGATGAGTTCCATAGCTTGGTTGCATAGTCCTTCATTTGTTACAGCTGAATTCTCGATCGTGATCAGTCTTTCAGTCTGAACCTCTTGAATAGTAGCGAGAGGAGTGCGTCTGCTACTAGGTCGGAGTCCACGAGGCCTACTGCTTAGTATTGGCCACATGTTGTGGTTTGATCAGGTCGATTGACACGAATCTTTTCTCCTTTCTTCCAGCAAGGGGCGGCAGAAGTACTGTCCTTGTTCCTTGAACAGCTAGAACAGGTACCGGTTGTCTGTAAGAAGGTCCAAATTCCTTCTTGTCCGCGATTTTTTCTCTGACCAGATCCCCAACTTTTGGAATCCAGACAGGCCTTGCTGGGACCGCCGATTTTTCCCCAGTGGTGGTTGGCTGTAAGGATACGTTGCTTTGTTTCGTTCTTAACTTGTTAAGTTCCTGTAAAACAGCCAAACGATCTTTGATATCAAATTCTTTTTTGTCCACCACTGTGCCTACGTGTTCTAAGTCTGGAACCCACATTCTTGTCCCAAATAGGACCTCATATGGAGTGACTCCCCCTAGAGAACTTCTTGGCAAGTTATTGATAGCGCGCTGAACGCTAATGAGGTGTTTGACCCACCCATCACCCGAGCCTAATACCCTAGCTGTTATAGACTGCTTTATGTCCAGGTTTTTCCTTTCCACAACAGAATTTCCCTCAGGATGAAATGGAGAGGAGTACCGCAATGCAACGCCCAGACTGGCCATGGCCTCCTTGTAAGCCCTAGAGCTAAATGCAGGACCCTGGTCAGAATGAAACGTGCCTATTGCGTATGTGCCGATAAAGACTCGCAAATCTTTTATAACAGTTCGAGCGTCAGCTGAGCGCTGAGGCCATAACCATAGGAACCTAGATTCAGTATTTGCGGGAATGCCTTTGTCCAGTAGGACGCTGGCGAGTAGATAGCCTAATGCTGTCTAACAGTGGTGTCTGCACTGGGCTGCCGCATTCGCTGCATGGTGTCAGGTGGCTCTCTTGCTGTAATTTACAGTCTAAGCAGTTGTTGATGAATATGTGAATTTGTGTATTCATTCCAGGCCACCAGTACATCTCTTTTAATGTCAAAATTGTTTTTGAGATCCCTTGATGTGACAGACCCTCCCCCAAATGTGTTTCATAAATCAAGGCTGCTCTTCGTTCCATGTTTGGAATTACCCTATCCCCCACTCCAGGGATTCGAGCAAAAGGAACGTTATTCGCATCAATTACATAAGAGTACTTGAGTGGAAACTTTTTTGGTAACGCTGCACTGCTGCCTTTGCTTGAAGCATTGACAGCTAACATTATCTCACCGTCTATTTTTGTTTTTGAACGAGTGATCGCAGCTACGGAAGCCGTTTGCACAGCCCCCTTCGCGGCTTCGTCAGCCAATGAATTCCCTGCAACGTGAACGCCATCACGTTGATGACTCAGTGTGTGGATCACGTGAGCCTTTGGTAGTTCGTTTTTCAACAGAACTACTTGTTCCCAAAGCAATTTGTGCTTAATTGTGCCACCTTTTGCATCCTTAAAACCATTTTCAAGCCAGGTTCGTATATAGTTATTATACGACTGAACACAGTAAAAGGAATCGCACACGATTAGTGTGAGGAATTCTCGATCCGTACTTTCAAGTGCCAGTTTGAATGCCTGTAGTTCAGCTCGCTGAGCTGTACAATCACCTAGTGACTGAGTTTTTGTGACCATAGGTCTGAAGATGCCATTTCGCATGCAACCTTTAACGATAGCACACGCTGCACTGTAAGCTTGCTTACTCCCTGTTGCGGGCTGTGCGGATCCGTCAGTGTAAATTACGAATTCATACTGATCGAGAGGCAGAATCTCAGTGGGCAGAGGACATTCTTGTTCATATTGGAGAAATGCCTGTGTTTTTAAATCTGGATCAAATACATATTCAACATCAGTTGCAGCAAGAGAATTAACCCATTGTATCCATCTTGGATGTAATGCTTTAGCATTTGGAATGCTCACTTTTGTGACCGCTTCTAAAGCCGGTACTGGGGTAACGACAATTATGCGTTTCCCTTGGGCTAAGGCTCTTTCTTTTGCTACAGCTGTTTGAACTGCTGTCAGAATTTTTCAGTTGAACTGAAACGCATTTCCGCTTGTGTGTACAAATGTGATTTGTATGCAATTGGTACTTTCTCACCCTCGTTAAAGGTTAAGTAAGTGAATCCACATTGACCCGAAATTATTCGAATCACCAAATTTCTTTGACTTACGCGTGTTTGTAAGTGGTTTGTTGCTAACATATTAGCTTGGAGTGAACGCAAAATTTCTGTGTGTTCCTGTGTCCAGTTTTTATATGAAAAATCAGGTTTGATTAATGCGTAGAGAGGTTTAACCCTTTCTGCATAGTTTAGAATGTATGTTCTACCAAAATTTAGGAATCCCAGTATTGATTGTAAACTTTTTAGCGTTTTTGGAGGTTGGAGCAGCGCACACTTCTCTAGAAAGTTAGCTGCCAAGCTCTTGCCTTCACTTGAAAGCTCATATTCCAAAAATAGGACATTGAGATGGGCAATTCGGGACTTTTTAAAGTTGAACTTGTAGCCCTCAGAGGCAAATCCCAATATAATGGTGCTCACCCTGTTCAAGTGTTTTTCTAAGTCATCGTCTGTCAGATAAATATCATCGACATAGGACAATGCCTCGTTGTCATAAATTTGTAGTAACTCCGTTACTCTTGCTGAGAATAACCCCGGGCTGTTCTTGAACCCTTGTGGGAGTCGACAAAAGTGACGCTGGGTCCCCATTATGGAGAATGCCGTTAAGTACCTACTTTCAGGTGCTATATTTTGACAAAAGAAACCGTTTGAGATGTCTAATGTTGTTTTGTATTTTTTACGCACAATGTTATTCATTAATGCTGTGCTATGTGCATTTTGTACTGCAAAAGTTTTAGAACAAGTGTTTAAATGTCTGTAGTCCAAAACTAGACGATATGTATTGTCTGGTTTGGAGACAGGAAACAAAGGATTGTTCATAGATGAGGTGCTAGTTTCAATCACCCCTTGGTATTCAAGTTGATTTAAAATCTCCCTGACCTGTTTTTTAGCTTCTTGCTTAATTGGATACTGCCTCTGAGCAGTAGGTTCATGTTTCAGATGTATTTTATGGTGAGGGGAGTCCTCATCCCATCCTACATGATTTTTATATAATGCTGGAGCCTGGGCCACTGCCCATTTTCTGGCATATGTATATTTTAAGTGAATTGGAATGTGATTGGAGAAGGCAGGCATAATCATGTCCTCGCCGTGTGGGCACTCCCTGACAAATTGTGGTGGCCAGTCTTTTTCTGCTAGAAGTATGTCATAACCCTTTGATAGTCTTTCCCAAAAAAGTGCTTTAACCTGTCTAGGTTTGTCTCCCTCCATCCGGAGTGTTATTTCATATAACCTTTGTGGAGTACTAACCCTGGTGTCTACAGTCTCTACTGTAATGTACTCATTCAAGTCCACTATCTCCAGAAGTTCCATCAGGTTCTGGCGAGCTATTGTGACTTCTGCTGCACTGTCCAGCATTGTCTGAGCCCATTCTCCGTTCTTGAGTTGCGATCTCATTATTCTCGGCATGTCTTATCTTCAGACCTGCTACTTTCATTTTGGAGAATTGAGGTTTAGCTTTAATTTTTGTTGCGTGCTTGTCGTCTTTCGATTTCACGCGTTCTTCTCTATGTTCTGTTCGTCCTCTTCTTTCCGAAGTCTGTGATGAGACCTGAAAGGGACGAGAGGAACGTGTATCTGTGTCTTGATACCTATCAGGTTTTCTCAAATTATCCCTATTCCTGAGGTTGTACCTCCTTTCAGAGGGCTCCTTTTGAGGAGACCTACCTCGGGATTGAGAACCTTTCTCGTTTGAATTTTGTTTGTTAGATTCCCACTTCTTTTTAGAAGATGTAGGAGTTTGTTTAATTGAGTCCTTTTCAGGACTTTCCGATAGTTTTGGTTTAGCTGGTCTCCCACCCAAACTATCTCTGCCTAATTCTGCATAAGATTGCTCTATAATTCTGGGTAGCTCTGTCTGATGTTCTGTAACATCAAATTCCCTCAGTTTTTGCCGGATCGCCACTGCTGCTGCCTCCCCTTTAATATTAGATAATATTATCGTTGAGACCTGTTCAAAATTTTTCAGTCATTTCATACCTAAATTTAAAGCAGGCTCTGCCCCATATTCGTTTTGAATTTGTTTTAGGACATCTGGTATTACCGCAATTGACGGAATGCCGTGTGTTTTAGTGTAGATGGCAGCAAAGACTGAGCCCCAAGTGGTGCAGTCTTCCAGTTGTGGTGTGATCCCCATTGGTAAACTGATGGTTAGGATTCTGTGTTTCTCATGTGGGCTAGTATTTGGAAATACTGCTTCAATTTGAGTAATTTTTTGAGCTATCCAAAATGGGATTTGCTCCCGCTTAGTGGGCATTTTACCCATGACTGCGTATAGAGTCTGTGGTGTAATTTTTAGTGTACTCCCCTGTGGAGGAGTATGATTTGTAATTGTTAATGGTGGTTGGACTGTGAAAGTCTGCATGACATATTGAACCAATTGTCTGTAGATTTTTATTAACTCTGTGAGTTGATTAAGTATTTCCTCGTCTGACATTATTTCGATGTCTGGATGAGGTGTGTAGCCGGCTAGAATCGGCCATGTTGCTCCTGGTCTACCTAGTGGACCGAGCCTGGTTATATTTTTATTGTGTTTTAGGGCGCCTTTAAACCAGAGCTGATGCTCCTGGTATGTTAATGGAATCTCAATATCCTCGAAAGGAATGTATTCCTCTGGTGCTTCATCTTCTTTGTAGTAGTGAAAAAAGTGTGTTACTGGATTGGATTCAGGAAGAATTACCCATGAATAGAATACCTCTGTCTGAAAGGATTCATGTGCCTCAATCACGAAAACTGCTCTACCTCCTCTCGGAGATAGGCCATGTTTTATAAGTTTTAGAGTAATGGCTCTTCTTAAGTTAGGAGGAATGTCTATGACACCCTCTTCGGCTTCATTTAAACCTGTGTTGTTAAATAACGCTGGTTGGGCTGGATCAGCCGCAGCTACACCGTTTCCGGCGTCATTGTCAGTGCCTGACATTTTTCTGCTTGAAAATATGTAAAACAAATTTCAAGGAAACAAAGATAAGGTGCACAATATTGTGGAACACTGTATCCTTCAACGTTGAACAAACCAAACAGCTAATATATAGGGGTCTTCCCTATTTAGCCGTGGCGGATACTATCCCTGCCCACTCCAGACGTCTTTTGGAGTATATGGGTAGGGGTCTCTGAGAGAGAAAAGAATATATGCACAGCTGAGTTACTCAGTATCTAACGTTGAATTACTGCCTTACCAAACGTTGGGCGCCATGTAGTGTAGCTCCTATTTCCCTTATAGACTCTGCGCATTGGAATAATATATCCTATAGGTTTGACATAGGACTAAGGTCAGTATGTCCCTATCGAGTATATTAAACTTAATTACTTGTGCCAGCTAGCTCAGAGGCCACTAGAAACTTCTTGACGACAAGAAGGGATTAGTTTCTGGCTGCCGCAAAACATGACCACTGTGTTTCCCTTACAGAATCAGGATGTGTCCCAGAGTCGTAGAAACAATAGATAACCATTTCACTCAGCTCAGTCGTGCATGTTTCAGTTACACAGAAATAACCAGACGGGCGTTTCAATAAAGGATTTATTGAACAGTCTTGTTTCTGTTGTAAGTTATATGTGCTGATACGATCACAAGACAGTATGCGAGATAAATAATGTACAAGGTGAGCAGTAGAAATAAATAATACTGCGTCAGCATTATCTTTTTAGCATATATGTATTTACATAAAATGACACAACCTAAAAATGCGAGTACTCATACGATGCGTTTCTAGCCTAGTTCTACCCAGTGTGCCTAACCTGTCCTAAGTGTAGGGAGAAGTAGAAGTAGGTGCTGTATTCCTGACTAGAGTATACTAAGAGTAAGTTACGCCTAGCATGCCAAGAGTCTATTATGCCAAGAGTCCCTCTAGGTTCTAGTCTGCTCCATACCTGAAGAATGAGAGAGGTAGGAATCTCTATCCGGACTCGAACTCCAACACCCCGCAAGGGAAGTTAGATCACTGGAAGCTGGACTCTCTGCTTGCAGGAAGGGCAGCGTCTTCTCAGTGCGTCTGGCCGGGAATCGGGCTCCTCTGAAGTCGAGGTCTCCTCTGATTTACAGGGGTTTGGGAAGGTATATTTATACCTGAAAATGTTAGCATTGACGTGAGTTGGGTAGCGAAAGACGTCATGAATGAATCCCTTAGGGAATAAGAGGTTCATGCATAATGTATGAAACCTTGAAGAAATCAATAGTCCTGGGCAAGGGAAACTCCCGCAGCCAGAGGGTCTGTTTTTTCATGGACTCGTTGAGACGCTAGGGTGGACGGATGTCGGAAGCCATGCCTGTATTTGGTATGCATAGTTTATGCCTAAATAAGGTCTGGGATTCTATGCCTATATAAGGGCAGGTTGGATTGTGCCTATATATGGTCATGATTCTAGAAAGCCCGTTTAAGGACACCCTATGAAGTACACAACAGCATAAAGAGGGGGGCAAGACTGCAGAATTCACCAAAGCGTGAAGAATGTCAAACTCTGAGTTCTTTTTTTTCATTTGCCAAATAAATGCCATGAGAGGCAGGAAAGTTGCTTGGACAAATATTATAAATTGCCCTTTCCAAGATGGTGCTCTGAGGTTCACAATCCAAGATAAAATACAGTCTTTTTTGTGATGTCAGATCCGGCTTGAATCACTTATAATGAGGCATTTCCAAGTGAAGTGCGATGTGCCGGATTTTTTTCCCGTGTAGACTTGGTGAAGATTTTTCAAAACTTTATATGCTTCAGAACTTTCTCAGAGGTTCCAAAAATTAAACAGAGAGAAAAAAAATCGCCGCAGCAGGATTTGAACAATGCATTCAGAAACAAAAGACTTTTAGTGGGAAAATTGACTGCAAAAAAATCTCAGAAGCAAGTTTTGTATTTTACAAAACGCTGCATTTGAAATTTAAATTTCAGCCACGTTTCAAAACAGGAACACCTTTCAATATAGAATCACCTTTAGATGCGTGTCTAATTTGAGGGATATTGGCCTAAACCCAGCCGTTCTTATTTCTCGTGGTGCAAGGTCTGTAATTAAGTAATAAAGAGAAACATAACATGCTGAAAAATGTGAGTCATGTTTACAGGGCAACAAAAGAGCTGATTGCGAAGTTAATTTATTACATGGCAAAGTGCAAAAGGTGAGGCGCGCACCAAGCCACTTCCTGTCGTGATTGGTATTTACCAGGCATTAAGGATTAGGGAAATTGATCTAAGTAATATGTAACCAACACGTCAAAGAATTTGATGAGTTTGTGAGTATTTCACAACCTCATATTTCAATATATGTATATGTGTGTATATATATATATATATATATATATATATATATATATATATATTGTAATCCAAGAATGCTCTCAGCATTGAAAGGGCACTCGACCGTGCCCCCACCATCTGGTATTTGTCACCTCGCTGCTGCCTGTCTCTCAGATGCCAAGCATTATCCTCATGGCCGACGCGTTTCGAGGCAGACGCCTCTTCTTCATGGGCTCAAAAACACATATTGAAAAACAGCTTCATTTCCGGTATTTATTTCAAAATTTGCCTAATTGGCTTTTGCTTCGTGCATCATGCTAAGTGCATTATGGATGTTAAAGTCCCGGAATGAGTCTCAATTCAATCCTATAGTAGGGTCAATGTTGTGTTCAATTAAAAGCTTGTAATTCACCTTAGTAGGTTTGGCACACTCGAGGCAGGCACAATTAATTGCTGGGACACGGTGCTGCACGGAGTCAGACATTCAGCTCCCCAGCCTTTCAATTTCTTGAAATGGTGCTCCTTTCCACGGCGAGCAGCCGTGTAATTCATTTTGTAATCCAAGAATGCACTTAGCATGATGCACGAAGCAAAAGCCAATTAGGCAAATTTTGAAATAAATACCGGAAATGAAGCTGTTTTTCAATGTGTGTTTTTGAGCCCATGAAGAAGAGGCGTCTGCCTCGAAACTCGTCGGCCATGAGGATAATGCTTGGCATCTGAGAGACAGGCAGCAGGGAGGTGACAAATACCAGATGGTGGGGGCACGGTCGAGTGCCCTTTCAATGCTGAGAGCATTCTTGGATTACAAAATGAATTACACGGCTGCTCGCCGTGGAAAGGAGCACCATTTCAAGAAATTGAAAGGCTGGGGAGCTGAATGTCTGACTCCGTGCAGCACCGTGTCCCAGCAATTAATTGTGCCTGCCTCGAGTGGGCCAAACCTACTAAGGTGAATTACAAGCTTTTAATTGAACACAACATTGACCCTACTATAGGATTGAATTGAGACTCATTCCGGGACTTTAACATCCATAATGCACTTAGCATGATGCACGAAGCAAAAGCCAATTAGGCAAATTTTGAAATAAATACCGGAAATGAAGCTGTTTTTCAATGTGTGTTTTTGAGCCCATGAAGAAGAGGCGTCTGCCTCGAAACGCGTCGGCCATGAGGATAATGCTTGGCATCTGAGAGACAGGCAGCAGCGAGGTGACAAATACCAGATGGTGGGGGCACGGTCGAGTGCCCTTTCAATGCTGAGAGCATTCTTGGATTACAATATATATATATATATATATACACATATATATATATATATATATATATATATATATATATATATATATATATATATATATATATATATATATATATATATATATATGAGGAAAAGGTTGCCCCAAGTTGAGCCGCACTCCCACAAGGTAAGTAAAGATTAGGGGAAGTCAAGTTGTGCCCATTGCGTCCAACAGTCCAAACACGTTTCGAGCATGTGCTCTTCATGAAAGGACAACTGCAAAGAACCACCAGCATACGTTATTCCAGTATCTTCCCTTTATTTTATTTCAAATTACAAGCACGCTCAGGTGAGCATATCGCTAAGCATTTTGGGACTGGAAGTTCATTCAAGTATTTACCCAAGTGGGCTGCTGGCAGGTTGCAGTTGTGGCGAAAACAATCCGGTGCACATACAAGCACTGCCCCCAGTGCTAACAATCACCTTCTGCTCCGTTTAGCACTGTACAGATTCACAGCACGGATCCGCCCTCTCAGCGGCGGTGTCGGCTCGCGACCAGGCGGGCCGCAAATATGAAAGGAAAAGGTTGCCCCAAGTTGAGCCGCACTCCCACAAGGTAAGTAAAGATTAGGGGAAGTCAAGTTGTGCCCATTGCATCCAACAGTCCTGTCGCGCTTCGAGCATGCGCTCTTCATCAAAGGACACCTGCAAAGAACCACCAGCATACGTTATTGCAGTATCTTCCCTTTATTTTATTTCAAATTACAAGCACACTCAGGTGAGCATATCGCTAAGCATTTTGGGACTGGAAGTTCATTCAAGTATTTACCTAAGTGGGCTGCTGGCAGGTTGTAGTCGTGGCGAAAACAATCCGGTGCACACACAAGCACTGCCCCCAGTGCTAACAATCACCTTCTGCTCCGTTTAGCACTGTACAGATTCACAGCACGGATCCGCCCTCTCAGCGGCGCTGTCGGCTCGCGACCAGGCGGGCCGCAAATATGAAAGGAAAAGGTTGGCCCAAGTTGAGCCGCACTCCCACAAGGTAAGTAAAGATTAGGGGAAGTCAAGTTGTGCCCATTGCGTCCAACAGCCCTGACGCGTTTCGAGCATTCGCTCTTCATCAAAGGACACCTGCAAAGAACCACCAGCATACGTTATTCCAGTATCTTCTCTTTATTTTATTTCAAATTACAGGCACGCTCAGGTGAGCATATCGCTAAGCATTTTGGGACTGGAAGTCATTCAAGTATTTACCCAAGTGGGCTGCTGGCAGGTTGCAGTTGTGGCGAAAACAATCCGGTGCACATACAAGCACTGCTCCCAGTGCTAACAATCACCTTCTGCTCCGTTTAGCACTGTACAGATTCACAGCACCGATCCGCCCTCTCAACGGCGGTGTCGGCTCGCGACCAGGCGGGCCGCAAATATAGAAGGAAAAGGTTGGCCCAAGTTGAGCCGCACTCCCACAAGGTAAGTAAAGATTAGGGGAAGTCAAGTTTTGCCCATTGCGTCCAACAGTCCTGACGCGTTTCAAGCATGCGCTCTTCATCAAAGGACACCTGCAAAGAACCACCAGCATACGTTATTCCAGTATCTTCCCTTTATTTTATTTCAAATTACAAGCACGCTCAGGTGAGCATATCGCTAAGCATTTTGGGACTGGCAGTTCATTCAAGTATTTACCCAAGTGGGCTGCTGGCAGGTTGCAGTTGTGGCGAAAACAATCCGGTGCACATACAAGCACTGCCCCCAGTGCTAACAATCACCTTCTGCTCCGTTTAGCACTGTACAGATTCACAGCACGGATCCGCCCTCTCAGCGGCGGTGTCGGCTCGCGACCAGGCGGGCCGCAAATATGAAAGGAATAGGTTGCCCCAAGTTGAGCCGCACTCCCACAAGGTAAGTAAAGATTAGGGGAAGTCAAATACGGCAAATACAAACAAAGGAGGGGGCCGCTGCACGGCCCCCTCCTGGAGCCTTAGATGGCCCTGGGAGCTGCCACCCCCCAGGGCCGGCTCTGGGGTGCCCACCCCCGGACATTGCTATTTGCTATGGCTTGGCGGAAGCACCGCTCCTGCCAAGCCACAGCAAACACTGCTCCGCTTCGTGCAAGCGAGAGCATGTAAAATGCTCTCGCTAGTACGAATTGGAGCAGAAACGTTTTTGGACAGAGGGAGCTGCATGTCAGCCCATATTTAAATGACGTCCCAGGGAGGTGGTGTTCCTTGAGGCTAAAAAAGCCCTAGGAGGAGGGTCCTGTTTGCCCCCCTCCTTTTTGTTAACCGCTTCGGTGCTCATGACGAGACCAGCTCGTCATGAGTCACAGTGGAGCTGTGCTCATGACGAGCTGGTCTCGTCATAACGGCTGCGCGCTGCCCACGCGGGATTAATTCCCCGCCTGTGCGGGAGAATTAATCAGTGGGCGGGGTTGTGACGAGACCAGCTCGTCATGAGCACAGCTCCACCGTGACTCATGACGAACTGGTCTCGTCACGAGCACCGCGGCGCCGCGCTCACCCCCCCGGCCCCGCACACTTGTGGGGGAATTACCCCCGCAGGGAAGGGGTTAAGTGCTGAATACCCCCGGGACCTGGTCCTCCCGGGGACTAAAGTGGAAACAAGCATGGGACACGGCACTTGTGATTTTTAAAAAAGAAATGCTGCAAATTTGCGAATCCATCATGATTTTGTGGCAATTTTTTTTTTAATGCTTTTATGCCCTCACGAGGTCCCTCGGGGATCCCAGTACCAGAGCTAGGAGGTCAGGGTATTCCTACCCTGCCCCTTTTCTCTATTATTTCATTTTGTTTTGGGATGACAACACTTCCTGGTTGAAGTGTTTGCAGCCAATTAGATCTCAAAGCAACCACAAGGAGATGATGGACGGAGCGCTGAAGCTTTTCAGACACTCACCCCCAGTCACATATCTGGGTTGAATCCATCATCGTTCTTTAGCTCACTTCGCCACCCCAGTTCAGACCCAGCCATATGCAAATCAGTCTTGACCCTATTCCTTATGAGAACATTCCAGCCCGAACTGCCAAGCCAGGTCTTCCCTGGACAAGAAACAAGCATCCTAGGACCGGTTTTCGAGTAACACCCCTTATCAGCCAGGCTAGCTTTAATCCAGTGGCAAAGTGAGCAAGGGACCCACATCTGGGCATACCCTGCCAACTAGGGCGAACAAAGCAAACACAAGGAGATGATAGATGGAGCACTGAAACGTTTCAGACACTCACCCCCGAGTCACAGATCTGGGTTGAATCCATCATCGTTCTTTAGCTCACTTCGCCACCCCAGTTCAGACTCAGCCATTTGCAAATCAGTCTTGACCCTGTTCCTTATGGGAACAATCCAGTCCGAACTGCCAAGCCAGGTCTTCCCTGGACTGGAAACAAGCATCCTGGGACCGGTTCAGGGTTTCTGCTCATTTGCAATTAATTTTGCACCCTGTCTAACTGTCTTTTGAAATATTACCTGTTGAGAGATTGTTGTTTGTTACCAACTAGAATCACAGCACACATTTTTGGGAAAATTTTGTGAAGATTCGTCAAACGGCGCCAAAGATATAGGCAAGTTAAAAAACACTTCCTCTATGGAAACTTGGTCCTAACTATAACTACCTACTGGCAACTGTCAGTTGGTAATATATATAGATAGATAGATAGATAGATAGATAATTAAACAGTGGCAGTGGCCATTGTGTAGTTATAGTTAGGACCTAGTGGTTTGCTAATACCCAGGGAGCAAATGTATTTCAGAAGGGACCGCAGATGCTTGTGCGGTTCCCGCTGTAATAGTGATAATGCTGGTAAACATGTAGCTCCAGAGCTATCATGAGAGGGCTTTCCTTCATTCCCCCATGCAAATTAGGGAATCTTTTTCCCTCTCTGTCTGCGTTTTAATATAGACGCGGGTGCAGACAGAAACAGGCCCCTAAAGGCGCACTTACAGTATGCCACAAAAAGGTGGGGCACTATTAGTGCACCTCATAAATGCAACCCTTTGGAGGGGGTGGAATGGGACCCCACAGACATCCTCCTGCTAGTGGTCCAGTCACTCACTGAACCCGACTGCAGAGAAATTTCTCTGCTCTCTTTGAAGTTCAGGTGGAAGAGCAGAAAGCTGTTCCTACCGAGAGGAAGCACAAAGGTTTCTCTCTACCCACACTCTTGCACGTAGGAAAACTTTGAATTGCTCCTGCCTGCCAGTAGTAAGTGAGGAGCTGCTCCTGCTTGGTGGGAGCAATGCCAGCTCCAGCTGCACCCAGGATGGGTGCAGGCAGGGGAGCAGGTGGGGATGTGGGGCGCCATGGGCCTCCTCCCACAGCCCCTAATGTTGGACATGTTGTGGGGTGCCCCGGTGGGGCCCTCTTACCAAGGGAACTGGGTGAGATATTGTGGTAGTGGTAATTGCCTTCCCATTACTCTGTATTAGTGAGCTGCTCTCACATAGAATACATTATGTTTAGGAATCTAGAATGTATTAAGGGTCTGCTTTGGTTGCCTAGTGCTGGGAGTCAGTTGCTGCTGGCTGCCCTGTGCCTAGGAGGTTGTTATACTCTATACCAAAAATAAAGAAGATCTGTTCAGCTGTTATCCTGCTTCCTTGTACTTCTTCACACTGGTGACGAGGGTGGGATGACCAAACCCCATCCAACAAGACTATCATCTCTGACAAGCAACAAGAAGTTTGTTACAGCAAGATCTTCACTTTCGATCATCTACCATGAGTCTCACTAATTAGCGCCGTGATATCCTAATGGACGAATGTTGCGCTCAATAAATAAATAAATAAATAAAAGAGCTTCCGTTTAAGCTGCTCTTCTTCAGCAACGTCCTAATACAACCATGTCACCTTCAAAATATAAAGGTACTGTGCACGATTTCTTTTCAATTTCTAAGGCGCTTTCCTTCGCATCAGTCTAATATCAAGAGACTCTTCTACCCTCTTAAGCTGGCCCCACTGCACTCCACCCACTCATGCTACAGCTTATTTATTTATTAATTAGACTGTGCTGTTATGAAGAATTATACGTAAAGTACGAGGCAAGGACTTCCCGCAAGCGTTTCACGAGCATTATTTAAACGTATGCTCGCGCCATACCTGCTCGCGCCGAACACCACAGAATCTTTCCTTTGCTTCATTCATCATGACGCATTGATTACGCATCACGCCTCTCATCGCTCCCGGCGTCTTGCTACTCAGCAACCAAGCTGTTTACGCATGACGTTTCCTGTCCTTCAATGCTCTCCTGCGTCTTTGCTGTTGCTATGCGACACCTTACTTACATCGCGCTGACACGCACAGCTGGTCCTACGCTGCGTTGATGCGCACAACGATTTCACATTTATTGTTCATTCTCGGAGCTCCTTGACAACGCGCTGACGCGCACAGCTATTTCTACATTGCGCTGACGCGCACAGCAATTACGAACCTCTTTCACAGAGTTTGTGCTGTTTTTCTCACTACATAAAAACAGTGCTGTTTATTATTTCTTCCAGCCAATTAGCAGCAATGACAAATTCACGCTGACACACACAGCACTACTAAGTAAATTTCGTGTGTCAGCTATGATTACTGTTTCTCTTTCAAATACTGCTTCACGCTGACACACACAGTATTACTAAGTTCAATTCGTGTGTCAACTGTGGTTTTACGCTGATACACACAGCTTATTTTTGATTTCCTGGAACATTTACTACTTTCTCACTACGTTGGAAGACATTATCTAATCAGCTCCTTACTGTACATTCAAGATTTGATTACATCGAATTTGAATTTAAAATAGGAGCAATATGCCTTGAATATTTACTTACTTGTATAGTTATCTTTACAATATTTATGTAAACACTTTCTCCATTAATTACAATTTTACTTATTTTACAATTTGATACATTATGCAAAATGTAACTCCTCCTCCGTTTTTCCTATCTAACCCTGGGGATCCAAATATACGTTGGTCAAAATGGAAAAAGTTTTCCTAAATTATGCAAGGGTTTGTGGAGTATCTCTGAGCGCTGAAAGAAAATCAGCATTACTTTTACACTGTTTAGGTTCGGAAGGACAAGAAGTGTTTGAACATCTTCCGAACCTAACTGACGAAGAATCAGATAATCTCAATGAATTTGAAATCTGTCTTAAAAAACTTGATAAGCATTATCTCCCTAAGGTTAGTACCATTCTTGAACGCTACCATTTTGGTAAGCGAGTACAAAAATCTGATGAGTCTGTCGAAGCATACATTACTGCTCTGCGTAAATTAGGTGCCACATGCAAATTTGATAATTCTATTGAAGAACGCATATGTGACCAGTTTATGCTGGGCTGCTCTGTTGAGAAAATTAAAGGGTGAACTTTGGCAGAAGGATGATCCAAAACTTGATGAGGTTGTTGCAATAGCAAAAAGAATTGAACACTCTCTTGCTTGTGTAGAGGTCATTAAAAAGAAAATGGTGTTTTAGAAGAAAAGATTCACAGTGTTACTAAAAAACCATCAAAGCCGATTTGGAAACAACGTGAGCCTACTCACTCTACTTACTCTTCCAACTCTCAATTGAAGGGTAACACAAAGATAAAATGCTACCGTTGTGATATGTTAGGTCATCTCGCCAATGACAAATCATGTCCTGCTCTCACATCCAAATGCAAAAACTGTGGAAAAGTTGGTCATTTATCCAGAGCCTGTAGAGCTAAAAAGAATAAGTCCAACAGGCGGGTCAAAGAAGTTTTGGTTGAGAGTGGAAGTGACCCTGACTCTGATGACAATGAACTACACTGTGGGGAGGTTATTACACCAATGAGTAAAAACAAGTGTAAAGGTCCCATTGACATGGTCTTAGTGAATGATTGCAACATCAAGATGCTATTCGACTCTGGGGCAAAGATCTCTCTCATTCCTAAAGAAGTTTTTTATTTAAATCTGCGTGGGAAAGTCAAAATTTACAAGCCAGATATAAATCCCTTAGCCTATGGTGGTCAACCTATAAAATTGTTTGGCTACTTCATGGGCAATATTGAATACAAAGGCAGGTTGACTGTGGGGAAGATATATATTTCTTGCAGCGGTGACAGCATAATCAACTGGTTTCACCAGGCTGATCTAGGTGTATCTTTAGTCCCTGGTGGTGATCCCTGCATTGTACTCAGAGACATCTCCCCACAGTCTGCTTCTTCAAAACTTGTCCCAAGCGAGCATTGTATAAGTGTTATTTCTAGTGCGAGTGAATTGAACACTAGTGTTATTTCTAGTGTGAGTGATTCAAGTTGTATTCTACGTTTTGAATTCAAGGAAGTCTTCTGCGAGAAGTTGGGTTGTCTTTCAGGCTACACGCACAAGATTGTACTAAAGCCTGATTCTCAACCCATCACATGTAAAGTACGCAGTGTACCTTTGGCTATGAAAGAGTCTATGCTTAATGAACTTGAGAAATTAAAGAAAGAAGGTATTATTGTTGAAACAGAGGCCAGCGAATGGTTGGCTCCGGTGGTTTTGGCACGCAAGGCATCCGGTGAGGTTCGCTTATGTGTGGACCTTCGTGCTCTCAACCGTGCGGTGGTCGCTGACAAGTACCCTCTCCCAAACATAACTGAAATGTTAGCCCAGCTGAGGGATGCACGCGTCTTCTCCACTTTAGATCTCCGTGCGGCATATCACCAGGTCAAAATTGATGAGAAGTCCATGGACCTGACTGCCTTTATAACCCCTTTTGGAACATACAAGTTCACACGCCTCCCCTTTGGCTTGATCTCTGCTGCGTCCGTCTTTCAGAGAGTCATGGAAGACGTGCTGAGTGGGGTGGAGGGAGTCAAGATATACCAGGACGATGTTTTGATCCATGGCTCGTCTCAGAGTGAACATGATGCAAGACTGAGATGTGTGCTTGAACGTTTCAGTGAGAGAGGTCTAACTTTACGTGAGAATAAGTGCAAGTTTAATCTTTCTGAAATTGAATATTTAGGCCACTGTTTGACCAGTGAGGGAGTTAGGCTCAGAAAGCGTCTTGTGAAGACCATTGAAGAACTTCCTGTTCCGCAGTCCAGGGATGAACTAGTAACCTTCCTGGGTATGGCGGAGTACTACAATAAATTTGTTTCATGGTTTGCCTGTTGTACATGTGAGCTTAGGTCTCTCTTAAAGAAAGGTGTGAAATTCTCCTGGTCTTCTCAGTGTCAGTTGGAGTTTGAGGGAGTCAAGAAAGCTCTTTGTTCTGCTCCCTCTCTACAGAGCTTTGACACTTCTTCTAGCTCCATTCTTGTCACTGATGCCAGTTCGCGAGGTTTGGGTGCCGTTCTTAAACAGATTAGGGATGGCAGGGAAGAAACCATACTGTATCTTTCAAGAGCTCTTGTTGGTCCTGAGCTTCAATATTCTGTAATTGAAAAAGAGGAGTTGTGCATTTTCTGGGCAATAAAGAAGCTCAAGAAATTTCTCTGGGGTACCTCTTTCGTTGTTCATTCAGATCACAAGCCTCTAAAGGATCTATTCTGTAAAAGTCATTAGATGCTGTCTCCTCTCGGATATGGAAGTGGGTCATAGCACTTCAGGACTTTGACTTTGTTGTAAAATACATTCCGGGTGTTGATAACAAAGTGGCAGGCTGCCTTTCTCGCCTAGTTCCAAAGCAAACTGATGCGATCTCTCTTGACCCTGAAGATACCTGGGAAATTGATGATTTCAAAGTATGTGAGGTGGTTGAAGGAGTTGTTTCTGAGTCAGAATGGAGAGACTCTATGAAAAATTACCAAAATTTACTTAATGTATGTAGATTTGTGTCAGGAGGGTGGACCGGTATCAGAAGTTTGACTGAAGGTGTTAGAAAGTTTTGGAATGTAAGGAATGAACTTTCGTTGAATGATGATTTACTTTGGAGGGGAACGCGTCTTGTTCCTCCAACTTCCCTCAGGCAAAAAATATTCCGTTTAGCCCATTTGGGACATCAAGGCATCTCCAAATCCAAGGAGAGGGTTGGTCTACATTTCTGGTGGCCTGGAATTGATATGCAAGTAGAACGCATGGTGAGAGACTGCATGGAGTGTAATGCCTGTGATAAAATTTGTAAAACCAGAGTTCAGCCGCTGGTTATATGAGAGGCTCCTATATGTTGTTGGCAACACGTGGCCTTAGATCTTTTGGGTCCTGTCACCTCCAAGACAGGTCAATCTTATGTTCTTGTGTTAATTGACATGTATTCTAGATGGCCGGAGATGAAAGTCACACAGAGTTCTTAGAGAACATTTTTTGTAGGGAGGGTCTTCCTGAATCTCTCCTGACGGATAATGGCGTACAGCTGGTATCAAGAGAGATGGAAGAGTTCTTGGCCAAGAAAGGAATTGAACACAAGCGTTGTTCTCGTTATCATCCAGAAAGTAACAGAATGGTAGAGAGATTCAACCGTGTTCTGAAAGAAGCAATCCAATTGGCCAAAGAACAAAACCGTGACTGGAAAGCTGCTATAGTTGAGCGTGTTATGGTATACCGCTTAACTCCACATTCTATCACTGAGAAAGTTCCATTTGAGTTTAGATGGCGCACTCCTAATACCTATATGTTTCAAACCTGGATGAGAGGGAAAGGTGCTGATAATGACACTGTTGAGGACGCTGAATGGCGTGCCCGTCAAGATCTCAAGTCTGCTAAGAGAAAGGTCAACTTTGATACCAGACATGCGGTTTCTCGCACCTTAGTAAGTGTGGGCGACCGTGTGAGGGTGCGTATTCCCCAGAAGTGTGGTAGTGCAAAATTCTCCTCTCCTCGCACTGTGACCAAACTATTTCTTAATGCTGTTAAACCTGATGATGGCCGTATTTGGAATTTGAATAGAATTTTTCCTGTACGTGCTTGTGTTCTTTTTGACAGCAATAAAAAAATTGTTTCTTCTAAAGAAGTTTCTCCTCTACGTAGGAGTACTCGCACTTGTAAAACTCCGCAGAAACTACTCAGCTATGTTTTGAAATGAATGTACATTTAATTATTCCTTATGTTATGTTTTGTATTGGGGGGAAGGTGTGTGGTAATTGCCTTCCCATTACTCTGTATTAGTGAGCTGCTCTCACATAGAATACATTATCTTTAGGAATCTAGAATGTATTAAGGGTCTGCTTTGGTTGCCTGGGACTGGGAGTCAGTTGCTGCTGGCTGCCCTGTGGCTAGGACGTTGTTATACTCTATACCAAAAATAAAGAAGATCTGTTCAGCTGTTATCCTGCTTCCTCGTACTTCTTCACAGATATGATATGAGCTTAACTCTTCACGTGAGTGTGTATGTGGGGCATCATCCACATAGCATGTACTTGCATAGTGGGCTCGTGTTGGCGTGCCAGGGTCTTCACATAAGCATGGTGCATGTATTATTTGGTCAATGATATGAAAATATATTTAATCACTTTGTACAGCTCATGTGAAACTGGGAGATCAGAGTGACATAATATATGTATAAAGTGTCATTTTAAATGTTTTTTTTTCTTTTTCTATATTCAATATAGGTCATAAGCGTTTTTTAGCAACAATACTCCTGACATTGTGATGTAAGTCTGTTTTGACAACAAGACTTTTTGTTTGTCAGCACTGAGTGAATTGCACAGAACTGTGGGAGCGCTAAACATAATAATAGGATATCCACACAAAGGAGATTAGGTAGTTTTGATGTCCTGATGAATTGCCATTGATCCAGGTTTGGACTAGATTTGCTGACCATTCTGTAAGAATACAAGGAGCATTATTATCCTATATATTCTATGTGTTTTTAAACCTTAGGCCCCAAAAATAAACTGAGTGAATTGGGGGACCTATAATTGAGTTGATATACCACCCCTGTCAGCAATCAACCTTCATCACATCATAGAATTTCCTCCATCATACATCTTGGAGGATACAGGGTCGCTCAACTGCAACCCCTAAGGCCGCAATTGGGGTGAGGGCTTGTGATTCAATAAGCCAATACTTACTTTGTCCACTTAGTCCCTGTTTACCTAATACAATAACCTGGACACCCATCCTGGAATGATGTACTTTAATATTTATTGATATTGTTGGGAGAGTGTGTACCGGACCGCAACTTCTCTCAATCCGCTATATCTTGATATTATAATATCGTTTTTGACAAAGACAATAGATCTGCTTTATATATGTAAATATGCTGACCCCTTGATAAAGCCAATAGACCCACTTTTTATATGGTGTTATGACCTATGAGAAAGTCAGTAAGCCTGCCTTACTTAAAATAATACCCTTTATATTGTAACATTGGTCAGGCCCTGCACTCAACTCCATGCCACACTGAAGGCCATGCGCAGTGGGGGGGTTAAGTGCCCACAGGTATTGGCAGCCCAATTCCACCCTGCACACCATGATGGACATCTTACTTTATGCTAAAAAAGCATAAAAATTCACTGAAAGAAACAAAGGTCAAAGTGAGGAATTGTAATATTATCTTACTTTAAATTTAAAAAATCTTAGACATTCACTGAAAAGACCAATAGGTAATGGTAGGTTATAGCTAGGTGAAAATGTCATTTAAAACATACCTTTTTAAATAAACAAAACCACGGAAATTCACTAGTTATTAATTCATGCCCTAAAGAAACTATACCTCACACCCTCGCTATACACTGCTAATTACCCTTCATATTACATCACTCATGACACTTTCTATGACATCATTGATAACATGACTGCAACATCTGAAATGACATCATTGATCGCAACATTCTTTTGATTTTTTGTGGGTGTCACTATCCCACCTGTGAAAACCACAGCTTTAAATTTTCCGGGTGGCTGCAAAGTGGAGCCCCAAGGCCCCCACAGCCCTGCTGACTCCCTGTGACT
This sequence comes from Calotriton arnoldi, assembly GCA_963921515.1. Lineage (NCBI taxonomy): Eukaryota > Metazoa > Chordata > Amphibia > Caudata > Salamandridae > Calotriton > Calotriton arnoldi. The sequence continues at coordinate 1,480,773 of CAWUFW010003127.1, read as the reverse complement.
GCCTGGGGCCATGCAGGAGCCAGCCACGCTTTTTCATTAATTTTGTGTTTTAACTCTGTTGTGCCCCAATGCCCACTCAGGCACCCCATACATTTGTTTACATTGCGACCAGTTTAGCGAGCGCTTTGATTGACTGGCTGCAACATGAATGAAATTGTTATGGCGGCCTTCACAGGACTCCAGGTATGTAGTACCCTTTCTGAAAAGGAGCAAAAAATATATATATATAAGGGGGTAGGGTAGGGATTCACTGCTTCCCTAACCCTTGTGGGAGAGTACGAGAGGGACCCCCCGGCCAAAATTATAATATATTGTTTTTTGATGCAAATTTTTCCGAAGGGGGGGAGCGAGCGTGGCCCCCCCATCAAAAGCCAATTATAGCCCCAGGGACGCCATGCCCCGGGGTCTGGCACAAAATTAAAGGGGGGCATGGCCCCCCTCCCCAAACCTCATGAGGCCACAGGGACCCCATCCCCTCAAGACATAGTTAAATGAAAGGAGGGGGAGGTGTGCACACCCCGAGTCTAGGCAGGCCCGAAGACCCCATCCACTGGGACCTAATTTATTTTAAAAGAGGAGGGGTGCCATGCTCCCCCCTCCCCATGTCGATATTTGCCCTGGGAACCCCATCCCTGGGACGCAACAATATACAGTGTCCCAGGGAGCCTACCCTGGGAAACTGTGGTTCCCTGCCCGGGAGAGTGTGGGCATATCATGAATGCTCTCTCTCAGACAGGGAACTCAATGTACCTCCTGCCTGTAGGAGCAGTTGCCACCCAGGCAGGAGAAAAAATAAAGTGCTGGCTCCTGCTAGCACCCAGTATGGTGGTGGCTGGGGAGCCTGCTGAGGCCACAGGGACTGTGGGGCTCCCTGAGTGGCCCCCAACCTCCCTGCGGTGTAGGTGCCCCGGGCACCAGGGTGCCCATCAAAAATTTAAAAAATAAGGTGGGTCTTGCTAGGAGATACGGGAGGGGCAATGGTAGCCCTGGATTCCCCCATCTCGCCTCCAAAAAAGTGGAACTGTGGGTGCTCGGGTGGGCGCTAGGACATCCACTTAAGAAAATAAATGCTGTCTCTCACTGTTACCCATTATGGGTGATGGCTGCAGAGCCGGCTGGGTTGCGGGGGCCCTGTGTCTAACCCCGCAGATTTAATCAAAATCTGTAATGTGAGTGTCCTGGGTTTTTTTAAAAAGTGAATAATAAATGTGTGGCATGTACCACTCATTTATTATTCACTGCTCTTTGAAGGAGTGCTTTATAATGCCCTGCCAGGGCTACTGACATTTTATTTTTCCTTGGCAATATCCTTAGAAGAGGCAGTGGCACAACCAAGAATTGTTTAATGTTGTACGGAGCTGCAGGGAGTGCAGCAGCCCGCAGCGCCACAAAAAAAACCCACTAAGTGCACAGGGTCATTAAATCCATGACCCTCTGTTTCTAAAAACCTCTCTTAGCTGGAGCTCTCTTCTCTTCAGCTGGACTGCAAAGCCCTTTTGTGGTTATTTTTAAGATTGCATTTTTAGCTGAAAAATGGAAACAGAAAAACTCAGAGACATGTTGATTTTATTTCTTTTAATTAAAACTTTATTAAACATTTTATGGTAATCACTTTTTTGTATATTGCATTGTGTGAATTACTAAAATATACATTTGATTAAAATATATTGGTGATTTTTGGACAAATATGATAGATCTGATTTATATATATTGATATGCTCATCCCTTTATAAAGCCAATTGGCCTAATATTTAGATGTTGTGACTCTTTGACAAAGTCATTAAATCTGCCAGAGTGCAGCAGCTGTGACCTGTGAGTACAACTGCATATGCCTGAAGACTGTGTGCAACGGTAGGTAGGGTGCTTGTAGGGGGATGTAAGCATGTATATATATATATATATATATTCACTGAAAAAACCATAGGTTTCAGACACGTTATAGTTAGAAATTTGCATTTAAAAAACCTTTGAAATTCACTGAAAAAACCATAGGTTTTAGGGACAGTTATAGTTAGTTGGACATTGCACTCGTACAAAACCCGTGAAATTCCCCCGTTATAGTTAGTTCAGCTAACTATAACTCGCGCCCCGCAATGCACTGCTGATGACGTCACATATTACATCACTCATGACATGGTCAGTGACATCACTGATGACATCACTGATGACATCACTGATGACATCATCCATGTGATAATTTCATGCATCTTCTCACACCCTAACATAACTTTTGATACACCCACTCTAAATTACAGACTGCCATTCTCAAACCCATAGACACTCCAACACCAATAACTACATACCCACTCACTGATTCTTAGGTCTACACACACATCCACTCACTCACCTGTACAGTCACCATTACTTACAGTTACTCAGTACAGGACTATCATATGCACTCATACACCTATATAAACACTCACACACCGCCACTCATCCATAGAGGTACTCACACACCTAGTCAGTCATGCAAAAAATTAATCACACACCCATTTACTCACCTATACAGTTATACACACACCAGCTCACTTACTCATACAAATACTAGCACATTCTTACGCTCTTATACAATAACTGATACAAGCACACATGCATCCATACAGCCACTCTCACTATCACACACTCTCACTTATAGCCATTGAAATACTCTAACACACATATATACTGCCTTTTACATATGTAGTTACTCGCACATGTACCACTGAGATATACATTCACTCACTAACACACCCATACACACACTCACCCACCCAAGCAGTCCATCACAGATGCACTCTTGAAATCATGCACCCAGTGAATCACCCACTCACACATCTATGTACAGAGTCACACACACCCCACCCACACAAACACTCAGGCAGCCATACAGATACTCAGAGAACCAATCAATAACTCATATAGACACTCATGTAGCTATTTACAAACCCATGCAGCCACTTACACACCAACAGACAGACGGATAAAGACATTCACACAGTTTAGTCACTAACCCATGCATTTAGTAAGATACGTTTAATCACTCACTTATAGAGTCAGTCACGCACCTACTAAATCATCCATCCAGACACTTATACACCCACTCATTATTCAATACACCTTGGCATATATAGTAAACATATTTAAACTTTATAGAAACACACAGTCACTACATGTTGTCATCAGTGATGTCATTTGAGATGTCATCAGTGATGTCATCAGTGATGTCACTGACCATGTCATGAGTGATGTAATATGTGACGTCATCAGCAGTGCATTGCGGGGGCGCAAGTTATAGTTAGCTGAACTAACTATAACCGGGGAATTTCACGGGTTTTGTACGAGTGCAATGTCCAACTAACTATAACTGTCCCTAAAACCTATGGTTTTTTCAGTGAATTTCAAAGGTTTTTTAAATGCAAATTTTTAACTATAACGTGTCTGAAACCTATGGTTTTTTCAGTGAATTTCAAAGGTTTTTTAAATGCTAATTTCTAACTATAACGTGCCTGAAACCTATGTTTTTTTCAGTGAATTTCAAAGGTTTTTTAAATGCTAATTTCTAACTATAACGTGTCTGAAACCTATGGTTTTTTTCAGTGAATTTCAAAGGTTTTTTAAATGCTAATTTCTAACTATAACGTGCCTGAAACCTATGGTTTTTTCAGTGAATTTCAAAGGTGTTTTAAATGCTAATTTCTAACTATAACGTGCCTGAAACCTATGGTTTTTTCAGTGAATTTCAAAGGTTTTTTAAATGCTAATTCCTAACTATAACATGTCTGAAACCTATGGTTTTTTTCAGTGAATTTCCAAGGTTTTGTAAATGATAATTTTTAAATGTATTAATTGTTATCTTTATTTTTTTGATACTGATTTTCTACATTTTTTTAAACTATTTATTTTTTAAATTACATTGTAATTACATTATACATTACATTACAAAATATACTTTCTCAGAATGAATTACTTTAGTTTAAATTCTTTGCAAATAGGCAATAGACTTTTAAGTACAGTAGTTACAGTTGTTGCAATGGGCAACACAATTTCAAACACAATGCAACATTGAGCTCAATGTGAATTTCTAGTTAAATGCAATTAGTTACTTTATGGATTACTTTTCTAACCACAGGACTGATCCTAGATTCAGTCCTGGGACATCTCCTGTAAACAGTTGAGTAAAAGCGTTTTGGTTACAGTACTGATTTTTAAGGATTATTATTGTATTTTAAAAGTTGACAGAAACTTTTTCACATAGAATCACCAATGTTATCCTATGGGAGGAAATTCACTTAGCAGGTAAGTAGTGTTATCGTTACTTTTTCTTACTCAGTGGTGGATCCTGGATCCAGCACTGGTGCATCTCCTGTAAACAGTTGAAAGAATGCGTTTAAGTCATACAGGCGATTTTTAAGGAATATTTGTAGTTTGTGAAAATCGACACTTTGAAACTTTTCTGCTGAAAACCAGACAATGGATTCCTATGGAAGGAAATACAAGTTACTGGTAAGTACGGTTAGAATTACTTTTCAGGGTCAGTGCTGGGCTAAAAGATGCAGCACTGGGTTCTCTCCTGATAACAGGTGAGTAAATCGGAATTCGTAGTTCGGCTGATTTTAGAGGAATATTATAAAGTTCCAAAATTCCACATTTAGAAGAATTTCCAAGTGAAACCAGTCAATGTTAGCCTATGGAAGGAAATTCAAGTTACTGGTAAGTACGGTTAGAATTACTTTTCAGGGTCAGTGCTGGGCTAAAAGATGCAGCACTGGGTTCTCTCCTGATAACAGGTGAGTAAATCGGAATTCGCAGTTCGGCTGATTTTAGAGGAATATTATAAAGTTCCAAAACTCCACACTTAGAAGAATTTCCAAGTGAAACCAGTCAATGTTAGCCTATGGAAGGAAATTCAAGTTACTGGTAAGTACGGTTAGAATTACTTTTCAGGATCTGTACTGGGCTGAAAGATGCAGCACTGAGGTCTCTCCTGATAACAGGTGAGTAAATCAGAATTCGTAGTTCTGCTGATTTTAGAGGAATATTTGTATGTTTCAAAAATAGACAGAAACTTTTTCAGCAAAAAGCAGGCAATGATATCCTATGGAAGGAAATTCAAGTTACTAGTAAGTACGGTTAAAATTACTTTTCAGGATCAGTACTGGCTCAAAGATGCAGCACTGAGGTCTCTCCTGATAACAGGTGAGTAAATCGGAATTCGTAGTTCGGCTGATTTTAGAGGAATATTTGCACAATGGTGAAGGAAGGGGGTGGGGCCTGAGGTGACATGTCTGCAAACACGCCCTGTGGCGCGTTTTAAGTTGGAGAATTAATTCCTCCTCAATCCCGAGGGTCCCTAGGGGCCAACTGGCCCACCAGATACCTCCAGTATGCGCCAGAGAGCTGCGTGGCCCCCCTCCCGTGGCCGATTCCGGCCCCGGGGACCCTATCCCCCGGGGCATGGCCACTCTTTTTATTATTTTTTTAAGGAGGGGGGCTGCGTGGCCCCCCTCCTTAGGCCTCCTTTTGCTCCGGGACCCCATCCCCCGGGGCAGGCCTTTATTTATTTATTTATTTTTCTTTCTTTTTTTGGGGGGGCCACTACTTGCCCCGGTGACCCCATCCCCCGGGGCTGGCCCTCTCCGTTGGGCACCGTGGGGGGGTCCCCAATCCCCCCACGGTCCCAGCCGGCTCCCCGCGTCCCTCGGGAGCCGGCATTGCTTTTCCACATGGGGAGCTGCTGACATGCAGCTCCCCATGTGGAAAAGCAATCTGCTTTGCTTCATTGAAGCGAGAGCAGGTTTCCAAAGCAGTTTGCAATGACAGGACGGGAGCCGCGAGGCTCCCGTCCTGTCATTGCAAACTACAGTGTCCCGGGGGTGAGCACCCCGGGACACTGCAGGAGCCGGCCCTGGGGGGTGGCGGTCCCCAGGGCCATCAACAAATTTAAAATGGGGGGCCGCGTGGCCCCCCTCCCCACATCTGCAAAGCCCCGGGGAGGTGGTGGTCCCCGGGGCTCGGGGTCCAAAACGGACCCCCATTTTAAATTTGTTAGTGCCCCGGGAGGTGGCGGTCCCCGGGCGTGTGGTGGGGCTGGAGCCCCCCCACACAGGTGATTTAATTTTAAAAAAAGAAGCCCCAGGGGGTGGCGGTCTTTGGGGCTGCGGGAGGGCTCAGAGCCCTCCCGCACCATTTTGTTTAAAGCCCCGGGGGGTGGCGGCCCCCGGGGCTTGGGGGGGCCTCTAAGGCCCCCCCCATATAATTAATAATAAAGCCCCGCATGCGCCTGGGACTTGGCCCACCCGGGGGCCAATTAGCCACGAAGCGCAGGAGCCCGTGCTTCGTTTTTTTTTTTTATCGGCAGGATCCGCGCACCCAGCGCGTTTTCTGCCGATTTAAAAGGGGCTAGGGGTCAGGGTTTTCTACCCTGCCCCCTTTTGCGTTTTGCGCCCTTGTTTTTGTCTTTTCTTGTCCCTCGGTTCTACCGAGGAACAAGATGGCTGCCAACACTTCCTGGTTTGGAGTGTTGACAGCCAATTAGCATGTAGCTCGTGGTCGGGAGGGTGCGCGGATCCTCCGTGCCTCTAAATATCGAAACTTTTATTTTGGATTTTCTCAGCAACTACTGAACGGATTTACACCATTTTTAAAAAGGGTGCTTTCTGAACCAAGCACTACCTTTTTGCCAAATTTGGTGTAATTCCGTTCAGCAATTTTGCTGTAGCCTTGCATAAAGTTTCCTATGGGAAATCGATTTTTTCACTCTTATTTTTTGAATTTCTCCGCAACTACTGAACGGATTTACACCATTTAAAAAAAGGTCGCTTTCTGAACCAAGCGCTACCTTTTTGCAAAATTTGGTGTAATTCCGTTCAGCAGTTCGGGCTGTAGCCATGGCTAAAATTTCCTATGGGAATTAACATGGAAAAACGGAGAAAACTGAGAAAACGCGTTTTGGGACCCCCTTTTTCTCGGCCCCCGCTTGACGAATCAACCCAAGACTTTCAGGGTAGGAGAGGAGCAGAGCGCCCCAACAAGTTGGAAGCTTTCGCGAAGATTCGTCAACCGGCGCAAGAGTTATTTCAAATAGAATGTTGCGGATTTCCTATGGATAAAGGTCCTAACTATAACTATCTACTGGCGACCGCCAGTAGATAATATATATATATATATATATATATTTATATATATATATATATAAATATATATATATATTTCAAATAGGATCATTCGTCTTTGAAAAAATAATCATCCAGCACTCCCAAAGGAATTGGTCACTCGGTAGTTTTATTCATGTGACGATAAACATCAACGCGTTTCAGCAGTCTCTTGCTGCCTTGTTCACGATGCCTGAGCGCCATTTTTTTAGCATTAAAATAGTAAATACAAACAAGGAACATAGAAGAGGGACTTCATTTTCAACAGCATAACAGGTAATCCGTTATTCTTTTCCAAAACGGCCACCATCTTAACACATGTTTTTTTACTTGAATTAACAGATCATTACTCAGAACAGTTATATTCAATCGCCTATTCAGGACTCCTCTATTGTGCAGAAACAAACATTTCTTGCAAATTATAGTCCCACAATCATTGCGGTTAAATTATAATTACAAAAACTGCTCTTTTAAATTCGTTATTTCGTAACTCAATTCACCAATATTGCCACATATACAAATCTCATTTAATCATAAGTATATACTGGCTTTAGTTCCTCAACATGATAATCATGGTACAATTATAAATAATAAAGTGCTAGTGCTTTTTGTGCAAATTTCACTTTCAAAGTGCAAGTGCTTCAAGTATATTATGTCTTAATTTTATATAGACATATAATTATCATATACTTTAAAATACATATGTGGGACACTAAAACAGATTCACCACGATATAAATAGATAGATACCAAAGTGCTAGTGCTTTGCATATATCTAAAATACTCATGTAAAATCAGAAAGTGCCAATGCTTTACAGTATATTAATTTCTCTATTAAAATACATTTCATATACTGAATAAAAAGCATATTGAAATAAACAATAAAAAACTATTTTTTGTACCATTCACAATATACACACACTGGGGTCGATTCCGATTCGGGCCGGAAATATCTCCGACCGAGCCGGACCCGGAGAGATTTCCGACCGAATCGGACCCGTGCAGTCCGACCGAACGAGTCCGATGCATTCGTATGCCACCGGACACGAGTCGGTCGGACTCCCATTGAACTCAATGGGAGCCGGTCGTACAACGCGTATGCGGGCTCCCATTGCCTCAATGTGTGCGAGGCGGACAAGGGCGCCCCCTACAGCGAGTACGCCGCGAGCGCTCGCGGCGTACACGCACAGGTAGGGGGACCCATGGGTCCCCCTGTGTGCGCCTCGCACGGGTACGCGTACAGGGGGTCCGACACGGACCCCCAAAGTACGGCTCCGACAGCGAGTTCGAGTCGGACGGCGCGAGTCGGTCGGAGCGGTCGAGGTGCACATCGTACTTACCCGGCCGGAAAACGTCTCCATTGCGCGGTGCGAATCAGGTCCGAGCGAGTCGGTCGGAGCGGTACGATCCGGGTACGAGTCGGTCGGAGCGGTCGGGTCGCCCGGACGAGTCGGTCGGCGAATTCGCATCGTACTCGCTCGGCCGGACCCGCGTACGGTTCGGTCGGGAAACAGGGCTCCGAATCGGATCCGGTAAAGCCGAATCCTATTCGGAGCCCTACCGGCCGAGATCGGAATCGACCCCACTGTGTTAAGAACAAATTTCATCTAATATTCATGTCTTTTTCCCCTCTTACTCCGTTCATTTAAAATCAATTAAAAAAAAAAAAATTGGGGGATTTACATTGTGCAGCATTGCCTTCATTTTCTCTTCTTGTTTTTTACTAATATAGACAGGTATACAGATCCTCATCTACATTTAATCCTTGAGGTTCCTTACTATTAAACTCTAATATATAGTAGGTCTCCAATTTTCTCAGTTCCTTTTCTCTATCCCCCACCTCTTCTTCTTCTGGGAATTTCTGCTATACAGCTATACTCTAAACTTGAAGGATTGCTTTTATGATGAGTTTCAAAATGTCTCGCGATTGGATACGTTCTATCCTGATTCACAATAGCTCTCCTATGCTGCAAGATACGTTTATAAACTGGTAAAGTTGTACTACCAATATAAATTTTTGGACATGGACATTGTAAAAGGTAAACAACAAAGCTGGATCTACAAGTTAAGAAACCCTTAATAATAATCGTTTTATTAAAAAATGTCTTAAAATTCGTGCGATTCATCCCATGTTGGCACGCCTTGCACTTAAAACATTTTTTAAAACCTGGTTTTTGTTGGAGCCACATCGGGCCCCTCCTTTCCTCTCCTGGTACTCACTTTTTACAATTAAATCTTTTAAGGATTTTGACTTTCTGTACGTGATGTCAGTGTGTTTGTTCATTTTGGGGCCCAGTACTGGATCATCCTTTATCAAATACCAATGTTTATTTAAGATAGCTCTTATTTCTTTATGTTTCATATTAAATGTAGTTATGAACCTATGGTTCTCCCAACTCTTCTGTACTCTTTTTGCATTATTCTTTTGTTGGGTTCTTGACGGTTCAAATAACACTTTCTGTCTTTCTAGATTTCTTGCTTTCATTGCTGCTCCTGTTAATACATGGGATGAATAGCCTCTTTGGATAAATCTATTAGTCATCTCTTGTTCTGTTCTCAAATATTCTTCCTCGCTACTGCATGCCCTACGTGCCCTAAGGAACTCCCCAAAGGGGATACTCCTAATCAATGGTGTAGGGTGGGCACTCCCTGCATGAAGAATTGTATTACCCGCAGTTGTTTTTCTAAAAACAGTAGTCTCTAGTTTTCCCCCACAAGAATTAATGCGAATATCTAGAAAGTCTATGGTGGTTTTACTATATTGGCCTGTAAATTTCAGATTTAAAGTATTCTGGTTAAGGTCTTTGATAAATAGTACTATTTCCGTTTCCGTGCCCTGCCACAGCACAAAAACGTCATCTATAAACCTCACCCATAACAAAATCTGTTCTGACCATTGTTCAAGTGGTGGCCCTCCTAGCACCTGCTCCTCCCACCAGCCAAGATGTAAATTCGCATAGCTGGGGGCGAAGCAGGTGCCCATCGACGTTCCTCGTTCCTGTAAAAAAAGTTCATCACCAAATAGAAAGATATTTTTCGTTAGGCACCATTCCATTAATTCTAAGATCATTCGATTGTGTTCTAAAAATCTAATTGGTCTCCTATTCAAAAAATATTCTGTCGCTTTTAAACCATCAAAATGTCTTATACTAGTGTATAAAGTCGAGATATCAAGTGTCACTAGTATCATCGTTGCTTCATTCCATTGTATATCATAAATACATTTAAGGAAATCTGTAGAATCCTTGATAAATGAGGTCAATGTTCTAACAATCAGGTTCAGAAAATAATCAATATATCTTGAGGCGTTTTCGAACAGACTTCCACAGGAGGAAATTATTGGTCTTCCCGGTGGGGTTGTGACACTCTTGTGCACCTTTGGGAGCATATAAAAGACTGGTATAGCTGGTTGTTCTTTTTTAATAAACTTATATTCATCCCAGCTTAACAATTTTTCTTCTTTCCATACATCTAATCTTTTGAAGAACTGTTCTTTTACTCCTTCATATTCCTTCATGCTGATCCTTCGGTAACATTCACGATCGTTCAATTGACTGAGTGCTTCTTTTTTGTATAATTCACGACCCCACAATACAACATTTCCTCCTTTGTCCGAAGGCTTTATCAACACCCCTTCTTCTCTTTGTAATTTCGCCACTGTTTTATGTATTAGAGCCTTTTTGGATTCATTTTCTTTCTTTTTGACTTATCTCATAATACAATTGTTTGAAATCTTTAGTTACATTTTCACTGAAGATATCCAAATTATCCTTTGCCACCTGTGGTATATATCTAGAAGGTGGTCGAAATGGGGTGTAATCTCCTTTTTCTAGCCTAGGGATCACTAATTCTGTCTGTTCATTAGTATCAGGTATACTGTTCATGTTTGCCTCATCCATATTTGCTTCATTCATTAATGTTAGTAAATCTGTCAAGATAGGTACATCACTTACACTAAGAATATTGGGTTCATTTAAGGGATCTAGTGGTGTTCCTTGTTTCGGGGGGGTTTCCAAATGTTGACTTGAATGCAACTTCGATAATTTGAGTTTACGGACGAACCAGTATAGATCCATTCTGCTCTTAGGATAATTATATTCATTATCATCACAAAAGGAAAGTCCTAATTCCAATACCGATTTCTCTTCTTCAGTTAAAATCACTGTACTCAAATTTATAATCGTGTTGCTTTCAATTACTTTTTCATTGTTTTTTTCACATTGGAGCACAAGGATCTTTTTGTTTGCCAATCTTGAGCTCCTCCTGTAACCTTCACCCCCTCTTCTTTGTTTCCTCCTCCTCGGCCTCTGCCTCTTCCACGTCCTTTCCCACTGCGATGGTCTGTTTGTTGCTCCAGTAACATAAAACGGAACTCATCGGTGACGGCTAATCTTACATCTCTCATCCCTTTTCCACCTTGATTTTCTATTTCCTGTTCTGAGCCTGTATCTGAACTCACTTCACTGAGGGAAGTAGCTTGTTGATCACTAAGGCCACTCTGGATCTTTTGTCTTCTTTCAGGATCGAATTTCTTTACAAACGTATAAATTCGTCCTGACTCGTAATCTAGCCGATCACGCAGAAATTTAGTAGCCTTTCTATCCTTTATACGCCTTTCATACTTCTCCAACCTTGTTTTCATGTCATCTTTAAATTTATTCAATCTAATTTTGTCTTCACACTTTTCCAAGATATCATTCAGTTCCTTTATTTTCAATACTACTTCCCGCCTTTCCTTTTCAGCATATTTCACTAGGATGCGAATCATATTCGTGGAACTGTTTGCGCTGTTCTCAGCCCATTCTGACAACATTTCTGACTGGGGATTTTCGTATGTCGGGGTGATCATTATTCGCAGTCCACGAGGAACTCGTCCCACTTGCAGATATTGATTCAAAGACGCCACTTCCCACCACCTTGAAATCTCTCTTTTTTTAAGTTTTTCATATTCTTGTAGTTGTCTTCCTAAATCATTAATGTCTCTGGGGACTACACCACCCCTCTCTCTTTGCAGCAGTAGAGCGTGTTCTTCAAAGAGTTTTAAGGCTTCTAGCTGCCTAGCTGCACATTCCTCGTCACGCATTTTAAATTTCAGTGCTTTTCCTTTGGCTGGAATTAGCTTTATCTATAGTTGAAAACTTTCTACTAAATTTTCTCCTTTATTTATAACTTTCCAGTCCGACTCCCATGGCCGTTACACTATAGTTTGCTTACCGGAGTGTCCCGCGAGTCTCCGCCCCGATTCCGAGATCCTCCGACCACCGGTTCCAGGTTCCTGCTCACGGTTTCACCACTCCACAGCCTTCCGCTTTCAGCTTCTTGGCTTTTCAGCGATGTTCCTTTCCGGCCATACGGGGGCACGCCTGTCTCCGTTTAAAAAACTTTACAAATTGGCGATTTCCACTGGCGTGCTTCCAAATCGTCAGCGGTGCTGGTTACGAAACGTTTCGCCACGTTTCCCTATATTTCAAATAGGATCATTCGTCTTTGAAAAAATAATCATCCAGCACTCCCAAAGGAATTGGTCACTCGGTAGTTTTATTCATGTGACGATAAACATCAACGCGTTTCAGCAGTCTCTTGCTGCCTTGTTCACGATGCCTGAGCGCCATTTTTTTAGCATTAAAATAGTAAATACAAACAAGGAACATAGAAGAGGGACTTCATTTTCAACAGCATAACAGGTAACCCGTTATTCTTTTCCAAAACGGCCACCATCTTAACACATGTTTTTTTACTTGAATTAACAGATCATTACTCAGAACAGTTATATTCAATCGCCTATTCAGGACTCCTCTATTGTGCAGAAACAAACATTTCTTGCAAATTATAGTCCCACAATCATTGCGGTTAAATTATAATTACAAAAACTGCTCTTTTAAATTCGTTATTTCGTAACTCAATTCACCAATATTGCCACATATACAAATCTCATTTAATCATAAGTATATACTGGCTTTAGTTCCTCAACATGATAATCATGGTACAATTATAAATAATAAAGTGCTAGTGCTTTTTTGTGCAAATTTCGCTTTCAAAGTGCAAGTGCTTCAAGTATATTATGTCTTAATTTTATATAGACATATAATTATCATATACTTTAAAATACATATGTGGGACACTAAAACAGATTCACCACGATATAAATAGATACATATATATATATATAGAAATATATATATATATACATATATATGTATATATATACATATATTATCTACTGGCGATCGCCAGTAGATAGTTACAGTTAGGACCACGTTTCTATAGGAAAAGCGTTTTTTGATTTGCTTATATCTTTGGCGTCGTTTGACGAATGTTTATGAAATTTTCCAAAAAACTTCTCTTTTCAGATCAGCTCCTATGTTGAAAGTTTGGGGGTGATTCGTCAAGGGGGGGCTGAGAAAAAAGGGGGGTCCCAAAACGTGTTTACTCCATGCAATTTCCATAGGAAACTTTAGACAAGGCTACAGGTCAAACTGCTGAACGAAATTATGCCAAATTTGGCAGGGAGAAAGGTCTTGGTCCAGAAAGCACGCTTTTGTTTAAATGGGGTAAGTCCGTTCAGTCGTTTTAGAGAAATATCAAAATTTACAGATATCGATATTTGAGAATTCTGACATCTGATTGGCTGAGGCGTTGCGAGTACGAGCGGGAGGCTCATTGGCTGCGAACTGTTGAAACTAGGAAGTGTTGGCAGCCATTTTGTGACTGAGTTGAAAGGCGTAGGGGGATAAATAAGAGAATAATTGTATAAGAGGGTATAGTAGGAACAATGTGGTCTTAGTTTAAGCAGTCTGTACGGTGCAGAGGCAGGGAGTTTGAATGTTGCGTAGGCCGAGGTAATCACATCCGCAGAACAACGGTGCATGGTATTGCGGCAAGGTTGCGTAGGCACTGGAAATCCCGTCAGGAGATAGGAGGCCACGCTCCCTTTCTCCATCACTCTGTAAACGCGGCTTGGCTCATGGTGCACTACTGGTTGGGGGGATGAATCCACTTTATTCCTGAGAGACCTTCGGGGCCAAAAAGCCCTCCTGCTACCTCCTATTAGTCCTACACAGCGGGATTCCTGAGAGCTGGTCGGAGGCGCATCCCCCTTTGTCAACCACTCTGCAAGCGTGATTACATCGTTAAAAAAACATAGAAATTCACTGAAAAACCCAAAGGTTACAGAGACGTTTTAGTTAGGAATTAGCTTTTTAAAAACCTTAGAAATTCACTGAGAAAACCAAAGGTTACAGGGACGTTATAGTTAGGAAATAGAATTTTAAAAAACCTTAGAAATTCACTGAAAAAAACAAAGGTTACAGGGACCTTATAGTTAGGCTAACATTTCACTCATACAAAACCAGAGAAATTCAGCAGTGATAGTTAGCTGAGCTAACTTTAACTCGTGACCCCGCAATGCACTGCTTATGACCACACATATTACATCACTCATGGCATGGTCAGTGCCACCCTGCATGGCTTTTCATGGTCTTGTAGATATGGAGTGAGGCAACGCAGCATGAGTCACTGAGTTGCTTCATACTGCATTGGGGATGCGTGCCATGGGCATTGCAGTGGGTGTTCCCACGCAACGCCCATAGGTTTTGACACATTCCCAGATTTACAACATGGTGTATATCTGGGAATGCGTTAAAACCGAGCGCCTCCCCAGGGGTGGAGTAACGAAGAGAAATAACATTATTTCACATCCAATGTTTTTTTTGTGTGCAGGAAGGTGTCCCTTCCTTCACGCAAACAATCATGCCAACAACACAGACACCTTGCACCATGATGCAAGGGTGCCTGCGATGGCACACGGCTGCTAATTGTGCACCGGCTGAAAGGACAGGAATGCACTGTATCTTGTAAATACGGTGCTTTCCTGCCCTTTTTAATTGGTGTAGGGCAGTACAGCAAAATGACTTGCGGCGCTGCCCTATGCCAATTCTTTGTAAAGATGCCCCTCAGTGTGCTGCGAGGGGTAGGTGGCAGTAGGTATAGGCAGGAGAGGCAACAACGTTAGTACATGGCACAGATATCAATGGGAAGTTGGGTGGTATGATAAGAGAAAGGGGAGAGATGGCTGCTAGCTTTAAAAGATGTGTTCAATGAGGAATGATAGGCTTTGGAGACCTCTTTTCATCTTCCTCAAAGAGGACGAGTAAACACTTACCTGAGTGAGTGGGGTTGGGGTAGGGGATGCTTGGTCTGCGTGGGGGTATTAGAAGGGTTAGCAGGCGTATTAGGGAATGAGAGGTGGATATTTGAAGCTGTGTGGATGAAAAAAGAGAGGGTAGTGAAGTAGCACAATCACCCATTTCTTTTTTCTCTGAGGGGCATATTTACAAACCCCTAACGCCAACTTTTTCTGATGCTACGGTGGCGTTGCTCCATTTCACATATTTAAAAGGTGGCTCTAAGCCACTTAACGTGGCTTAAGGCCACCTTGTAAATATGCCCTTTGCCGGCAGTCTGCAGCGGCAAAGGGGCGGGCAATGGGTGTTGGTGTGGGCATTCCACCGCAACACCCACTGCTTTTTGACGCTGTCCCATATTTACAAGGCTGGAGCAGCACCAAAAACTAAGGCCAGGCAAAACCTGGTCTTAGGATGGCAATACGAGGAGAAATTACTAATTTCTCCTCGTATTTTGCTCTTTCTATGTGCACTGCATTCTGCAACACACATAGAAAATAGCAAATTGCCTTTCAAGATTGCTTATGTGCAGGAAGGGACAATCGCCCCTGCAGCGCAGGCACCCTTGCAACATGGCACAAGGGTGCCTGTGCTGGCGCTAGGCAGCTTTTTTAGCACTAGCGGAAACGCAGCGGTGCACCGTAGTTTTGTAAATATGGAGCATCCTTGGGTTTAAAAAATGTCAGAGCGCGGTGTTGCCAAATTTGGCGGAACTCCGCGCTCCGGCATTTTTTTGTAAATATGCCCCTGAGTGTTTTAGTGGAGAATGTAGCAGCCTGGAAGGCAATCATTAATATGATGTGGCTGGTGAGATGGGAAGAGGAAATTATAGTGGCTTGGAACTTTAAGGCATAATACTGTTCAAGGTTGGTGCTTGTGTTGTCTGTATCCCTGTGGTATTTCTTCTCTACACATTCCTTCCTTCCCGATTCATGGGTGGACAGGTCAGGATCATCAAAGGAGGATGATGTAGGGAATAGACAGAAGGTATTACGGGGTTGAGGAGCAAGGAGAGGAGAGGCGAGCAGAGATAGGGGTAGGACTGGGAATGTGAAAGGTTTTGGAGGAAGAGAAGTTGGCAGGAGCAGCACTGGTTTGGTAGGAAAGAAGAGAGAGCAAGTGTGTTAAAGGGGGAAAAGAGAGGAAGGTTGGTGAATAGGGGTAAATGAGACTGAGAGGGAAGAGGAGGAAATCAGTAGTAAGTGGTTCTTAGGGTTTTAGAGATGTGGATGAGGCAGGAGATGACTGATAGCAGTATCGTAGGGGGCAGGGATAGGTTAGTGAGGTGTGGACATATGTCCAGGAAGGAAAAGGCAAGGGTACAAGTTAGGGGGAAAGGGAAGGTTTTAGATAAAAAAAATGTTGGGAAGGAGTTGTACAGATGGTTTAGGTGAGGAAGCAAGGGTTTCAGAGTGGCAGAGGTGGGGAAGTAGGCAACTACGTAGGGTAGAGGAAGGTTAGAGGGAAGAGGAGGCAATCAGTGATAAGCCTGTCTTTGGGACTGAGAGATGTGTGTGAGAAAGTGGGAGGGGGGAGCTAAGACTGGACAAGAGCACAGAGATAAGAAAGAGCCTAGCTGGAAAGAGCCAGATGTGTGCATAGCTGTAATAAAGGAAATGAGAGGTGGGGGCAGTGAGGTTGGGAGGGTAGCTCACCCTATCCAATTGGACACTGACTTACCTCCAGTTCTCTGAAGTTAACGAGAGGCAATGGCAATGCGCTTCTACATATATGATTAAATAAAGAAATATAAACAAACAGTATGCTTGTTCACTTGATCCATACATGCCAATAGACCCAATTCAGGGGAGGAGAAGACCGGTTTTTTAAGCCAAAAATGGATTAATTTTCTATTGTCTGAAATTGCCTCTGCTTCAACAGACTTCAATAGGAGAAATACACTCTCGCGATACTTTTTTAAAAAAAATCTCCCTTTTCACTCTTCTAAAATGATGGAATGTATGGTGACCCTATTTAATTTTAATTCCGCCAGATTCTTTAAAGTAGTCTTGAAGAAAGGAATAGAATGGTATGGTGGTATTCACAGAATATTTTCTGTTCTTTCCACACAGCTTAGGTCACACAATGGCAACTACACCGGCAGGAAATGGAGTGTTTGTGATGACACAGTACATCCCTACGACCAACTCTACTGCAAACCGCCAGAGGGCAACAGTGAGTCAACCTGCACATTTGCAAAACGTCACTAAGGGAGAACCAAAATCTATGGGGGTAAGTGATGGTGCACGTTACCTTGTTTAGTCTTTTTGTATAATGATGGGAAGTGAACCTATGCTATGGTAATGCCCCTGTTCCGAAAAAGATGACTATATTCCTGAAGGGGAAAAAAACTGGTGTGGAATTGAACCAAAATAAGGCATTATCAAGAGAGAAATATTGTTCTGGTGCGCACAGTATTACAGAGACACCGCAGATACCTATTTACAAGTTTTTTCTTTCAATGCACTGATACAGAGATGCAGGATGCAAGGAAAAGAAAACACTTGCTCTGTAATGCTGTGCAGGGCGTTCTGCAGAAGATGTGAGCCGCGCACAAGAAGGCAGACTCCCATGACTCCCACCCCGCACCACCCACCCCAATAACTTCAGGATCGTCATCAACAACAAACTTGACATGACTGCCCAAGTCAAAGCCGTCACTGCCTCACGTTTCCATACCCTGAAGATGTTGAGGAAGATTTTCAAATGGCTCCCAATAAACACTCGAAAAAACGTCACGCATGTCCTGGTCACAAGCAAGCATGGAATCTCAATACGTGTGTCCCTCGTGCTTGAGATTCCATGTTGCCTAGCACTGTGTTGGAACTGTAGTAGTTCTCCAGAGTCAGTTGGGACCTGGAGAGCTACATGGAGGGGGTATGCATTATTTCTATGGATTAAACTTGCGTTTGCAGTTTATCTCTACTACTGGCTTCCTGTGCTTATTTAAATGAAGATGCACACAGATTTTGGCGACGAGCGACCGGAAGAAACCTACGAAATACATTTTAGTCCATTTTCAAGATTTATTGTTTCTGCCACGAAACGGAAAAAAAAGGAATCAAGTACTAAAATAGTCTTCACGTGCACTTCAAGGAACTTTGATGACTTGTTCGCCGTTGGATGGGTAACTCTTAAATCAAGCAAATGCCGTCAAGCTTTACCGGGGCTTTGACATTGCGCAGGCTCTTATCGTTATTGGCATTGTTCAAAATACTGCTTGTTTCTCGAGCGCTCCACTGCGCACTGGTGTGAAGACTTTGTTTCTCCACTGTGTGTTTGGCTGCTCTTCACACGCGCCACAGCGAACGCATTCCACCGCTTCAGGACCGTCATAGAACTCCTCTGGACATCCGTACACGGCGTGAGTCTACGTGACCCCAGAGGTCAGGGGGTCACATTACGTGCCGCCATCTTGGATTTTGGATGTATCGAGTGTTGTTCACTCGTTATTGACTGCATTATGATCAACATAGTAGGTTTGTCTTTCAGAAAAGACAATATTTACTCCCAAAAAAATGTTATGCTCTGAATTATACAAGGAAGCAACACACAAAGGATACTGAAGGTATTTTTTTTTAAAAAAGGGGGTGCATGTATACAATACTAAAGGATTCGAAAGGTATTTTGCAAAGGGTGCATACATCTCAATGTTTATTTAAAAAATGCTGTACTGTTTATTATTTAACATGTCTATTGAAGGAAATGTTGTGGCACAAGGAAACACACCACCTATGCAATTGTCTTCTCCCAAAGAGTTTTTAGCTGCACCTGGTGAACCTGCAGTTCAATGGAACCAGTGGAAAGATTATTTTTTAAACTACATCGCTAATTTAGAAGATGTTAATGGTACATTTTCTCCTGAGAGAAAAAAAAGAGTTCTCATGTACTGTTTAGGTCCAGAAGGTTTGCGCATTTATAATCAATTACAAAAGCAAGAAAGACCCGGTGGCGATATTGATGTGTTCAAATGTGCGATTATGGACCTTGATGATCATTTCATGCCTGCTGTCTCTATTGCAGTCACACTTCATGCTTTCTTACAGAGGAAGCAAGAGAAAACTGAAAGTATAGAGGATTATGTGGCTGCTCTTAAACATCTTGCTAGTAGATGCAGATTTCGCATTATTCATGTTGAACTGATTCGTGACCAAATTGTCATGTACACTAAGAATAAAGCTATACAGTATAAACTTTGGGTGGAAGGAGAAAATTTACTTAAAGTAATTATTGCTATGGTCAAAAAAGCTGACCTATCCGATCGATGTGCTAGAGCTACACTTTCTCAAGAAAAATCTCCAACTGAAGTTGTAGGTAAAATATCTGATAACAAACAAAAGAACTTTATGAGTAATGACAAGTTTAAAGACCAGAGGAAGGAAAGAAAAAAAGTAGACTTTGTCGAGCAAGGAAGAAACACAAATTATGCCTGTTATAGATGTGGTAGTTCATCTCATTCAGTAAGATTTGATAGATGTCTGGCAAAATCCGCAAAATGTTTAGAATGTGGAATTGTCGGCCACTTTGCTAAAGTGTGCAAAAGGAAACAAAGAAAACGATTTCCATTGTCTCAGAAAGTGGAAGTGGACAGTGGACAGTGATGAGGATAGCTCATCCAGTGAGTTGGAAGAGTCGTCAAGTGATAAGGGTATCACTCGTAAAAGAGTGGTGTTAAACATTTCTGATGAGGGTGCCTCTAAACCACTATGTCGGATGATGATTGGTGGTGTTGAAATACAAATTGCAGCAGATTCTGGCTCACCGTATACTATTGTGGACCAGTCTGTGTGGAATAAACAATTTGTTAATCAGATTGGTTGTTCTCTGGAACCGTCGGACATTTCACCAGAGAGTTATACAGGAGAAAAGATTGATGTAGTTTGTTTTAGAGCTTTAATGTTTAGATTCACGAACAGGCATGCTATTTGTAAATTGTATATTGCTAAAGAGGGTCCCTCAGTTCTGGGATGGAGAGATCAAAAAAGTCTTAATATTATTCTTGATCCCAACAGCAAGGAACAAGTGTTGGTTGCATGCGAAGGGGAGAATACCAAAGCATGGGCTTCGCAGGAATTCCCTGAGGTATTTGATGGTAAGATGGGAAAATTGAAAGGTTTTTTCTATAAAGTTAGTTAGAATATCCCTTTCATTATGAGGGATGAAGTTAAAAAAGAACTAGAAAAGTTACTTGATTTGAACATCATTGAGCCAGTGGAGACTTCTGAGTGGATTTCTCCATTGGTGGTCGTACGCAAACCCAATGGAAAAGTTTGTTTGTGTGTGGACTTGTGCTGGCTCAATGGTAATATAATCGTCGATCAATTTCCATTACCAAGAATTGACGAGATGCTAATGCTGACAAGGTAGGCCAAATTATTCTCTACCTTGGATTTAGCCGCAGCTTATCATCAGGTAACAGTGGCGGCTGGTGTATTTTATATATGGTGAGGCGGAAACTGTAGGCAGGATGAAAACGTGTGAGCCAGCCAAACTCAAAAGAGTTATGCAGGGGTAGTTATGCAGGGGCAGGCTCTTAGTACAAAATATGATCAGCTATGTTTTTATCTGACAATAAACCTAGATCGGTAGCTGGGTATTATGGTGCACACTGGCCCACATTTTACACGTGTCAAGTAGTACAATCTGCTTGCAGGACAAAATGATCAGTTAAGAAGATATAATTATGGTGGGCGGGTGCTTCTTGGTGAGGAAATTCCACTAAAAAGTCCTCAAAGGAGACAAATGTCAATATAAAAGACACTAATCCTCGAGCACTCCACAATCTCCTAAATGCTGTAATTACCAGTAGTTGAACAATTTAAAATTGATTAATTAACATCTATTGCTTCTCTTAAATCAGAATTTGCAGTTCTTGGTGTACAGGTTCTTGCACAGCACTAACCAACAAGTGTTTTGTTGCTTGACAATTCTTTTCCAACTGCCTTTGACAGGACTATTCTACAGTTAAATCCAAAAAAACTATTTCAAGACGTGCAGCACCAGTTTTAGGGGTTGATACTTAACCCCTCACGGTTTGAATTCAGTTAAGGAGATGGCAGTGCATTTATATGAGGAGTTACTGTTATTTAGATGTTTTCCTCCTTCCATTTATTGTTTCATGAGTGTTTTTTGCTTTTGATTATTTTTATTATCACTGCACTTGTGTTTCTTTTCACTTCGGTCCTGGCATTTTACCTCAATGGGTGATAAGTCACCCACCACATATTGCACAACAGTTGACGCAGTTTCACGGATGCTCTGGGAACTTTAATATGAGACAACATTCCTTTTACTTGATGAAGCTGGTGCTGCACGTCTGGAAATTATTGTTTACAGGTACAGCACTCTCAGGTCTTGTTGTGGCTTTTATATCATAATTCAATACAGTATGGTTTTGACAATGTATTTAATGGGAGATTATTTAAACGCCACCACGGACTCGCCTCTGACTGTCCTTGGAGCCGTATATCAGGCAGGCAAAAGCCGTTGTCTATGCGAAATGAGATGATCCACAGCCGAATCTTCCCGGCCCCTGCCCTACCATCAGTACAGCAAAGATGTCACGTAAAGGGAACCAATACAAGAAAAATTAAATCACAGGTACCGAGTTTTAAGTCGAACGTACTTTTCTTTCTTGGACTTGTAGTTTCGGTTTTACTTTATTTAAATCGTGACGATCTTGAACACCCAGAATAGAAAATGTTGTTTTAGCTCGTCAAGTTTACTCGACAAGGAGCCCCACGGCAACCTCAACAAATACCTCCATTACACAGTAAAGCAATATGTTCCCTAAACAGATTAATGTTTCAGCTACATTAACACGCTTAAAAATGTTGAGTCAGTACAACATAAAACAAACAACATTTATCGGAGTGCTCTGCTTACGTATCGTTGCCTGGCACACACATCCAAGACCCAGCCGATACAGATGATTTAGTTACTATTTTGGCATGCACGATTACATCTGTAAGGCATACTCCAGCCTTCCCTCTATCATGCAAAGCAGGCGCCTGCCTCTCAGCAGACGCAAGTTAAACTGAAACACTTCAGGCTGCTAAGAAATCGTGAAGAGCTGGCGGGGACTTGTCAGCGAGCTGTTTCTGCTCCCGGGGCTGGGGAATTCTAACATTTCTGCCTTCACTGCGCGTAATATTCACCGCTCCCTAATACTCTACTTACCGAGTGGTAATATTCTGCGCGTTAAGGCTTGGGCTTTTTTAACGCAACCATAATGATATCTACACCAAATGTAAGGAACGAGCAGACTGGAAAGGTGTTTGAATATTGCGCTCAGGTCTGTGCTTTGGCCTTGGGTATTGATCCCATGATGCCCGTACTGACTGTGTCTCAGTTGCGGCCGGCAAAATGGGCGGGTGGGTTCGCGCGGGGTGGGAAGTGGGATGGTATTATATAAAATAATTATTAAAAAACTTACCTTCCTCCAGTTCCATGAGGCATCACGCGCCGCCGCAGCTCCTGCTGCTCCTGGCGCGTAACCATTTTAGGCAGCCTCCCTCCTCCTGCACCCTACGCCAATCACAACGCTGCAATGGCAGCATTGTGATTGGCGAGGCGCAGTGGAGAGCGCCCCAGCCGGGCCATTTTCTCTATGTAGGCTGCTGCATGCAGCCTACATAGAGAAAAGGGGGAGTGCGCATGACTGCTTTGTTCGGCCCTGGGGCCGACCAAACAGTCAGTACCCACAACAGTGGGCAAAGCCACTCCCCCCCTGCCCTCGAGCAGGACCGCCCACACGCCCGCCCCCAACCAGGCACTCCAGGCATTCTGCTTTCTCGCAGTGCGAGAAGCAGAAACATAAAATGGTAGTTTTACCATTTCATGTTTCTGCCTTCTCGCACTGCGAGAAAGCAGTGGGGTGACGCCCCTATGGAGGAGCCGCCACTGTCAGGTAATGTTAGAACCAGATAGTAGACACCTCACCACGTTTTGTACACCTTTTGGGTGTTTTCAATTTAAACGCATGCCGTTCGGATTGGCCTCCATGGCTGCGGTGCTCCAAAGGTTAATGTTTCAGTTGTTTACCATATTTCTGAGGTTGTCTTCTTCCAGGATGACATTCTTGTCATGGGCAAGAATACTGCACACCATGATGAAATTCTAAGGAAGGTCCTGGGTATTTTAAGAGACAAAGGGCTAGCTGTGGAAAGTTCTCAATGCAAATTTGCTGAAAAAAAAGTAACGTACCATGGGCATGAGATTTCTGAAGCAGGTATTAGTCCTAAAGAAAAATTAGTGGAGGCTATTACAAAAGCTCCTGCACCCAAGAATAAGGAAGAGTTACGCTCGTTCTTGGGTTTAGCAGAATTCTATGCGAAATTTGTACAAAATGTTTCACAGAAAACACACAAAATGAGGACTTTAATGAAACATAATGCTCATTTTTAATGGAGTGAAGATTTACAGTCTTGTTTTGTGGAAATCAAACAGGCCATTGTTAATGCTCCCATTCTTCAAGCTTTTAACCCATCTGCTAAACACTTTTATTACCACTGATGTTAGTGGTTCTGGTTTAGGTTGTGTTTTATCTCAATTGTCTGCACAAAGTAAGGAGGTTATTGTTGCTTTTGCGTCTCGTTCTCTATCCCCCACAGAAGAAAAATATTTGGTGATAGAGAGGGAGACACTAGCTTGTGTGTGGGCTATGGAGCATTTTCGAAAATGTATATGGGGCAGGAAATTCACTTTACGCTCAGATCATAAACCTTTAACGAAATTACTAACCACGGAGGGATTATCTAGAGCTTCAGCCAGAATTGCTAGTTTTTCTATGAGATTACTTGATTTTGTTTATGATGTGCAGTATTATCCTGGAGTCAAAAATGTTACTGCTGACTTTCTCAGCAGAATGTCGTTATCACTCAAAGAAGTTGAACAAGATCCTTGGTGCCATTATTCTGTTGCTTGTATTTTGGTCAAATTATTTCTTCATGCATTAAGAAGGAAGAATGGATGGATGCCTATCTCAAAGATGAAGTTTTACTGGAGGTTAAAAAGAAAATTACTGATGGTTGGGGTAAAATGCAGAGAAAGGAGTGTAAGGATGATTTAAAAGCATTTTGGGAGGTTAAAGATGAACTCAGTTTGTGTGGCGAATTTATTTGCAGAGGCGAAAGAATTGTTCCCCACATTGATGTCAGGAGTAAACTTGTATTCTTAGCTCATGAGGGTCATGCAGGTATTTCAAGAACCAAACACAATGTGAAAATGTTGTATTGGTGGCCTAAGATTGACTTAGATGTTGAAAGTTTTGTAAGAAATTGTGCTGATTGTGAGTGTGCTGACAAAACTTTTAAAACTTTTGATCCTCCTTTATCTTCTTTGAGTTGTCCCAATCTCCCTTGGGAGGAAGTAGCCATGGCTATAATGGGACCTTTGACAGACAGAGATGGTAGAAGTTGGTACGTCATTGTTCTTATGGATTTGTTTTCCAGATGGGTTGAACTGGAAATTCTTGACAAAGTCAACAAGGTAAACGTCACTGTATTCCTTGAAAGAATTTTCCTTAGAGAGGGATTTCCAGCTGTTATGTTGACAGATAATGGTGTTCAATTTAAATCTAAAAAAATGAAATTGTTCATGAGACAGGCAGGTATTGAACAAAAGTTCACTGCTCTCTATCATACCAGAGGTAATGCTGTTGTGAAAAGGATGAACAGAATGGTGAAAGGTGTTATCCAACTTTCCTTTAAAAGTGAGGGTGATTGGAAAACTGAATTAAAAAGGATGGTGTGGACTTATAGATTAACTCCGCATGAAACAGTGGGTCAGAGCCCGTTTTGTCTTATGAGAGGTAGGTTGCCTTATTACAAATTGAATCCTGGTTGGATGAGAAGGAGTAAAATTGTGGACTTAGATGTTGATAATGTTAAGGACTGTATCAAGTCTTCTCAAGCTAAGAACAAAAGTTATTTTGATGCCAGACATAGAGTTAAGGATGTTGATCTGAAGGTAGGTCAATGGATAAGAGTGAAATCGAGCAAGAAAACAATAAAAGGGGAAAGCCGTTTTAGTATTCCCATGAAAATTGTTAAAGTGATGAAGAATACTGTGGAACTTGAGGATGGTGGTATTCACCATATGAGTCGATTAGCTTTGGCAAAACATGATTTTTGTGCTGAAGAATTGCCTATGCAAATTCCTGCTATGAAAAAAATTAAACGCTTTTGGTGGTTGGAAACCAAGAATTCTGATAAAGGTGAGCTGGATGTTGTATTAGCTGATAAGTCTGGAGAATTTGTTGAACCTGGTTTGTGTGAAGTTGTTGGTGAAGAGCATGGTGTTGGCGGAAAAGCAAGAAGTGAGAAAGTTTTGGGTGATTCGGAGACTGTCAGTGATTCTGTGGTAACCAAAACCAGCAGGTCTGGAAGGATTATTAGGAAACCAAAAGTGTTAGAAAAGTTTGTGTGCACATAATAGTTTGGTTTTGTAATTTTCTTGCATGTTTTTTTTTTTGTTTAAAGAGGGAGATGGGTAGTATGCATTTTAGTTGTTTAAGAAGGGGGATGTGTAGTATATCTTGTCATGTATTTTATGTGCAGGTTTCCCTTTAACATGGAATCTCAATACAAGTGTCCCTCGTGCTTGAGATTCCATGTTGCTAGCACTGTATTGGAACTGTAGTAGTTCTCAAGAGTCAGTTGGGACCTGGAGAGCTACATGGAGGGTGTATGCATCCTTTCTATGGATTAAACTTGTGTTTGCAGTTTATCTCTACTACTGGCTTCCTGTGCTTATTTAAATGAAGATGCTACACAAACCTTCCAGAAACCTCTACTTGTCCAGACTCTTACTTGCAAACATCCCACACATACAGAATACCAGACCCGGCGGCTGGGCCTTCTCCTACATCATTCCTAAAACCTGGAACTACAATAAGAGCTCCTATGCACATCTTGGATTCTTCTGGAAGCTGAAGACCTGGCTTTTCAAGTAGTCCCAATAGGCCTTAGGTTTGGCTAGGCTCACCACTGCTCAGTGCCAGGGTACCACCCGGGTTCATACTGCGCTCTATAAATCTACACAATAGAACAGATGCACGGATGCCTAAAAATGCAGAGCGCATTCACCACTGTGTTCTCCAGGCAGAGACCCAACTCCGGGCCTGTATGACGGCAGGCAAATTAAAATTCATAAAAGGATTTGGGGCACTGCCGATCAGAGCAACAGGCACTTGTCCTGCTAGCCCCAGTCCTGCAAGGGTCACTCATCAGGTGTTAAACTTACACATATTTGTTATTGTTACCGCATTCCCGCAATAAAATACTGTGTCACCAGAGCTCCTATTACTTGCTTGAATTATGGTTTACCCCAGTGCTTAATTTGTAAAAGAATGAGTGCTGGTTGTCAAAGCTCTGCCACAGCGGTGCTATGCAAAATCAGCGCACCAAATACCAAGGCTGCGTATTCTTAAATTGACCTCAGGCCTCTATAATTTACTACCAGACACTGCTGCCCCTTTACTTTACTCTTGCTGGTACATGCTTTCTCACTTTGTTCCCATTTTTCCACCTTTTCCTTCCTCTTTCTTTCCCATTTGTGGGTTTTTCCCTCGATTTCTCACTGTCAATGTAGACAGGGGAAAAATAGTGCTGGTTCCCAAAAATGAGTGCCGGTGGTGCCCACTGGCTCTAATTAAGCACTGGTTTACCTCACCCCTGATTCAGGGTCTACCGCTGCCATCCTTGCCTGAGGAGCCGCCAACAGGTCCCTGTGAGTGAAGGTGCTCTCTGCAAACATGTACCAGGCATCCACTATGGCATGCAGCAAGTGGCTAATCAATGTTTTTTTTTCCTATGGCCATTCTAACTTTCCCTTTCTGCAAAGGTTGCTTGCATAAAAGAAAGGATTTCAAGAAGCTGGTTAAGAAAAACAAATCAGAAACGTGGCAAATTAGCTGTATGAACATTTACAATACTTTAGAATTGTTTTGTTTTTCTGCGTGTATTACAGGAAAAAACACAGAGGGCCCGATTCACAGTGGGGGTGCCTCACTGCTCTGCCCTGAGACCCACGCTTTTCAACATTTACCTTTTGCCACTAGCTCACCTGGCAGAAGCTCAGGGGACAAAAGTGATCTCTTATGCTGACGACACACAGCTGCTTTTCTCCTGTGAGAAGGGTGAAGAGATTGCAGGTGAATCTATTAAATCTTGTCTAGCGACTGTATTTCACTTCATGCATGACCATCAATCAATTAAGGTGCAATGCAGACAAAACTGAGATTCCGTTCTTTGGTCAAAATTCCCCAACAGCTTGTCAGATCTTTTGGCCGGAGGGCACCCCCCTACTAGGGGAGTAGTCAAGAATCTTGGTGCAAACTTTGACAGTCGTCTATCTTTTCAACCACAAAATAATTTTGGGGGAGGCCCCTATTTTGGTCAGCTTTGCATTCTAAAGATGTGTCTGCACTTTCTCTTCTTTTCTGCTAGGAATTCTGTGGTCCAAGCACTCATCACATTGAAGATGAACTATGCAAATGCTCTGTATGTAGGACTACCTGGTCAATAAACTTCAGGTAGTGCAGAACACGGCAGCCTGCATGCTTCTCAATCTACCATCGAGAACGCATATCTCCCCCCATCTTCGCACCCTGCACTGGCTCCCAGTAAGGAGGAGGATCCTGTCTGAAGTGCTGGTCTTAGCCTACAAAGCGCTTCATCACACAGGATCAGGTTACCCGAGGGCTAGAATTAGCTTCTACATCCCGTCCAGGAACCTGCGATCTGCTAACAGCCTAAGGGCTAGGATTCCCAAGATTTGCCTTGCCAGAGCAGAGGGGCGGACCTTTTCCTTTCTGGTGCCATCACCATGAAATAAGTGCCCTCTGTTCGC
Organism: Calotriton arnoldi; assembly: GCA_963921515.1. Classification (NCBI taxonomy): domain Eukaryota; kingdom Metazoa; phylum Chordata; class Amphibia; order Caudata; family Salamandridae; genus Calotriton; species Calotriton arnoldi. The sequence continues at coordinate 1,452,609 of CAWUFW010003127.1, read as the reverse complement.
ATAAGAATAGAGGTCTTGTCAAAACTGGTGACTACCTGTAAGCTGAGCGCCGGGACACTCCTAGGAGTAGCTGCACACTATACAAATTCTGTTTCATTCAGTCATTCATTCATTCATTCAAATGTACTTTAGTGCAGTCTGACCCTTCCCAAGATTGTGGGATGACCTCCATCCTACTCAGTGCCTTCATGCATGCCAATGTGGAGCAAAGATAGAGTAGCAACATTCTGCCCAAGAAACTGTGATCTGCCCAGAATAGATTTCTGAAGTCCAGGTGAGGACCATGAGAGCGGTGGGAGAGGTTGAAGCAGATAGAACTAACAAGAAAACTTAGATCCCCGGAATGTAAGTGTCCATAAGGGAATTCCAGGGCTCCCACAGAGAACTTCTCAACATCCTCAGCTCTTGGAGCTAATCCCTGCCTCTGTGGGATACATGGTTCATAAAATCTCAGTAAGCAAGTGACAACAGATGCAAACCTAGAACTAGCAACCTGATGTTTTTATGCAGCTGGCCATCTACTCTCAGCTAGAGTGCCAATGACCACTCTCCTCGTCAGGTAAAGTGATGACTTCCTCTACATGGTTCATTGCTACAGTTGGCACATCACAACCACTGGAAAATTGCTAGAGGGGCTGCTATATGTCCTAGGTGAGTACCATGCATGGATTGTGCTCCCTTTCTGACCCACTCACAGGGGTGGGTTCTCTTCCTCATGCCGAGCTTCCGACATCTCATGGGAAGCAACAGGCTCAGATGGACCAGATGGCTTTGTTCATATTGTCTCTGGTCTATTCATGACTGGGGCAGCATCAGACTGTTTGGTTTCTCCATTGTCTTCCAGCATACAGGTAGATGGAATTATCGTTGCCAAACGTGCCATCAAGTGTTCATGAAAAACCCTTCAGTATTTCTCGACTGTGTCCAACTCTTATGTCTGCTGTTTTATATGGAGTCCCTGCACAGACCTATCATCTCATAAAGAGGTCTCTGCACTCAACAATTAGTAACCGACTCCTGTCATTGGACCCCCATATGACATGCCCATCTTCACCACACTTCTAGCCGAAAAAGAATGTGTTGGACTACATGATCATGTTTTTCCTCCTATGACCTCCCCACTTCCTGCCTCTCAGGTGTTTCTGGGACTCACAAATGTGGGTGAGGAGTGGTGGCACTGAGAGCCTTCACTTGCTGTCCAAAGTCCTCCAGCGCGCTGTCAAATGTCTATCCATCACAAGTCTCCCAGTTCAGGCCACTTGCGACTGAGGATATCTGTTGTTGCTTCCATCATTAAGATCTCTTCAATAAGATCAGTCATGATGGGGAGACTGATCTTCCTTTTCTCAAGACAAATCCGAAGGAACATCACATGGTCTTCTCAGGCCCTATGAAGCACCTGCTCCACATGGGTAAGGCCCAGCTAGGATGTGGCAACTCTCTGCACCAGTTCAGGTCGCATATACAGTGTCGTGAAGGTAAAGCCCCAGTTTACCAATTTTGCAACATCCGCATCTACTGGCAATATATTTGAATTCACTCTAGCCTGTGAAGGAGCTTGCTGTCATTCCTGGCTTGTTGTGAAGATGCAGGTTAGAGAAATGAATCTTATATTCATCACATTACTTTTTCTTTCACCGGGGTAACAGGGTCCAAAAACTCTATTTACGTATGGGTCTTGTTCATACAGGAACATGTGGCAATACATAACTCTCTTGTGCAGAATTGTTAAAGAATATCGCTCAAGACTTGGAGGGAATCACATACATAAGTAGCTTTGTTACTACTTCTTCACAGCATCACATGAAATGACAAAAATCATTCTGAAGGATTGCCCACTAGTTAATATGAATTTGGTTAAGGAAATTGCGACCCGAATTGTTGCTTACAAAAGGACAAGGCATTTGTGAAATATAACTAATTAAAGTAGAAAAGTCCGTCCAAGTCGGATACCAAGAGTATCGTTAGTACAATGTAAGGCATATGTTCTTGTCTTGTTACAAAAGGGATGCATTTGTAAAGCAATCCCAATTAAAAGCTATGTAGCATCAGCCCAGGTGAACCTGGGTACCAAAGAAGAAGAGCAGTAAAACATCACTTGAAGGGGCATTAGTCGAATATACGGATGAAAAGTGAAAATTCACAAGTGTTGAGACATTTACAGCAGTACAAGCACACAGTTATACAACTGAATTACAAATAGTAGAGCACAGGAAACCCCGCTAGTGGAGGCAACTGGAAAAAGATATTAGCTCAAAAGGAATGCTGGTGGATTAATACAATGGATCTTTTATGGCCCAAGGACTGAACGAATATCAAGAGTGTATGTGCTTTTCATTAAAAAACACTCAGAATCTGATTCACAAACGTAAACCTACACTTTTGCGCAAATTTAATTATTTTTTTTTGCTAATCACAAACTGCGTAGTTAATCACATGTTCCAAGATTGCAGATATGTAACAGAACAAAGTGGTGGTAAATTACCTGGATAGGGAAGACAGCTCTATGTGTAGATGTATGAGTTGGATATGGAAGCAGAACATTCCAGGGTGAAACTGGAAAGTGAGCACATGAATAATCCAGGTTCCACATAATTTATACAGGAAAAATACTGCTCAGAACAATGTTTGGGGACTATGCAGAAATGGTTAAAACAGGAAGTTCTGGGTTAGTGTTGGCAAAATATTAAGTGCACGATAAAAGGTCGGATCAGAATGCTGCATCAGACATGGAACTCCGACACAGAGGGTACGATGGATGTTACAGAACATGAGTATGTAAGCATGAACTATGTTTGAGAAGGGCATTAAAAAAAATTCTAAAAGCCTTAAGACTGTGGTCTAAATTGATATTGCCGAAAGGTAAGAGTAACTAAAGGGCTGGCCAAAATTCACCGAATTGCAGAAAGGAACTGAGTGGAGGCATGCATTAAGTACCTGACAAGTTCCGTGGACTTTCATTCAATGTTCAGTTAGTTGATAGCAGTCCAAATGGTTTTGAAAAAAAAGTGATTTTAGGATCCCTTTGAACATTCTGTTCCAATTTTAGCACTACATGGATGAATGATGAAGACTATTTGCCCTGAGGGCCTGGTTTAAATTGGTTAAAGGGGCTATGGGTATTTTATCTGCAGAAATGGGATTTCCTATGAAATGTGGTGTCAAACCTGACTAATGTGGAACAGCTGGATGGTTGTACTATAGGAAACCCTTCTTCCTGTGTCTCTCACCCACAACCCCCTCTTGTGCCACAGGTGGTGCAGATCATGATTGGACTCATCAGTGTCTTCTTGGGAGGAATTCTCTCCTTCACTGGTCTGCACAGCATCGCAGCGTACACCGGCGTAAGCTTCTGGGCTGCAGTGTTTGTAAGTATCAAACATCAAGTGCCTGTCTATAACAGAAAGAACTGAGACAGAGTATGAAGGGAACCCTTGGGAGAAAAACAATGCAATCCCTCATCCCTGACTAGCAAACCTCACCAGACCTTCAGGAATTGTGCCTGCTTCCTGCCAGAAAGTCCTCACCTTCAATGCTAAAAGACAAGTCAGGATGATGGGCAATGTTTGCACTCCACTGGGTCCTCTTCTACCACGTACAATGTCTCCCAGATAGAGACATTTCCTCTGTTACTTGAAGGGTCGGTGCAGGAGGGCTCAGAAGGCTCTGCAGAGAAACCAGGGACAAGGCTGGGACAAAGCAACACAGAAAGCATGTCCTAATCCCCCTTAGAGGCATGAGATCCTTGTGAAATATACAAATGTTCTAGATAGCGTGTGTAGGGTGTTTGTGGGAGCCCCAGTGCCCTTAAATTACTTTCAAGTAACGTCTTTCTTGACTTTTCAACTGCTTTTCTATTTCATGCCAACCCCTGTCCTACACTGCTGCTGATGCCACCACAGCCTGCTCATTGTAGTGTTTGCAACAGGTGAAGTGGGTCAGTGAGGAGATCCGGCCTCAGTGAAGGAGAGCTGGAGAGGTGGTGCTAACAGCTCCCTGGTGTGGGATAAGGGTGTGTACTGTAGTCAATGAATCCCTTTAGTGGTGTGGAGCCTGGGAAAGGACTGTGATGTCCCCTGGCCTATGTCACACCGGGGCGGTGAATGGGCGGGATGGGTGTAGGCACAGCTATCCCACGCAAGCAGCAGCCCTAGGTGCAAACAGCCAGTCCTACCTCAGGACTGGACTACGAAAGAGAGTAGTGTCAGTATCTTTCAATAGTGCACCCTCGAAGTGTAGACAAAAATCACTCATAGTCTCTGGACAGAGCTGAGGATGGTTTGTAAAGTTCACACATGTGTGATGGTGAGGAGCCAGGATGCACACCCCGGAACAGAACAGCTCCTGCCAGAAACCTTGACACTCAATAGTGAACATATTCAAGAGCTGACGCGCACAATAAAGTAGTGGATCTGCGCCTGCGCACTAGAATTGTGGCAAGATGCTGGGGGGTCTTTGTCACGGATACAGCTAAGATGACTCCTAGCTCATCAGAACCTCAAGTGGTGAAACAATTAGCTTCTATGAGTATCTGTGCAGTAAAAGGAGGTATGCTTTAATTGCCAAAGTTACAATGATGTCCGTAGCTATAAAATGTGGTGAAGGATAAAAGTAGAGGAACTCAGTTCCTTTTCGTTCCCATTGACTTCGACTCCTCTTCAAAATGGTAGCAGGAAGAAATGGAGACTAAAGAAATACTCTGAAGCCACTGTGCCCAGTCCTTGAGTGATTGCTAGTAACTCTCCCCTTTCTCCCTCAGTTCTTCATCTCTGGAGGGCTCTCCGTCTCAGCAGAGAAGAAAGGAACTCGCTGCCTGGTGAGTATTGCTTGCACAAATCAGATCTTTCTTCTTCACCCCTCCTGTCCACATCTCAACCATAACATTGCAAATCTCCACCCATCCTGCATTGTCACTTTTATCACCGCTTTATTTTGCAGTATACCTTTATATATGCAAAAGAAACAATGGGTAAAGTTTAAAGCACAATTATATCCATCCCTAACACCTCATTTCCCACTGAGGTAAGCACTCAGAGCTGGCATCATGTGCAATTTCCAAATCACAAGTTAAAATCTTGACAGGGCCAACTCAGGGTTTCATGCTTCGGAGGCTGATTAATTGAGAAGTGGGCAAGAGAAGCACCTGTTATTTACAACGTTTTGAAATGGTAAACGTGCAGTTTGAAGCACTTTCCTCTCCTTTTTCTCCAGTGCAAAGATGCTCCTTTTCTCTACTTCAGATATTCCCCTTTCCTGGCATCTGCTGTACTATTACCTAGAGTTATGACTGAACTTAAAAGACAAAAGGTGATGGCTAACTGGATAAATACCATTTCTCAGTCTTCTGACTATATTATGAAACTTAAGACAGAACAGGAATCTTTGAAGTTGGTCTACAGTTTTACAAAATTGTACGAGGCATTTAATCTGCAGTGATTTTTCTCTACCTGCCCAATATCTGGCTGACAATAAGCCAGTGTACATATAAGAATTATGTGGTGATGGGAGTGCAGCAGATGTCTAACGTGCTTGTGAATTATGTGTAATCAGAAGGGTAGATGGCACTTGTGGTCTCTAAACAGTGTACACTATTTTCTCGAAAAAGCAACATTGGGGACTACAAGTGAAGACATTAAGCCAGAGAATTTTGGTGAAAGATCAAAATGTGGAAAAGAATTATGTGCAAAAATCAAACAACAGTCAAGGAAAAGAAGTACCAAACCTGAAATCAGAACATGGTCCAGGATTAGAAGTCACTACAAGCAAAACTTTGTAGAGTTTCCTAATAGTTAGGAATTTTAAATATATCCAGTCGATTATTTAAAGGGCAGAAACCGGGTTTGTGACAATAGAATAGTAAATAAAATAAACAGGCTACAGTAGACTGTTTTCTATATCTGGCATATAGCCAAAGAAAATAAGAATGGACAACATACTCCTGAGAGGTAGTAGAATACCAGGTAAAACGTAAGAAGAAATAGTGTCAAGAGTGACGGGAAAAGGGCAGGGATCATAGTAATCGGTGAATGTGGTTATCAAAGGATGGATAAATGAATGAATAAATAAGTATGTGACTAAGTGCATGAATAATTAGAGGATGAGTTCATAGATTGCATAAGGGGATGCATTGATAGATGGGCAGATGACTTGGTGAGTGCATGAATGGATTAATGAGTGAATGCAGACAGATTCGACAAATCACATAGGCTGAGGCATTAGAAAGCAGGAGTAATAGGGTTAAGCAGTTATAGGGGAATACAAATGCCAAAGTTCACTATTATTATACCACGGGTGGGAACCATTGTTTCAAAATTGGCAAAAATATGCAAAGAATTTTCACCATTCTACCAGTGCATATAACAAGCTCATAGAGGTATCTTTCTAAACAGAACTGATAAACACAAAGGATTATTGAACAGTCCCCAAGGAGCAGAAAACGCTTCTGCAATTAATTATCAACAGCATCAGAAAATATGAGTCAAAACATATTTTTCATAATTTAGGTCTCAGTGGTAGTAATCAGTGCTCAGATCACTCAGCGAACATTAAACAACTGTGGAAGGAGTTCATATACGGATTCAAGCACTCAGTCGATAAGAACCGTAATCACGTCAATCGATCATAACAATAAGTCCTAATATTTAGTTCCTACAGTGGGGTGTTAAACAGTAGATGGTGTCAAAAGTCTATACGTGAGAGCACTTATGGTATGGGTGTTGAGTAGAAACACTCGTACGGTGTAATTAATAACCATGATTAAAAAGGGAGAGAACAATAGGCCGTTCAGTTAAAGCAGTAATAGTGAAAATGTACTTGACCACTGACAAGGGACACTCAGACAACTGAAAAAGTATCAGTAATTCTGAAGGAAAAAGGCTACAAAGGGGTGCAAACAAGAGATTTGGTAAGCTCATTAGAACCAAAACACTGGGAATAAATAATTTCATATAACAAAATTAAGGTAGAAAGATAGCGGTATTCATTTTAGGTAATAATGGCCAGAGGGGAGCGGGATTATAGGCCCTGGAGGGATCAGGATAATAGCAATAGAAGACCGTATGAGTCGGTGAACAACTCCACATTTGAGAGTGTAAGGCGCGCGGAGGTGAAACCTAGGATGTAGAACAAAAATAGCTGCTGCGTCGCTCATACCGCGTAGCGTGGATGGTGTGGGCCGCGTAGACAAACATGGCTGACGCATCACGCAAGCAGCGTCAAGAGTGACGTGGAAACTGAGCCTAATTAAGCAATTTCAACATCAGAGGGAGAGTAGTATGTTCTAGTCACTGTTACAGGACAAAAATACAAATAAAACACCAGGAATAGGAGCTATAAAAAGTTTAAAAAAAACTAGTTACAGTATTATTGCATCATGCAAAACAAATAATAACAAGCATTTGCAATGCAATAGGTCTCGCATTTGCGAGGGTTTAAGCTATTGGCATTGGAAATAATTATTTATGTGTTTTAAAAGCAACACATATATAAAAGGCATTGTTATTTTTAATGCCAAGAGGTCAAACTCTCGCAAATGCGAGAGAACTTTAATGTTGGCCTCGCCCCTTTTCTTACACGCTGCTCGCATATTCAGGTTACAGTGAGCAGTGTCTAAACAAAGGGGTGCGGCCAACATTAAAGTGAAAGCGCCAATAGTGCTTTCACCCAAAATGATTAAAAAAATAATAATTTCAAAAGCTTCTGTAGCGCGGCCACTAAAGTGAAAGCGGACCGCGCATATATTAAATAATTAAATAAGCGCGGCCGCTGTAGTTAAAGCGGACCACGCTGTAATTTTAATTAATGTATTACTATTAAAACAAAAGCGGGTGGGTGCTGCGATGTCATAGGTGGAATAGGGGTAGAGCATTGAAGAAAATAGTGCTCACCGACTTATAAAGCAAACCATGCAACAACACAAGTAAAAGGTCCAGTCCTTATGGGAGGTAACAGATGCAGACAAGGCGGTACCAAGGAGGGACTAACAAGCCTAATAACGATTCGGAAGCCAGCGTTTACGAAGGACAATGACACAAGCCAATTAAAAATATGAGCGGAGAGTGGGCGGGGCTCCAAAGCCATACTCCACTGCTGCATGCATACAAATAGTAGCAAAAAAAGACAAGCATTTGCAATGCAATAGGTCTCGCATTTGCAAGAGTTTGAGCTATTGGCATTGTAAATGACAATGCTTTTTATTTATGTGTTTTGAAAACCTGCAAGCGGTGCGTAAACACCGTATATGAACCAAGCGCTTTCCTTCCATACCGTGAGATGTGCGGACACTGTATTCGGCATCACAACCGTACTCCATGACAATTGTAATTAAAAAGTAAATATAGCATTGTCTTTCAACTCGGTTACTCAAACGTGCATCTTTTAAGCAGATCTTCAAGATTACACGTCCCGCTCTTCTAATTCTGACAAAACTTTAATTCGAACAACAAAAACGAAGTATGTAATATGTATACTCGTTGTTTGTATTTGCAACATTCGCTGGCCGGAGCAGAATGTACAAATCCTACGCTGTGGACCTGCTTTTCACTGTAAGAAGGCCGATTGTCATCAACCTGCAAAAGGCAGCAAGTGCCCTGTATATGCTATGCATTGGAAGCTCCGTCCCTAGCAATGTTGGGCCCCGGGGGAAGTAGGGTTGCAGACCAGTCTTCCCCCGGGGTTCTTCGTGCACTTAGGCCGGAAGGACATGCTGGGAGGGAGTCAAGGGGTTGGGCAAGGGGAGGGATTAGAGTGAGTATAAAGCTGCAGGAGGGGAGGTGTCAGCCTCTTCCTGCACCTAGCATCACCGGGGAGTGTTTGGGTAAAGTTAGTGGTAGCGTAGCTGTATTTTGGTAGTGGAGCCTAGTTACGTTAGCAGGAGACTCCTAGGCCATGGGGCTCAGTGAGGCAGGAAGGAAGCGGCTTACAGTGTGTCTGTTGCGGGCATGGTGGAGCCTGACCATGAGGCAGTGCGGGCTGCACTGTAGGTGCTCTGCCAGACAGGCCACACTGATCTGCTGGGGCCCGGTGCCCTGGACCAGGCGTGGGTCGGCATGGTCCGAACCCCGCAGTCCGTGTCGGCGGGAGTTGCAGCGGCAGTGGCAGCGTGTCAGGAGGAGCCGCCACCACTACAAAAAGCAGCCAGGAACAAGGGGCGGGGCCAGCTGAAACAGCTGACGCCCAAGCGCGGAGGCCATAGAGAGAGCCTGCCCGCACGGGTGCCAGATGACTCAGCCAGCCTAGAGAAGGTGAGTCGGGGCTGCACATGAAAGACACAGCCCAGCAGCACGTTGGAGCCAAAGAGGTTATGGGGACGTATGAGCTCCAGGGAGAGGAGGCCCCTCTGGACCTCTCGAGGGGGCCCCTCCTTGGGAGCAAGACAAGAGGGTCTGAGAGTGGCATGCCCCCCCACCACTATAAAGAAATTGAAAGGGGCGGGGGCCCAAGCAGTCCATCACTGTTTAGAGATGGAGGGCAGGGGGGTGGCCCCCCATCCTACCCCGGTGGGAAGGGCTTGATCTAGAGACCAAGATCCGGGAACAGCGCCGGATTATTAAGGAGACAGGGCAGAACTGGGAGACTTTGTGCGCAGCCAGGGAGGGGGCAGGGCTGGAGACCTTGGGCGGGGGGCCTTCCTCCCCATCGTGGGAGGAGGAAGCAGCCCTAGACCAGGACCCCGAGAAAGAGGCAGAAGGAGCAGGTGGGTCCAGGATAAAGTGCAGTTGGGGCAGAATCCAGGGACAGCCGGTACGGCGGAGAGACCCGGTGGTGCTGGGGACCCATCAGGTTGGAGCAGTCTGAGGGGGGGGCACAAACCGGCAGGTGAGGCCGGTAGGAGTAGGGTGGCGCCGGCAGAGTGCAAGATGGCCCGAGGCACTGGCCGGAAGTAGCAGGGGGGTCCGCGGCGGCCTACCCTCCAACGAGGGATCGGGTGACATCAGCAGCGACAGAGGAATGCAGTGGTGTGAGTGGAAAGATTGGGAAGGGTCACAAGAGAGCGGTGCATGAGGTGATGTGGGCGCCTGCGGAGAATGAAGCTGAAATTCTGTTGAATTATGGGGACGAGAGTGACGAATTGAAAGAGGGTGAAGTACGTGATGAAGAGGACGTGAGTGCGAGGGTTTCTGGGGCGCTGGAGAAGGCAACCAGGAAGGTTGGTGTTTTGCAGGAGGCAAGAGCGGCCAAGGACAAGTCGAAGACATCAGGCCCGAAAAAGACAAGGAGGCACATGGAAGTTTATCAGGTGAGGGTGACTGATGGGCAGCATGGGAAGGGGGGCCAAACGCCGCTAAGAGGAAACCCTGCCAGTCAATAGGGGTGGGAGATGGGTCTGGAAGAGTGGGGCACACAGGCACAGCAGCGGCTACTGCGTTAGGCGCAAAGGACAGCGGGGCGAAGCTGTTAGTTAGCGCGAGTGTCCAGATGGACAAGGCAGAAAGGAGTGAAGGGAAGGAGGACAAAGGGGATGACAAACACCACAAGAAGCTGCCATTCATGGGTTTGGCAATTCCATTGGGGTCACATCTGTCGGACAAAACAAAAAACAGGATATGGAAGCACGAATACGTCGACGTGTTCAAGCTGCTCCATAGGGAAATTCAGGCAAAAGAGGATCAAAAGAGGAGGAGTGGGAGCTGACGAGGAGACCAAGGGTTCCCATCAATATGGAAAACTGGACCTCAGCTTTCCTAATATATGCAAGCATTTACTGCGAGAAGCATTTGGACAGGGCAATCGCCTTACTGAAGTATATGGATATTATACGGGAGGCACAGATGCACTTTGGGGGTTTTGCATGGTTGAGCTACGATGAGGAGTTTAGGGCTAGAATCAGCACCGACCCTGACAAACCATGGGGGGAAGTAGATCAGGAGCTGTGGATGCAGTGGATGTCGTCCACACAATCCTCGGCATCCACCCATACGGCCAGCGGCCTGCCAGTAGCGTACCGGTCCTTTTCAGAGCGTCCCGCCCAGTCAGGGGTAGAAGGGGCGCATTTCAGGGCGGGAAGTACAGGTTTGCCACCAAAGCAAGGGGGACCCACCACGGGGGCATGCTGGAATTTCAACAAGGGTTTCTGTTCCAGACACCCTTGCAAGTTTAAACACGAGTGCTCCAAATGCGGGGGACGTCACCCGCTCACGCAGTGTTTTACACTGTCCAGCCCAGCTGAACAGTGGAGGGCCACCAAAGGCCGAGGGCAGTCTGGGCCAAAGGGCTCCTACCCCAGTTAGGATTGAGGCAATAGGCCTGTGGCTCTCAATTTACCCTGACAGAGAGGCAGCCTTGAGAATACAAAGGGGTTTCATTGAGGGTTTTCAGGTAGGATATCAAGGTCCCAGAGAGCGAAGGTGGGCAGATAACTTAAAATCAGCCAGAGAATTGTCAAAAGTAGTAGCGGCGAAATTGGGTAAAGAAGTCGAAGAAGGAAGGATAGCGGGCCCATTTGCAAATTGGCCGGTGGAGGACCTGATCATATCACCTGTAGGGGTGGTACTGAAGAAAGAGCCAGGGGAATACAGGATGATCCACCATCTATCCAGGTCAGTGAATGATTTCATTGTGGAGGAGGATTCAAGGGTGCTGTAGGCCTCAGTTGATGATGCAGTCCGCCTGTTGAGGTTGTGTGGGCAGGGAGCAGAAATGGCAAAATGTGATGTATAATCAGCCTTCCACTTACTGCCTATACATCCTGCGGATTTCTCACTCCTGGGAATGCAGTTTGGGGGTGCCATAAATGTGGAAAAAGTCCTGCCGTTGGGTTATGCGAGTTCATGTGCACTCTTTGAGATGTTCAGCACTTTCCTGCAGTGGGTTTTTGTGAGGAGCATCGGTCACTGGGAAGTGTCTCATTACCTGGATGACTTTCTGTTCATAGGGGAAGGAACTTAAGGAGCGTGTGGGAGGGTGCTGCATCAATTTCAGGAATTGGCACAGACATTTGGGGTCCCCTTAGCGCCGGAAAAAACAGCTGGGCCCAGATGCAGGCTGACTTTTCTGGGCATTGAACTGGACTCTGTCCAATGGGTGGCGAGACTTCCTAGTGAAAAAGTGATGGACATACAGGCTTTTCTGCTGTGGGTGGTAGGGGAGAAGAAGATTGATATAAAAACAGTACAACAATTGATGGGTTTTCTGAAATTTGCTTGTCCGGTGGTAAGAGCCGGCAGAACTTTTTGTCGGCGCCTGGGCATGGCCATGTCTGGGGCAGTGCTACCACACCACAGGGTCAGGATCTCGATGGGAGTCAGGGCAGATTTGAGGGTTTGGCAGACGTTCCGGACAGATTTCAATGGGGTGTCCTTGGATTTCGTGGAAGACAACACGATTTGGCATGTCCAAATCTTTTCGGATGTGGCAGGGGCATCTGGTTTTGGACTGTTTTGGGACGAAGGTTGGTGCACGGAGCAATGGCCAGCGCATTGGATGAAGCAGGGACGGAGCATAGCATTTCTGGAGTATTTTCCACTTCTGGTGGCATTGGCGGTGTGGGGTACTGAACTTCAGAATAGGACGGTGCTGTTCCATGTGGACAACATGACTGCAGTGGACTGTGAACAGGCAGAAAGCAAGGGACTTGAGGGTCTTGCGGCTTTTGCGAAGGTTCATGATGAAATGATTGAGGCTGAATGTGGTTTTTCGGGCAAAACACGTCCCAGGAGCAAGTAACGACATTGTGGATGCTTTGTCTCATTCGCAGTGGCAACGATTTCGAGGACTGGTGCCTGGAGGGGACGTATACCAGACAGAGCTGCCGGACGACATCTGGGCCTGGGGGAGTGAGAGTGATAGGCCTGGTCGAAAAATCTTTGGCGGAATCCACGAGACAGAGTTACAGGCTGGCCTGGTCTGAATTTGGAGGTTTCATGGGATGGACTGTAGCCGCAGGCAGCATGGCGAGACAGAACACTGAGCAGGGAGTGATGCGTTTTGTTCTAAGTTGTATTGACAAGGGTTTGTCGCAGACGACGATTGCAGGAAAGCTGGCAGGGATATCATTCCATAGCAAACTGTATCTAGGTTTCGATCCCGCAAAAGATGAGATTCTAAGTAGGATGTTAAAAGGTTGGGGGTGTGAACGAAGGGGGTGGGAGGAGGCAGACCCGAGGGAGGCCATAACATTTGAATTGCTGCAAGATTTGTTGGGGGTGTTGCCGGTTTATTGTTATGATACGTTTGAGGTATCAGTATTCAGGGTATGTATGATTTGGATGTTTTTTGGGGCCTTCCGGGTCTCGGAGTTGTTGGGAACAGTACAACAGGCAGGAAGAATGTATGAGGAGGTGAGATTGGATCGGGGCCAATTGGGGATTTGGTTAGGTCATTCTAAGACAGATCAGGCTGGTAGGGGTAGATGGGTTTGGTTGAATGAGAGCGGCTGCAGTGGTGCGTGTCCGGTACACGAGTGGTGGGACTACTTAGCGAGGCCAGGACGGCCTTCGAGAGGAATTTTTTACCATGCATCAGGAGACCGGGTGACGGCTTTCCAGCTGCTGGCTGTATTATGCATGGCTCTAAGGCGTTTGGGCAGGGACCCTGCCAGGTACGTTACACATTCTTTCCGCATTGGCACAGCCACAGCTGCAGCGCGTTTAGGTTGGTCTTGGGACAGAATCTGCCAGATTGGGCGATGGAGGTCTAGGTGCTGCGAGAGATACATGTGCAAGTAGGGGATTGGTAGAACCAAAAAGGGCAGGGACAAGAAACTTGCACAGGGAGGAGAGGGCTTGTTCAGTTTGTACACTAAATCTATTCTTTTATGTCTCAGGTTGTTTGAGGGGCCCAGGAACCGAGACGGTTACCTGGATCGTGGGACATTCTTTCGTGCATTGGGCAGCAAAATACGCGTATCATCAGGTTTATGGTCGTAACCTGGGTCTGAGGAGCAGCCATCATGAAGTGTGTTGGTGGGGTAAAGGAGGGATGCGATGGGGGACTTTATTGCCGTGGTTGACAAAGATGGTGTCACAAAGAGGCTGCCCCGACATGTTGGTTCTACACTTGGGTGAAAATGATCTGATACGACTATCAGGACTGGCTATTTTGCAGCACATGCAGAGGGATTTAGAGGCAATAAAGCACAACTTGGCTGGAACATGCCTAGTATGGATCGAGTTTGTGCCACACAAAGTGTGGAAAGGGGCTGTTAAGCACACAGCCGTGGAGAAAGCCCGCTGAAAATTAAATAGGGCAATGAGGGTGTTCTGTCAAGCGAGAGACATTCAGGTGATTGCTCATGTGGGGCTAAAATTGGAAGAGCCTTTATTGTATAGGGACGATGGGGTGCACCTTTCGCAACTAGGGAATGCCTACTACATGATGGAGGTGCGGGATGTGATTAGTAGGTTGTGGAATGAATCCATCTGGTGCCGTAGGAGTGACTGAAAGCGGGGCAAAAAGTGCTCATGGAGAGGGGGGGCAGGTAACCGCCCTACGGGGGTTCCCTGGTTGGCAGTATTTTGGAGGGGTGTGAGTTGCATACTGGCGCATCCACCCCTCGCGGAGGGAACAGATGCAAGAGAGCGATGGCAGGAAATTCAAGAGAGGATGTTGGAGGAAAAGAGAAGCGGAGAATGGGGAGATGGAGGAGGTTACAGAGTGAAAGGGTAGGAGCTCAACAGGAGTGATGGTTTGAGGATGGATGAGGTGAATGAGGGGGATGATGATGGAAAATGTTATAGTTATGTTGATGTTTTGGTTAATAATGTTAACTGTTACAACCTTGTCCTAATAAAACGGCCTTTTCCGCTTCAAGTAACAGCGTGGAGTGTAGTTATTGAGCGATGTCGGGCCCCGGGGGAAATAGGGTCGCAGACCAGTCTTCCCCCGGGGTTCTTCGCACAATTAGGCCGGAAGGACATGCTGGGAGAGGGGCAAGGTGTTGGGCAAGGGGAGGGATTAAGGTGCGTATAAAGGTGCGGGAGGGGAGGAGTCTTCCTGCACCTGGCATCACCGGGGAGGGTTTAGGCACAGTTAGTCCACCCACCCACCCTACAAGTCATAGGGGAAGGGTAGCGGGAGATGTTAGCGTTCCAGTTTAGGACAGGTTGTGGACGTTTGGGGGATAGCAGTACTTTGGAGGGGGGGTGAGTCACATACAGGTGCATCCACCCCTCGGTGGGGGAAACAGGTGACTGATGGTGGGGTGCGGGATGCAAGAGAGCGACGGCAGGAAATTCAAGAGAGGATGTTGGAGGAAAAGTGAAGCGGAGAATGGGGAGATGGAGTAGGTCGCAGAGTGAAAGGGGAGGAGCGCAACAGGAGTGATGGTTTGAGGATGGATGGGGTGAATGAGGGGATGATGATGGAAAATGTTATAGTTACATTGATGTTTTGGTTAATAATGTTAACTGTTACAACCTTGTCCTAATAAAATGGCCTTGTACGCTTCAAGTAACAGCGCAGAGTGTAGGTATTGCGTGAACGACGCGCTCAAAAACGCAGGTCACTAGCTGGGTTAATTACAATTGGCCTACAGCACAAAGTAGCTGGTGAAGAACACATTCCAACACCCCTCAAAGAAATAAAAGGTATCCTAGTGCCATCTTTTGCGCTTTCACCAAAAGCGTGGACGGGTTATCTGCTCCAACCGTTTCCCTTTTTAAAATCAAGCTCTGGGCACAATAGACTGGGAACAAGGTCGCGCATCACGGGAACTATTTATAGTACAGGGACCGGTACTGGCTTCTGTACTTTTCCTTGGCCGCGTTTGTGCTATGCACTTTCCCAGTGGGGTCCCTGACTCAGCGCCACAGGTAACAGTGACTGCATGTACCCAGCACGCTGCCGTCTGCTCCTGCGCTTCCGTGAAGGGAGGCCGCTGAGGGAAAACCACAGTTCCGGGCAGCATTTGTCCGTCTATTACCGGCAATGGTCAGAACGGCCAGGACCTTTTTTCTTTTGCAAATTTAAGACTGGAAAGGCAGCCTCCAGGGGCCTCGCTGCTTAGCAGAGCACACAGCATCCTGGTAGCTATGGAAAACAAGAAGATAAAGGCATGCAAGCAGCGTAAGCGCCCCTGCTCGCTCCCGAGGCAATACTCTTTGGGAGTGAACTTGCAAGAAATGGTGGGACATGCACCCACCAGTAGCTAATTGCAGGCCATGATTTTTAAAGGACACATAAAGAAGCCAATCCGAAGCGTGGGAGGAGTCAGACTCCACAAAGTAGAGATAACAGATCGCCTACAGCATAAGCGCTGTATATGCTCAACCTAAAAAATGTGAGGTAATTTTAGAATAAAGTCACTTATAAAACAAGAGATAGCCAACAGACATTTCTCAGGCATCAGTAGACATTACAGTCTGAGTTTAGGAAGCGGATTGGTATTACCTCCAAAAACAGTCCATGTGGAATCTAGGTGAGAATGACGTGTTTATAGTCTCCCAAGGTTGTAAATCCTTATTCCAAGAAACGGAAGCATATAAGACATTTTCTTTCTAACGTGCTCAGTATCGGTGATAGGGTTTTCCACGCTTGTAATGGAAGAGTTATGTGTCCTAAATTCTATGGCATGAGCAAGATGACCTTTAATATGTTTTCCATTCTTGAATGTAAACAAAGGCGAGTCAGATGCCAAGCTGCTTACACTTATGATGTTTTTATTGTTCTCATATTTTTTTTACTTGCAGAAGGAAAAGTGGTAATGCACATGATTCGGTGTGTCTGCTTTTTCTGTTTTAGAGAAAGTAGTTCATCGCAAGGATAACATCAAGCGGGTTCGTAGATGTTTTTGTCTAGCCATTTCGGCACCCACTTTCTCCCAGTTTCTTACAGTAATCCTGCCTCTTCAAGGTAGTCATTCCTCCATGAAAGGTTTCTGAGGATATGCACAAATTGTCCAAAAGGGAGACCATCCCTGAGGGCTCTTGCGTGATTACTAGCATGTTGTAAAAGTGTGTTACCTAGAGTTGGTTTGACTGCAGTCAGTAGAGTCTAATATGCCTGCTGATTGCGAGGCCCATAAAGTTTATGGCTTTGTTACTGAATTTAGTTGTAAATTCAAAGACCAATGAGATTGGCTGAGCCACTCAACAAATATTTTGAGAGAGGATACATTTGCATTGCAATGTCATCAATGTATCTTTACCATAAACAGGGCGGATATGACTTTGATAAGGGCTGTTATCTTTCAATATATATTATTATTTTCAAGGTCCTTATCTTAGGAGACGCAAGCGCCCATTTAAGTCCACTTCTTTTTGCAATTAGTAGTCATCACAAAATCCAATGCAGTTGCATCTGAAGCCAGTTCCCAAAAGCTATGCAAGAAAGTTGACTAGGTCTATATTTTGACTATATTGTTTTTCGAAGGCATGTTATCTGACTCTCTCACTGTCTTCTTGCGGGATGTTGGCCAACAAGCACCCAAAGTCCAAGCACATTAGCCATTCTTGTTCCTGATCAAAGGGCGTTGCTTCAAGTGATGCATAATGTCACGACTGTGCCGGGCATCACAAGCAGTGGCAAATTCAAGCTTTTTAATGACAACGTTGACACATTTGCACATTGGTTCCAGCACTGGGTCCACCAGCTGTACTGAAAGGGTTTTTGTGGAGAGTTCAAGGATGTTTGTTATTTAAGAACAGGATTTCATCAATGTTCAGGACCATCTCCTCCTTGATGCCTGTGGATATGAGATAAGATCACAAGATGCAGATCATCTTAAGAGGTTTTTGCATGTTCTTTTCCTTGTGTCACTATTCCCAGGGCCACTAGGATCATGTATTTCTGCGACCTCTGCCTTTTCTGCATAGTGAATGATTTACCGCATTTGCCACATAATCTAGAATCGGTTTAATAATTTACCGAAAAAATCTTTTGGTTCAAACGGAGGAAAAGTTAGTAAACAAAAACGATACATGTAGTTCAATTCACTGGTAGATCCCTTGAAAAAGTAAATGTTGGACTTGGCCCTTTTTGCAGGGTCATCCCTAAACTTTTTGCCTTTCTCCTATATTTTTTCTGACCTGTTGTTGGCTGTTTTATGACTCTGGGCACTTCACCAGTGCTGATCAGTGCTAAAGTGCATATGCTCTCCCTATTGTAAATTGTGTTATGTATTAGTGACTCCATGATTGGATGATTGGTTTACTTGTCAGTCCCTAGTTATGTTATGTTAAAACAGATTTCTAGAGCGCACAGCTACTCAATAGAGTGTCCCGGCGCTTAAGACAGAGAGGACCAAAATGCAGAGAGGAAAAGAAAAAAAAAAAAGAAAAGAAGAAACCGAAGAGGACGGAAAATAATTATATTGTTTGTTGAAACAACCAGGTTTTCAATTGTTTCCTGAAGGCGAGCAGGTTAGTGACTTGCCTAAGTGGAAGAGGCAGCTTATTCCAAAGTCCAGCCGCTTGCACTTGAAAGGAGCGACCGCCTTTGCGGGCTCTAAGATATTTAGGAATGACCATGAGATGTTGATGAGCAGATCTAAGAGATCTGCCAGGTATATAGAAAGACACTCTTCTGGAAATATATTTTGCTCCTATACCGTGCAGGGCTTTAAAGGCTAGGACCAAAGCTTTGAAGCGGATTCTACTACGCACCGGTAACCAGTGCAGCTTCTTAAGGTGGCGAGAAATCCGATCTCTCGGCCCTAGACTCAGAGCAGCCCTAGCTGCCGCATTCTGCACTACCTGCAGTTTGTTAAGTAAGAACTCCGGGAGGCCCAAATAAAGGACATTGGCATAGTCCAACCTTGAGATAAAAAGGGGCTGGATAACCATTTTTCTATGCTCGGTCTGTAATAGAAATAAAAACCTCCGGAGCATCGTCAGGAGACCAAAACAGGTTTTGACTACTGACTGAACCTGAGGTACCATAGAGAGGACGTCATCCATTTTTACTCCCAAGTTCTTTACAGTCCTGACCACGGCCTGGGGAGGAGACATGTCTTGGGGCCACCATTGTTTCCAGACGTCCAACGGGGGAGCCAAAGAAAATGATTTCGGATTTGTCTGAATTACATTTCAGATGATTATGTTTAAACCAGGCAAAAGTTTCTTTTAGGCACTTGTTGATCTTCTCCCCGTTGAACTCCTCACCCTTCCTGCAAGTGAACAGCAGTTGAGTGTCATCAGCGTACGATATTATTGTGACCTCGTTCTCTGCAGCCACTGTAGCTAGGGGGGCCATGTACAGATTAAAAAGTACAGGGCTCAAAATCGAGCCCTGTGGCACACCCACCCTCAAAGTCGGCACACTGGCCGAAAAGGGAGGTGACCAGACCTCCTGGTTTCTACCCTCTAAAAGGAAGCAAACCACTTCAACACCGTGCCCTCGAATCCACCCTCCCTCAATCTCTGCAGAAGGTGGTCATGGGGCACGGTGTCAAACGCCGCGGAGAGGTCCAAAAGGACCAAGACCGCCTTGCCACCTGCGTCCAAAGTCTCCTTGATGGATTCAGATACCTCCAATAATGCCGTCTCGGTACTAAGATTCTGCCTGAAACCAGACTGGCTAGGATGTAACAGATTGTTAGCCTCTGCAAAATTGCTGATCACTGAGTGGACGTATTTTTCCACTGTTTTTGCAAAAAAAGACAGAAGAGAAATTGGGTCTATAGTTTGTAGAGACCGTGGGATCAGCTGTGGGTTTTTTTAGTAAAGGGATTATTTTTGCACCCTTCCATCCGACTGGGACTAGTCCGTTAAGGAGGGATGTGTTCAAAACACGGTTTACAGTAGGGTTCAGAATTTCTGCCATAGAAGCCAGAAATTTGGCCGGGCACGGATCTACCGGCGAGCCAGTTTTCAGACCCTTCATTATTGCCAGGGATGTCTCGAGAGGCATAGGCGGGAAGATGGATAAGGAGTGGCCCACACATCTTTCATGTCTGGACCATCAAACGAGGATTGTATAGTTACTATCTTTGTATAAAAAGAATTGGCTAAGTTCCCAATCCACTCGTCAGACGGGGAGGCGAGCCTGGTTGCAGCCTTAGGTGAAGAGAAGCTTTTGACAATGTCAAAGATCTCTCTGCTTTTATTTCCCACAGAATCAATCTTTAAAGCAAAGAAACTCTTCTTAGCTTCCTGTATCTTTTTGTGATAGCCTCTTAAAGCCTCTTTATAGTTCTTTTTATTTTCCGCCTTAAAATCCTTCCTCCAAGCTCTTTCCTGACGTTTACAGTCTTTTCTGCACTGACGTAGAGTGTCATTAAACCAGGGAGCTGAAGATCTAATTATTCTTGTGGGGCACGGAATAGGAGGAGCAAGGGACAAAGTGCCTTGTGCGATCCATTTTACCAGAGCTTCAGCATCCAAACCTATGTCACCAGTAAGCATGGGTGGATGAAGATCTAATTCGTATTTAAGGGCGTCTGGGGTGATCTTATAAAAAGATCTGGAGATGGAAGATGGCTGCTTAACTTGAGCCTGTGTATGCTTATCACTTTAGGTAACCTAAAGCTAATCAAATAGTGATCTGACCAGAGTAGGGGTAGGGGGGGCTCTATCTGGATTAAACAATTTGCAAAAACCTGATCAAGGGTGTGACCTTTTTCATGCGTGGGGACAAATATATATGGCACGATACTGAGCGCCCCCAGGGATTCCAGCAAGGAGAAAGACTCCGAGGTGTCCTGTCGATCCATGTGTATGTTAAAGTCCCCTAAAACGATGAAGTGTTTAAATCTAAGGGCCATAGGAGCAATAACCTCTCCAATCGACTTCAAAAAAGCTCCCGTATGTCCTGGGGGTCTGTACACAAGGACTCCCGCGAGACACTGATGAGCGGATAAAGAGGCCTGAAAACATAAGCATTCCGCCCCTTCAATTTCCGCCATGGGAATACAAGTAATAGCTATGTCCACTTTACTGATAATGGCAATACCGCCTCCCTTGCTACCCACCCGATCTTTCCTTATAATAGAGTAGCCCGAAGGGATGGCTGAGGCTATTGTAGGGTTAGCCGAGGCAGACAGCCATGTTTCGGTCAGAAACAACACATCAGGTTTAATCTCAGCTAATATATCATAGATGTGTAAGGCATGTTTATTAAGTGAACGACAGTTTAAAAGTAGGGCCTCGATGTATTGTTGATTCTTAAGTATAACAACCGGCTCATCCTGACCTTGTGTATTAAACACAGGCATTATGTTAAGGATGTCATTAGCGACACCCCATCCGCAATATTGGCACCCTGTTAAGGGACAACTAGACTCTATATTGATGGCTGTCTTACACTGAGAAAAAGAACTCAGCCCCAGAAGAGTTTCTCTATCGTACGTAAGTACCTTATTCAAGGATGGATTCAAACCAGCTGAGTTCCCGGCTCCGGCCGCCTCCGGGACGCTGACGGGCGCAGACGGGCTTGCCTTCGGCGCGCCATCGGCGCGCCCGCTGCACACGTCCGCTGCGCAGCCGGGCATCCATCGTGTTTAAATGCTGTGCCGTCTGCGGAAATGACGGAGGCAGGGGGAGGAGCCGCGTCCCTCCACAGCAATCGGTCGCTAGGTGACCGTGGTGGACCGGGGACCGGCTGCACTATACCACAGATAGCGAGAATTTCCAACAAAAGACAAATTCCCCCCAAAAGCAATTCCCCGATATAAAACAGGTAAGTGAATTAAATAAAAAGTCAAGCGCTGGAGAAAGGTTTTTAAAAAAATAGGCGCGCGCTACAGCCGCCGTGCAGAAAGGCTTACTGTCTTTGCGCCGCCTAAGCCTCCACCCGTTTAAATACCGTGCCGTCTGCGGAAATGACGGAGGCAGGGGGAGGAGCCGCGTCCCTCCACAGCAATCGGTCGCTAGGTGACCGTGGTGGACCGGGGACCGGCTGCACTATACCACAGATAGCGAGAATTTCCAACAAAAGACAAATTCCCCCCAAAAGCAATTCCCCGATATAAAACAGGTAAGTGAATTAAATAAAAAGTCAAGCGCTGGAGAAAGGTTTTTAAATCCAATGCTGCTGGTGGGCTTGCAGCACTGGTTGTGCCACCCACAGAAGCAGCTTGTAAAGTGTGTCTCAGGCCTGCCATTGCAGAGCCTGTGTGCAGCCTAGGGCTGCCATGTCGACTTGGTGAGTGCACCCACTTACCAGTCCCTAAACCTTCTCTTTTCTTCATATCAGACACCCCTATGGTAGGCCCAAGGGCAGGGTGCATTGTAAGTATAAGGTAGGACATGCCCTGGTGTGTGTGGCATGTCCTAATAGTGAATTACAGCAATTTTCGTTTTTCACTATTGCAAGGCTACCTGCTCCCCATAGGCCAGAATGGGCAGTTTGGATTATTACAGCTTATAATCCTAACTGACCCAGGGAACATGGTAGAAAAACGAATTTAGTATGCCTGAACTCAGAATGATAAAATACATCTTTTAGTGAAGTTGGTTTTAACATTCTGTGTTTGAAAATACCACTTTTAGAAAGTAGGTATTTTCTTGCCTAACTATCCAGCTAGGTTGTGTATTCCTTGTCTGGGTTTGTGAGTGACAGGGGCTGGGGGACTCCAGGAGACAGGGTGAGTCAGCACAGTGCTGAATAGAGAGATCTGCATCCAGAGTGGAGGGAGGAGTTGCACCTGGGTCTGAATAGGGCTGTGCCTGCCTTCCACAATGCTGGCTCCCCCTCCCGCTGGGCGGCTGAGCACTCTGCCCACATTCTGAAAGGAAAGAAGGAGTCCTGTAAACAAAGTGCTCCAGGACTGACCAGAACTGGTTTTGGACTAGGCAAAGGCCTCTCTGCCTTCAGAGAACAAAGAGAAAAGGTGTATAAAAAGGGGACCCAGACCCCTAGGAAATTAGATCACTTTTGGGAAACAAGAAGAAACCTTTGCTGAGGAGCGGAACCAAGAAGAAACTGAGGAGAAGACTATCCCTAAGCTAGAGGGATCTGCCTGCAGTGGTTGCCTGACTGCCAAAGAAAGGAGAAGGGAACTTTGTGTGTACTTTCATCAACTTGTGGAGGATCTCCAAGGGCTTGATTTCAGAGCTTGCCTCCTGCTGAAGTCTCAGGGACAACAAACTTCACCCACCAGCTCCCCTGTATTCCCTTGCTGGGAATTTGGACCTTCTGACACACTTGCGTGTCGCTGGGAGCTGGAAGCGCGACTTAAGACGAAGAAGCGTGTCGCCGCAGCCGCTGCTTCTCGCATCGCCGGAGAAGAGTGTCGACGTCGCATCAGACGCCGGCGCATCCTCGAAGAAGCGCGCCGCTGACACCATCGCATCCTTCGAAGCGCCTCGCAGCACCGGAGAAAAGTGTCGCCGTCGCATCAGACTCCGTCGCATCCCCGGGGCAGAGCATCGACCTCGCATCAGACGCCGACGCATCGCAACACGAGGTGCCCCGCATCCCAGGAGAAGATCGTCGACCTCGCATCAGACGCCGTCGCATCGCCAGGGAAGCGTGTCACAGGGCCTGTCGCGGCTCCAAAGATTCATCGAAATCGCCGCACGGCCGTCGGGCGTGCACGCATCACCCCTTCGTTGTCGCAACATCAAGAGGACGCCACTTTGTTTCTTTGCACCAGATCTTCGTCGCATCACAGCGCTGCTTGTCGCATCGCCACAGAAGCGTGTAAGGAACCGACGCATCACCTTCCCTGCACCACCTTTTGTTGTATCGCATTACGCATCTCAGGTACATTGAACGCAAAGTGTCGCATTACCATTTTAAGAGACTCAAGCTAATTCTACCATCTTTAAAGTACAGTATTGTGGATTATTTTTGTGGTTTATGGTCTTGTGGTAAATCTATATAAAAGATACTTATTTTTATAATACAACCTGTGTGGTGTCCATTTGTAGTGTTGTCACTGGATTACTGTATGTGTTCACAAATGCTTTACACACTGCCTCTGAACTAAGCCTGTCTGCTTGTGCCAAGCTACCAAGGGGGTGAGCAGGGGTTATTTCAGGAGTGTACCCCCTTACCCTGACTAGAAGCAAGGGTCCCTATTTGGTCAAAGGTACCTACCTCTGCCAACTAGAGACCCCCAGTTCTTACAGTAAACTAATACCATTTCACCTGATTACTGTATTCCCGAATCAGACTCATACTAATGCAGCCAGATGCTATGAACAGTTGCTACAACGACCAACTAATACATTAACACTGCTACAGATTGTGCTGCACAATTTCCCTATTTTGCTGCATAATTTTGTTAGCCCTCCTTCCTAACTTGGTCCACCACTTCTGCTTGATTCCAGTGGTCCTGACTACAAGCCCACCTTTATCAGCTGGTTGACGGCATCTGGGTATTATTCTTGAGGGCGTTAAGTGCAGCTCGGTTGGCTTTGCTAATGTGATAAAGTGCATAGTCTCGCAAGAAGTATCTAAAGATTACATTTTCAAAGTGTAAGATTCCAGGTGGCACACTACAATTGGGTATTCACAACTACTAGACCAGCACCTTATGCCCTTGCTTTATGCCAGCCTGCCCAGCTCACTATGGAATCCTGCAAATTGTCCAAATATTAAGGGAATGGCACAGTTCTCAGATTCAATACTTCCTCTTTATTATATGATCTGGCCAAAACATTTTTCGGTATTAGATCGCTTCTTCAGGGCCACGTGCTTTCACAAGCTAAACACTAAAACCTCAAACAAAACCAAATAAATATATGTACATCAGTCTGACCACTATTTTATGTACGTAAAAAGCTATTTTTTATAATTTCATTCTGGCAGATCATTAAAACATTCTTTCGATCTCTTTTGTACTTCGTGATGCCCATCAGGGGTAACAAGTGCTATATAAATGCAAACCTTTTTCCCTCTTCTATGCCTCCGCTATCCTTCTGAATCCAAATAACTGACTAACCTATCCACCACTCAAATTAGTTTCATATTTCACTATACTAATTCAACACTAATCCTTTATGGGTTCCGGAGTAGCGTGCTACTCGCCGAAAAAGCGCTTCGACGCCTCGTCAGGGGTAGTAAGCGCTAGATAAATGCAATTACAGTACAATACAATACATTTACCACCCAATCAGCATTATAAATCAGTTACCTAATGCACTTTATGGGAAACTACTAAAGGCAAAGAGACTGTGTAGAGGGAATGGGGTAACACGGAGGCAAGTGAGATAGGAAATAGGTTCACGGAAAGAGAATATAGAAAGAAAAGTATTAGGAAGGCTCAAGGATAAGCACAAAATGGTAAAAGAGAAGATCTACAATAAGACTTCATCTAGCATTGTGGAGACTGGTGAGGTGAAGGTTGAAGGAGGTCACTGAATCGTACCTCTATTGGTGTCATTATAAGGTTTTTTCCGAAAAAAGACTCTCAATCTAAATTGAAGCAATTCCATCTGCAAGTTTAAAAGAACAGCTGTCCTTTCCATAGCACAAAGCACAGACCCTTACACACAATAGACACCTCTGGAGATAAAAGAATGCGTCTGGGCAGATTGAAAATGGAAATAGTTATATCAGACGTTTTGGTGCAGAGTCATCTTAAGGATTTTTGGGGCTCCAGGAAACACATGTTTTGGGGGCCCAAGTTCAGATCAACATTGAATTTTATTATCCATTTTATGCTAATTCAGGCCCACATGATGTCAATCAAACATTCAGAACTCGGATCACACAAAAAAATTTAAACATGTTTTCTAATGGCCCCAATATGCTTAGGATGGCATCAAGCAAAGAGAGACAGACTCGAGGTGAGCAATAGGCAGATAGAAGGAGAGACGTTGAGAAATAGACAAAGTTGAGATGGAAAGAGAGTAAGTTCTGTTTCTGAGGGGGGGGGGCGTGGAAGGTGGAGCTCATTTGCTCCCCGATGGGCTATTCAAGTCTGTGAATCAACAACTGTGTTCATGACACCTGTGTTCCTAGGAGGTGTAACTGGGCTACTCATGTTGAATACTATTGATTAAACTAGTGCAAGCATTACACCAAGGGTGAGCACAAATGTTCCAAGAGTGCCTACAATATGTGTAGGCACTCTTGGAACATATTGTAATACTACACATATTGTTATGTTATGTTATAATGTTTTTATAAAGCGCATGTACACCGGTTGGTTTCATGGCGCTGATTCTAGGAGTTGCCGAACCCAGTAGGAGTTTATTCATAGGCCTGGATATACAACCATGTCTTGAGGGATTTTCTAAAGCTCAGCAGGTCAGTACATGACCTAATTTCCAGAGGAAGGGAATTCCACAGTCTGGGAGCCAAGGTTGCAAACCTGCAGCCCCCTTGTCGCTTCAACTTAAAGGCAGGAATTGCCAATAATTGGAGGTGAGCCGAGCGTAGGTTGCGTGAGGGGGGTGTACCTTAGGATGAGGCTATCGATGAATTTGGGGCTCCGGCCATGTAGAGATTTAAACACCAAACAGCCTACTTTGAAGGCGCAGCGTTGAGGAATGGGGAGCCAGTGCAGCTTCCTCAAAAGTGGGGTGGCATGTTGCCACCTAGGTTGCTGGTAAATCAGTCTAGCCACTTGATTCTGTACCATCTGTAGCCGTTTGGATAAGAAAAGTGGCATACCAAGGTAGAATGAATTGGCGTAGTCTGGGTGTGACAGAACCGTGGCTATCACGACCTGTATCAATGCTGCTTGTGTGAGTAGTCTGCTAATCTTTCTAATCTTTTGCAACTGGAAAAAGCAAGTAGAGATCACAGAGCCAACTTGCGATTTTAGTGACAGGTTGTTATTTATTGGAACACCAAGGCTTTTAGCAGAGGAGGATGGGGTAGGGGAGGGTCCTAGTTCCATTGCCCAATAATGTGGGCCCCAGAAATTATAGCTGCCCCCCGTCAGGACTAGTTCGGTCTTGCCTGGGTTAAGCTTTAAGTGGTTGCAGTCCATCCAGTGGCGGATGAACAGCATGGTAGACTGAAATTCAGAAGCTGATTGTGGTGAGTTGTCGATGGTAAATAATAATTGTAGATCGGCATAATTGAAGGTGGCCACTTTCCTTTCCTTCAGGGATCGGATCAGAGGGAAAAGGTAGAGGTTGAACAAATGAGGGGATAGCGAGGAGCCCTGCGGGACCCCACAAGTGGTACTTAACTTAGGTGCCGTAAACTGGGCTATGCGGACTGACTGGGAGCGATCTTCAAGAAAAGAGCTGATCCAGCTGAAGGCTGATCCCTGGATGCCAGCCTCCCTGACACGGTCCGCCAAGATGCCATGGTCGTGTGTAGATTTACTACCATTATGCATGTTCCGATGCCCCATCATTCCATAATCCCTAATGCATGTCAGGATTTGCACCATCACTCGTTAATCCTAGCTGCTTGCTTAGATTTGCCCCATTCCCCTTTATAGTACTGTTAAATTTGCCTCATTTCTCAGAAATCCTAAGTGCATCTCTCTATGTTTGTGATCATCTGTTCATGGTCAATGCCTGAGCAGATTTGTGTTCCAAAATCTTGAGTGTCAGGTTGATTTGCACCATTACTTAAAATACTTGACTTCATGGGCAGGCACATTTGCACCATCACTCTTTCATGTTCGAATTTGCACCATCAGTCAGTAATTATTGTATGCACATATTTGTATAGTGCAAACCGAGCTGAAAAGTTACAATCAATGTGTGATTGGAGTGATAGCTAGTTTCTAACAGCAAGAGAAGACTGTTACTGCATTATCAATCAATCAAACAGGATTTATATAATACTGCTAATCACCTTGATGGTATCCAGGCGCTGAGAGCCCCGCTGCTCAGATGGAATCAGTTAAACAGCCAGGTCTTAAGTCCTTCCTGTATTTATGAAGGAAGGGTGAGGTCTGGAGGTGGAGGCTGTTCCAGGACTTCACTGGGAGGTAGGAGAAGGAGCATCCTCCACTGTGTCTGAGCGAGGTAGAGGGAGGCAGAGCACAGGTGTCTTGAGGGCTGGTGGAAGCTCAGGAAGTGGTTGATATATGCTGGTCCTTGATTGTTCAGGGCTTGGTAAGCATGGGTGAGCATCTTGAATTGACATTTCTTGTGGATGGGAACCAGTGGAGTTTTGTGAGGTGTGGGGTGATATGGGTCCATTTGGGGAGGTCAAGGATGAGTCTGGCCGCCCAGTTCTGTATGGTCTGCAGTCTCTTTAGGAGGCACTCACATGGCAGGACACACTCTCGACCCAATCTTCGCCGGAGGAAACAACATTCGCTTCAGTCACACCACGGAACCGCTCTAGACGGACCACCACTGCGTCTATTTTTCCTTCTCAAAACCCACTGCACACAAGCGCACGCCATGCTTGCCATGCAGAAACTGGAACAAAATCACCAAAGAACACCTCACCTATGCCCTCAGCTGCACTCCTCCCCCTACCACGACAGATGCCAACACAGCAGCAAATGACCTCTACCAATGGATCACCAACTGCACCAACACTCTCGCACCCCTCCAGAACTCCGCCAGACGACACAACGCGAAAGCGGCCTGGTTCACCACGGACCTCCGAGAATCCAAGCGAGTCTTGCCATCGACTGGAGAAAGCATGGAGAAACAGCAAAACCCCGGAAGCATGCTCTGCCTACAAGGCCGCAACCATGGCACACTACCGATCCATCAAATCAACTAAGAGAAACTTCATCCAAGACAGAATCCTGTCCAACTGCCACAACTCCAAGGAACTCTTCGCCATCTTACAAGAATTCACCAGACCCAACAGCGAAACTACCGACGTCCCTTCCTCCCAAAACCTCTGCAACAAACTCAGCTCCTTCTTCCACCACAAGATCAAGACGCTCTATGACAACTTCAACGACCAAGACTACGCCACTGACCCAACACCCCGTACCAGCAACGCCATCCAGCCGACCCTCCTCACCTAGACCCCTCTCACCACAGAAAACACTGCAAAGACTATGAAAAGCATCCACTCCGGAGCAACCACTGACCCCTGCCCACCGCACATCTTCCACATGGCCACCACCGCCATCGCACCCGAACTACGATGAACGATCAACTGCTCCCTCGAGACATCCACATTCCCCGATGACTGAAAATGCGCCGAAGTCAATTCCCTCCTCAAGAAGCCCTCCGCAGTCCTGACAGACCTCGAGAACTTCAGGCCCATCTCTCTTCTCCCCTTCGCCGCCAAAGTCATGGAGACGGCCGTCAACTCCCAGCTAGCGCCCTTCATAGAAACCAACAACATCCTCGACACCTCTCAATCCGGATTCGGCAGCAACTAAAGCACCGAGACCGCTCTCATAGCCGCCACTAACGGCATCCTCTCCCTCCTCGACCAAGGTCACACAGCAGCCCTCATCCTCCTAGACCTCTCAGCAGCCTTCAACACCTTCTCCCACCGCACACTAGCCGCCAGACTCCACGACGCAGGCATCCAGGGATCCACCTTAGACTGAATTCGATCTCTCCTCTCAGGCAGAACACAAAGAATAAGACTCCCGCCCTTCCTCTCTGAACCTACAGAGATCAGATGCAGAATACCCCAAGGATCCTCCCTCAGCCCCATGCTCTTCAACGTCTACATGGCCACCCTTCCAACCATCGTCAGAAAAAACTGACTCAACATCGTCTCACACGCAGTTGAAATCCAGCTCATCCTCTCCCTCACCAAGGAACCCGACATCACCAGGCACAGTTTTCAAGAAGGGATGAAGGACGTTGCAACCTGGATGACCAGCAGCTGCCTGAAGCTCAGCTCGGAGAAAACTCGGCTCCAACCCCTCGGCATGGGACAACACCTGGTGGCCCCCTGCCCTCGGAAACCCACCCACCCCTACGGACCATGCTCGCAACCTCGGCATCATACTCAAATCTTCACTCACCGTGAAACACCAGATCAACGCCGTATCCTCCACATGCTTCAACACCCTCCGCATACTCCGCAAAACCTTCAAATGGATCCACCCGACTCCAGGAAGACCGTCACCCACGCACTCATCACCAGCAGACTGGACTATGGAAATGCGCTCTATGCCGGAATCAACAAAACTCTCCTCCACAAACTCCAGACGTCCAGCCAACTCGTCCTCGACATCCCACGACATGACCATATCACCCAACACCTCCACAACCTCCACTGGCTCCTAGTCGAAAAAAGAATAACCTTCAAACTATTCACACATGCCTACAAAGCCCTCCACAACACCGGGCCCCAGTACCTCAACGAAAGAATCTCCCTCCACGCCCCCAAGAGAAACCTCAACTCTACTGACCTAGCCACGGTCCCCCGCATCCACAGGGCCATAGCGAGTGGCAGATCCTTCTCCTACATTCCAGCCAAGACCTGCAACAAACTCCCCCCCGCTTCAGACGAAGCCCGACACTGCACCTATTCAGAAAGAATCTCAAGACCTGGCTCTTCTGATGACCACCGAGCTGCTCGAACTACCCCCTCCCCCGGCTTGAGACCCTAACGGGTGAGTAGTGCGCTTCAAAAACCCTGATTGATTGATTGAGGTGCATGGTAATTCTTGTGTATTGTGTGTTTCCATAGTCCAAGAGTCTAGTGACGAGGGCTTGAGTGATGGTACGTCTGGTGCGGACTTGGAGCCATTTGAAGATTTTTCAGAGCATGCAAAGAGTGAGGAAGCAGGTGCAGAAGACTGTTTTGATCTGGTCTTTCATAGTGAGCTTGCTGTCCAGGATGATGTCAAGGTTCTGTGGGTGGTCTGAAGGAGTGGGTGAGGGTCCTAATTCAGCAGGCCACCAGGAGTCGTTGCATGGGAAGGTGTTGTTCCCGAATATCAGTACGTCTGTGTTAAGTTTGAGTCAGTTGTTTTGCATCCAGTTGGCGACGCTGGTCATGCACAGGTGGAAGTTGGCCTTCGTGGTGTATGGGTCTTCAGATAGAGAGGATGAGCTGGGTATTGTCTGTGTAGGATTTGATATATGTAAGTCGCGTCGGAGAACTTGGCAGCGCTTGTTTTAAAACCTATTTTAGCCTTAAAACTCAATAGTATTTTACTGTGCGATAAATCTTTTACTTTGGAACTGCAAAGCACTTACGCGCTGCATGCTCCGACCCCGGTCCACCGCAGCTGTTGCTGTTTGCGTGGAGGGCGGACCTGCAGAGCGCGACACACCTCCTGCGTCGTCACACGCTAGGCGGCAGCTGGGGAAGTACTTTAGGGCCGATGCCACGGACGCGCAGCGGATATATGTAAGTCGCGTCGGAGAACTTGGCAGCGCTTATTTTAAAACCTATTTTAGCCTTAAAACTCAATAGTATTTTACTGTGTGATAAATCTTTTACTTTGGAACTGCAAAGCACTTACGCGCTGCACGCTCCGACCCCGGTCCACCGCAGCTGTTGCTGTTTGCGTGGAGGGCGGACCTGCAGAGCGCGACACACCTCCTGCGTCGTCACACACTAGGCGGCAGCTGGGGAAGTACTTTAGGGCCGATGCCACGGACGCGCAGCGGATATATGTAAGTCGCGTCGGAGAACTTGGCAGCGCTTGCTTTAAAACCTATTTTAGCCTTAAAACTCAATAGTATTTTACTGTGTGATAAATCTTTTACTTTGGAACTGCAAAGCACTTACGTGCTGCACGCTCCGACCCCGGTCCACCGCAGCTGTTGCTGTTTGCGTGGAGGGCGGACCTGCAGAGCGCGACACACCTCCTGCGTCGTCACATGCTAGGCGGCAGCTGGGGAAGTACTTTAGGGCCGATGCCACGGACGCGCAGCGGATATATGTAAGTCGCGTCGGAGAACTTGGCAGCGCTTGTTTTAAAACCTATTTTAGCCTTAAAACTCAATAGTATTTTACTGTGTGATAAATCTTTTACTTTGGAACTGCAAAGCACTTACGCGCTGCACGCTCCGACCCCGGTCCACCGAAGCTGTTGCTGTTTGCGTGGAGGGCGGACCTGCAGAGCGCGACACACCTCCTGCGTCGTCACACGCTAGGCGGCAGCTGGGGAAGTACTTTAGGGCTGATGCCACGGACGCGCAGCGGATATATGTAAGTCGCGTCGGAGAACTTGGCAGCGCTTGTTTTAAAACCTATTTTAGCCTTAAAACTCAATAGTATTTTACTGTGTGATAAATCTTTTACTTTGGAACTGCAAAGCACTTACGCGCTGCACGCTCCGACCCCGGTCCACCGCAGCTGTTGCTGTTTGCGTGGAGGGCGGACCTGCAGAGCGCGACACACCTCCTGCGTCGTCACACGCTAGGCGGCAGCTGGGGAAGTACTTTAGGGCCGATGCCACGGACGCGCAGCAGACGCGCGCAGCGGGCGCGCCTAAGGCAAGCCCGTCTGCGCCCGTCCGCGCCTGGCCCGGGCCTAGGGCCAGAAGTCCTGGTGCTCTCTCTAAATGCCACCAATACTCAATTGCAAAACAGCCTATAAATTGTGACCAGGAGGCCAGGCTTTCGGTCTCTACAAAAACCCCTGGGCACCAATATTCATCGGAGCAATTAAAATCCTATCGCCCTCTTCCATCCAACAAGTGTGCCCGCCTATATTTTGACGGCAAGATGGAAATATGCGCAAACTGTGGCTTTTCTTTAAAGGGGACTCTAGGCCATGCCAACAACATTAAAAATAACAACACGGCTAACACCAATCTGACAGCCCCGCCCCATAAAAACTTTTCCTTCCTGTACACCAATTGTCGCTCCCTCCCTAAACACAAATTGGACATGTTTGACCTGTTGATTGATGAACTACCTGATGCCATATTCCTGACGGAGACTTGGCTCCATGAAAGCGCGGGCCCGGATGTCGCTGTCGCCCTTCCACATAACTATGCAATAGTTAGGAAAGATAGAGTCACTAAGACTGGAGGAGCATAGCCATTATTTTCAAAAAAGAATACCAGTGCTCTTTTGAACCCTTTGCGTCTCAGAACAGTGAGGCAGCACTATTTAAGTTGACCCTGACCCCCAATTTTACCTTCTCAGGTATGCTTGTATATCGTCCCCGGGACCGTCTGCATCCTGGGCCTCTTCCTTCCCTGAACTTATAACTCCCCTAAGTATGAAAACAGCTAATTTCACAATTTTGGGAGACTTTAATATACATTTGGAAAACCCCACTTGTAAAAGCAGCACTAATCTTATTTCTGATTTAGCAGCTTTAAATATAAGCGTAATCAATTCTGGCCCCACGCACGAGGCAGGTCATTTGTTGGACCCCATTTTTTCGAATCTCTCTGGGATTCATTGTTCCCCAGCCCTCCCTATAAACTGGTCGGATCACTTCCTTATTAAATTCTACTTGAAACTCCCGGAGAACTCTGCACCCACTTATTCAATTCCAGATACTCTAATCAGGGATTGGAAACATTTTGATGCCATGGCTTTAAATAGGATCTTATGCTCCCACATGCCCATTTCCAAACAAACGGTGAACTTACTTTCTACCTCAGTGCAGAAATGGCTCCTCAATGCCATTGACACTTGTTTACCTCTGTCAAAAAAAAGGGCCAATAATCATCGACCTCCTGCACCTTGGTTCACCGAGACTCTAAGGATAGAGAAGGCCAAATGTAAAGCAATGGAACGCAAGTGGAGAAGGAATTACACCCCTGATTCCAAAAGTAATTATAAAGCAGCAAAAAAAACATATCACAACCTTTGCAAAACTGCTAGGGCGGACCACATTTCGTCCACCATCTCGAACGCCCTAAACTGTTCTAAAACGCTTTTCAACATGGTCAAAGAGCTTGCTGGTTCCAAAACCCAAACTAGGCCCCTTGCATTAATAAACAGCAATGTGAGGACCTGGCTACATTCTTTGTACAAAAAGTTGAGAATATATACCTGGATATAGTACGAGGGCAGGATGACAACCTTTCCCCTCCCCCAGAAATATCCATACCACCCTCTATGGACAACACGCCCCCCAACCAGGATTGGATGTCCAATTTATCCGTTAATCATTTGGACACATGGCCCCTGCTAAATACCACTACCCTAAAAAAACTTTTAGGTAGTATAAAATCGGGATCTCCAAGGGATCCCCTGCCCATTTCCGTGCTCCAGCAGTTGGAACCGCCATCGCTGCATGTAGTCATGGATCTCCAAAATGCCTCCTTGTTGGAAGCTGTCGTCCTGCTTGATTGGGAACATGCCATGGTATTGTCTCTCCTTAAAAAGGCAAACGCTGACCCTGACTTACCCTCAAACTATCGTCCCATCTCACTGCTACCGGCTTTCTCTAAAATCTTAGAAAAACATGTCCATGCACAGCTTTCGCTGTTTGTTGAAGCTCAAAGTTTTCTCCATCCCTCCCAAAGGGCTTCAGAGCTGGCTTCTCAACAGAAACCACCCTGTTGGGGGTTACAGAAAGACTACTCTACAATCTGGACGCCGGAGACACTGTGGCCCTCATTTTGCTGGATTTGAGTGCAGCTTTTGACACGGTGTCTCACGCTGTGTTAATTAAAACCTTAAGATTGCTGGGCATATGCGGGTTAGCTCTGAAATGGCTCATCTCTTTCCTCACAAATCGTACCTTTCAAGTTTTCTCCCCTACAGCCAGTTCCGATACCTACTCTTTTGCTCATGGGGTACCTCAAGGCTCTATCCTTAGCCCCCTACTTTTTAATTTATATGTAAGACCATTGGTGGATGTTGCAGAGAAGTCCGGGCTGACCCTCTTCTCTTATGCGGATGATTCTCAAATCATTTTCTCTCTATCCATGAAGAGAACTACAGAGATTTCTCCCCTTCAGTTGGGTTTGAGGAATATCGCATCATGGATGCAATCTAACTACTTCAAATTAAATGGTGGAAAAACCGAGGTCCTTATACTCGGGAAAAACAAGGAACTTTGGGGTCCTCAACACTGGCCCTGTGAGATGGGTGCTCTTCCTATACCGGTCCGCCAAGCTCGAAACTTGGGCGTCATTATTGATGATGCACTCAGTATGCACGCCCAAGCTGTCAAAGTAGCCGCCACCTGTTTCACAATCCTGAAGTGGCTAAAAAGTCATCTGGATGCTACCAGAACCTACTCAGAAAACTGTTGTTCATGCTTTGATCACTTCAAGACTTGACTATGACAACGTTCTTTGCTTGGGATCTAACAAGGAGGTGACTCGTAGGCTGCAACTGGTCCAGAACTCCGCAGCTAGGCTTTTATGCCGGATCCCTAGAACCTCTTCTATCTCCGGTCATCTTCGTGACCTGCATTGGCTCAGGGTGGAGAACCGAGTTAAGTTCAAAGCCCTGAGCTACATGTTTAAAATCAAAATTGGAGTTGCCCCCAAAGACCTTCAATCGTTGGTCCATCCCTATGTCCCTCTTCGCGACCTCCGCTCATCCACTCAGGGGAGGTTTTCTGTCCCAAAAACTAAACTATTGCGAATGGGTGGAAGGTCTTTCACACACCTAGGCCCCTCACTTTGGAATGTCATGCCGCTAGCTCTTCGAAACGAAACAAATTATATTCAATTTCGCAAATCCTTGAAGACATGGCTTTTCAATCAATAGCCTGCTGCCTTGTTTAACTCAGTCTCTGATCTGCTTCTGCGCCGGGAAACCCTTTTTGGGTAGCTGTTGCGCATTATAAGTTTAATTAATAAATAAAATAAATAATAAATAAATGTTCAGTCCAAAGGTTCTGACGATGTTGGCCAGTGGTTCATATAGTCATTGTATAGAGTAGGGCTGATGGATGAGCCTTGTGGGACCCCACAGATGATTTGCCTAGGTTCCGACTAGGAGAAAGGTGGTAGGCGGATTCTCTGGGTTCTTCCGGTGAGAAAGGATGCAATACATTTGAGGGTGTCTTCTTGGATTCCGATCTGATGAAGCCTCTTGATCAGGGTGTGGTGGGAAACGGTGTTGAAGCCTGCTGAGAGGTCAAGGAGGATCAGGGTGGCCGTTTCTTCCCGGTCTAGGAGGGTTCTGATGTCGTCGGTGGCTGCGATCAGGGCAGTTTCAGGGCTGTGGTTTGTACAGAATCCTAATTGGGATGGGTTCCGAAGATCGTTGTTCTCCAGTCATCAACTTGACATTAGATGGGATAACATCTTGCACCCTTCATTAAATGAGGTCCTGATGTTGTACCAAACCATCCCTGTCATGGCCAAATTGCTGTTTCCTATTGAAGCTTTGCCAGCATGACCTCAGTCTTTCTTGAAGGAGGCCAAGACACTCAACCTTTCAAAGCCAAGACAAATTTTTAACCCAAGCCACTCAGGATTTATTCCTTCTCTGACTCGGGGAGGAATTCCCATCCAGACTCCTAAGCCTCAGTGGAGTCCACAAACTCTCAGTGGCATCTGAGAAGCCAGATGGTTCTTGTAGCTCCACAGCAGGAGATAAATAGGGTTCCAGGTAGAGGTAAGACTTGCAGCACTACTGTTACAGGACCCATATCCTTAACAACTCTTGGGTGTTGTGTGATTGTTGGTGGCCATTAGTTATGGTGTACAGGTCTTTCTATCTGCACCCCAGGTTTAGAAAGTATCCTGTGCAGTGTGACATTACTGGCCTTCCTTACGTCCCCCCTAGTGTGAGTGGTGCATCTGTAATGTGATTATGGTGTACAAGACGGTGTGGTAACCCTTTGTGTGAGAAGCTCTGTGGGATGTTCCTTAACATCATCAAAAGTAGTAAGCATTATGGACAATGGCAGGTAGCTTGGCTATAAGCTGCACTTGTGAGCTAAAACTGCAGGTTACATTTTTGCTTCATACAAAATTATGCACACCTGTAAAGCAGATTGGTCCAAGGGCAAAATACTATAATGGCTTCACTCCTCCAAAGGTCAGGGATAGACTACCGGTCTGAGGAATTGGGGCTGATGTAAACTGAGGTAAAGAAAGGAGACTAACAGGTTTTCCACCTGCTAGCCCTGATAGTCTTACGGTGGTCTTCCCCCAACTGTTTGCCTGCCTCCCTCAATTTTTTTGACCTTGTTTTTGCTGGCTTTAGGACTCTGCACACTTTACCACTGCTAAATAGTGCTAAAGTGCTTGTGCTCTCTCCCCTAGTCATGGTAATATTGGTTTATCCCCACTTGGCATATTTAAATTACTTATAAGTCCCTGGTAAAGTGCACTACATTTGCCCTGTGCCTGTAAATTAAATGTCACTTTTGGGCCTGCAGCACTGATTGTGCCACCCACACAAGTAATCCTTTAACCATGTCTCAGGCCTGCCATTACAAAGTCTATGTGTGCATTTTACTGCCACTTCGACTTAGCATTTAAAGCTACTTGCCAAGTCATAAACTCCCCTTCTATTATACCTAGTAGGCCCTAGGTAGCCCTTAGTGGAGGGGGCTGTGTACGTACAAGGTAGGACATGTACTCTTAAGTTTTACATGTCCTGGTAGTGACAAACTGCTCAATTTGTTTTCATAACTGCGAGGCCTACTCCTCTCATAGGGTAACTTTGGGAATTTCTTAATAAACTTTAAAGCTGTATTTCCTGATTAGAAAGGAGTAGCTGCATCATGCTTCATATCTGGTGAATGGTAATGATAAATCCTCTTTCCAGGTAAAGTTAGATTTAACATTACTATTTTAGAAATGCCACTTTTAGAAAGTTGGTATTTCTCTCCTCTTAGCTCTGTGTGCCTTGCAGCCTGTCTCCAATACACGTCTGGGGTGGGTGACAGCTACACTTTGTGCATTCCCTCTAGACAGCCACAAACACAGAAAGGCTAGCTGTGTCTGAGTACCCTTCTACATACATCTGCATTCTGATGGCTCTTCCTGGGCAGGAAGGGAGGGAGGGGCTGACACCTACATTTCAATAGTTAGTGGCGTGACCCCACACAAAGGCTGATTACCCCCTACTGATAGTCTGGAGCCCAGGCTGGAAGGAAAGGAACTTGTGCACTTTAAATACCCTTCTTTGAAGTCATCCCAACTTCAAAGGCACATTTGGGTATAAGTACTGAGTTGCTTACCCTACTAATGTAGTTTACTTCTGGACCTGTGACCACTCTGCCAGGAAGAAGAGGAACTTCTGTGCTGCTAAAGGACTGCCACTCTGCTGGATCCGCTGTTTGCTAAACTCTTCCCATGCTGTGTTGCCCTGCTGTTGCCGCTCTCTCACTGCCTGGGTGAGATGGACTTGAACTGCCTCATTTAAACCAAGAGTGACTCCAATGGCTTGCTAGCTTGCCTCCTGTTGCCTAAGTCTCAGGGACACAAACACTTATAGCTCTCCTTTTCCAACGCTTGGGCTTATCTGCTGGTGAGTCTGTCCTGCCAAGAGGTGCCAACCCAGTCCTGGACCCTGGGACATGGACCTAGGAGTCTGCTGCAGTGTTATCGACGTATCGTATGCTGCCACTGGAACTGGATCGGCGCATCGCGCCGGAGCCATCGTATCGCACTCAGACCTGCTGCACTTTGGGACCGACGCTTCGCTGACAGCCCTCGTCACGCCACCACTGCTTCATTGGGATCACCGAAGCATCGCACAGGTGGACGCAAACCTAGTACCAAGGTACTTTGTTCAGCGTGCCTAAGTGGGTCCCTGTATCCTGAACGCGCTCCCTCACGGTTCGCCTGAACTCTTGACTTTGTCCCGGTCCGGCACAATCAATTAACCCTTTAAGTGAAGCGCTATTTGCTTCTAAGCACTACTGTGACATTAATTCCTTCAGAATTCAAATCTCAACTTCTACATATTGGATTTTCAATGTTTGTGTCTTGTTTTATTTATAAAGTCATACTTTATTTTTCTACACTGTTGTGGAATCTTTTTGTGGTGTTTTCACTGTTTTACTGATTAAGTGTTGCACAAATAACTTACACATTGCTTCTTAAGTTAAGCCTGACTGCTCTGTGCTAAGCTACCAGAAGGTGAGCACAGGATAATTATGGTTGTGTAGTGACTAACCCTGACTAGGAGTGTGGCTCTTGCTTGAACAGGGTGCATACTCTGCCAACCAGAAACCCAATTTCCAACACCACCTTATTATCAACTTCCAAAATATCATGCTACCAAAGTATCACAGACAAAATATGGAGGACGAAAAAGATCCAACCGGGTAAGTATATCCAGGCAAGTATATATTAAACTCCACCTGCATGTATCTTCAAGGTCTGTAGAAATGGAGTTAAGAATAGTAAATCTGGCCAAGAATTTTTAGTAACATGTTTTTGTTGTCAATATTTCAACATATAACCAAATGACATGTTAGACCTAGCATCTTTGGTGTGTTTTTCCTCTGTCTTTTTTGCTGCTGACCTCCTGTTTTTGAATGTGTGTTGCATTTACTTTTTGCTGGTTTTAGAACTCTGAGCACTTTACCACTGGTGATCCGTGCTAAACTGCAAGTGATCCCTGTGTAAATTGTGATTGTGATTGGTTATCCATGATTGGCATATTTGATTTCCTGGTAAGTACCTAGTAAAGTGCACTGTGTGTTCCCAGGGCCTGTAAATCAAAAGCTACTAGTGGGCCTGCAGCACTGATTGTGCCACCCACATGTGTAGCCCTACAAACATGTCTCAAGCCTGCCCCTGTAGTGCCTGTGAGTGCAGTTTTAAACTGCTATGTCAACCAAACCTTCCATTTTTCTACATGTGAGGCACCCCTAAGGTAGGCCCAAGGTAGTCCCATTGGCAGGGTGCAGTGTATGTGAAAGGTAGGACATGTGCTGGTGTGTTTTACATGCCCTGATAGTTAAATACTACCAATTTCGTTTTTCACTACTGCAAGGATTATCTCTCCCGTAGGTTATCATTGGAGCTGCCTTGTAATCTATTACAAGTGTAACTTTCAATTGGGAAGAGATAGAAATTTGGAGTTGGGGTCTCTGAACTCAAAATTTAAAAATACATCTTTTATTGAAGTTGGTTTTAAAATTGCGTGTTTGAAAATGCCACTTTTAGAAAGCGATACAAAAGGGGATGATGGACGGAACGTTTGAGCCAATCAAACACTCACCCCCAGTCAACTGATCTGGGTTTAATCCATCATCATTCTTTAGCTCACTCCACCACCCCAGTTCAGACATGGCCATATGCAAATCAGTCTGACCCTGTGCCTCATGGGAACAGTCCAGCCCGAACTGCCAAGCCATGTCTTCCCTGGACCGGAAACAAGCATCCTAGGACCGGTTTCTGGCATTTCAGCCGTCATCAGCCAGGCTTGCTTGAATCCAGTGGCAAAGTGAGCAAGGGACCCACGTCTGGGCATACCCCCGCCAACTTAGGGCGACCAAAGCGATACAAAAGGGGATGATGGACGGAACGTTTGAGCCAATCAAACACTCACCCCCAGTCAACTGATCTGGGTTTAATCCATCATCATTCTTTAGCTCACTCCACCACCCCAGTTCAGACATGGCCATATGCAAATCAGTCTGACCCTGTGCCTCATGGGGGAGTCAAGCTATCCTGGCTGATGAAGGCTGATAGCCTGAAACCGGTCCTAGGATGCTTGATTCCGGTCCAGGGAAGACATGGCTTGGCAGTTCGGTCTGGACTGTTCCCATGAGGCACAGGGTCAAGACTGATTTGCATATGGCTATGTCTGAACTGGGGTGGCGTGGTGAAGCAAAATAACGATGGATTAAACCCAGATCTGTGACTGGGGGTGAATGTTTGCCAATGTGCAGCATTCCGTCCATCATCTTGTGTGTTTTGCATTTCGCCTAAGTGGGAAGGGTATGCCCAGACGTGGGTCCTGTGCTCACTACGCCACTGGAGTCAAGCTATCCTGGCTGATGAAGGCTGATAGCCTGAAGCCGGTCCTAGGATGCTTGATTCCGGTCCAGGGAAGACATGGCTTGGCAGTTTGGTCTGGACTGTTCCCATGAGGCACAGGGTCAAGACTGATTTGCATATGGCTATGTCTGAACTGGGGTGGCGTGGTGAAGCAAAATAACGATGGATTAAACCCAGATCTGTGACTGGGGGTGAATGTTTGCCAATGTGCAGCATTCCGTCCATCATCTTGTGTGTTTTACTTTTAGAAAGTGGGCATTTTCTTGCTTTACCATTCTGTGCCTGTGCCTGTGCCTGCCTGTGGAATCCACATCTGTTTTAGATTGAGAGTTGGGCTGTGCATTCCCTCTAGACAGTCACACAAAGGGAGATGAGGTGTGTCCTGCATATCCTGATGACCTTCCTGAACTAGAGTGGTAGAGGAGTTGTCACTGTCACCTGAATAGGGCTGCGCCTGTACTCACACAAAGCTGCGTTCAGCTTCCCACCCTCCAACCCCCCGGTAATGTGTCTGGAGCCAGGTCAGGGAAAGGCAGGGCCTTGTGCACTACAAAGACTTTCCTTTGAAGTTTGCCTACTTCAAAGGCAGAAACTGGTATAAGTACTGGAGCTGTGACACCATAACTTCAGAACACTTTTGGACTAAGAGGAGATTCTGCCAAGAAGTAGAGCTGAAGAAGCTATAGGAGGGGAACTGCTACTCTGTGTGTTGCTATGTTGTGCTGGCCTACTGCTTGCTGCTTCTGTCATGGGCAGTGAAAGGACTGGACTTTGCTTTCTGTATCCTGCTTCCAAGGTTCTCCAAGGGCTTGTATGTGCTTGCCTCCTGTTATGAAGTCTCAGAACCATCAAAGACTTCATCTGCAGCCCCTGTACTCCTCTGCTGGGAGTTTTGACCTGCTAAGTGGTGCCAATTCCAGTTCTGGGTCCTTGGAGGGGGTTTTGATGCCAATAAGTCCAAAAATCCACGCATCGACCTTCAGAGCCTGTTTCTTCTGCCGCAGTCTTGCTGTGCGGTTGAAAAACCAATGCATCGCCGCAGTGCAGCCAAAGAAACGATGCAGCGCCTGCTGTGCGACTGAAAAGATAGCCGTAACCAGAGTCCTGAGCACTGTGTCTCCGATGTCCGAGACACCAGCTCCAACTCCAATGCATACCGTGCTGTTTGGCTGAAGAAATCAACGCATCACCTGCTCGCGACTGGAAAATCGACGCTGCACCTGCTTTGCCACTGCAGCATCGACCCCAGCGCGTCCAGTTTTCCAACGCATCACACTTGTACACCAAGTTCTTCATCGATGTAGCCCAGCAGTAAGGAACTGAGGCCACATGCCCGGAAACCGATGCATCATCTCCCCTGGCAGTAAGGAATCGACACATCACCTCCCCTGGCCGTAAGGACTCGATGCATCACCTCCTCTGCACCGCAGCAAGGAATCGACGCATCACCTCCCCTGGAAGTAAGGAATTGATGCATCACCTCCCCTGAGAGTAAGGAATCAACGCATTGCTTTGTTTTTGTGGCGCCTCATCTTCCCTGCACCAGTTTTCATTTTTGATTTTGACGCATCCCAGGTACTTTGTGATAAAAGTAATGCATCCATAGTTTCCTATGGACTGAACTGTTTTTAACCTTTTAAAAGTGATATCTTTGCTTGTGTATGTTGGATTTCTGTCATTCTAGTCTTGTTTTGCACAGATAAATATTGGCTATTTTTCTAAATCAGGTGTGGTGTCCTTTTGTAGTGTTTTCACTGTATTACTGTTTGTTATGCGCAAATGTTTTACACATTACCTCTGAGATCAGCCTGACTGCTCTGCCAAGCTACCAAGGGTGTGAGCAGGGGTTATCTTGGGTGTGTAACTCCCTTACCTTGACTACAATAAGGGTCCCTACTTGGACAGGGTGCAAGCCACTGCCAACTAGAGAACCCCATTTCTAACAATATGTTTGCTGAGAACCCCTCATAACTCATTCAGAACGGCAAAGGCTCAGCTGCTTCTGAAGACTGAGATCAGAAAACCAGATATCAGTGTGCAGATGATCAGAGTGCTGACCAGACACCATTGTACTCCAATAATGTGGTGTTAAATTCACACGCCTTCTTTCTTTACCCAAAGATAGGGTTGTATTCTACTTAAATGAGGACATTTAGCTACAAGTACTTACTTTGTATTTGCTGAGTTTGTATTACACATTACCAAGTCCAAACATGTTCTTCATTTCTTTTTGTAAAGAACAAGACAATAGAGTTATATTCAGTTTTCTGTTACATATAAAGACTTTTGTTCATGATAATCCACTTTAGATGCACCGTTGCTAGATGCATGGCC
Source organism: Calotriton arnoldi (assembly GCA_963921515.1). Lineage (NCBI taxonomy): Eukaryota > Metazoa > Chordata > Amphibia > Caudata > Salamandridae > Calotriton > Calotriton arnoldi. Next base: position 1,409,756 of record CAWUFW010003127.1, on the reverse strand, counting down.
CCTTGTGTGTTTTAAACCTATTCTTATACCAACATTCTAAATTATACCCTCATTGTATGCCTTTACAGCCCTGAAGAAGCCCATGTTTGGGCGAAACGCGTTGGCTGGTTCCATCAATTGCATATCAAGTTTATCTGGAAATAAAAGACCAGAAATGACTTTCTGCTGACGTTCTATTATTGATGTGCTTTTTTCTGTACAAATTGTGTGTTGTGTATATATTGCCTCTCATCCAACTAGCTTATATATTCATTTCTATGGTCTACAAGCGGCAGATCATTTGAGGTGGGCAATATCATAAACTTTTTTACTTTGTGACCAGTCCAGGTGGTGCAGTCTTCTAAGACCCAGCTGCTTTCTTCTTTTTTTGTCCTTTCTCTATTCTTAAAGGGGTACATGGCATCAGAGCAGTGGTTGCGGTGATGGTATTCACAAGCAGGTGCGTATCATAGAGATATTTAAGACAGCTACATGGGCAGCCTCAAAGACATTCTGCAAGCACTGTGCTCTGGACTCTTTGTTCTATGACAGTGAGAATTTCAGCCGCGGGATCATGAAGCTTGTGTATGTCACTGGTGACCCAATGCTGCTTTTCTCCTCCATTTCTTCTATTCAGAAAAGGCGACATGCTGAGGTGTGTTGTGTTAATAATACGGTACTGAGAGACGAGTAGAATTGTAAAATATGAGGAAATGGTTCGTGTTTTAAAAAAAGGGAAAAAAAGGAAAAGGAGAAAAAAAAGCAAAAAAACATGTTTTCATTTTTAACATTTTTTTAGCCACCAGTGCCGTATTCATTATTCACCTTTTGTTTGCTAAAGGCCTTGTTTCACAAGGGTAACTTACAACTTTGAGTAAGTTTACACTTTTGAGTATGTTTTCTACTTTTCGGTATTCACAAGCTGCACGTATGTATTAATTTATAGTAAGTCCAACACTACACGTGGCCAACCACTAGTCCTGCAAGATCCTCCTGTAGAAAATAACGGAGTTAGGGACTTAACATAAAACTCCATAAGAAAAAATGTTAAATTGAATTAAACTGTTTTAAATAGCTAAAAATATAAATAAATATAAAGTTAAGTATCTGTTTCTTCCTCTCATTTCATTATTTACATATTTTCCCATTAGTTCATTCTCTCATTACTAACCAATTTTGCAGGTTTTCTCTTCATTGAACCAACATCACAACTTACGACCAAAGGTAGATATCCAACTCTTTTCCCTCTCTTTTTTCTCCAGCTCACAATTTTAACTCTACAGTTGTACTTCTGGATGCGTACTAGAGGACTTCGCTTCTTCCTCATTCTGCGACTCTAAAAGGCAATGCGGACTCAGGTGGATTTGACTATCTGCACAACCTTTAAGGCCTTTCACTAAATAATTTGGTATAACCAATCCGTCCTATGTCACCCCCCTGAGTAAAGCACTTTGATAATTCACCCTTCCCTCTTTCTTTTCCCCGTGGTGTCCGGCTTCATCTTTAGATACATAATTTCTTTAGAAGGTCATTATTGCTAACACAGGAATATGTAACACTTGATATGGTGTCCAACTTACAGCCTTGAGGAAGTCATTGTAGGCGAAAGACATGTTGGCTGTTTGCGATGACTTATTATAAACCCAACATAAAACCTTATCTCTATGAACATTAATGAAGGAACTATTCCAATATGACTATACGGATGTGCTCCCATCTGTTTGATATGTAGTTATGTAGTAAATAGTTGTCAGAGTCTATGCATCGCTTGCCTATATTAGGAACACCTGCCAGGCCCTGGGGAGGGCAAACATGTGGACCTCCGCTGAAGAAACATGTCCCAAGACCCCCAGAAAGGTACTCCTCGAGACCTATAGAGAATATAAACTGGCCCAGCTATGGAGGGGGACCAAGCTTGGGTGTCTAACTTCTAGGTTCATGGAAGTAAAACTGCAATATAGGCTAGAACCGGCACTAGACTACATCCAGCCGCTTCTAGCGAAGAAGCTTTTCCTCCAATTTAGACATGGGGTGCTCCCGCTTCGAACCTTTACCAACAAGTGGTTGGGCACCCGTAATCTAGATTGTCCAGCGTGTGAGCACGTAGAGGAATCTGAAATGCATGTACTTCTCTTCTGCCCTGCCTACAGGAAGTCAAGGACTCGCTGGTTGCTACAGCTGTGTAGGAATATGGGGTCCAGACATTGTTCTGAGGTTTTTAGGCTCTTCAAGTATGACACCGACACGCCCATTGTGTTTTCCATCTCGCGTTTTCTGTACTCTATGTGGTGTACCCGTAGAGCCATCCTAAAGAAGACCCCATTGAACAATCTTAGTTTATCACTACCCACTAGGCACTCTGCGTTAGGTACCTTTTCCCCTTAATTGATTGAATGCAATCATTGTCCCGTTTTTTATCCCTTTTGTAAATCACTGATCGCTAAGGTGTTTTATAATTCTTAGAATTTTATTCCTCAATTTAAATCTTGGTACAGCCACTATTTTTATCTTTAGATTTGGACAGCCGCTTATAAATTGTATTATCTAGGCGCTCCTTTAAATACTCGAATGAAATAGCCCTTTGTCTACATCCACCTCATTGTCCCCCCACTGCGCAGATAATGTAGAGGTCATGCATTGTATGTATATTGCATAACCCTCTGCCTGAGGGTGTTTAGAAGAGTTGGTCTAGTTTATTTAAGAACGTAGACATGAATGTATACTTATAGTGGCATTCAAAAATAGACATTTTTTATATGATGTGGTTATATTTTGTACAGAATGTATTGTTTTATTCTATGCGCTTTTATGGCCTGTGTGGCCGAAATAAAGATTTTCTGACTGACTGACTGACTGACTGCATCACTGATCCCTGATGTAACTAAGCAGCCACAAAGGCCTCTACTTTCTGTGATTTCTTCACTCCTGAGCTCAAAGGCTTTGATTGAATCTCTTCCAGGGGAGAGGCAGCATCAATCCATCCATCTTGCAGTTGTGCCATTCACCATAGCTTCACTCTTAAGGCCCTACATCACTAACTTTTCTGACCCTGTTCTCCTCTTTCTATAGGTGAACAGCAGTTTTGTGATGAACATCTTGAGCGCCATCGTGGCAGCCATGGGCATTATCATCTATGCCTGTGATTTGGCTATGTACAAGGATTTCTCTGACTTTGATGAAGAGAACTGTGTGACGCGTGGCAAAAAACACAAGGAGTGCTTGAAGTTCAGAGAGACTCTCATTGTAAGTATCATGTGACTTGCAAGCTACTGGAGTGACTTCTTAGTGCTATGGCACCTCTGCCATGTGTCTTCCCGCAGGACTCAGTATGTCTTGTGGAAAGCCCGCTGTGTGTATCTACATGGTAATAGTGTCAGGGTTTGGGCTGTATTGTGGTAAGTTATGTTATGTTATGTTAAGATGTCTTGTAGAGCGCACAGCTGCCCCAGCAAAGGGGCGTCCCGGCGCTAAGAGCAAGTTGTATTACTCCAGGCTATCTGGAAGGTGCATTGATACATGACTCTAGGAAACACAAAGAACATTTATGTTAGCGTGGTTACATGACCTGCATGCATGACATGTTTGTGGGTTTGTGACTTTTGTCCCAGGGGCATGAGATTTCAGAGCATGTGATCTTCAATGTAAGGGACTGGCCAGGACATAAGTGTTAAAGATGGCTGTCTCTTCATTTGGCTTCCAGGGTGGTAGCTGCATGAGGCAATGCCACACATGGTTTGCTGCAGGCAAAGGGGTCCCTAGGTGTGGATTCATGCAAGCACAAGTAGTAGGGTAGAAGTGTGCAGGAGCGAAATGGGCTTAGAGGAGCGAGAAATCCATGTGTGGTGGTCTTGAGGGAGATATATTCAAAAGTGTTGGGCTTTGTCTTTGGGGTGGCTACAGCTCATGTGCAGAGAGTATGTAGGAACCAGGAAAGGGAGTGTAGGATTCAAAGCAGAGATTGATCAGCAAGGGCATGCAGGGGTAGTGATGTGCAGGAAGATTGATAGAGTTTGTGTGTGTTGATGACAACAAGACATGGTAGCTCCAGAGAAGTTAATGGGTCAATGCAGAGACAACGATGGGCCCATGCGGAGAGGGAGTATTCATCCTTCTAGTGATACACAGGTGTGGAAACATGCCATCAAGATGCTTTAGCTTGCTGAGAAGGAGGGGGAGGAGTGTAACAAGGCATCCTGGGAGGAGGAGGAGGAGAATGGATTACGATGGACAGGGTCTCACAGTGACTGACTTATAAGGCACCACAGGAAGATGAGGCAGCTAGCACACCATCAGAGGGGCTACAGCAGGCACAACCACCATCATACAACACACTTTTGAACATACCTATCACTAGACGACAGACATACATCATACGCTGATGCACCCACCATCATGAGCCCACATAAACAGCAACATACTGTTATGAGCCCCAATGTACCCCAATATAGGCCTAGGTAGCTACACGACCTTTTACCTACATTCATTCTACCTTTCTCTACATAACGGTTCTGGCACTTACCTTTTAATTAGTTTTGTGCTGAATAAATGTTAATCAGTTTTTTCCGAAACTATCCGAATTTATTATGCATGAGGATTCCTAGTATCATATCTTAATCCCCTGCCCAGGACGTACACAGCAGGATTACCATTTTCTGTATAACAACTCTGTACAAAAGTCACTGCTAACATCATACTTGAATAACAGGTCCACTATACATAATGGTAAGCCATTTCATATCTAGGTAGAACCCCTGAGGGTATTTTGTGGGTATAAAAGAACCACAACTTCGCTGGGGAACTAGAGGAGAAGCTTTCAGGCTCACACTAAATGCTGAGGTCCCGGCCTGCAGAAGCTCCAGCATGCAGTGGTCTGACATCCCTTGCGGGTTGTCTAACTCGAGACCAAGATGGGGTCCGTCATTCTCTCCCATCAGGTAATGTGGTTGGCTCTTTCCTAGGGGATTCTTGGCTTTACACCCACATACATGCTAGGTACACATAGGTGCACTTAGATAGGGTTTGCATCGTAGGAGTACGCTTGATTACTGCCATGTATCGATATGCCTCCATATATTTACTGTTTTAGCACCATGGTAGAATTCTACCTTTTATTTACTCTGTTGGTGCTTGTAATCTTATATATCTGTTTCTGTCTAATGATTGTCACAGCAAACATTTTTTATACTAGAATGACGCTGGTTCAATAAATGCTTATTGAAAACGTCCCCCTCGTTTAGTCTGTGTATCTCTCTGAGACTAAGTGAGCGCGATTTACTGAGAGAAAGGTACTGCACTGTTTCCACGATCCCTGAAGGATCAAGGGTTGTCGTGTTAAATAGTTGCCAGAAACTATTCGCTCCTTGGCAAGGTTAGGGGGCTTATTGTGGCATTGTGAGCTAGCTGGTATAAAGGTTAACATATCCTTTGGGGGTGTCTGGAATCAGTCGGGGCACCAATCCCTTAGTTTATGTTGCCTAAACACGCAGATCCTATGTATTATGAGGACCTACACGACAGTACACCTATATACCCAACTTCATACATGCATGAGACCAATATAATTCACTATACATCCATCATCATTCATCAACACATGCAACATCATACGTCCACGCACCAACATCACACGTCCATCCAACTACTATCATACACAAACCCACACCAACCATCTTTCCAAACAAACATAGTCATATGTCAAAGCCCCTTTTAATATAAGTCTACACAACACACATGAAAATGTAAACAAACAGGAAGGTGTAAATGTAGCTAATATTCATTAACATGGTAGAAACAACTTTGACTACTTTCTCTTGTCCCAGCCTTTCCCTACAAAGTCAGCCTTAACTCCCACTGCAGCACACACCCTTAGCAATCTTCACACACGTTTCAAACAAAACATAACATATTACATAATCTAAAACATCATTCAGCAGATAATACATCAACATACACAGCATCAGACTTCTATAATCCTGTCATCGTATTACAAACACAGTCATCATCACAGGGACGTCCAAACGGCATCAAATATGACCGTACACCCATCATTATAAATATGCAAAACCGGAGTATACACCCACATGACCTATCAGTCAGCTATATAGCCATGTTCATAAGCCCACACCAACCAACATAAGTCCCCCATTAAAGGCCAACACTGTTGTCAACATGCACTCTCTTTCTGCTGGTGCTTTCATGAACTCCTAGGTCTAGAGCAGGGTTCTCCAAAGTCAGTCATGGAGGGCCGGATCCATGCCAGATTTTTAGCATATCCCCATTTAGATAAATGTAGTTATTTTAAAGATTTATCATGGATCCGGCCGTCCAGGATCGACTTTGGAGAACCCTGGTGTAGAATAAGAAGGGTAGTATCAATGGTGCGAAAAAGCAAGCCAGGAAATTGCAGGTGGTAGCTTTGGCCATCCATATTCAAATTTCATGTATTTACCTCTCCATGTCTGGATGGATCGGTGTTTTGAGCTAAGTGCCTGATTGGAGTGAGGTGACAATGGAAAATCTTCCAATTTCAAGAAAACAGGTTGCTGCAATTCATAGGTGTTTTGTCCTACGGATTTACCACTCCCTCTACAAACCAGAACATTTTTTATTCCAATATGGCTGTAAATCAGGCCTCTTATATCAACCTCTACTGCTGCTTTTTTATTTTGCCTCTCCATGTGCTTTGTAGTCAGTTTAAAGCAAAGGGCCAAATTCATCTACATTTTTCTAATGTAGCCCCAAATTGCAGAGATGATGAAGGCCAACACATTAGCCCTAGTTTTGGAGGCTATCAATTAAATACATGGCCATGTAATTCCTGGAAATACGTATACTGTATTTGACCACACCTATGAGCACCAATGTTCCTTCCTATTTCATTTTAGGGAATCTCATCACTTTATCATGAAGAATGTTTGAGTGGCAGTAAAACATAGTGCTGAATTGGAACGAGAGTGAAATCTTGACCTTCATCTCCTTCCTCAACCCTTATTAGTTCATCCTCTTAGTCTCTTTACTAAACCACTGTGTTCAATTCCCTGCTGCAGAGTTACAGAGATGGCATGCTGGTGGTGCTTTTGCTGCTCTTGTTGTTGGAGTTTTTTATCTCAATCGTTGCCTCTTGCTATGGATGCAAATCTGCGTGCCAGTGTTCCCACCCTGCAGCAGCCGAGGTAAACATGTTCTATCTATTCATGTGTTCTGTCTTCATTGCACATGTGTGTTAACTCTTGGGGACACTCTGAGGATGGTTGTGACTTCACTCATTATCACAACTATCATGTTAGATGAATAGCTAGAAAATCAAATTTTATAGCGGGAATCACTTACTTAGTGTTGGTGACTTTGCCGATTGCCTATGCGTATTGTGAGATGGAAAATGTGGCAAATTGGGTTATTGGTTGGGGTGGAGGGTGAAACCATACTCAAGCAGAAACCATAATTCTTGGCAGGGTGGCAGAGAAGCAAACTCTAGATTAACCTGTGCCTAACCCTATGATAGCTTGGTGTAAAAGCAGTCAGGCTTAACTTAGAGGAAATGTGTAAAGTATTTATGCAGCACTTCAAACAGTAATCAAGTAAAAATACAACGTAAGAAAAATCCTAAACCAATTTAGAATAATAGAGTAAAAATTAAATACAGACACAAATCCAATCAGTAGAACTGGATACATGCAATTTCAAATATTTAAGGTAAGTGTAACATCTAAAAGCACAAATCGCCTCTTGAGGTTATCTGGTTGTGCGAGACTAAGTGAGAGTCACAAGTTTAGGCCGACAGCGATGGAGCCTGGGACAGATACAGGGATCATGTTAGTTCCACTGTAAGAGTTACCTTCAAAATTCCTGCATGAAGAGTTCCGTTCACAATGGAGGGGGCCGAGAGCAGCAGGGAGAGAGTTGTGGATCGTCGCCGCTGTAGCACGAAGAGAAAGCTGGGCGTTGCAGACAGTCGTTGGTGGAGCTCGAAGATTCTGTCGGGCCTCACAGACAGTAATTGCTGGAGATTCACGTTCGATCACCGCAAGCTGTCGACACTGTAACACGAAGTGCAGATCTCTAGTTGCTAGGCGTCGCCAGCAGTTGTTGTGGCATGAACGCTTCACCAGAGTTTTGCAAAGGTGGGTGGCACGGGCGGCACAATAATGGTGCAAACAAGCCCTTTTGCAGTCGTGAAGAGCCCAAAATGCCAGGATTTCTCCTTTCTTTGAAGGGGGAGTTCAACTGATGCAACACCAAAGGTCCAGGTCCTGTGGGGCATCTCTTGGGAATCAGGAACACACTCCAGCAGAGGTCAGCAGTACTGAGGCAGGTCCAGGCAGCAGGGCAGATGCAGGAAGGTCTTTGGTTATTGCAATGCCCCTGTAGCTCAGAACAGTAGGTCAGTCAGCTGACGTTTGGAGTCACTTCAGACTGTGATGAAGGATGCAGGTCCAGCCTTTCTTCTTACCAAGTATGGCAGCAGAGTAACAGGGCAGTAGGGTAGCAGTCCTTTTGGAAGTAGAGCAGCCCAGCAGTCCTTCTTATGTTACATCCACAGGTACAGAGAGGGACTGAAGAGTTGGGTCTGAGGGGCCAATATTTATACTTGGTCTCAGCTTTGTAGTAGTAGGAGGTTCTGAAGGTTTCCACCCCCAGAGGTGTTTGAAATTTCCTTCCTCCCTGCTCTGGATCCAGCTTGTCTGGGGGCACAAAAGACTATAATCAAACCGTTTGTGAGTTTGTTCAGACTGAGGCTTTGTGATGTGCAAATGAGATAAGTGACTGCTCCACCCCCCTATTAAGTAAGAGATGGTCCATCCTGCCAACACCTATTCTGACATTGCCTCTCTGTCTGACAGCAATACATTTGCCAGCTACACCTAGTCATGTGACTCAGGACACAGGCTGCAGGCACCAAATGGTTGGGAAAAGAAAATGCCATCTTGTTAAATGTTGCTTTTTCAGAATTGTGACTTAAAATCCAACTATACCATTAAACAGGGGTTTAGATTACAATTCTTCAAACACCAGATGCGACATTTCTACCTACTTCCAATTGAAAGCTATCACTTAATAAATGTAATAAGGTAACCCAAAGTTATCCTATGGGACAAAAAGGCCTGACAGTAATGAGAAACAAATTTAGGAGTTTTTCACTACTAGAACAGGTAAAACTTAAAAATACATGTCCAACTTTTTAAATACACTGCACCCTGCTTTATTGGCTGTTTAGGGGTGGCTTATATGTATGTGGTAAAAGGTATTTTTGCCCGATCGAAAAAGCAGCTTAAAACTGCACATATAGGCTGCAATGGCAGGCCTGAGACACATTAAAAAGTCTACTTAAGTATGTTTCACAATGAGTGCTGCAGGCCCACTATTAGCATATACTTTAGCATATACTTTACAGGCCCTGGGGAGCATTACATTACAAGGGACTTACAAGTAAACTAAATGTGCCAATTGGGTGCAAGCCAATTTTAGCATGTTTAAAGGAGACAGCCCACACACTTTTGCACTGGTTAGCAGTGGTAAAGGGCACAGAGTCCTAAGGCCAACAAAACGAGATCAGCAAAAATGGAGGAGTAAGGCAAAACGTTTGGGGGAAGGTCATCCTAAGGTTGACAAGTCAAACAGATAACAACAAGCTCCTATTGGATAGATCCACAATGTGGAAATGGAGAACCATAAGAGTCAATTTGATATCTGGAACTACTGGTTGAACAATGATGCAATCAGTCCTTAGGGAAGGGAATCGTCTACTAAGATTCTCACCATGAGTTAGTTTCTATAATAACAGGGAGACAGAGGCCGAGGTTGGATGAGTGTGACCGATGGAAACTGTTTTCAGTGCTAGTCCGTTCAAAGGCACATCGAGAAATATTTCTTATTCATCCTTTATTCCATAGAAAACATATGTGGTGTCTTTTAAACAGGCACTGAAATATATCAAATAAACAAAAACCTGAACACTAGTTACTGTTACGTTGATTTTGAAATAAAAATACCTCTTTCCTACGCCCTGCAGTGAGGGGGATGCATGAATCTAGTTAGCTTGTGCAACTATGGGGAAAGACTATACAATGGTACAGTATGTTCTTGGCATTTGTATAATGCAGAGTCTGATGCACATGCAGATAATCAGCACATGCAGTTAATCAGCATGTGCTGATTATCTGGTGCTCATACTACTTATTTCATGTCACTGGTTAATGAGAATAACAATGACTATAATAATAGTAGCAGAGCTTGGACTTCCATTGAAGGGACTGGACAGAACATGCTCAGTATTAATGGCAGTAAGTGTGCTCTTATCTTGCTTGCACTTTTAGGAAAGATACTTAGACACAGTTACTAGATTAGGGCATGTCTTAGGAAGTGATAGCTATTTGTCCTTGGGCATCGTTCAGTTAGGGCAAAGGTATGTACTTTGGGAGTGGGACCACTCCTGAGGCACACAGTTTGTGTAAACAACTTCTTGAGTGCATGTAAGTGCTCACAATTACAAGAAAACTTTGGCTTATCTGCACACACTCAATAACTCTAAACAAATTTCTAACATCAAAATCTAACCACTCCCACCCCTTAACATTACCCGCCACTTACAGCTCTACAGCCACCCTTTAAAACTAACAGCTTATCATTTTATTCAGTAACTTCTATTCTCAACGCCTTGCCCATGGTATTGAAAGGATTACATTTAGTCTTCATTTTCGTTTTCCTTTTTAACTTAGCATCTTTTTTTGTTGGTGGTGTGAACATGTTTTCACTAACATGAGAAAGTGCCACGCACACATTTATCTTTGATAGACAGATGTGTGTAGGCTTGCACACTCAGATAGAGTGCTTTCATTAATGCAATGATGCCAGCTTCCTGAGACATTATAGAAAGGTATGGGGTTAGATCATTCCAACAGGTTTGGCAGAACTGCACTCCCGACATGCTCTCGCTAGTGTAGAGGTATTAGTGATAGATAAGAGTAACATTAGGGACATTTAACATGGTTGAATTGTTTGTGTTTTTCACCATTCTAATAATGCTTATAACAATGATGTGTCTCATCTTTTTAATAATCGCTGTTCATGTTTTATTTACAAAGATTAGATCTTTTCAATAAACATTTGAAAATGTATTACCAAATCTTTTCTGTGTGACACCTTTGGCATGCAAAAGTGACAAACAAAAAGGTTAGATCTGTTTCCACAAATTCCTTGGGAATCAGAGTGGTCATTTTCGAGGTTACTGACAACACCTATAACTCCAGAGGTTTAGGAGTTTAGACATGGTACTGTGAGCTAGCCGAACCAACATTTACTTATGATATGAGATGACTCAGTCTCTACATTATGACGTTTTGTTGATCTAATACACAGTCCTACTACATTCATAAGTACAGTATAACGTTTGATCTCCATCTTCTTCTTTTCATCCTGCCCACACTAGGCCCAGGCTGCCGCTTATGCTACCTTTGTACAGCTTTTTCTTGTAGTTATTCCCTCAACTTCCCCTCTGTCCTCAATTCTCTCCCTCATAGTCTTTCGCATACTTTTCCTGAAGTCTCTCTTTTCTACTACTAAAGAAATCCTCCCTGGGTGTACTTTCAGCCTCTCTCTGTATCTCTTGCGCCGCAATTCTTCCAACACATTCATGACTTTCATAAAATATGTCCTATTTCTCATCAGGGATAGGTGCTCCCCATCCTGTCTATGGTCACTTGTACCCTATATCTACATGGTTCCCCAATCAGGTGTTCTACGCTCTAAAAAGTCCTGACACTTCCCTGTTTATCTCCTTCCACACACTGTTGATGGCTGGTGGATTCCTTGTGCCCAGCACAATGGAGCCGGACCCGACTTCCTTAGGCGTAAATTCCTCTGGTATGTCCCGGGAAGATCGCTACGCTCCTCTGGAGCCAAATATGTTCAAGTCCCCCCATTTAAAAGAGTCAACTGGAGAGGGAGGAGTTTTATTAACTGTTCCTCCAGAGCTTGGAACGAGCTTCCCTTCCATCTCAGGAGTGCCCCGGATCTCCTCTCCTTTAGGAAAGGGCTAAAGACATGGCTCTTTGCGCAGTAGCATACATTCTTTTCCCCCCAGCAATCAGTGCTAGCGCCAGGACACCCCAGGGTAACCGTGCGCTCTACAAATGCAAATAACATAACATAACATAACCCTCTGGGGCAACAGCTGTGTCCACCTTTTGTTTGTTCCATCACAACTCTCCCGAATAGCCTTAAAACCCTTTTTCATCATTTTAACAACTCCAAACCAGCTGTACCAGGTTGGTATCTCCAAAAATAACCCCTATCAAGTTAGACCTCAGCCTGTTCCCACACAATTGTTATAAAACTGGCAGTAACTGCCTCATTGTGTGTTCTCCTGGGCACTTTAGGATGGAGAGACCAGAAATCCATACTTCTTTCTTCTTGACCATCTGCTGTGAATAAAACACAGAACTGGTCTGTGTTCAGAGCCTCTCATGAACTGGTCTGTGTTCAGAGCCTCTCTTGAACTGGCCTGTGTTCAGAGCCTCTCAAGAACTGGTCTGTTTTCAGAGCCTCTCTTGGCTGACCTGTATTTAGAGCATCTGTAAGTGTGCTTGATTTCAGATTATCTCTCTCACTAGACTGTTTTTTAATATATATCAAAGGCATACAGCCCCATTATGTTATTGCTTTGTATTTAATATATTCTTATGACCTTCTATTTGATCAGGACATTGTCTTTCAGAAAAAAATCAGACCCCACTTTCTTGTCGTGTCTTCACACCCTTAATTACAACAAGTTAGTTTCTAAGGATTTCAGCACACGTTCAATTAGTAGGAACTTCTTTTTCTTGCCAGTGATGCATTTTGCTTCATTACAGAGATAATCAATTAGAGCTCTCCAAGGGGCATTTCTCCTAAGAACATAGACCCAAATATGCATAAGCAAACTTATACATCAACACTTTACAAATAATAGAGCATGTTCTACATTATCAACGTTTTCTATTACATAATCAATTCATCTCTTTCTCATATGACCTAGATAACCACACATCATTAACTAGCTACCTGCACAATGTAGGACTAAGTTATGGAGGATGCCAACGTCCGACCATATAACTTGAGGCTTTTCATTTTTTGCAGTCAGCATAATAGGGCCTGTGACCATCAGTTAAGCTCTTTTGCCCAGTCATGATTATTGTGGTAATGAGAGTGTTGTACTTGTAGGAAGGTGGAATCTGACTGCATGGTTGCCCTCACTTTTTTCCTGGTGTTTCACTGTTTTCGATTTAGTCTGACTGGGATCCTGCTATTCAGGACCCCAGTCTATCTGCTTTCTCCTCTAAATTGATTGCATGTACTTTAGGTACACTCCAGATTGGATTCTGGGGTACCCTTATAAGTCCCTAGTATATGGTATACTATGTACCCAGGGCATAGGTACCCCAGAGGCCTCCCAGGGGCTGCAGCATGTATTATGCCACCCCTGAGAGGCCATTCAAAATGACACAACAGGTCTGCTACTGCAGCCTGTGTAAGGTGGTGCATACACCCCTTACTTAGATATAGGTTCACTATATCTATCCTGATCACTGCACATATAAGCCTATCAGTCACCCCTATGGCAGGCCTTATCAATCCTGAAGGCAGGGTGCTGGGTTTTATGTGAGAGGGTGCCCATGCATGAGCAGAGCCCCTCTGAAGCCTTCGGAACCACTATTCCGGGGTTGTCTGTGATGCAGCCAACCATATACTCTTAAGTGCATTATAACCTCGCGGTAAATGCTAACTTTAAAATGACTGCAAGGAATTATGTCGTGTTTGGTGTCAAACACCTTGGAATCATACCTCCACACCAGTAACTGGTGTGGGAGGTATGATTCCTCCCTCCTAGAGGGAGAAATATGACAGCACCGGTACACCCGGTACCAGCTTCACAGAGCACTGGCATCACAAAATGGATGCTGCCAGCCACAGACACGAGTCTGCCCTCCTGCTGCTGGACGAAACTCCGGCAGGGGAAGGTTTGACAATAGGTTTCCTGTCACAGGGAGGTGTGACCACCTCCCAGACAGGCTTTAGTGTATTGGGGCTGGGTGGGTGCACTCCCAGAGTGCTTTGATGTCTGCACTGGGGGGACATTTGGTGTCCCTGTGCTTAGTCCAGCTCAAACCGGTTGCAGGGGCACTTAGCACCTGCTCTGGCGCGAAACTGGACAAAGGACATGGGTGTAGCCACCCCTCTGTCCTGACCCTCCCATAGTGGGTCCCCAGAGTTTGTCCCACCCCTTCCTTGGGTATAAAGTAGGAACCCTGACTGCAGGACTTTAGATTTTACCTGGACTAAACTCTGCTACAGAAACCAAGTAACCTTCGACGATCTACGCTTTTCTGGACGACTGAAGAATCTCCCTTGGAGTAAAGGAGTTACTCCCTTGCAACGCAGGCACCTCAACGCATCTGACCGGTTTGCATCTACGCAGCTCCCGATGGACTCCGAAGATTTTGCAACACAGGAGGTGGGTGCCCAAGCTTCCCCGAGGCCGACTAGTGCTCTCAGCAAACCTGAGACCTGCAGCCCTCGTGGGGACCGTGCAACCCGAACCCCTGGACACCGTGCATATTTGCAGCAGCATATGATTTTAGGCAATCCCTGAGGCTGTGCTTTGGGCTCCTTGTAGTCCAAGCCCCGAGCAGTGTTTCCACTGAAGATTATTGGCCTACACTCCACGAGTGTTCCGTGGGCTGGTATTAAGTGATTCCTCTTGAGGTCCCTTCCCGATCCCTGGTCCGTTGACCTGTGGGTCCCTGAGAAGGCAACTTTAACTTTCAGTGGGCTTCCCTGGTTGCTCCAGACGTGCCCTGACTCTCCATTGCCTGGGGAGTCTCTAGGACCTTGCTGGTCCTCACAGAAGCATCATAATTCTGACCGCGTGGATGGCAGTTGCCAAGGCTTGTTGGTTTCAATCCGGACACTGGCCCCCCAGCACTCGACATCCTTCGTGGGACAGCTCGAATCCGGACTGTGGTTGTCATCGACGTATCCTGGTCCCCGTGGCTGCAGAGTCAAGCTTCACCTCTTCGCACCTGAGGCCCTCGACATCGGTGGGCATTCGATTGCTCCGCTCCTGGTCACGTGAAGTGACCTATACTTTGTCCCCTCTGCTTTCAGGTTCTTCTCATCTCCAATCCAGGCTTGGGTCACACCGGACACTGTTCTTCTCCACGGCAGCAGCACTTCTTTGCATCACGCCATTGAAAATGACGAGGGTTTCCGACACCACTTGACCCCTATGCACCCTGCTTCCCTGGGCTAGGTAACACGGGTACCTCAGTACTCACAAGGGTGCTGGCCTCAGAACCTTCTAAGTTTAACTGGGTTTGCTTGAAGTCCTCTCCGAAGTGTCCTTAAACTCTAAATTTCCAACCGCGACTTTCCCATAGAGTTGTACGGAGCTCGCATCTGTGTTCCCACACTGCACCCGTCCTCCATGGGTCCCCTGTGTCACTACCTTGGGTGGTTCCTTGGGGTCCCAGTGATTCTACGTGCTCTAGGCACTGTGTCTAGTCAAGTCGTGGTTGTTATACCACTTTCTTAATATATGGTTTGGTCTCCCCTGGAGCCCACTGTGTATTGTGCTATTTACTGTCGTTCTAGTACTGTAATATTGTGTGCCTTGTTCTCTAATCTCATAAAGAGGTTAGTAGAGAGTGTTTAGTAATAAATACATATATTTTATATATACCTTGTGTGGTTCTCCTTTCATTTGGTCATTCAAGAGGTTATATACTGGTAAAACAAGCTGCTTTACATTCCTTCAAGACTTAGCCTGAAGGCTGCTCTCCACAGCTACCACTAGGATAGCTTTCTATAAAGGTTGTCTTTAACCTAATCATCAGTAAGGGTCGTTTGGACTGGTGCAAGGTGCCCACTTTAATTAGTGGACAGCATATACCAGGCCAACTTCTCACATTGGTGTGCAGCGATTGGGATTCAAGCTTGCTATTGTTTTACCAGATAATGGGGTCCCAGCGATTCTACGTGCTCTAGGCACTGTGTCTAGTCAAGTCGTTGTTGTTATACCACTTTCTTAATATATGGTTTGGTCTCCCCCTGGAGCCCACTGTGTATTGTGCTATTTACTGTCGTTCTAGTACTGTAATATTGTGTGCCTTGTTCTCTAATCTCATAAAGAGGTTAGTAGAGAGTGTTTAGTAATAAATACATATATTTTATATATACCTTGTGTGGTTCTCCTTTCATTTGGTCATTCAAGAGGTTATATACTGGTAAAACAAGCTGCTTTACATTCCTTCAAGAGCTAGCCTGAAGGCTGCTCTCCACAGCTACCACTAGGATATACCAGGCCAACTTTTCACAACACTGCCCTCAAAGTTAACAAATGCATGCTTAGATTCTTAAACATGCTTCGGAAGACTTATTCATATTTTTGTAGACAAGTTCTGCCAGCAACTGAGAACCACTTGGTTCCAGGATGGCCAACAGGCACCTGGAACACCTGGAGTCCTCTAAGCAAGGAACAGTTATTATCCAAACAAACTGAAGTGAATCAGAATGAAGACTTTAAATCACTGCAGATGCCTTCCACATCAAATAGGTTCTGGTCATAGTAATTGCAACTCAATACTTATCCCTCAAGAAGAGTCTGCACCTTTGTGAACGTAGGAAGCTGGACATTATGGAATCAGGAAGGACAAAATTATTGATTACGATTCAGTGCTCAGAATAATTACAATTCTCAGTAGTTTTCTGTATGAAGTATTTGTGGATGTGCCAAATGATGGTTAGGTCTTGCATTACATTTTATGCTCCCTAATATGCATTTTTATAGAGGTTCTTGAAAGATTAGACTGTACAATTATAAGAATGAAAAGAAAATAACAAAGTGCCTTTTCTTGCAGCCTTCCTTTGTAGCTGAGAATAACGGCACGCAAGACCCAAGAGTCCTGTTGACACAAGCGAGCGGACTGCCAGTGTGCCATGGGATTCCCATGATGCAAGACATGTCAAATTTCTATGGAGTACCACCAGTGCCAGGAGTGACCTCCGAAATCCCTACTGCACCACCGCCATCTTACTACAAGGATGTTCCCGGCGATTCCAATGAGGTGTAAGAAGAAGCAGCTGCCAAGAGAGATGCTAGTACCTTAACAGCGGAAGTACAGAGTTAGGTTTTCTGGACTACCTTTATAATAGCACATCAAACACCCTTGGCAATTTACTCACTATTCCCATATGCTCACAGACCGCTAGCAAGCTCTTTGAGATAGCTGTAAGTATTTAAATACATGTTGAATCTCTCAGCAGACAAGGGAACCAGCATGAGAATTGACTTGGAATCCTACCCAACAATAGAATGCAAACAATATCCACTTTACAAATTTTACTAGTATACATGAAAATGCATGCTCGCAAGATCATTCTAGAGAATCCAATGATTTTTTTACTTAGAAAAAGTCTTTTGATATATTTTTCCACATGCTAATCTTTAATTAAAATCATATACAGTGTAACAAATGTCTTATTCTGGACATATGATTTGTTGGGTAACTAAGGTTTTTTCAAAACCCTCACTCCTCTTCAGACCCCTGGTACCCTATCCCCTTCTGGGAGAGGTTGTGCTTCAGAATCAGTCAGGGTTGGGCAGGGGGATAGGGCTAGTGTGTTCAAGACAAGAGCTCTTCTACTGTTTGCACATACTGCCCTAATCCTAAACCTTTTTAAAAGCTTCATTGCACTTCCATCAAGTTGGCATTCATTCACAATGCGGTCATATGCTGGTCTTCTGAAACGACCTGGAAGTACAATAGTTTAAATTACATTTATTTTCTGTTGCTCCCAGAATTCTGTTCAGATTTCACATGCACACCTCGATAAACTTGGTAAGATAGCTTATTGACCTAGGAACTTGCTGGTGACAGCTGTGTGTAACCTCCAAGTCCCTTCACCCTTTCTTATTTCAGAAGCTGATCACTAGAGAACCACTGAGTTGAGTAATATTGGCACACTAAATTGACTTATGCAATCAGAATGGTTAGATTGATGGCATTAACAACTGGTGTTTGCCTATGTTGTATTTCAGCTGCAGAAAAATGGAACACAGACTTGTTATTTACCTGTGTTGGCAAGATCAGGGGGTTGGAGTTCATACCCTATTGCCAAAAGGCTATGGGGCAGCGGTGGTTCCTCCTTGGGAGCGGAGGAGCGTCTTCCCCCACACTGCCGGGCAGAAAGCGTCAAAAATGAAATTGTAATAAAATTATTTTACTACCATTTCATTTTTAACACTTTCTGCCAGCAAACAGAGTGCGAGGGCAGGGCCAGTGTGTCACTACTGCTAATGATTGGCAGAAGTGAGGAGGGGCCACTTAAGTTTGCATTGCGCATGTTGGTTTGGCCGTCTACTTTGCTACAGCCAAACCAACCTGTGCAACTCAAACCTCTCGAACCCTGCTGTCTTGGACAGCTGGGTTGGAGAGTAGGCACAGACCTACAATTCCTTTTGGAGTGTGGAGCCAGCTCACTCCAGCCAATCAAGACACTTTAGAACAGCGTCTTGATTGAATGAGAGAGTTGGCTGCGGGCTTCGCGCTCAGAGGACGTACTGTCGAACAACGAGGACGTACTGCAGAACATTGAGTGGCAGTGTAATGTAAATTAATTTTTTTATGTATATTTATGTCAATGTGAATATTATTGTGTATTTGTTATGTTAATATGTGTATGTGTTATGTGCATATGTGTATGTGTAATTTAATTTAATTTAATTTGGAGCTTATAGAGCGCACAGCTACCTCCAACGGAGGTGTCCCGGCGCTAACGGATACAGAAAATAAAAGCAAGTTGCCACAGGCTACAGAAGTTTAGAGAAGGTCAAAAAGCCAGGTTTTTAGAAGTTTACGAAAAACAGATTCAGAATTAGCCTTCCTAAGATGTTCCGGTAAGGAATTCCACAGCCGAGTGGTTCTGACTCTGAACGACCGCCCACCAAACCTCGCTTTTGCAAAGCGGGGAATTACTAGGAGGCCTTGATGATTGGATCTCAAGCTTCTTGTCTGGAGATATTTGCGGAGTCTTTTCCTGAGGTATTGTGGGCCCGTTTCTCTGGTTGCTCTATATGCTAGGGTCAAAGCCTTGAATTCTATCCTCCTCTTTACTGGTAGCCAGTGCAGGCTCCTCAGATGGGGGGAAATATGGTGTCATATCGGGATATTTCTAATGAGCCTAGCGGCTGCATTTTGTATAGTCTGCAACTTCTTGATCAGGTAGTCTGGCTGACCCGAGTACAAACTATTTGCGTAGTCTAGCTGTGAGGTAATGAGTGCATGGACCACTGTTTTTCTACATTCCATGGGCAACAGGTGGAGAAATCTTCGTATGGACTTCCTTTTCCAGAAACATGAGGACGAGACCTGGTTTACCTGAGTCTTGCATGAAAGGGCAGAGTCAAACTTAAAACCCAAATTTCTAGCAGAGGACACTGGCTGAGGGGGAGGGTTGAGCTCAGATGGCCACCATAGATCCGATGGTGGTGGGGATGGCTGGTTAAAAAATAGAACCTCGGTTTTATCCGTGTCAAGCCTTAGACAGTTGTCAGTCATCCAGGCTGAGATGTTAATCAGGCATTGTTTAAAATTAGTGAAAGCTGCCTCGGTGTGTTCCCTGAAGGAGATCACCAGCTGAGTGTCATCAGCGTATGAGATGACACTTACACCATGCTGTTCAATCAGTGAGGCTAGAGGGGCGAGATAAATGTTAAATAGGGCCGGGCTCAAGGCCGAGCCCTGGGGAACTCCACAGACTATAGGAAGTGGAGACGAGATAAAAGGGTGCAGCAAAATTTTCTGGGATCGATCTTCTAAAAAGGAACTAAACCAAGACAGAGTGGTCCCTGAGACTCCCAGTTGTCTTAGTCTATCCAAAAGGATCTTGTGTGACACAGTGTCAAATGCTGCAGACAAATCTAGCAGCACAAGCATTGCACAGTGCCCAATGTCCAAGGTCTCCCGGACAGTTTCTGCTACTTCTAGCAGTGCTGTCTCAGTACTATATCCTGACCTGAATCCCGATTGTGAATCGTGGAGAAGTTTGTTGGATTCCAGGAATTCAGAAAGCTGTATCTGCACTACCTTCTCCAAGATTTTTGCAGGTACCGGCAGGAGGGAGATGGGCCTAAAGTTTTTCAGATCCGCCGGATCTGCATCCTCTTTTTTAAGAATGGGTTGAACGAGTGCAGTTTTCCAGGCAGAAGGGAAAATGCCTGTTTCCAGGGAAGAATTCCAAATCCGATTTAGATTGGGGTTAAGTAGTGGGGCCAAGAGTTTAAAATACCTTGCTGGACAAGGGTCTAATGGAGATCCTGATTTTGTTTTTTCCAGCAAAGTCAAAGAGACTTCGGGACTTAAGGGTCTAAAATCTGAGCAGGTATTAGGAGGGCAAGCACGGGACAGAGGTGCAGTAGATAGTTCCCTGGGGGAAAATGATGAATAGATGGTTTGAATTTTCTCATGAATAAACGCTGAAAGGTCTTCACATAATATAGCGGAGGGTACAATGTTACTTTGCATCGAATCTGGTTTAGTAAAATCTTTAACAATCTTAAAGATTGCTTTGGCAGAGTGATTTGAAGATTTAATTTGTTTGGCGGTGTAGTCCCTTATGGCTTTACGCTTTTGTCTATGAAAGTTTTTTAATGCTGTTCTGTAGGATTTTTTTGTCTCTAAATTGTAGGTTTTCCGCCAGATCCGCTCAAGTTTCTTGCAGAGACTTTTCACTAGACGAAGTTCAGGTATAAACCAAGGGGCCGTAGGCTTATTTCTAGTCAGTTTCCTAGTTTTTATGGGAGCTATGAAGTCAAGGGATGATGTGACCCAATGGTTGAAGATAGTAGCATCACTGTTAGGATCAGCGGACAGTGGTATGGGGGTGTTTAATAGTACGGGTTTTATAGCTTCAGATGTAACTTGCCTCCAATTCCTCTTGTCCTCGTAGACCGTTTTCGTACGACTAGTATATTTGGTCATAGCCAGTTTGAATGGTACAAGACTATGGTCTGACCAGGCAAGGGGAAGAGGGTCTCCGGTTGTTAAAGTTGGGATGTTGATGAAAATAAGATCCAACATGTGGCCAGCTACATGTGTAGGCAAGGAGACCTTTTGAATGAGATTATGCCCTTTTAGAGTATCTATAAGCTGAGAGGCCATGGGGCAATGCTCATTGTCCATATGTACATTAAAGTCACCGAGGACTATAAAGTTCACATATTTCAGTGAGAGATCTGCGATAACATCATATAGCTTCAAAAGTTCAGCAGGTTTGGAGTCGGGGGGGCGATATACTAGTACTCCCGCAATGGAGCAGGTAGGGGAGATTTTAATACTGAATGACATAGCTTTTGTTAAATCTATTTTTTTATATGAAATCTCCCAATTATCTCTTGTAATCACTGCCAGTCCACCCCCCAGTCTATTGCCAGCTCTATTAACCATGCTAATTTTGTAGCCAGCAGGAATGGCCAACATAATATCAGGGTTGGAACTATTTCGCAACCAAGTTTCTGTGAGAAATACAAGGTCCCAATCATTGGTTTCCAGCGTTAGACAAATGTCATCTGCATGTTTGGGGAGGGACCTACAATTAATTAAACAAGCGTTGATATTTGGTGTTGAATTAGAATTTTCCGACAGCAATCTAGAAAGTCCAGCCATGTCCAATCTACTGCACTTTTTCCCTAAACACTCTTTATTAAACTCAAAAAAACACGTAGTGCAGTGTATGCTCTGGCCGATAGGGCTTAGTTTTAATGTATCGGGATCCAGGCATGTTGGGTTTAGGCAGTTGTTAGAGTTTAACTCATAGAGTTGTTCCCTTGACCACACTAGTCTTGAATCTAAGTGGATACGAGCAGCGTGGCTTGCGCTGGACGCGGACCAGGCACGGACGGGCGCAGACGGGCTTGCCTTAGGCGCGCCTTCGGCGCGCCAGCGGCGCGTCCGCTGTCCCATCGGCTAAAGTAGGGGAGTGTCAGGCCGGCCCCGCCCTCTCTCAGCGCGCAATGGTAACAGCTGTGAGGGAGTAAAGTGAACTGTCCCGCTCTCCACACAATCGGCACAAGCCGCGGTGGACCGGAGCGTTGGAAGCAGTAATTGTTCAAAGTATGCAAATCTGTGGCAATCGGTAAGAGTTAAATCATTTTAAAACGAGTAAAAACACTTTCCCGGTTCCCTTCAGTAATCTTACAGCATTCTGTATAGCGCGAGCAGTAGACTGACTTCTACATGTAAATATATGTGTATATGTTATGTGTAGTATGTGTATTTTTTATGTGTATATTTTTTGCGCCCCCGCCACCAATGTGGTTTGCCACCAGCCACCACTGCTATTGGGTGTTAGCTGTTAGTATCCCATTTTCTCATTATGCTGCCTACCCTCCATCTGAGGCTGATAAGTGCAAAATAGGCAATTAACAATCATTAGCAAGCTCTGCATACCGTTTAATCGATGGGCAATAAAGCTTACATATCCCCTATTATTTACAAAGAAACTTAGCGGCGATACATTTTCTGAATTTCTTTCCAGAAAACGGCTGAGAAATGGGTTTTCTAGACCCTTTGGCACTAAGGACTAATATGCCAACCTAGGACAGGAAACCCAGTGGACTGCAACCACCCGGCAAACCACTGAGCACATGAGTTCAGTTTTACTTGGGTGAGGTATGTTCTAGTTGACACGCAGCCCTTTGAGATTTCACAAGTATATTTACTGGGACCTCAAACACTATTTCATCATGAACAGGCATACTCAAGAACACTAGGAAACCAGGAAATATATTTTCAAGATTTATTCAGATCAAAATCCTATCCAAGTGCACACAATATGAATGGTAACTATAATAATAAAAAAACAAGATAGTGACAGTGATACTTGTTAGGAGGCAGAATAGTAGAACATATTGTGGCATTATAATGGTATAATAATGGTCCTTTACATTAATATCCCCAGCCACATCTTTCTCTTCGCTAATTAAGCTAAACCTTGCACCAAAAAAGGCCTAATTCAAATTTCATAGATGTTTCACACCTGCATATCTATATAAAGAACAGAAGCAATGTTCGGCTAAGAAACAGTCATGGCTATCCTCATCTGCAAGCTGGCAGATAAGCCAAGTGAAGGCTGGATGTGTCTTTTTCCTAGCATTCAGCAACAAAAGTTTATTACAGCTCTGCACAACCCTCGGACTTGAGTCATTGGTAAGACTATATATTTATTACCTGTTGTAACCGACTCACAAGAAAAAGGGGGAAAAAAAAGTGAAAAATGAAGAAAAGGGGGCAGGGTAGAAACACCCTGGCCCCCTAGGCCTAAAAAAAGCATTTAAAAAAAAAAAAAAAAAAATTGGCCGAATTTGCGCTGGGTTTGCGAATCCGGAGGAAAAAGAAAAAAAAACGAAGCGCGGTCTCCCGCGCTTCGTTTGTTTTAAGCCCCCGGGTGGGCCAGGTCCCGGGGGCAATTTAAAATTATGGTGTGGGGGCCCCCACAGCCACGGGGACCGCCACCTCCCCGGGGCTTTTCTCATAATGTGAGGGGGGCATGCGGCCCCCTCGCAGCCCTGGGGACCGCCACCTCCCCGGGGCTTTTTTCAAAAAAATGTGTGGGGGGCTCCTGCCCCCCACGCTGCCCTGGGGACCACCACCTCCCCGGGGCTTTGTTTTAATACGGGCAGGCGGGGCCTCACGGGCCCCCCCCAAACCCTGGGGACCACCACCTCCCCGGGGCTCCAATTTAATTAGAGAAGTTCGGGAGGGGCTTCTGCCCCTCCCCACACTGCCCCGGGGACCACCACCTCCCCGGGGCAGGAGGGGCATTTGCAGAGTGGTGTAAAAAGGGGGCGTGGCCTCAGACCAATCTCAGCAATCCCACTGTGTGGGGCTTACTGGAGGTAAGAGGTAGGCTAGTTGGCCCTTAAAGGACCACCAGCAGCAAAGGGGGTCCAATCCCCATCCAAGAGCGCGCCAGGGAGCGCGTTCGCAGAGTGGTGGGCAAAGGGGGCATGGCCTGCTATGAGAACTTAGCAATCATGCTGTGTGGGACTTACTGGAGGTAATAGGAGGGGTAGTTGGCCCCCAAGGATGTCCTTGGGGGCCAACTACCCCTCTTGTTACCTCCAGTAAGACCTACACAGTGGGATTGCTAAGACATCTTCGGAGGCCATGCCCCCCTTTCTCCACCACTCTGCAAACGGGCCTCCTGGCAGACTACGGGATGGGGGATGAAGTCCAATTTACTCCTGAGGGACTTTGGGGGCCAAGAAGCCCTACTGGTACCTCCTGTAAGCCCTACGCAGTGGAATTCCTGAGCGCTGGTCAGAGGCCCAGCAACCTTTCTCCACCACTCTGCAAACACGACTACTAGTTAAAGAAGTGTTTGCAATGTAATAGGTTTCGCATTTGCGAGAGTTAGAGCTATTGGCGTTGTAAATGTGAAAGTTTTTTACTAATGTTTTTTGGAGTGGATGTACGTTGTGTGTAGTGGAATTATGTGGTATGTTGTGCAGTGAAATTATGTGGATAGAAAGTATGTGGTATTTAGTGTATAGGAATTATGTAGAGTGGGATTATGTGTTATGGAGAGTACTTATGTGGTATAGTAGTCTGTGTTGTGTAGTTGTAACCTCAAGTTTAGTCTTCCTCATTTCCATAGAAGCTCAACTATGAACTCAGTGAGACAATAAAAGAAGGAATCACTGAGGAGCACTTGTGGACCTAGTCTGAGGTATGAGAAGGGCCACTGGAATTATGCGACTGTTTGGCTGCACTGACTTTCGCACAATTATACATTTTCTGCATTAGCCACATAATTCATCATCTGCTCCCTAATCTACAGATTTGAACAAAAAAACCCTTGTTTCTAGCGGCTCAAACGTTACCAAAAATGCAGCGACAAGTGTTACAGCGTGGTGGAAGGCCCTTTGCAAACCTAGAATGGTCACCTGTTACTTATTGCTAAATGTGGGTGTTAAATTGGGACTAATGGTGTGCAAGCCACTCTTGCTTCCTTCTGCGCCTCTCTTGCCTCTTTCTGCATTTCTGTTGCTTCTATCTGCACATTTCTTTCTTTTTCTGCACTTCTCTTGCCTCTTTCTCCAAATCTCTTCTACTTTCTGCACCTCTCTTCCCTCTTTCTGCACGTCTATTGCCTCTTTCTGCACCTCATTTGCTTCTTTCTGTACCCCTCTTTCTGCACCCTTCTTCCCTCTTTCCGCACCTCTATTGCCTTTTTCTGTACCCTTCTTACGTCTTTCTGCACCCTTTTTGCCTCTTTCTGCTCCTCTATTCCTTCTTTCTGCACTTCTTTTGTTTCTTTCTGCACCTGTCTTGCTTCTTTCTGCACCCCTCTTGCCTCTCTCTCCACCCCTCTTCCCTCTTTCTGCACTTATCTTGGTTCTTTCTGCACCTCACTTGCCTCTTTCTGCACCTCTGTTGCTTCTTTCTGCAGTTCTCTTCCTCTTTCTGCACCCCTCCTACCTCTTTCTATACCCCTCTTGCCTCTTTGTGCACCTCTCCTACCCCTTTCTGCACCCCTCTTGCCTCTTTTTCCACCTCTGTTGGTTCTTTCTGCACCTTTTTTGCTTCGTTCTGCACTTCACTTGTCTTTTTCTGTACCCTTCTTGCCTCTTTCTGCACCTCTGTTGGTTCTTTCTGCACTGCTCTGGCTTCTCCCTGCACCTCTTTTCCAAATTTCTGCATCCCTCTTGCCTTTTTCTGCACCCCTCTTCCCTCTTTCTGCACCTCTCTTGCCTCATTCTGCCCACCTGTTCCCTCTTTCTGCACCCCTTTTGCCTGTTACAGCAACTCTCTTGACTCTCTCTGCAGTTCTCTTGCCTCCTTTTGCACCTCACTTGCCTCTTTTTGCTCCTCTGTTGGTTCTTTTGCACTGCGCTTGCTTCTTTCTGCACCTCTCTTGCAAATTTCTGCACCCCTCTTGCCTCTTCCTGCACACCTTTTACCTGTTTCTGCACCTCTCTTGCCTCTGTCTGCACCTCTGTTCCCTCTTTCTGTACCTCTTTTGTATGTTTCTGCAACTCTCTTACCTCTTTCTGCAGTTCTCTTGCCTCCTTCTGCACCTCTGTTGCTTCTTTGTGCACTTCTCTTGCCTCTTTCTGCACCCCTGTTGCTTCGTTCTTCACTTTCCATGCTTCTTTCTGCACCTGTCTTGCTTCTTTCTGCACCCCTGTTGTCTCTTTCTGCACTCGTCTTCCCTCTTTCTATACCTTTCTTGCCTGTTTCTGTATCTCACTTGCCTCTTTCTGCACTTTTCCTGCTTCTTTCTACACCTCTGTTGCTTCTTTCAGCAATTCTCTTGCCTCTTTCTGCACTTCTCTTGCCTGCTTCTGCACCTCTCTTGCCTCTTTCTGCACCTCTCTTGCCTCTTTCTGCACCTCACTTGCTTCTTTCTGTACTTTTCTTGCCTCTGTCTGCACCCTTGTTGCTTTATCCTGCATTTTCCATGCTTATTTCTGCACCTGTCTTGCTTCTTTCTGCACCCATGTTGTCTCTTTATGTACCTCTTTTGCCTGGTTCTGCAACTCTCTTGCCTCTTTCTGCAGTTCTCTTGCCTCCTTCTGCACCTCTGTTACTTCTTTCTGCACTTCTCTTGCCTCTTTCTGCACCCCTGTTGCTTCATTCTGCACTTTTCATGCTTCTTTCTGCATCTGTCTTGCTTCTTTCTGCACCCCTGTTGTATCTTTCTGCACTCGTCGTCCCTCTTTCTGTACCTTTCTTGCCTGTTTCTGTAGCTCACTTGCCTCTTTCTGCACTTTTCTTGCTTCTTTCTACACCTCTGTTGCTTCTTTCAGCAATTCTCTTGCCTCTTTCTGCACTTCTCTTGCCTGTTTCTGCACCCCTCTTGCCTCTTTATGTACCCGTCTTCCCTCTTTGTGCAACTCTCTTGCCTCTTTCTACACCTCTCTTCCCTCTTTCTGCACCGCTCTTGCCTCTTTCTGTACCTCTGTTGCTTCTTTCTGCACTTCTCTTGCTCTTTCTGCACCCTTCACGCCTCTTTCAGCACCTCTGTTGGTTCTTTCTGCACTGCTCTTGCTTTTTATCCTGTATCTCACTTGCCTCTTTGAGTACCTCATTTGCTTCTTTCTGCACCCCTCTTTTCTCTTTCTGCACCTCTCTTGCCTCTTTCTGCACCCCTGTTCCCTGTTTCTGCACCTTTCCTGCCTGTTTCTGTACCTCTCTTGCCTCTTTCTGTACCTCTGATGCCTCTTTCTGCACTTCTCTTGCTCTTTCTGCACCCTTCATGCCTCTTTCAGCACCTCTGTTGGTTCTTTCTGCACTGCTCTTGCTTCTTTCTACACCTCTGTTGCTTTTTCATCAATTCTCTTGCCTCTTTCTGCACTTCTCTTCCTTCTTTCTGCACCCCTCCTGCCTCTTTCTGTACCTCTCTTGCCTCTTTGTGCACCTCTCCTACCTTTTTCTGCACCCCTCTTGCCTCTTTCAGCACCTCTGTTGGTTCTTTCTGCACTGCTCTTGCTTTTTCTACACCTCACTTGCCTCTTTCTGCACTTCTCTTGCTTCTTTTTACACCTCTGTTGCTTCTTTCAGCAACTCTCTTGCCTCTTTCTGCATCCCTGTTCCCTGTTTCTGCACCTTTCCTGCCTGTTTCTGTACCTCTCTTGCCTCTTTCTGTACCTCTGATGCCTCTTTCTGCACTTCTCTTGCTCTTTCTGCACCCTTCATGCCTCTTTCAGCACCTCTGTTGGTTCTTTCTGCACTGCTCTTGCTTCTTTCTACACCTCTGTTGCTTTTTTCATCAATTCTCTTGCCTCTTTCTGCACTTCTCTTCCTTCTTTCTGCACCCCTCCTGCCTCTTTCTGTACCTCTCTTGCCTCTTTGTGCACCTCTCCTACCTTTTTCTGCACCCCTCTTGCCTCTTTCAGCACCTCTGTTGGTTCTTTCTGCACTGCTCTTGCTTTTTTCTACACCTCACTTGCCTCTTTCTGCACTTCTCTTGCTTCTTTTTACACCTCTGTTGCTTCTTTCAGCAACTCTCTTGCCTCTTTCTGCACTTCTCTTCCTTCTTTCTGTACCCCTCCTGCCTCTTTCTGTACCTCTCTTGCCTCTTTCTGCACCTCTTCTACCTTTTCCTGCACCCCTCTTGCCTCTTTCAGCACCTCTGTTGGTTCTTTCTGCCCTGCTCTTGCTTTTTTCTGCACCTCACTTGCCTCTTTCTGCACTTCTCTTGCTTATTTCTACACCTCTGTTGCTTCTTTCAGCAATTCTCTTGCCTCTTTCTGCACTTCTCTTCCTTCTTTCTGCACCCCTCCTGCCTCTTTCTGTACCTCTCTTGCCTCTTTGTGCACCTCTCTTGCCTCTTTCTGCACTTCATTTGCTTCTTTCTGCACCTCTCTTGCCTCTTTCGGCACCTCTGTTGCTTCTTTCTGCACTTCTCTTGCCTCTTTCTGCACCTCTGAGTTAGAGGTAGTTTTAATCCCCCTGCCCTATTATGTACTAGGGCCTTACAGGGGAGGTCATGCCAATCACAGGGGTACCCCTGTTGTATTCCGCTTTAGGTATCCGTATATAGGTTTTCCTGAATCATGTCCTTATATAGGCACAATTCGCATTGCCCTTATATAGGACTAGAATCCCAGTCCTTATTTAGGCATTAGCCGTGCACTCCAAATACAGGCATGGTCACCGACATCCGTCCACCCTAACGTCACAACGAGTTCTTAGAAACCAGACCCTTAAGCTTCGGGAGTTCCCCTAGCACAGGACTATTGATTTCTCCAAGAACTCATCTATTATGTATGAACCGCTATACCTTAAGGGTTCATTCCTGACATCTTCCTCTGTCCGACTTCATGTCAATGCTAACATTCCGAGGCACCTATCAGGTATAAATATACCTTCCCTTGCCCTAACAAGTTAGAGGAGACCTCGACTTCAGAGGAGCCCGTATCCCGGCCTGACGCACTGAGAAGACGCTGTCCTTTCCTGCACGCAGAGAATCCAGCTTCCAGTGTCCTGACTCCCTTCGCGGGGTGTTAGAGTTCGAGTCCGGAAAGAGATTCCCACCTCTCTCATTCTCAAGGTATGGAGCTGACAAGAACCTAGAGAGACTCTTGGCATCCTTGGCATACTAGACTTAACATACTCTTAGTATACCGTAGTAAGGAATACTTCACCAACTTCTTACCTTGTCCTACACCTAGGTTAGGTTAGGCACATTGGGGTAGAACTAGCTTAGGAACGCATCGTATGAGTACTCGCATTTTTAGTTCATGTTATTTATGTGTGTGAATATATACTAAAAGATAATGCTAGCGCAGTATTATTTATTTCTACTGCTTACGCTGTACATTATTTATCTTGCATACTGTCTTGTGATCGTAACAGCACATATCACTTACACGAGAAACAAGACTGTTCAATAAATCTTTTATTGAAACGCCCGTCTATTCTTTCTGTGTAACTCTGAGAAAAACTAAGCATGCACGATTGAGCTGAGTGAAACGGTTATCTATTGTTTCCACGACTCTGGGACGTGTTCCGATTCTAAAGGGAAACAAAGTGGTCATGTTTTGTGGTTGCCAGAAACTACTCCCTTCTTGTTATTTAAGGAGTTTCTAGTGGCCTCTGAGCTAGCTGGCACAAGTAATTAAGTTTAATATACTCGATAGGGACATACCGACCTCAGTCCTATGTCAAGCCTATAGGGTATATTATTCCAATGCGCAGAGCCTATTAGGGAAATAGGAGCTACACTACATGGCGCCCAACGATTTGGTAAGGCGGTAATTTAACGCTAGATACTGAGTAACTCAGTCGTGCTTTTCTCTCAGAGACCCCTACTCACATACTCCGTAAGACGTCTGGAGTGGGTAGGGTTAAATATCCGCCATAACTAAATAGGACAAAAAACCCTATATATTAGTTGTTTGGTTTGTTCAACTTTGAAGGATACAGTGTTCCAAAATATTGTGCACCTTATCTTTTGTTTCCAATGCCTGACACCAAAACCGGTGGAGCTGCGGCTCAACCAGTCGTAACAGCTTTTAACATTACAGGTTTAGATGAAACCGAGGAGGGTGTTATAGACATCCATCCAAACTTAAGAAGAGCCATCACTCTAAAACTTATAAAACACGGCCTACCACCAAGAGGCGGTAGAGCAGTTTTCGTGATAGAGGCACACGAATCATTTCAGACAGAGGTATTCTATTCATGGATAATATTCCCTGAATCAAATTCAGTAACAAAACTGTTTCACTTCTACAAAGAAGATGAACCACCAGAGGAATATATTCCTTTCGAGGATATTGAAATTCCACTAACATACCAGGAGCATCAGCTCTGGTTTAAAGGCGCCCTAAAACATCACAGAAACATTACCAGGCTCCACTAGGTAGACCAGGAGCAACATGGCCGATTCTAGCCAGCTACACTCCTCATCCTGAATTAGATATAATGACAGATGAGGAATTACTTACTCAACTTACAGAGTTAATAAAAATTTACAGACAATTGGTCCAAAATGTCATGCGGACTTTCACAGTCCAACCACCATTGACCATTCCAAATCAAACCCCTCAACAGGGGAATACACTAAAAATTACACCACAGACTTTATACGCAGTCATGGGTAAAATGCCCACAAAACGTGAGCAAATTCCATTCTGGATAGCTCAAAAAATTACTCAAATAGAAGCAGTATTTCCTAATACTAGCCCTTATGAGAAACACAGAATTCTAACAATCTGTTTACCAATGGGGATCACACCACAACTGGAAGACTGCACCACTTGGGACTCAGTCTTTGCTGCCATATATACTAAAACACATGGTGTTCCATCAATTGCAGTAATACCAGATGTCCTGAAACAAATTCAAAACGAATACGGGGCAGAACCTGCTCTAAATTTAGGTATGAAATTACTGAAAAATTTCGACCAGGTCTCAACAATAATAGTATCTAATATTAAAAGGAGGCAGCAGCTGTGGCGATCCGCCAACGATTAAGAGAATTCGATGTTACAGAACATCAAACAGAACTACCCAGAATAATAGAACAATCTTATGCAGAATTAGGCAGAGATAGTTTGGGTGGAAGACCTTTGAAGCCAAAACTATCTGAAAGTCCTGAGAAGGACTCTATTAAACAAACTCCTACATCTTCTAAAAAGAAGTGGGAAACTAATAAACAAAATTCAAACAAGAAACGTTCTCAATCCCGAGGGAGGTCTCCTCAAAAGGAGCCCTCTGAAAGGAGGTATAACCTCAGGAATAGGGATAATTTGAAAAAACCTGACAGGTATCAAGATACTGATACACGTTCCTCTTGTACCTTTCAGATCTCGTCACAGACATCGGAAAGAAGAGGACGGCCAGAACATAAAGAAGAACGCGTGAAATCCAAAGACGACAAACACGTTCAGAAAAATAAATCAAACCTCAATTCTCCAAAAAGAAAGTAGCAGGTCTGAAGATCAGACATGCCGAGGATACTGAGAACACAACTCAAGAACGGAGAATGGGCTCAGACAATGCTGGACAGTGCAGCAGAAGTCACAATAGCTCACCAGAACCTGAAGGAACTTCTGGAGATAGTGGACTTGAATGAGTACATCACAGTAGAAACTGTAGACACCAGGGTTAGTACTCCACAAAAGTTATATGAAATAACACTCCGAATGGAGGGAGATATACCAAGACAGGTGAAAATACTCTTTTGGGAAAAACTTTCAAGGGGCTCTGACATACTTCTAGCAGAAAAAGACTGGCCACCACAATTTGTCAGGGAGTGCCCACATGGCGAGGACATTATTATGCCTGCCTTCTCCAACCATATTCCAATTCACCTAAAATATACATATGCCAGGAAATGGGCAGTAGCCCAGGCCCCAGCATTATATAAAAATCATGTAGGATGGGATGAGGATTCACCTCACCATAAAATACATCTGAAACATGAACCTACTGCACAAAGGCAGTACCCAATAAAGCAAGAAGCTAAAAAACAGGTCAGGGAGATCTTAGATCAACTTGAATACCAAGGGGTGATTGAAACATGCACCTCCTCAATGAACAATCCTTTGTTTCCTGTCTCCAAACCAGACCATACATATCGTCTAGTTTTGGATTACAGACACTTAAACACTTGTTCTAAAACATTTGCAGTGCAAAATGCACATAGCACAGCATTAATGAATAACATTGTGCGTAAAAATATAAAACCACATTAGACATCTCAAATGGTTTCTTTTGTCAAAACATAGCACCTGAAAGCAGGTACTTAACAGCTTTCTCAATAATGGGGACCCAGCGTCAATTTTGTCGACTCCCACAAGGGTTCAAGAACAGCCCGGGGTTATTCTCAGCGAGGGTAACGGAGTTACTACAAATTTATGATAATGAGGCATTGTCATATGTCGATGACATCTATCTGACAGACGATGACCTAAACAGGCACTTGAGCAGGGTGAATCCTTTTTCTAGGATATGAGCTTTCAAGTGAAGGCAAGAGCTTGGCAGCTAACTTTTTAGAAAAGTGTGCGCTGCTCCAACCTCCAAAAACGCTGAAAAACTTACAATCCATCCTGGGTTTCCTAAATTTTGGAAGAACATACATTCTAAATTACGCAGAAAGGGTTAAACCTCTCTACGCATTAATCAAACCTGATTTTTCAATGAAAAATTGGACACAAGAACACACAGAAATCTTGCGTTCACTCCAAGCTAACATGTTAGCAACAAATCACTTACAAACACGCGTAAGTCAACGCAATTTAGTGATCCGAATCATTTCGGGTCAATGCGGATTCACCTACTTAACATTTAATGAGGGTGAAAAAGTACCAATTGCATACAAATCTCATTTGTATACACAAGCAGAAATGCGCTTCACTTCAACTGAAAAATTCTGACAGCAGTTCAAACAGCTGTAGCAAAAGAAAGAGCCCTAGCCCAAGGGAAACGCATTATTGTCGTAACCCCGGTACCAGCCTTAGAAGCGGTCACAAAAGCGAGCATTCCAAATGCTAAAGCTTTACATCCTAGATGGATACAATGGGTTAATTCTCTTGCTGCAACAGATGTTGAATATGTTTTTGATCCTGATTTAAAAACACAAGCGTTCCTGCAATATGAACATGAATGTCCTCTGCCCACTGAAATTCTGCCTCTCGATCAGTACGAATTCATAATTTACACTGACGGATCTGCACAACCCGCAACGGGGAGTAAGCAAGCTTACAGTGCAGCATGCGCAATCGTTAAAGGTCGCATGCGCGATGGTATCTTCAGACCAATGGTCACAAAAACTCAATCTCTAGGAGATTGTACAGCTCAGCGAGCTGAATTACAAGCATTCAAACTGGCACTTGAAAGTACAGATCGCGAATTCCCCACACTGATAGTGTGTGATTCCTTTTACTGTGTTCAGTCGTATAATGAATATATACAAAATTGGCTTGAAAATGGGTTCAAAGATGCAAAAGGTGGCACAATAAAGCATAAAACGCTTTGGGAACAAGTAGTTCAGTTAAAAAACAAACTACCAGAGGCTCACGTGATCCATACACTGAGTCATCAACGTGATGGCGTTCACGTTGCAGGGAATTCATTGGCTGACGAAGCCGCAAAGGGGGCTGTTCAGACGGCTTCCGTAGCTGCGACCACTCGTTCAAAAACGAGAATAGACAGTGAGATAATGTTGGCTGTCAATGCTACGAGCAAAGGCAGTGGTGCAGCGTTACCAAAAAGTTTCCACTCAAGTACTCTTATGTAATTGATGCGAACAACGTTCCTTTTGCTCGAATCCCTGGAGTGGGGGATAGGGTAATTCCAAACATGGAACGTAGAGCAGGACTTTGATCTTATGAAGCACATTTGGGGGATGGCGTCTGTCACATGCAAGGTTATCTCTAAAACAGATCTTTGACGTTAAACAGAGATGTACTGGTGGCCTGGAATGAATACACAGATCCACGATCTTCATCAGTGACTGCATATGACTGTAAGGTACAGCGAGATGCAGAAGCGCCACCAGGACACCATGCTACGAAGTAGCCCTGCCAATGACAGACAAACCATTAGCTTATGTTTACCAGCATTACTGACGGTATCTATGCACAGGGACGGTACCTTATGAGAATATGCAATCCCACAAATACTAAGCTCAAGGTTCCTATGGATATGGCCTCAGCGCTCGGCTGACGCTCGAACTGTTATAAAAGATTTGCGAGTCTTTATCGGCACATACGCAATAGGCACGCTACATTCTGACCAGGGCCCTGCGTTTAGCTCTCGGGCTTACAAAGAAGCCATGGCCAGTTTGGGCGTTGCATTGCGTTGTACTCCTCTCCGTTTCATCCTGAGGGAAATTCTGTTGTGGAAAGGAAAAACCGGGACATAAAGCAGTCTATAACAGCTAGAGTATTAGGTTCGGGTGATGGGTGGGTCAAACATCTTTATGGGGTCCAACGCTCAATAAATAATTTGCCAAGAAGTTCTCTGGGGGGGCACTCCATATGAGGTCCTATTTGGGACAAGAATGTGGGTACCTGATCTCGAAAGTACAGGCACAGTGGTGGAAAATAGACCCTTTGATATCAAAGATCGTTTGGCTGTTTTACAGGATCTAAATGAACTAAGATCGAAACAAAGCAACGTGTTCCAGCAGCCAACCACCACTGGGGAAAAACCGGCAGTCCCAGCAAGGCCTGTCTGGATTCCAAAAGTTGGGGATCTAGTCAGAGAGAAGATTGCGGACAAGAAGGAATTTGGACCTTCTTACAGACAACCAGTACCTGTCCTAGCCGTTCAAGGAACAAGAACAGTACTTCTGCCGCCCCTTGCTGGAAAAAAGGAGAAAAGATTTGTGTCAATCGACCTCATCAAACCACAGTATGTGGCCAATACTAAATAGTAGGCCTCGTGGACTCCAACCTAGTAGCAGACGCACTCCTCTCGCTACTATCCAAGAGGTTCAGACTGAAAGACTGATAACCATCGAGAATTCAGCAGTAACAGATGAAGGACTAAGTAACAATGCTATGGAACTCATCCCTCTTGAAACTCAACTAACAGTTCGTCCAAATACACCTGTCTACACCAATGTAACAAGTGATCAACTGGTTCCAGCGATTTCTACAAATCCTGATGCAATTCCAACAATTGACAGAACTGCTTCTGGCTATTTCATTAACTTTGATACGTTTTCTGAGGATCTGAGTGAGCCTGAAACGACGCCAGCATCATTAACTTTCAAACAGCAAGCACAAGACTTTCTTCATTTTTTGAAAAAGACTTATCTGGTTTCACCATGGATTGAACTATGGATTATTTCTGGAATATTTTTCTTCCTGCTTTGGCTAGCTTTGGTTATGACTATGAGCGTGCTTATAAATGGCAGATACATCCATGTGAACAATGAAAGAAAAGAAGTGAACTTACTTTTGAAACCTCACAAATCTTCCCATCGTGAAGCAAGAGACTTGTCAGCAGTGAACATCACAGCCGTTCCTATACAGGATGGTATAGTGTGGGACAAAACTGATTTCGATATATTCAGCCCTACGGAACAATTGAACATTCCACATTTATTTAAAATTTCACTAAGTGATTTTATTTCGTCCAGTACCTATTCTGATGATTGGGACTTTGAGACAGTAAATGATATAATTTTTGATCTAGAAATGTCTGCTGCATTTTCTAATAATGAATATTTAGAGGGTTCATCAGACTATGAACAGCTGTATTGCTATAACCAGTATGGTCATCATTTTTTGCATAAATCTGCAACTCCTAGAAATGTGTTTATGTTTAACCAATGGGAACATTGTCCTACACCACCAATAGATAGTTCAAAAACATTTGCTAAAAAGTTTACATATTTTTCAGGATACAATACATCTGATCCAGAAACATTTTACTATAAAAATGTAAACAAAACAGGACTGAAAATTATGTTAACAAATACAAAACAGATTTATTCTGCAGCATTTATTGCCCAACTGTCTAGACATGGATTCGACTTATGGAAAGACACAATAGACACAAAATCTGTCTGGGGTACTAAAGAATGGCAAGTGCAGGGGATAGAAGCTTTATTTAGAGCATGTATCATCCCTCAGCAAATAATGTTTTTGAATGACACTGTCCAACAAACGTCTTGCCTTGGGTTAGCCAAGATCAAAGACATGAAAACATCTTCTGTACCAACACCTGCAAGTGATAACAATACACAGGCAGCGGTTACAGTTGACACAATACTACAACTCAACAGAACAAATCCTGATTGGAAAAAATGGTTGATCTGGCCCACAGACACAAACAACTGTCAAGAAAGATTCCTGAATAAAACCCAGGGCTTTACTATTCATAGGCCAGACCCAAGATACGTCCAAAGACATAATCCGGGGGTAGTAACAACATACAGTGTAGGAAAATTATGCCTCGATTGGCTGCAAAAATCTACACTTAAGGATGTGAAACAACACTTATCTTTACTTAAAGAAGACGCAGACCTTAGGGAATTCTTGCTTGGACCAAGAAAACCGCGTCAAAAACGTTTCATATATGCCGGCATCTATGCTGCTTATAATGAAGCATGGAAGGTGTCACAGATAGAGGCCGCAGAACGAATACTGTGAACTTGATCGTATTAACTTAGAGAAAACTCTCACTGTGGTTGATAACGGGTTAACAACTTTGTCATCCAGAATTTATTCATTGGACAACATTGTATCCTCTGCTATCGACATACTAGAACAAGATTTAGCCATGTTACAACAAGGCCAATCTCAGTTACGTTCTATTGGGTTATTAAGCTGGACGCTACAATCTTTGCGTGCGGGCTATGTGCCTTGGCGTTTTATCAACACGTCGGCTCTGTTTGCAGAATATAATCTAACTGATAAACAGATCGAACTGGCACAAAGGGGAGCAAAGTATACAGTGCTGAGCATTGAAAAACTGGCAGAAATTACCATTCACAGTGGCAGAAAAACCAGCTACAGAATGGCTAATTCATGGCAAAATCACTCTACCTGTGACTACTTTTCAGTTTCAGTATTGCCTCAAACAAATGCAAGCAGGCAAATATGAAAGGTTGGGTAAGGAATACATTAAGACATCCTGGACTTTGTCGTACACATATAGATGTTGGAGTGGGGATCGTGAAGTGTTTCTGAGCGGTACACACTGTAAAAGTGCACTAAGCGGTTCACTAATTTGTCAGGACATTTCTTTACACAGGGCTTGTAATGGTTCTGTGGCAAATTTGTCCTGCCATCAGCAGGGTACACCAGCTGCTGTGATTAATCCGACGTTTGGCCAACTTTCTAATGAGAGTTACCTCATGTTGAATGATCAAAGTTGCTGTGGCATGTTGCCAGGCATCCCATATCTAGTAACGGTCAACTCCAGGGTCACTTGCTGTATGCAAGTATTGTTTGCCCCAATAGACACAGTCAGGGAGTCGCCTTTGTGGCCTTCGTTGAATGTCTCTTTTATAAGATTTGATACTTTAAGCAGAATGAAAGCCATGCTTAAACAACAAACAGTGCCTTTGACCTCGGCCAAAGAAATCTATGATCTTGCAAGTTGCAAGGACTTCGGCTGAGATACAGGCTTTAATACGTACAAACTGCCCTATACATTTCGTAGAAATGATAGGACATATCTTTAACATGTCAGATACAAGCGGAATTGTACATGTATTTAAGACCATCTGTTCCGGACTATTAGCACCTTTCCAGGCGGTCCTCGGAATCATCCCAAACTTTGCACATTCAGTGTTTGGTGGTGTGCCATTAATTCTAGCACTTGTTGCAGGAATTCTATTTCTATTCCTACTGTTGCGCTATGGCCAGCCTATTCGCCAACATCACTCCGAGCGAAGTGGAGAAAGCTCTACTTGAACGAAAGTGCAGTGAGCGAATAGTACAACTTTTGGGCATACCTCGTCTACGGGAACTTAATACAACGTGGTTCCTGTCATTCAGACCAATCTGGCAAGATTGCATCTTACCTGTTCTACGCTGCCTGTTTTGCGGTGAAGAATGCGTGCTAGACGCCTGTCTAACACTTCCATCAGTCATGCCAACGGATATCGATGCTCTGCTGGACCCGATAACGGCCCATGCTCTGTGTTGTCCCCAGAGGCTACCAATCCTGATGACGGCATTCATTGAGATCTCACAGACGCTTCCGGCTGCTGCTGAGGTACAAGACGGATCAACATGCACACAGGTAACAACGGACGCGAACATTGCTGCGGCATCTTATGCTGAGTGCGCTGCTTCACATCTCTGTGCAATTAATCTCCTACACGAGGTGTTCCAAATGTCACCAACTTCGGTGGACGATATTTTGTCTACAGAAATAGATGATCTCATGTTTACACCAGACCCATACACTGACTTTGATTCGGCACACAGTGTACCAGGGACGCAATGAATTTGGCCTTCATGTTTTCAAAAACTTGTAACTCTTCCCAAAATTGAACTTTTTTCTTTTACCTTTTTTTAAAACTAAATGGCAAATCAATCTGCTTACAGTAGAACTATTTCTATAAAACGGACTTCAAAGTACTTCCAGGGACACATTGTCACCTTATCTGTCTACAAATTCAGTTAATTACCATGAAATGAAATGGCTTTGATTTTGATCAACTTATCAATAATTTCATCATATGTAAATATTACTGTTTATTCATTCAGGTTGCATTTTATTTCTAATATACGCTTAGAGTGAAAACAATGCTTTAAATGTACAGTACCTATTGCATTTCAACGGTTGTATTTTTAAAACTGCTTTTCAATACTTTTAGAAATGTTTTTAGCAACATGTGGTACTCAATTTTATGTTTTAGCATTTAAATGTTTAGCATTTTGGTATTATCGTACATACGAAAGTGGAGTGGGTGTTGTATTCCGCTTTAGGTGTCCGTATATAGGTTTTCCTGAATCATGTCCTTATATAGGCACAATTCGCAATGCCCTTATATAGGCTTAGAATCCCAGTCCTTATTTAGGCATTAGCCGTGCACTCCAAATACAGGCATGGTCACCAACATCCGTCCACCCTAACGTCACAACGAGTTCTTAGAAACCAGACCCTTAAGCTTCGGGAGTTCCCTAGCACAGGACTATTGATTTCTCCAAGAACTCATCTATTATGTATGAACCGCTATACCTTAAGGGTTCATTCCTGACGTCTTCCTCTGTCCGACTTCATGTCAATGCTAACATTCCGAGGCACCTATCAGGTATAAATATACCCTTCCCTTGCCCTAACAAGTTAGAGGAGACCTCGACTTCAGAGGAGCCCGTATCCCGGCCTGACGCACTGAGAAGACGCTGTCCTTTCCTGCACACAGAGAATCCAGCTTCCAGTGTCCTGACTCCTTCGGGGGTGTTAGAGTTCGAGTCCGGAAAGAGATTCCCACCTCTCTCATTCTCAAGGTATGGAGCTGACAAGAACCTAGAGGGACTCTTGGCATCCTTGGCATACTAGACTTAACATACTCTTAGTATACCGTAGTAAGGAATACTTCACCTACTTCTTACCTTGTCCTACACCTAGGTTAGGTTAGGCACATTGGGGTAGAACTAGCTTAGGAACGCATCGTATGAGTACTCGCATTTTTAGTTCATGTTATTTATGTGTGTGAATATATACTAAAAGATAATGCTACGCAGAATTATTATTTTCTACTGCTTACGCTGTACATTATTTATCTTGCATACTGTCTTGTGATCGTAACAGCACATATCACTTACACGAGAAACAAGACTGTTCAATAAATCTTTTATTGAAACGCCTGTCTATTCTTTCTGCGTAACTCTGAGAAAAACTAAGCATGCACGATTGAGCTGAGTGAAACGGTTATCTATTGTTTCCACGATTCTGGGACGTGTTCCGATTCTAAAGGGAAACAAAGTGGTCATGTTTTGTGGTTGCCAGAAACTACTCTCTTCTTGTTATTCAAGGAGTTTCTAGTGGCCTCTGAGCTAGCTGGCACAAGTAATTAAGTTTAATATACTCGATAGGGACATACCGACCTCAGTCCTATGTCAAGCCTATACGGTATATTATTCCAATGCGCAGAGCCTATTAGGGAAATAGGAGCTACACTACACCCCAACCCATAGTGTACCCTTATATTTGGAAACTGGAAGCACATTGTAGCTCATGCTGTTCTCTGTGTCTGTTGGCAGGTGGGTGCAAACATAACATCCAGATATGTTCATAATGCTTACATACATTCTTAACATTTCAACGTATCTATTTCCATCGTATTCATCCCATAACTCTCGTTCCCCTCCTTCTTTAATTTCACCCTCCCCCAGCATATCCTGTCCTGACATGTTCATTTTCCCCTCATCATTTGTCACATTTTATCGCTCCCATCCCCCACCCGGCCGTTGAGGTACGGTATTTCAATGTCCTTTGCATATATTATTATTATTGCAGTTATTATTATTCCTGGGACGGGTGATAATATTGCCAGTAGTACTGCTGGCCATTTACGTCCTTCTTCCCTAGGACTTGGCATCGTGCTGATCGGTGTCCCCGCTATTGCTGGAATGAAGATCTCTAACTATCTCTAACTAGCTCGTCTCCTACTGCTTGGAGGATAGTAAGGTAGATCCCTATCTTAAGTCCTATGGTGTATGTACCTGTGTACAAACCTGTAGGGGAAAAGTCGGGGAACTGGAGTTGGCCTCCCAGGCAGGTAAAGGCTATTTGACTTTGAAGTGGATACCTCGGCCAAGAGCTAGATAATATGGTAGGTGTTTCAAAGCCTGGAGCTATGAAGGTGATATGCACATGAATTTTATCCGGTGTTTTATTCACTGTATAGCTCAATATTCTATTCATCTGTCTGGTAGTAATAAACCATCAATTATGAAGGGCAACAGAGGTGCACTTATCAGGCGTTTCGGACCACAAATCGCACTAGGCTTAGCCCAGCCGCTTCCGTAGTCCGTAACAACCTGTCAAGTAGGCTTCGTAAGGAAATCAAACTTGTCGGACTGCACCTGGCAAAATTGCGTCTTGTTCACATTGGGATGTCTCTGATGATAGTTAATCCGTTGTTCTCTATTGCCTGTACTACACACTCTAAAACATCAAGGCGTGTTGCTGCTATGTCTTGCGTTGATGGTTGATATCCGAAAGTTGGTAATGCAATCTCGTAAAATATCAGGAACGTTAACCTGCTCAATCGCGGAGGGTTCGGCACTGCTATTCTCAAAACTCCTGTTATCTCTATTCCAGGGGACAATAAGAGTAAAACTGATCTTATAGTTAGTAGCAGCCGTGTTTCCTCCACTTGTATGTTTATGAACCAGTGTTTTTTAGTCGTTATTACTTGCATCTAACGTCCAGACGACAATGTTCACTTGGAGTTGTAGTTGAAGAAATTGTCTTTTGGTATCTAACTAGCAGGTCCTACACCGCTATCGGTCTAATTGGTGTATTTCCAGCAGCGCTAACTAGCGGGCTCTGCACCCCTAGGGGTCTATTGATGCAGACGCCAGCAACAATTTAAAGGGGAACGTTGGTGCCTTGATGGTGTACCCTCAGAGGTTACTAGCACATGACAGTTGGCACTTTTTGAAGAAAACAGGTGTCTTTGGAAGGATGATACCCGGAGGCCTGGGCTGCTGTGCGCAAGGGACTGCCTCTGGTATGTTGTGTCTTCTGTTGAGGCCTGGCCTGCAGCGAGCAGGTAACTGCCTCTTATCTCTTGTCGGTCTTTTCTTGCCTGGTGGAGCAAAGGTTGTATCTGCGAGGTGCCTCAGATGCCACTGGTGGTGTTGGTGGAGCTTGCTCTCCGTTTCCCGGCCCCGGTGCTTTCTTGGTGTGGGAGCTGTGGATCCAGGATGTCAGCCCTTCGCACTTCACGGCAGTAGCTGTTGTCAGCAGGACCTGGTGGGGGCCTTTCCACCTCGGCTGGAGGCAGTGTCGTCTGATGTGGGCCTTTACCCAGACCCAATCACCAGGCTGCAGGTCATGTGGCGGTGGAGTTGCTGCTTCTGGAAGAGCCTGCAGAACCTGGCGATGAAGATAACGTAATGTCTCTGTTAATTTCTTGCAATAACACAAAAGCAAATCGTCTGCTATTGACAGTGGAGCAGTTGACATGTTGCCTGCAATGTTCATGGGGCAGCCAAAGACTATTTCGTGGGGGCTGAGCTTCATTACCCTATCTGGTGTACTTCTCATTGCCAGCAGGGCTAGTGGTAGCGCATCCACCCATGAAAGTTCAGTTGATGCACAAATCTTTCCAATTTTATTTTTTAATACCCCATTCTTTCTCTCCACAGCACCCGCCGCTGGTGGGTGATAGGCACAGTGTAGTTTTTGTGTGACCCCAAGCCCCTTGCATATTCCCCCTATGACATGGGAAATGAACGCAGGTCCGTTGTTGGAGCTCAGAAGGGCTGGAATTCCAAAACGAGGGATAAGTTCTTTCAAAAGGCATTTAGCAACCGTATGTGCATCACAGTTCTTTGTTGGATAGGCCTCTGTCCATTTGCTGAACATGCATACAATTACCAACACGTATTTGTACTTGTGGGTGGGGGGCATGTCGATGAAGTCTACTTGGAGACTTTCAAAGGGTCCGTGGGGTGGTGGGAAATGACCAGGTGCAGTTGGTGTACCCTTCCCAGTATTATACTGTGCGCAAACAGTGCATTGCCTACAAAGTCTTTCTGCTATTTGACGAAACATGCAGCTGTACCAACATTGGGAAAATAACCTGATCATGCCGTCTCGGCCCACATGTGAAGGGCCATGGAAGAGGCATGCCATGGAGGGAAGCAATGATGAAGGCACGCATATTCTTCCATTCGGGCCTGTCCATAACTCCTCCTTTGTTTGCACACACCCTCCTTGTACCCATTCCTGTTTTTCATGTTCCTCCACTTTTCCCTGAATGTGTATAGGGTCAAAACGTAGTGAGTCACTGCTAGCAGTAGTGTCCTTGCTGTTATTTATTATTTGAACCATTGCTAGCTGGCAGCCTGTCAGCGCT
Organism: Calotriton arnoldi; assembly: GCA_963921515.1. Lineage (NCBI taxonomy): Eukaryota > Metazoa > Chordata > Amphibia > Caudata > Salamandridae > Calotriton > Calotriton arnoldi. The sequence goes on along the minus strand of CAWUFW010003127.1, from coordinate 1,366,727 downwards.
ATTCTCTTTGCTTCTCCATCAATAAATGCTTTGCCTTTTGATACATAGTCTTTTGATGAGGTGTGTGCTGCACATTTTATGATAGCCACTTTTGATGGCAGTAACAATGCTTGGAGAAGGTCACTGATCAATTGTGCGTGTTGTATTTGTTGGCCTGCTGATGTGAGGAATCCCCTCATTGACCACAGCTGGCTGAAGTCTTGGACCATCCCGAAGGCATACTGGCTGTCTATGTATATGTTCGCTCTTTTCCCTTTAGCCAATGTGCATGCCCTCATTAGTGCCACGAGTTCGGCCGCCTGTGCGCTTTTCGCAGCCGTCAACCTTCCCCCTTCCAGCAACTTGCCAGCGGTGCCCACTGCATAAGATGCCTGCAGTGTTCCTTTTTCGTCCCTCATACATGACCCATCTACAAACTAATCCCCTTGGGCATCTGGCAGTGGTGTGTCTTTCAGGTCAGGGCGCACCTTTGTGTGTCTGTCGATAGCTAGTACACAATCGTGAAATGCATCATCTGATTCTAAATCATCTAGATCATGCTCTGTTGGCAAAAGGCATGCTGGGTTCAAAGTGGTGCATCTCTTGATGACAATGTGTGGTGCTAATAGTATCAGCTCATACCTAGTGAGGCGAGCATTTGTTAGGTGCTGGGTCTTAGTGGATGTGAGGAGTGTGTCCACTTCATGGGGAACGTGCAAAACCATGGCGTGTGCCAGCACTATATTTTCAGACTGTTCTACCGCCAGTGCTGCGGCCGCCACTGCTCGAAGGCAAGGTGGGAGCGCTGAGGCCGCTGGGTCTAGTGTGGCGGAATAGTATGCCACTGGGCGGTAAAATGATCCATGCTTTTGACTTAACACCCCCAATGAGCACCCTCCCTTCTCATGGCAGAACAAGTGGAAGTCTTTGCTGTAATCTGGGAGGCCTAGCGCTGGTGCTCCACTGAGTTCACTCTTGAGCTTGTGGAATGCCTGGTCACAGTCCGGTGACCAAGGTACCACGTCTGGGACCTCTTTGTGTGTTAGTGCTTGTAATGGCTTGGCAATCAGGGAGAAGTTTGGGATCCAGTGCCGACAGTATCCTGCCACCCCCAAGAATGCCCGAACCTCTTTTTGTGTGCGTGGTCGGGGAAAGTGGGTGATGGCAGATATCCTGTCAGGGAGTAATTTCCTGGTCCCTTCGGACAGTTCGTGGCCTAAATATTTTACAGCAGTGAGGCAGACCTGTAATTTCTTGGGGGAAACCTTGTAACCTTTCAGTGCTAGATGGCGTAGGACGGCAATAGTGTCCTTTACGCAAGCATCCTTTGAAGGTGAGGCCAGTAGTAAATCATCTATGTACTGGATGAGCGTGGAGCCTTCCTTTAGTACCAGGGAGTCTAAATCTGTCTTTAATGCATTCGTGAAGATGGAGGGGGACTCTGTATAGCCTTGTGGAAGACGACACCAGGTGAATCTTCTCAATTTAAAACAGAAACTGAAGTAGGACTGACTGTCTGGATGCAAAGGGGTGGTAAAGAAGGCGGAGCTCAGATCCAGCACCGTGAAGTGTGTGGCTGTGAATGGGATATTGGACAATATAGTTGCTAGGTTTGGAACCACTGGGAAGGAAGGTACCACTATCTTGTTTAATTCTCTCAGGTCTTGTGTGAAACGATATATAGGGGCCCCATCCGGGCCCTTGGATGCTTTCTTCACAGGGAGTATTGGTGTGTTGCATGGACTGGAGCGTATCTCTTTTATTATTCCCTGCTTTAGAAGGTCTTGTATTACTGGTGCGATGCCCTCCTCCCCTTCCTTGGAAATCTTGTACTGTGGTACTCTTGGGAGGCGGGCTCCTGGCTTCAATTTGATCTGCACTGGTGGATAATTTAGCACCTGTCCTAAATCATTAGCACTGGTAGCCCAGACTTGAGGTGGCACACAGTTGCGCAGTTCTGAGGGTATGGCGGGGTCGGTGCATGTCATAAAAGCCTGCAACATCAGGCCATTTGGCCTGCTTTCTAGCAAGACCCCGGTCGGTGAGCAGTGTATGGTGCATTGTAGTTTACAGAGCAAGTCCCTGCGTAGTAAGTTCACGGGGCAGAATCTGCTAAGGATAAACTGATGGCTTACTGTTATGGTGCCTACGACTAGTTGCAGTGGCTGTGTGAGATATTCATCTATTGGTTGTCCTGTCATTCCGACTGCCGTCACCTGTGTTCCCGAAAGTGGTGCCTCAGGCATCTGCGACGCCTTTAGCATTGATCTTTGAGCTCCTGTGTCTATTAGGAATGGTACAATTTTGCCCAACACTGTTCCCTCTACATATGGGACGGATTGATCCACTGCTATTGCTGGAGCCATTAGGCAGTCTTCCACTTTCAGGCATCCCTAGAATAAATCTTGGGGCGGCGGTGGGAAGTCATTGTCCTGCTGCCCCCTCCCGTCCCTCCCTGTCCAGTCCTGCTGTGCTGGAGGCATGTCATTTGACATATATCCTTGCTGGACATTATCTCTATACCCTGTACGCTGGGTGTTATGCTGGTATTGTTGTTGGCCTTGTCCCCTCTTCTGTGTGGGCCTGTTTTCCGCATTTTTCTTTTTTAATATTGGGCAATCTGCCTTCCAGTGGTTGGGGTCCTTGCAGTAGAAGCAGGCTGTTCCTGGTGGAGGTAGGGAAGCTGACCTGCCATTCTGTGGTCTTCCTGTACCCTTCCCTCTCCCCCAGCCCCTGCCTCTTCCTTGCTGACTTGTGTAGAATCTTTCTTGTGCTACCATCAGTCTTACTTTTTCTTTCTTTATTTTGTCTGCCTCCATTGTCTGTGCGTTGGACTGATAATCAGAGCAGTATCTGGCTGCTGCCAGCACCTTTTCTATGGGCTCTTGTTGCCAACAAACACATGATGTTTGCAGATGTGCTTTAATGGGTGGTCTCAGACCTTGGACAAAAGTGGTGACAAATGCTGGCATAACTTCTCCCATTGGGTTCTTTAGCCCGCTGTTCTGCTAGTAGACTTGCAGAAGGCGGTCAAAGTAAGAGTTAACACTCTCATCTTTTTCTTGTTTTGTATGTGTAATCTTATTCCAATCTACCTTGTCCTCCGGAATCTTTTCTTTTAAATATTTTACTACCTCTCTGTATTTCTCATCAACCTCATCTCCTGGCACTCCTCCCCTTCCCCTCACTGGCTCCTGTTTTGGCCACTCCACTTTCCTTTTACAGTCTTCCCACAGATCCTTTGGCACTATTATATTAAATAGAGTGTCAAAGTCTCTCCATGACAGTCCTCCCAACCATTACCTTGGTTCTTCTCTGAGCTTTGGGAAGTCTTTAGTAAAGCACATGATATCTTGTCTGGACCAGGGGACATGGACATATGCCAATTCGTTGTCCTTACTACCTGGCGGGGGAGGTACTTCTCGTAGGGGCATAATGAGGGCTGGTGTAGCTGCTGCGGTGGCTGGTGTCCCCGTGCAAGGGATGAGGGTCTGGGCCACTTCTAACACTGCAAATGTGTGCAACAGCTTCTTCCATTGCTGTAGTCTGTCTATTGCATATTGTAGTGTGTTTTTTAATTGCGCCTCATCCCACGTCAGTAGGTTTGAGTCTGTGAAGCTGAATTTTGCCATGTCCCAGCCATACTGTGTTGGTAATGGTGGGTCGCCTACAGTGTCGGGGTGTGTCTTTTTTCTTTGTTGGACATACGCGTTGTGTGCTTGGGGACCCTTGTCCATTAATTGTGCTCGAGCCAATGACAATACTTTTTCTAAGTATTGTCTGTTCTGGTGTTCAGCGAATGTGTCTACAAGTAGTGTTCCTTCCACCATCTGATGTAAGAATGTCTGGCATTTACTTGTGTCTGATTTTAGCAGCTGCCTTTTCGTTGTTGGTGAGGTGTTTGGTGAGGAAGTTGCACTATGTACTTTAGTAATGCTGTCTCGCCTGGCCTGTTGTGAGGGCTGCTTAGTCCGTTCCAGTGCTTGCTCTATTGTTGTAATGTCATGGGCCGTCTGTAGTGTGTAGATACAAACGTCCCATATCAGGTCTTGCCACTGGCTTATTGTTAGAAGTTCGTCTGCTGATGTGTCTTGGAATCGCTGCAGCCATGCGCGGCAGCTGTCTTTTCTTATCAGAATATTTGCTGGCAGCGTGGACAGCTTCTGTCCTCATTAGTTGCAAGACGGCACTGTCTTGGACGGTGTCCAAATCTATTTTAGTAGCCTCTTCGTTGAGAAGCCTGTGTGTTAAAGCTATAGCAGCTGTCTGCTGTTCTTCAGTTAGCTCAGTGGGTAGTGGCAGGGGAGCGGAGGGTGAAGTGTCATCGTCAGTTTTTGGGACGGGAGTTTGTTGTGCTCCTCTCATTCGTCACATCAAGAGGTCCTCAAGTAGTGAGTCCTCTTCTCCCCCTCCCTCCTTACCTCCCTTTGTAACAGGGATGCATGGGTACACCCCCACCACATCCATTTGCACTTTCCTCCAATTCTCATTTATCTTCTGTTCTTAATGTCTAACAATTCCTTGTGGACCTTCGATTTCACGTCATTAGTTGCGCTCATGTCGCGCAGGACCAAATCCCACTGAAAAAACGATTCCCACTCGGCCGGCCTTATCTTCTTGCCTTTTAATGTCAACATTTGTCTAAAAAATGACAACTTATTTATGTCGTATGTCCCCTGACACGGAAATTGTAAGTCCGGTCTCCTAGCTGTCAGGTCATGCCATTTATGTATAAATAGTATGGAACTTAGTCCTTGGCGTAAGGCCACATTGTATGCTGGGGAGTCTTTTGGTGGAGCTGGCTGACTGCTGTCTAAGTTATTTTTACTTAGAGGGTTTCCCATGGTGAGAGATGAGAGTGTGGAAGTGTGCAACGTGCAAGCGCTAACCTTCTTTGCTTTGCGACGACAGTTCAGATATACCAGACAGATGGAGGGTGGGGTGTCGCGCTATACTCTAAACAGATAACACAATGGGTGGACGAACGTTATCATGTGCTTTTCAGCCAGACCCCAGCTTTTGCAGCCGCAGAGGAAGCCGTTCATCAGGCAGTCAGACAGTGCAAACGGTACTAGTTCACCAAAGCAGTCACAAGTAGGAAAGAAAAATTGTCCTGGGTGCTTTGTAGCATTACTTGCGCGCCATGGACAGAACAAAAGATGACAGGAAAGTATTGGAAAGAAAGATTAGTGTTTCCATCTCCTTGCAATCTCCCGTGATCCCCTAATGGGGCGGGATGGGCGGCTAGACGGAATTGAAGACCCTATGGGCGGTGCCAAGAGGTCCAGTCATTCAAATAAACAGTGCAGAATGGTGAACTCTTCGTGCAGTTCAGGCAAACACATAAAACATAAAAGCAATCTCTTGCGCCCCTGCGCCGCAGCGCTGTATGGTAGCCTGCGTGCTGTGAATGTGTGCGGTGTGATTACACTAATCCCAGAAGAGTAAGAGAGGAAATAGGAACAATATTATTGGAATGTTAAAGGACATAAGGAACAAAACGCAAATAGGAGGTATTGTACAGTATAGGACAAATATTAAATAAGTCAGTCATCCAGTTCATTTTAGGGGAAGCAGTAGTAAGGGACATCTTATACGTTAATAAGTAGTATTCGAGGGGTACCAAGTACGGTGTCAGGAAGTCTAGCAGCGTCGAATGTCAGTCATGTAGTGTCACAATACCCAAAAGAAAAAATGACAACCTGACAAGTACCGACAGCGCCCTTTAACCCTAACCGTATTTAACCACCATGTATGAGAGGCATATGACAAGAACACAATAGAAAAATGCAATGAAATCAACAATTATGGACAATAGAACAAATGATACTCCCTCCTCTTTGTGCCTAGGAGTGCCCCTAGGCACAGCCGGGGCCACCTGGGGTGCCCGGGGGAAGGCAGCCAGCGTCGTTGGGGTGCGTTAGCTGCACCGAAGCCTGTGTGCATGAAAGCCGATAAATTTGGCCAGCGGTCGCGTGGAGAGTTAGCTGGACCTGACTCTGAGCTCATTAAAACTGAATATATGTCGACCTGAAAACTTATTGCAACCTTAAGGAGCAGCCCACGTGGCTACAAATCCCACGATATCGTCCCTGCACACGAACTGTGTGCAGCCACAGGGGTGCATTTACCGCCACCACCTGTACCCGGGGAGCAAAACTGCCACAACTCTAAAACGAGGATCTACCTGCTACAACCCAACCTGGAGGATGGAAATCCTCAATAAAGACTCACCGGTGTATGTTGAGTCTGGAAAAGCGTACTGACCTCAGCCCCAGTCAACGGGAAGCAGCTGTCACTGTCCCCCACCCCCATCGGCCGGGGACTCTCCGCAGGCAAGACAGAGGGGTGCAGAAGTTTGCCCTCCTTGGTACGCCGGCAGCCAGGTGCTGCTTAGCACCAGGGAGTCACTTCGTGCAGGAAACGTGCGGATGTGCGCCATCACCAGCCAGGAGGGGTGGACACCAGGACCAGAAACTAAAATGTAGAGCAAAAATGCATATTAGAATATTCAGGCAGAGATCGGCAGCAATGTCAGAGGTCAAGAGCCACAACCGGCGCAGGAGAGAAGGCACAGCCAAACGGCGCAGTAGAGAAGGCACAGCCAGCACCAAGGAGTGTGTGCCAACCTTAAGCAGACATACAGTCCTCAACAGAATGGTGACAGGCAAAGAAATATACAATCAGAGCCACGATAAGGGCACAGAAAAAAGCTAGAAGAACGGCCGATATGACAGCCATTGCAGCTGGAAATGTGCAAGAGATTGAGACATCGCCTGGACACAAGCCTGGTGTTCTTGGCACCAGAAAAGCAAAGAAGGAAACAAACCCCTACAAATGTGCTGAAAGACGGGAAAATAGGAGCCAGGGATATGACAAGATCAACTTACGGGCAGACAGTCTCCCAGCGTCCAAGGGAGCGGAGGAGAGAAAAGACAAATGTAAAAGTTATCGAACCTCAGGTCTCCGAACCCCGAAGGAAGCCGGAGGCCAGCAGCCAGCTTGTGAAGTCATCAGTGATCCTAGAGCCACATTCTCACACCAAATGTGGGATCTGAAATAAGAATAAGAAATAATACCACAAATACAGTTCTCTGTCAGCACAGAAGATAGCAGAATTTATTGGAGACCAACAAACAATGCAAGTACGTGCGGCACAGACACAAACAGCATAGATACTGAATGTCCAATGATGTGACGTTTGTGATAACTTTTATAGGTCCAAACCACAAAGGATGCAGCATCACAACATACGTAGCATAAGTAAAGCAGGGGTCATTGGACCAACTAGCAACTGTCTAAGCTGCGCCATGCCATCTGTGGTCCGAAATACATTCTTGCTGACCACGTGCCTTAAGGAGGCAGCTCTGGGGACTTTCCATTATAATGCAATGTTTGAGCCTTTGGTACTTTTCCATGTAACAATTTGCAATATCAGCATAAAACAGAAATAATGCTAAATGTGATATGAGGAAATGAGCTCGCGTCTACCTCTGTTCCAGTATCTGTGTTGAGCAAGCCTTGAGTTACAAAAACAGTTTTACTGGCAAAAGAAAAACATGCAAGCATAATGTGCAGTGATCCTTATGTGAACTTAACAGGGCCCAAAAGCTTACAGCATTTGGTATCATATATAAAAGATGGCTTCAACACTTCTGCACCTCTGTTGCTTCTTTCTGCACTTCTCTTGCCTCTTTCTGCACCCCTGTTGCTTCATTCTGCACTTTCCATGCTTCTTTCTGCACATCTTGCTTCTTTATGCACCCCTGTTGTCTCTTTCTGCACTCGTCTTCCCTCTTTCTGTACCTTTCTTGCCTGTTTCTGCATCTCACTTGCCTCTTTCTGCACTTTTCTTGCTTCTTTCTGCACTTTTATTGCCTCTGTCTGCACCCCTGTTGCTTTATCCTGCATTTTCCATGCTTATTTCTGCACCTGTCTTGCTTCTTTCTGTACCCTGTTGTCTCTTTATGTACCTCTTTTGCCTGGTTCTGCAACTCTCTTGCCTCTTTCTGCAGTTCTCTTGCCTCCTTCTGTACCTCTGTTGCTTCTTTCTGCACTTCTCTTGCCTCTTTCTGCACCCCTGTTGCTTCATTCTGCACTTTTCATGCTTCTTTCTGCATCTGTCTTGCTTCTTTCTGCACCCCTGTTGTATCTTTCTGCACTCGTCTTCCCTCTTTCTGTACCTTTCTTGCCTGTTTCTGCATCTCACTTGCCTCTTTCTGCACTTTTCTTGCTTCTTTCTACACCTCTGTTGCTTCTTTCAGTAATTCTCTTGCCTCTTTCTGCACCCGTCTTCCCTCTTTGTGCAACTCTCTTGCCTCTTTCTACACCTCTCTTCCCTCTTTCTGTACCACTCTTGCCTCTTTCTGTACCACTGTTGGTTCTTTCTGCACTGCTCTTGCTTTTTATTCTGTACCTCACTTGCCTCTTTGAGCACCACTTTTGCTTCTTTCTGTACTTTTCTCTCCTCTTTCTGCACCCCTCTTGCCTCTTTCTGCACCTCTGTTGCTTCTTTCTGCACCTCTTTTGCCTCTTTCTGCACCTCACTTGCCTCTTTCAGCACCTCTCTTGCTTTTTTCTGCAGATCTCTTGCCTCTTTCTGCACCCCTCTTTTCTCTTTCTGCACCTCTCTTGCCCCTTTCTGCACCCCTGTTCCCTGTTTCTGCACCTTTCCTGCCAGTTTCTGCACCTCTCTTGCCTCTTTCTGTACCTGTTGCCTCTTTCTGCACTTCTCTTGCTCTTTCTGCACCCTTCACGCCTCTTTCAGCACCTCTGTTGGTTCTTTCTGCACTGCTCTTGCTTCTTTCTACACCTCTATTGCTTCTTTCAGCAATTCTCTTGCCTCTTTCTGCGCTTCTCTTCCTTCTTTCTGCACCCTCCTGCCTCTTTCTGTACCTCTCTTGCCTCTTTGTGCACCTCTCCTACCTTTTTCTGCACCTCTCTTGCCTCTTTCAGCACCTATGTTAGTTCTTTCTGCACTGCTCTTGCTTTTTTCTGCACCTCACTTGCCTCTTTCTGCACTTCTCTTGCTTCTTTTTACACCTCTGTTGCTTCTTTCAGCAATTCTCTTGCCTCATTCTGCACTTCTCTTCCTTCTTTCTGCACCCCTCTTGCCTCTTTCTGTACCTCTCTTGCCTCTTTCTGCACCTCTCCTACCTTTTTCTGCACCCGTCTTCCCTCTTTGTGCAACTCTCTTGCCTCTTTCTACACCTCTCTTCCCTCTTTCTGTACCACTCTTGCCTCTTTCTGTACCTCTGTTGCTTCTTTCTGCACTTCTCTTGCTCTTTCTGCACCCTTCACGCCTCTTTCAGCACATCTTTTGCTTCTTTCTGCACTTCTCTCTCCTCTTTCTGCACCCCTCTTGCCTCTTTCTACACCTCTGTTGCTTCTTTCTGCACTTCTATTGCCTCTTTCTGCACCTCTCTTGCTTCTTTCTGCACCTCACTTGCCTCTTTCAGTACCTCTGTTGCTTTTTTCTACAGATCTCTTGCCTCTTTCTGCACCTCACTTGTCTCTTTCAGCACCTCTCTTGCTTTTTTCTGCAGATCTCTTGCCTCTTTCTGCACCCCTCTTTTCTCTTTCTGCACCTCTCCTGCCCCTTTCTGCACCCCTGTTCCCTGTTTCTGCACCTTTCCTGCCTGTTTCTGCACCTCTCTTGCCTCTTTCTGTACCTCTGTTGCCTCTTTCTGTACTTCTCTTGCTCTTTCTGCACCCTTCACGCCTCTTTCAGCACCTCTGTTGGTTCTTTCTGCACTGCTCTTCCTTCTTTCTGCACCCCTCCTGCCTCTTTCTGTACCTCTCTTGCCTCTTTGTGCACCTCTCCTACCTTTTTCTGCACCCCTCTTGCCTCTTTCAGCACCTATGTTAGTTCTTTCTGCACTGCTCTTGCTTTTTTCTGCACCTCACTTGCCTCTTTCTGCACTTCTTTTGCTTCTTTTTACACCTCTGTTGCTTCTTTCAGCAATTCTCTTGCCTCATTCTGCACTTCTCTTCCTTCTTTCAGCACCCCTCCTGCCTCTTTCTGTACCTCTCTTGCCTCTTTCTGCACCTCTCCTACCTTTTCCTGCACCCCTCTTGCCTCTTTCAGCACCTCTGTTGGTTCTTTCTGCACTGCTCTTGCTTTTTTCTGCACCTCACTTGCCTCTTTCTGCACTTCTCTTGCTTATTTCTACACCTCTGTTGCTTCTTTCAGCAATTCTCTTGCCTCTTTCTGCACTTCTCTTCCTTCTTTCTGCACCCCTCCTGCCTCTTTCTGTACCTCTCTTGCCTCTTTGTGCACCTCTCTTGCCTCTTTCTGCACTTCACTTGCTTCTTTCTGCACCTCTCTTGCCTCTTTCGGCACCTCTGTTGCTTCTTTCTGCACTTCTCTTGCCTATTTCTGCACCTCTGAGTTAGAGGTAGTTTTTAATCCCCCTGCCCTATTATGTACTAGGGCCTTACAGGGGAGGTCATGCCAATCACAGGGGTACCCCAACCCATAGTTGAGAGATAATGTTGTTTGGCAAGACCAACGTTTTCAGACCGGACCAATGGTGGCCGTCCAATTCGGCTCCACCTCCCACTACAGTAGATACTGTAAGAAATCTGGGAATAAAATTCGATCAGACATTATCCTTTCACAAACAAGCACTTGTTGTGGCAGGTACCTGTTTTCAAATAATAAAAACTCTCAGAAAATGTTTCGATTTTCTCCCAATGTCAGCCAAAAAGACAGTAGTAGCAGCTTTAATTCTATCCCGTCTGGACTACTGTAATAGTCTCTATGCAGGAACTAATAGAAAAGTCCTACAGAGACTACAGGTGGTCCAGAATGCCGCAGCGAGGTTGGTACTCAATTTGCCTAGAGATTCCTCCTCAGCAATAGCATTAAAAACCCTTCACTGGCTGCCCGTCCATAAGAGGGTTCTCTACAAGGTTTTGACCATCATCTATAAAACAACTAATAATACTGGACCTGAATATCTCAATGTCAGAACTAAGCCATACATTACCCAACGTACTTTAAGGTCATCCTCAGAAAACCTTTTAATAACACCCAATTTTAAACGTAAAACCAGGGCGGAAAGACACTGGCGGCCATAGGGATCAAAGCCTGGAACTCCTTGCCAACTCAACTTAGACATACACAAACTGAACTCAATTTCAGGAAGTCCTTAAAAACATGGATCTTTGGTATCCCAGATAATATTGCTTGGGCTTTTCTCTGAACCTCTACTTTCTAAATCTACGTCAGCTCTCTCTCCTGGTAGGTGCTCCCTTTTCCGCATACAGCGCCAAGATACTCCTTGGAGTGAACGTTGCGCTATACAAAAACTCATTCATTCATTCATTCATAGTGTACCCTAGTGTATGCAGGTGTTTTCACTGTATTCTAACTGTCTTTCAGCATAGCACTGGCTCCGGGCCTGGTAAGTCAGAGTCAGTTACCACCAGTACCAGTCAGTAAACAGTTGAGGGAACATGATGATTTTGCAACAAGGCCTCTTTCTGCACCTCTGTTGGTTCTTTCTGCATATCTCTTGCTTCTTTCTGCACTTTTCTTCATCTTTCTGGACTTCTGTTGCCTCTTTCTGCTTTCTCTTGCTTCTTTCTGCGCCTTTCTTCCTCTTTCTGAACATGTCTTACCTCTGTAGGCATAGTTAGAAATTAGCATTTAAAAAACCTTTGAAATTCACTGAAAAAACCATAGGTTTCAGGGACGTTATAGTTAGGAATTAGCATTTAAAAAACCTTTGAAATTCACTGAAAAAACCATAGGTTTCATGGACGTTATAGATAGAAATTAGCATTTAAAAACCTTTGAAATTCACTGAAAAAACCATAGGTTTCAGGGACGTTATAGTTAGAAATTAGCATTTAAAAAACCTTTGAAATTCACTGAAAAAACCATAGGTTTCAGGGACGTTATAGTTAGAAATTAGCATTTAAAAACCTTTGAAATTCACTGAAAAAACCATAGGTTTCAGGGACGTTATAGTTAGAAATTAGCATTTAAAAAACCATAGAAATTCACTGAAAAAACCACAGGTTTCAGGGACGTTATAGTTAGTTGGTAAATTCACTCATACAAAACCAGAGAAATTCGGCCGTTATAGTTAGTTGAGCTAAGTATAACTCGCGCCCCCGCAATGCACTGCTGATGACATCACATATTACATCACTCATGACTTGGTCAGTGACATCACTGATGACATCACTGATGACATCTCAAATGACATCACTGATGATATCACTGATGACATCATCCACGCGATCCTCTGATGCACCTCTCACAGCCCAATATCACCTTTGATACACCCACTCTAAAATACAGACTGCCATTCTCGAAACCATAGACACACCAATACCAATTACTACATACTCACTCACTGATTCCTAGGTCTACACACACATCCACTCACTCACCCATACAGTCACTCATACATACAGTCACTCATCAATACAGCCACTATCATATGCACTCATACACCTATACAGACACTCACACACCGCCACTCACCCATAGAGTTACTTACACAGCTAGTTAGTCATGCAAAGAATCAATCACACTCCCATTTACTCACCTATACAGTTATACACACATCACCTCACTTATTCACACAGATACTAACACATACTTACTCTCTTATACAATCACTGACACAAGCACACACTCATCCACACAGCCACTCTCACAATCACTCACTCTCACATATAGTCATTTATATACTCCAACACTCACATATACTGCCTTTCACATATGTTGTTACTCACACATGTACCACTGAGACATCCATTCACTCAACAACACAGCCATACACACACTCACCCACCCATACAGCCCCTCAAAGACGCACTCTTGAACCCATACACCCAGTGAATCACCCACTCACACATCCATGCAGTGAGTCACACACACCCCACCCACCCACACAGACACTCAGGCACCCATACAGATACTTAGACAAGCAATCAATAACCCATATAGACACTCATGTAGCTACTCACCAACCCATGCAACCGCTTACACACCAACAGACAGACTGATACAGACATTCACACAGTTTAGTCACTAACCCATGCATTCAGTAAGGCACGTTTAATCACTCACTTACACAGTCAGTCACACACCTACTAAATCATCCATTCAGACAGTCATACACCCACTAAATCATCCATTCAGACAGTCATACACCCACTCATTCTTCAATACACCTTGGCCTATATATATATAAAACATATTTAAACTTTACAGAAACAAAGTCACTGGATGATGTAATCAGTGATGTCATCAGTGATGTCATTTGAGATGTCATCAGTGATGTCACTGACCATGTCATGAGTGATGTCATATGTGATGTCATCAGCAGTGAATTGCGGGGGCGCGAGTTATACTTAGCTCAACTAACTATAATGGCCGAATTTCTCTGCTTTTGTACGAGTGAATTGTCCAACTAACTATAACGTCCCTGAAACCTGTGTTTTTTTCAGTGAAATCAACATTTATTCCATCTATGCCCAAAGACTCAATTGACATATTCTATGAAAGAGTAACAGAGGACATCAAGAGACTATACCATCTAATAAATCACAAAAAACGTCACAGACAATATAAAGAGATTGAATACACCAAGCTGATCAACAAACTGAGCAACAACCATGAAATAGTTGTCACTAAATCCGATAAAGGAGGAAATATCGTGCTATGGCCCAAAATTGAATATACAAAAGAAGCACAAAGGCAACTATCAGACCGAAATTGCTATGGCAAGTCCAACCAGAAGGAATACAACAAATCGAAGGAAACTTTGACTAAAATGCTTCATCAATTCAAACGAGAAGGCATGATATCAGGAGAAGAATTCAAATATCTATGTGTAGAACATCCTGTGGTCCCAATAATCTATTTTGTTCCAAAAATCCACAAAAACACCAATCCGATCCCAGGATGACCAATCATATCAGCTATCAAAAGCATGGGAGAACATATATCGCAATATGTGGATTACTTTCTACAAAGTCTGGTCAAAGACCTCCCAACATACGTAAAAGATACAGGAGACTTTTTGAATAAAATCAAAAACATACAATGGGAAGAAGATATGATGTTCATAACTCTAGATATAGAGTCGCTGTATACTTGTATAGAACATCACACAGGACTTACCGCGATACAGCATTTCCTAGATACTAGGCCTGTTGAATGTTATGAACACAACAAAACATTGATAGAATGTATATCATGGTGCCTTAACAAACACTTTTTTCTAAATTCAAATGTATAATTATTGAACATATGATAAGGCAAAATATTTAAAAGCAACACGCAAAATTTAGATACAAGGAAAATATCATGTTTGAAAAACAGACTATGAGATAATAGATATCACAATATGTTTTCTATGTTTATGCATCACATGACACGGGAGTCAGCAAAAAAACAAATGTATAAAAACAGTGAGCGGACTGCGTTTCCATATAATATGACTTAAGAACTAATAAAGACCTAAGCTGCCACACAATATGGAGTCCGTGACTCTCTCTTCGCCAACTGGGAAGTGGGGAGAGCCAATCAGATGTTCGATGTGAATTACGGAAGTTGGTTGATTCCGTTAACGGACCCCCTCCCTGGAAGCGGCAGCCGCCCACAACCAGCAATTTGTGAGGATCCTGAAGGGATATTTGGCGGCTACCCCCGAATGCGGCAATCTGGACGGATATCGCTCGAGGAGACGGAAACAGACGGGTTGGAGGACCTGCCTGTAACGCGCCCATGGCGGTGAGTGTCCACTGTATCTGCATCGGTTGGGAGGTGTGGACAGGCAACGCTACTAACTCACGTATTGGAGTTGGGCATTTGTTATTAGCCTAATATGTCAGCGGAAACTGTCCGTTTACGGGAGGCAGTAGCTGAGGAACTGTTAAAAAACCTGCCTAATGTATCAGCAGCAGGCGAAAACACGCAAGCGAACAGCAGCGGTAGCAACAAAGATAATAACACTAAGATTTTACTTAAACGGCTGGAGAAATGCATGCGATCGGAAGTGACAAAATGGTGGGAAAGTAAATCGCTCACCAAATACGAGGAAGCAGGGCGGGTGCCCCGAGGGCTTAGGATCTTCTTGGCACCCAGCTACGAGAACCCTAACCCGGCAATGTTAAAAGAATGGGGCGAAAGTAATTTGGGTGCCTCTATGAACCTTGTCCGGATACTCATCAAATATGCAGAGTCAGATCGTGTCGATCTAATAAAAGAAATTGATAATATCAATGAAGAGCTAGGCAAGCAGGAGCCCAACGAATATATTGCCAAAACGAGGAGAGAAATACAGGAACGCCTTATAAAACTAGAAGAGAAAATAAAACAACGGAAAGTGTACAAATTTGCTCGTGACCAAGCCGATTATGAGCAGGGTCGAATTTATACATTTGCTCGCAAATATGCAGCTGCTAAAAAACAAAGAGAAAATGCGGAATCAACAAAAAAGAGCATGACATTTCAAACACAAGAACATGCGGGCACATCTAAGGATCTGATATCAATATCAGACGGTAACTCCATGACCAGTGATACCGGGTCGGAAAGCGGCAATATGAGCTCCAACAGCGACAACACTGAAAGTAGGCGACTTGATCTAGGGGAGGAAATTGATTTTTTAGTCACGGACCGTCGAAATACATTGAGACCACGGAAGCCAATGCAGCGATCAGAAAATACAGAAATGCAAAAAGGAGAGAAAGACGGAAAAAATGTAAATCAAAAACCAAAAAGAAGATACTGGCACAAATGAATCTCAAATAAGATAAAACTATCATTAATCTCTCCAATATGAAACTGACCGATGCCGAAAAGAAAGTACTCAGTCTAGGACTGTCATTCTGTCCTCCCAATGACTTCAATTACACACAAACAAGGATAGACATCTTTAGTTTCATCCGGAAACTCAAATTGATAAAGTTTTTACTATCAAAAACGGCCTAGAATGGAGTCGCACCGCAAAACCAATACAGTCAGGGAACACAAGCAATCTACAAGTTTCAGACATTCCTGTACTGCTCGCTGCACAATCTATTCTGGCAGAAACAAACACTGAGAGTGAGAACCAACAACCTGATATGTCTACACAAGGTCAGCTCCAAACTATGGAAATTAGGCAACAGGGGGCAGGCTGCAGACCATTCAAAAATAAATCAACATTTATTCCATCTATGCCCAAAGACTCAATTGACATATTCCATGAAAGAGTAACAGAGGATATCAAGAGACTATACCATCGAATAAATCACAAAAAACGTCACAGACAATATAAAGAGATTGAATACACCAAGCTGATCAACAAACTGAGCAACAACCATGAAATTGTTGTCACTAAATCCGATAAAGGAGGAAATATCGTGCTATGGCCCAAAATTGAATATACAAAAGAAGCACAAAGGCAACTATCAGACCGAAATTGCTATGGGAAGTCCAACCAGAAGGAATACAACAAATCGAAGGAAACTTTGACTAAAATGCTTCATCAATTCAAACGAGAAGGCATGATATCAGGAGAAGAATTCAAATATCTATGTGTAGAACATCTATTTTGTTCCAAAAATCCAAAAAAACACCAATCCGATCCCAGGACGACCAATCATATCAGCTATCAACAGCATGGGAGAACATATATCGCAATATGTGGATTACTTTCTACAAAGTCTGGTCAAAGACCTCCCAACATACGTAAAAGATACAGGAGACTTTTTGAATAAAATCAAAAACATACAATGGGAAGAAGATATGATGTTCATAACTCTAGATATAGAGTCGCTGTATACTTGTATAGACCATCACACAGGACTTACCGCGATACAGCATTTCCTAGATACTAGGCCTGTTGAATGTTATGAACACAACAAAACATTGATAGAATGTATATCATGGTGCCTTAACAATAACTATTTCATGTATGGCAATGAAATGTTTAAACAATTCAGGGGTGTTGCGATGGGGTCCTGCTTCTCCCCCAGCTATGCCTGCCTGCTGGTGGGCTGGTGGGAGGAGCAGGAACTCAGGTCAACTCATTCAGTAATGTATACCAGGCATGTTAAGCACTGGCTTAGGTATATAGACAATGTTTTTATTATCTGGCAAGGAAGTAAGGATGATGCCACACAATTCATTAACAACATAAATGACAACTCTGCCAATCTAAAATTTACCTCTAACATCAGCAAAAAGAGCGTTGAGTTCCTTGATGTTAAAGTATTTGTTAAGGAAGGACATATTAAGACCACCCTATATAGAAAAAATACAGCAGGGAATTCAACGCTCCATGCGTGCAGTGCACATCCCAAACATTTGGTAAGGAGTATCCCCTATGGGGAACTCTTAAGAATAAAGAGAATATGCAGTATCAAAGAAGATCAGGACACATGCACACAAGAGGCCATCACAAGATTCAAAGAGAGAGGATACAGTCAAGCAATCCTCAATGAGGCAGTCGCCAAAGTGGCCCTCAAACCCAGAGAATCCTTGCAAGAACAGCAAAATGAAACAAAAAATATAGATGAGACCTCCAAAGACAATGCGCCCAGACTTATCCTTACTTTTAACCGACAAGAAAGACAAATTAGGTCAGTTATAAAACGAAACTGGCCAATTGTTCTTACAGATGCTGTTCTAGCTCCTGACCTTCCTGAAAGCCCCACTATCACTTTTAGAAGGGGAGCCTCTATGAGGTCACAAATAGTTAAAAGCAGCCCAGAGACACATCTGAAGAAAACATGGCTACAACCAAAATCTGGGTTCTACAAATGCTCGTCATGCAGAGCATGTAGATTTGGGGAAAACAATACCAATTATATGACCACATTCAGCCCTACAGAAGTCATGATTCAAGGCAGCTATAACTGTAAGACCGAGTATGCTGTATATGTTCTGACGTGCACTTGTGTCTTACGATATGTGGGCAGCACAAAGCTGCAGGTGCATGTCAGAATATTGCAGCATCTTCGAGCACTTGTCAACAATGACACAGCCTACCCTGTTGCCAGACATTTTAAGCTAGAACATGGCAATGATTTGAAGTGCCTAAAATACTTTGTGATAGCAGCTGTCCCGAATCATCGCAGAGGAGGCAATAGGGAACGCCTATTGCGTCAATTAGAGTCTCGTATAATACTGGAACTAGACAGCAGACAACCTCGAGGGCTTAACAACACCGAAGATTTGCATAATTTCCTGTAAGTAACCAGCAATAAATTTGAGACTATAGTTATTTCTCAAAGTTCCACAGCTATGAATCCCCGAATACTTATATTTCACTGTTTTTCTATTTTTCTGGTTTTCAGGTATTTATATTTTTTAAATACATGGGCACCTGCACTTTACTGAGATATAGATGGGGCGGTTGCCCCATCCCGATCACGACACCAATCTGGGCACTTTAATATGCACTTTATACACTAATTGAATACAAACACTATTTCTCATTTTATACTATCTTGACATCTAGTTTAGCTACAATACAATGGCTAGACAAGAAGACAACATGCGTTTTTGCACATGAACTGATTATGATAACAACATTGAATTTTTTAAAGGCAAAGCTATTTTATAATAACAACAGTTTTTTTATACATACCATTTTATCATAAAATGATTGACATAATATTTAATTATATATGTATTTATTCATGTATTCTAATATGTTCTTATTGATAAATGAAATGACAAACATGCATTTATGCAGATATAAATAAGCACTTGCACTTTTTTCTAAATTCAAATGTATAATTATTGAACATATGATAAGGCAAAATATTTAAAAGCAACACGCAAAATTTAGATACAAGGAAAATATCATGTTTGAAAAACAGACTATGAGATAATAGATATCACAATATGTTTTCTATGTTTATGCATCACATGACACGGGAGTCAGCAAAAAAACAAATGTATAAAAACAGTGAGCGGACTGCGTTTCCATATAATATGACTTAAGAACTAATAAAGACCTAAGCTGCCACACAATATGGAGTCCGTGACTCTCTCTTCGCCAACTGGGAAGTGGGGAGAGCCAATCAGATGTTCGATGTGAATTACGGAAGTTGGTTGATTCCGTTAACGGACCCCTCCCTGGAAGCGGCAGCCGCCCACAACCAGCAATTTGTGAGGATCCTGAAGGGATATTTGGCGGCTACCCCCGAATGCGGCAATCTGGACGGATATCGCTCGAGGAGACGGAAACAGACGGGTTGGAGGACCTGCCTGTAACGCGCCCATGGCGGTGAGTGTCCACTGTATCTGCATCGGTTGGGAGGTGTGGACAGGCAACGCTACTAACTCACGTATTGGAGTTGGGCATTTGTTATTAGCCTAATATGTCAGCGGAAACTGTCCGTTTACGGGAGGCAGTAGCTGAGGAACTGTTAAAAAACCTGCCTAATGTATCAGCAGCAGGCGAAAACACGCAAGCGAACAGCAGCGGTAGCAACAAAGATAATAACACTAAGATTTTACTTAAACGGCTGGAGAAATGCATGCGATCGGAAGTGACAAAATGGTGGGAAAGTAAATCGCTCACCAAATACGAGGAAGCAGGGCGGGTGCCCCGAGGGCTTAGGATCTTCTTGGCACCCAGCTACGAGAACCCTAACCCGGCAATGTTAAAAGAATGGGGCGAAAGTAATTTGGGTGCCTCTATGAACCTTGTCCGGATACTCATCAAATATGCAGAGTCAGATCGTGTCGATCTAATAAAAGAAATTGATAATATCAATGAAGAGCTAGGCAAGCAGGAGCCCAACGAATATATTGCCAAAACGAGGAGAGAAATACAGGAACGCCTTATAAAACTAGAAGAGAAAATAAAACAACGGAAAGTGTACAAATTTGCTCGTGACCAAGCCGATTATGAGCAGGGTCGAATTTATACATTTGCTCGCAAATATGCAGCTGCTAAAAAACAAAGAGAAAATGCGGAATCAACAAAAAAGAGCATGACATTTCAAACACAAGAACATGCGGGCACATCTAAGGATCTGATATCAATATCAGACGGTAACTCCATGACCAGTGATACCGGGTCGGAA
Organism: Calotriton arnoldi; assembly: GCA_963921515.1. Taxonomy (NCBI): domain Eukaryota; kingdom Metazoa; phylum Chordata; class Amphibia; order Caudata; family Salamandridae; genus Calotriton; species Calotriton arnoldi. Next base: position 1,346,693 of record CAWUFW010003127.1, on the reverse strand, counting down.
AGCGGCAATATGAGCTCCAACAGCGACAACACTGAAAGTAGACGACTTGATCTAGGGGAGGAAATTGATTTTTTAGTCACGGACCGTCGAAATACATTGAGACCACGGAAGCCAATGCAGCGATCAGAAAATACAGAAATGCAAAAAGGAGAGAAAGACGGAAAAAATGTAAATCAAAAACCAAAAAGAAGATACTGGCACAAATGAATCTCAAATAAGATAAAACTATCATTAATCTCTCCAATATGAAACTGACCGATGCCGAAAAGAAAGTACTCAGTCTAGGACTGTCATTCTGTCCTCCCAATGACTTCAATTACACACAAACAAGGATAGACATCTTTAGTTTCATCCGGAAACTCAAATTGATAAAGTTTTTTACTATCAAAAACGGCCTAGAATGGAGTCGCACCGCAAAACCAATACAGTCAGGGAACACAAGCAATCTACAAGTTTCAGACATTCCTGTACTGCTCGCTGCACAATCTATTCTGGCAGAAACAAACACTGAGAGTGAGAACCAACAACCTGATATGTCTACACAAGGTCAGCTCCAAACTATGGAAATTAGGCAACAGGGGGCAGGCTGCAGACCATTCAAAAATAAATCAACATTTATTCCATCTATGCCCAAAGACTCAATTGACATATTCCATGAAAGAGTAACAGAGGATATCAAGAGACTATACCATCGAATAAATCACAAAAAACGTCACAGACAATATAAAGAGATTGAATACACCAAGCTGATCAACAAACTGAGCAACAACCATGAAATTGTTGTCACTAAATCCGATAAAGGAGGAAATATCGTGCTATGGCCCAAAATTGAATATACAAAAGAAGCACAAAGGCAACTATCAGACCGAAATTGCTATGGGAAGTCCAACCAGAAGGAATACAACAAATCGAAGGAAACTTTGACTAAAATGCTTCATCAATTCAAACGAGAAGGCATGATATCAGGAGAAGAATTCAAATATCTATGTGTAGAACATCTATTTTGTTCCAAAAATCCAAAAAACACCAATCCGATCCCAGGACGACCAATCATATCAGCTATCAACAGCATGGGAGAACATATATCGCAATATGTGGATTACTTTCTACAAAGTCTGGTCAAAGACCTCCCAACATACGTAAAAGATACAGGAGACTTTTTGAATAAAATCAAAAACATACAATGGGAAGAAGATATGATGTTCATAACTCTAGATATAGAGTCGCTGTATACTTGTATAGACCATCACACAGGACTTACCGCGATACAGCATTTCCTAGATACTAGGCCTGTTGAATGTTATGAACACAACAAAACATTGATAGAATGTATATCATGGTGCCTTAACAATAACTATTTCATGTATGGCAATGAAATGTTTAAACAATTCAGGGGTGTTGCGATGGGGTCCTGCTTCTCCCCCAGCTATGCCTGCCTGCTGGTGGGCTGGTGGGAGGAGCAGGAACTCAGGTCAACTCATTCAGTAATGTATACCAGGCATGTTAAGCACTGGCTTAGGTATATAGACGATGTTTTTATTATCTGGCAAGGAAGTAAGGATGATGCCACACAATTCATTAACAACATAAATGACAACTCTGCCAATCTAAAATTTACCTCTAACATCAGCAAAGAGAGCGTTGAGTTCCTTGATGTTAAAGTATTCGTTAAGGAAGGACATATTAAGACCACCCTATAGAGAAAAAATACAGCAGGGAATTCAACGCTCCATGCGTGCAGTGCACATCCCAAACATTTGGTAAGGAGTATCCCCTATGGGGAACTCTTAAGAATAAAGAGAATATGCAGTACCAAAGAAGATCAGGACACATGCACACAAGAGGCCATCACAAGATTCAAAGAGAGAGGATACAGTCAAGCAATCCTCAATGAGGCAGTCGCCAAAGTGGCCCTCAAACCCAGAGAATCCTTGCAAGAACAGCAAAATGAAACTAAAAATATAGATGAGACCTCCAAAGACAATGCGCCCAGACTTATCCTTACTTTTAACCGACAAGAAAGACAAATTAGGTCAGTTATAAAATGAAACTGGCCAATTGTTCTTACAGATGCTGTTCTAGCTCCTGACCTTCCTGAAAGCCCCACTATCACTTTTAGAAGGGGAGCCTCTATGAGGTCACAAATAGTTAAAAGCAGCCCAGAGACACATCTGAAGAAAACATGGCTACAACCAAAATCTGGGTTCTACAAATGCTCGTCATGCAGAGCATGCAGATTTGGGGAAAACACTACCAAATATATGACCCCATTCAGCCCTACATAAGTCATGATTAAAGGCAGCTATAACTGTAAGACCGAGTATGCTGTATATGTTCTGACGTGCACTTGTGGCTTACGATATGTGGGCAGCACAAAGCTGTAGGTGCATGTCAGAATATTGCAGCATCTTCGAGCAATTGTCAACAATGACACAGCCTACCCTGTTGCCAGACATTTTAAGCTAGAACATGGCAATGATTTGAAGTGCCTAAAATACTTTGTGATAGCAGCTGTCCCGAATCATCGCAGAGGAGGCAATAGGGAACGCCTACTGCATCAATTAGAGTCTCGTATAATACTGGAACTAGACAGCAGACAACCTCAAGGGCTTAACAACACCGAAGATTTGCATAATTTCCTGTAAGTAACCAGCAATAAATTTGAGACTATAGTTATTTCTCAAAGTTCCACAGCTATGAATCCCCGAATAATTATATTTCACTGTTTTTCTATTTTTCTGGTTTTTATGTATTTATATTTTTTAAATACATGGGCACCTGCACTTTACTGAGATATAGATGGGGCGGTTGCCCCATCCCGATCACGACACCAATCTGGGCACTTTAATATGCACTTTATACACTAATTGAATACAAACACTATTTCTAATTTTATACTATCTTGACATCTAGTTTAGCTACAATACAATGGCTAGACAAGAAGACAACATGCGTTTTTGCACATGAACTGATTATGATAACAACATTGAATTTTTTAAAGGCAAAGCTATTTTATAATAACAACAGTTTTTTTATACATACCATTTTATCATAAAATGATTGACATAATATTTAATTATATATGTATTTATTCATGTATTCTAATATGTTCTTATTGATAAATGAAATGACAAACATGCATTTATGCAGATATAAATAAGCACTTGCACTTTTTTCTAAATTCAAATGTATAATTATTGAACATATGATAAGGTAAAATATTTAAAAGCAACACGCAAAATTTAGATACAAGGAAAATATCATGTTTGAAAAACAGACTATGAGATAATAGATATCACAATATGTTTTCTATGTTTATGCATCACATGACACGGGAGTCAGCAAAAAAACAAATGTATAAAAACAGTGAGCGGACTGCGTTTCCGTATGATATGGCTTAAGAACTAATAAAGACCTAAGCTGCCACACAATCTGGAGTCCGTGACTCTCTCTTCGCCGACTGGGAAGTGGGGAGAGCCAATCAGATGTTCGATATATATATACATATATATCTATATATATATATATATATATATATATATATATATATATATATATAACTCCATTCCGTCACCTCCAGGATTTCTCCAAACACGGACACGGACCCAACAATAAGTGCTTGCAATTATTTTATTGCTCCGTCGCCATAACACGTTTCTGCTCGTCCGAACCTTGTTCACATGACATGGCAAGTTCATTTTGATTCCATTTTTAAAGTGACAGATGCATTGTGAAATGTATCACGTGACAGTGAAAACCATAGACATAGAAGAGTAAAAGAGAGTATAATTCTAAGATGAGGCTACTTATATCAGTATTTGTTCACATATTATTTAGGCAGTTATGACATTTGGAATAGATGTCCGTCCTTGATAATCTGGTGACTTGTGCAACATATCGAATTATTGTCAAACATTAAATTGTTTAAAATAGAGTTACCATAAAATATGCCCAAGTTGCGTCACTCTCATCATGTCTTGCAATTATTTGCATATCATGGAATATAACATCACATATTATTTATGTGAGCAAAAAAACCCTCGTTTTATACATGCATTAAATCATGATGGATGTCATAAAGTTCAAACTGCCATAACTGACGTTATGTACCTTATATTTGTGTCTCTTTATATGGTTCTGGTTAGTTAAACTGATAAAGTGCTGTAGTGCTAAACATAAAGTGCTTAACGTGTTGGTGTGCTGTCGTAACTGTTAGGTTTGTTTCTCACAATTGTTGTTAAAATTTATGAGCTTGCAATTGGGGATTTACTCGACTATTGTCCCTAAGAAATCTCATTAATAATTCAATAATGGTATAAATACCAGATAAAGCGATGTTTTTAAATATTGCTTATTTACATCTAATATGGATTTGTGCATACCTCTGCCAATATAAATCAATTTAAATATACATATATAAATATATAAATACATAAATAAATAAATACATAGCAGTCTCCAATCTTACAAATTACAACATATAAAATCATATATATATATAACTTCAACATTGTAAAATTGTAAAATGTTGCTAATATTGGATAAAATCATGTATATTGTAAAATCCATATAAAGTTGTTTTCATAAACAAGTGTATAAATCCTTTGTTGTGTTTAATCCCCTGGGTGTTTGGAATCCATTTCTAGAATGTATCTCGTTTCCAGTTTTCTAAGTTTACATTCTCTGTCTCCCGCGCGTCTGCTGGGGGGAATTGCCTCAATTACAAAGTAACTTAGTTCCAGACTGTTAGATTTATGGAACTCCCTAAAGTGTTGTGCGACAGGATAGGTATTGTCCTGGTTAGTTATTGCGCGTAAATGTTGCAACACCCTTTTGTGTACTTGGAGTTTGGTGCTGCCTATGTACTGCAGGCCACATGGGCACAGCAGCACATAGACTGCATACTCTGTTTTGCACGTCAATAACTTTTGAATCTTATACTCCTTGTCACTGAAGGGGGTCCGTATGTACTCTTGTTGATACCATGTTGGCAGGCTTTACAAGTTTTACACTTGAAAAAGCCTTTATGTGTTTGTAGCCAACTAGTTCCTTCAATAATCTCTGGATTAGTTTTCACCAGGCTATCTCTCATGGATGGGGCTCTGCTGTAGGTAATGGACACTCTCTGCGGTAGCAGGGGTCCTATTACCGGGTCGTTCAACACTAATGGCCAGTTTTGTTGAATAATGTTCTGCAAGATTTTCTGTTGTTTGCTATGTCCCATAATTATCCTGAATTCTATATATATGTGTGTGTATATAAATATATATATGTATACATACATATATATATATATATACATACACATATATATATATATTTATACATACATATATATTTTTATAAATATTTAATAGTTAACAGGTCACAATGGTTAATTCAGTCCAACCAGCTTTCCAAAGCCCATGCATGACTATTGGCAGCAGTTCAGTTATTTTCTTTGCTTTTTGGGATTTGTAATGCAAAACCAGGACTACAAGGGTTAGAATGCAAATAAAAATCTGGACTGGAGTACCTAGTCACACATGGACCTGGGAAACTTGGCAGCTATGTTAATCTTTGACTATAAAAAGTATTTCTGGTTACACAACTACAAATAATTGTTCCTTTCCTCTACTCTTTACCCCCTATTCATGATGTGCATTTATTATGAGGTGGCAGCCTGCACGCTTTTTAAAAACTTAATTTACAGTAGGCTTAAAATGGCATACGAGTTGCATTTGACAAACATCTGCATGTGACCACACAGACATAGTCCTTCACAAAAATGTTTGGTTTAATACATCCCTAACTCTTAGCATTATACAGTGCGGTATACAGCATTTGCATTAGTGTTTGTGTCCATAATCTTAGCTGCAGTATGAATGTTTAATTTAAATATCTCTCTAGATTGGGATTGTTTCATGCGGCCAATTGTTTAAACATTAAGTGGTTTCCGCTTCCTTGTGTTGCACTAGCTGCCTCTGGTGTCACTAAACTCCATTTAAACAAGCATTTGCAATGCAATAGTTCTCGCATTCACGTGAGTTTGAGCTATTGGCATTGTAAATGACAATGGCTTTTATTTATATTTTTGGGTTTTAAAACATAAATAAAAGGCATTGTCATTTACAATACTAATAGCTTAAACTCTAGCAAATGCAAGACATATTGCATTGCAACAAAGGGCCTTCTCGACCACTTGTTAGATTGTAAATATCAGAGGAAGAGACCGGCCTGCAACGTCTTCAAAGTAGTGATAAATAGTGCCGTGAAGAATATGTGTAAGTGTTGTAAATTACACAGACACAAAGTGTGAAGTGCGAGTTACATATGATCTGAGCTATAAACACTAGCAAAGCACTCCAACACCTTTCACTCTGTGATTACACTGTCGCGGCTCTGGAGGAAGAGTGGGGGGGGGGATTTCCTGCCCTCTCCGTGATTTGAGTGTGCAGTGTGGCATTGCGTAATGTCATTGCTATCTTTGTACTAATAAAAAACACTCAAGCTGTAGTAGGGCCCTGGCTTCACCTCCTGGTGCAGGGTGGGCTGTGCTTTATGGCAGGCATGGAGGGAGGGAGGGAGGGCTGATCTCGGCTGCAGCTCCGGCCTCATACAGGGCCCCTACTATTACTAGTGAGTGAGTTGAGCTGAGGTGATGGCATTGGTATTGGTTGTGGTAGTATTGGTGGTGGTGGTATTGGAGGTATTGGTGGTGGTGGTATTGGTGGTGATGGTGGTATTGGTGGCGTTGGTATTGGTGGGGCTAGTATTGGTATTGGTTTGGTATTGGTGGTGGTGGTATTGGTGGCGGTATTGGTATCGGTGGTGGTGGTATTGGTATTGGTGGTGGTGGTATTGGTATTGGTGGTGGTGGTACTGGTATTGGTGGTGGTGGTATTAGTGGTGGTGGTATTGGTGATGGTGGTGGTATTGGTGGTGCTGGTATTGGTATTAGTGGTATTGGTGGTGGTATTGGTAATGGTGGTATTGGTGTTGGTGGTGGCATTGGAATTGGTGGTGGTGGTATTGGTGGTGGTGGTATTGGGGGTGGTATTGGTGGTATTGTTGGTGGTGGTATGGTGGTGGTGGTATTGGTGATATTGGTGGTGGTATTGTTGGTGGTATTGGTGATATTGGTGGCAGTGGTATTGTTGGTGTATTAGTGGTGGTGGTGGTATTGGTAGTGGTGGTATTGGTGGTGGTGGTGATATTGGTGGTGGTGGTATTGGTATTGGTGGTGATGGTATTGGTGGTGGTAGTATTGGTGGTGGTTTTGGTGGTGGTGGTATTGGTGGTGATGCTGGTGGTATTGGTGGTGGTGGTATTGGTATTGGTGGTATTGGTGGTGGTAGTATTGTTGGTGGTGGTGGCATTGGTGGTATTGGTGGTGTTGGTAGTATTGGTGGTGGTATTGGTCGTGGTAATGGTGGTATTGGTGGTGGTATTGGTGGTGGTGATATTGGTTGTTTTGGTGGTGGTGGTATTGGTGGTGGTGGTGGTATTGGTGGTGGTGTTGGTGATGGTATTATTGGTGGTATTGCTGGTGGTGGTATTGATGGTGGTTGTATTAGTGGTGGTGGTAGTGGTGGTGGTATTGGTGGTGGTGGTATTGGTGGTGGTTTCAGTTTATTTATTTAGCACAGTTACTTAAAACCATTGCTACAAAATATCTCATTACATATCATCAATTTTAAAGTATTAAAACCAGTTTGCTAAAAATCAATTAAAATCAGTTAAATTCGGTGCAAACTAATTGATCTTTGCAATACATTGGTAAATAAGTAGTTATTTAGCAGCGTCCGACTTTTGCTTTTCAGCTATATTGATGTCTGGCCGGAGATCAGTATCTCTATGTTGTGGCATTTTCTTCTCCACTTGTTTCAAGAATTTTACAAAGTGGCAGTTAAGCTGCGTGTCCTCAGGTGCAAAGCACGCCAGCACAGCCTGCCTCCGTGTGCGAATGCCTCTCTGATTAAAAAGTGGTTTTAAAAGCTGTTTCCTTTCCTGTGTTAGTTCTTTACACATACAGAGAAGGTGCAGCATATCTTCTTGCGCTGTACCACGTAGGCGACAGATGGAGTCGGATTGGTTTTTCAGCCAGTGCGGAAAGTGCTTTGTGCATGGCAGCAGACCTAATCTGTATTTTAAGAATTGAATTTTAGTGGATTTGGCAAACCCCAAGGCTAGATATTTTTGTGCAGCAAGGGAGGAATAGGAGCTCAAGATCATCCAGCCGTGCGACCTTCTAGATAGGGCTGCCTTGTCTTCAATCCAGGATTGGTTCTTTACTATTCTCTTTGTTACTTTTTTGAGAAGGCATTGACTTGTAGAAGTTTCCCAAAGTTCGGTGAGACCTAGAGTGGTCAGACTAGTTGCTAAGTATTTTGCCGCTGGTGATGATTCTTTCTGTTGTAATTCTGACCACAAATGCCAATTTAGGGTGCCTGGTTTGGATTTCCTTACTTTATCCCAAAAGATTACTATCGCACCTTTTCCTGCAAAAGTCTGTTTTTGAACACCAAACTCAAGCCTAATCTGTGCTGGGGAGACTCTTGTTGGTAGACCAAAAATTATTCTATACACGTTTGCGACCACCACATCCAGGAGCTTCCAATCCCTTCCCCTCTGTGCCTCGCTTCCGTAAGTTATTGTAGGTAGAAGTTGTGCCCGTATAACTTCAACCAGTGGGGCAAGTGAGGGGCCGTTCAGTTTACAATTGAGATTTCTCATTGAGGCTGCTAGGGCTGTTCCCTTCCTTTTGATTGTGTCCCTTTGGGGTACAAAGTGACCGCCTTTGTCGATAATCACCCCCAGGTATTTATACTCTGTTGCTGAGTCTATGCGTGTCTTGCCCCAAAACCAGACAGGTGTTTTCTTAAAGTTCTTTTTAATTGTCATGGTTTTGGTTTTCTCCAAATTAATATTTAAATTATTTGCCTCAGAGTACTCAAAAGTAATATCAAGAAGACGCTGTAGACCCACCTTCGTTTGGCTAATCAAAACTAAGTTGTCAGCGTAAAGTAAGGATGTTAGTGCTAGGTTCCCGATCTTTGGAGAATGTGAGTTACTGGCATTTAGTAGCGGGATCAGGTCTGCAAGAAACAGGTTAAATAATGTCGGGGCCAGTACACAGCCTTGCTTGAGGCCTTTCGTTGTTGGTATCTTCCTTGATAAAGTTGACCCATCCCCCAACTTTACTTGAACCCAGGTCTGAGTGTGCAGATTAATTAACAGATTTAGCAAAGCCTGGGGTTTACCCCAGCCGGCCAGTTTTGACCAGAGTCTGTTACGGTCCGTTCATTATAAATCTTTACTAAGTGTTGGTATTACGACCGGTTTGAAGGGAAAGTCTTCAAATTGGATACAACCCTGATGAAGTTCCAATAGGAACGAAACGCGTTGGCTGACTTTTGCTGTTCTAAACTCCTTTTGATACAAAATAAAGAAAATACACTTTGGAAAAGTTGGAAACACTGTGGACTCATTTAATCGGTGCACCTTCCCCTTTGCAATAAAATATTCTGCATTTTGTTTATAAAGCACAGGTGGTATTCCATTGGGTCCCGGTGCCCCTTCTTGCCTTCCCTTCTTGATGTAGCTTTTGATTGTTTTAAGGTAATCATTTGAGGGTATAACTCCCGGTAGTTCTCCATTCCATTCCTCTGGTGTTACATTTTCCTCATTGGGTTGGTGCTTCATAGTGGTAGGCCACTGTATTGTGTCTATGCTTTTTTCTGTGTGCGATAAGATATTTTCTTGATGAAAATGATTTCCAAGGTAGGTAGCCCAGTCCTCCTCGGATATGTTTGAAGACAGACCCTCATGCATTGGATGGGTGAATCTTTTTATTGTCTCCCAGAATCTCGCACTGTCGTTCCTTTTAGTGTCTGCATGCAGTTTCGCCCATATGGTATCCTCATTTTCTCTCCTGGCCTCCCAAATTGCTTGCTTCAGCTGTCGGAATACAGCTAGTTTTGAGATGTTGGTTGGAGACCGGTGCACCTGCCGCAAAGAATAATTAATGCTATTTTTTATGGATTTTATCTTACTCTTTTGCGGCATGGTGAAGTTAGAATGGCCTCTGTAGCCCTGCTGCGACTTTGATTTAATTGGGGCGGAAAAAGATGTTGCCAAGGCATTTGTATAGTTTATCCATTTCTCTATTTCATTGCCCCCTTCACGTGATTCAAATAAAAGTATTGCAGCTTGCCGAAAGTTCTCTTGCGTCGCATGCATACATTTTATTTTCCTGTAATTGATTGTGGTGGTTATGCCTGGCTGGCCCTTCCATTTCTTGAGTTTTGGCATATTTGTACGAAGTATAAGCTCCTGGGGCCGGTGATCACTGTCAGCTTTATCGCCCATACTGAGTGAGAAAAGTTTTTTGAAAAGGGTTAGAGACACAAAGGTATAGTCCAGCGTTGAATTTTTGGTTGATGAGTGATAAGTGAATGCAGGGGGCGTGTCACCTATACTTCTGCCGTTCGCAGCTCTGAGGTTGAGATGTTCAAGATCCTCTATAAGGTGCTGGCTGATTTTTGTGGGTTCTGCTGATGAATTATTGCCATGTGGCGGGATATTCCATAACTGGCTATGTATAGATACTTCCTCCGCTGTCAATTGCAGTCAAGTAGTGTATGTACATGTAGTATTTACTACGTGATGAGCATGCTAAATAACCATGCACAGCATACAATACCTAAATTGGTATACTACTTTGTGATTTGTTCCCTTAGGGGATAATGCCCCATGAGCCTTTAAACAGGTGGGAAGGGTGCCTATAGTCACACTTACTCCAAGGACACTGCCTCACTGTGTCAAGCCTCCCCGCGGCTCCGTCGAACCCTTCCCACCCGTTTAAAGGCTCATGGGTACATACACTACTTTCTAAATACCTTATAGACATCGCTCATTATTATATGGTGAGTGTAGAAGGGATCGTCTTGGTCCTGAAGAAGAAGCCAGGGGAGGGCTTTGAAACATGTAGACAGACATAGGAGGGACTGCTCATTTAGGCAATATACCTCCAACCCCGTTTCCCCACTTTTAATAATACCAGCTCAAAGGAATATTAAAGTTTTTTAGTCCAAAGTGCGAGGTATTTTTTAATTCACTCTCTCATTCACTCCTGACCCTTCCACTCACACTCCTACACGACACATAGTCTTGTTTTTCCAAAAACAGTGCTCCCACGTAGTCGTAGGTCGCAGCACGCCCCGTCCCACAGCGGGGCGGGAAGACCCCTATGATGAAGCATGACACCAAGGGCCCTTTTGGTGTGTGAGGGGTATTTTAACAGAACTGTGTGTTTCCACCACTGTAGGAAACACGCATAGTCTGGGAGGATACGGCTCTACATCTACCTGAGGGTGGATCTCTATGTTTTGTAGGTATTGGTATTGGTGCTGGTGTTATTGGTGTTGGTGGTATTGGTATTGGCGGTGGTGGTATTGGTGGTGGTGGTGGTATTGGTGGTGGTGGTGGTGGTATTTGTTGTGGTGGTATTGGTGGTGGTGATGGTAGTGGTATTGGTGGTGGTGGTGATATTGGTGGTGGTGGTGATATTGGTGGTGGTGGTGATATTGGTGGTGGTGGTGGTGGTGGTATTGGTGTTGGTGGTATTGGTGGTGGTATTGGTGGTGGTGGTAGTGGTGTTGTTAATAAAACAGGCTTTTGAAAACAGCCCGTCAGGTGGCTTTAGTACAGACGACATGTAACACAGATGTGCTTTTGTCATCTTCAGCCCATTAGAACACGATTATGTGCTACCTGGAATTCACATTACTTAATTCCCTAATTATTTCTAAATCCATTTTACTTGGGGTGTTGAAACAGACAAGAGATAATGCCGGGTTAAAGTGATTGAACGCAGGCGCCCTTGTTACGGGGGCAGCCGTGCTGCTCAAAAAAACACAAGCGGTTTCAGCTGAAGCAGCGCATGTCCTGCCTGCAGTAAGAGAAACTCAATAAAGTAAATAGTGCTTTCAGACTAAATAACAGGTCCCGTGAAACAACCGAAGTAAAGGGGCCAGTAGCCATGGGAGGGTACAAATGAAGACAAGGCTGTACTAAGGAGGGACTAACAAGCCTATTAACAAATCCGAAAGCAGCATTTACGAAAGACAATGACACAAGCCAATGAAAAATATGGGCGGAGAGTGGGCGCGTTTTCTCTCACATACTCTACTACAGCAGTCTCACAAAGCCTCTAGGCTCGACCTAAAAAAAAATCACGGCTAATTCTTTGAAACATCATGAAATCACCTGAACAATATTTCTTACATTTAATTAAATGTGCTACGGCTATGTTGCTACAGAACAGCCTGGGCTCCGTTGCTCCAGCAAACAAGCATTGCTTTGTACCTTCCTCAACACACCCATTCATTGTAGGCCTTGAACGCACATTATGTCCATTACATAGAAGCACAGTACAGTATACAAGAAAGTGATGGATGGAATGATTAAAATGATCTCAGCCACACTTCAGTGGGTCGCCCTAAGTGGGACAAATATGTTCAGATGTGGGTCCCCTGCACACTGTGCCACTGTAACCAAGATATGACTGGCTGATGAACCCTAACTAGGGTGAAACTGGCCCTGGGTGGCTTGTGTTGCAGTTCAGAAAGGACCTTGCCTGCAAATATGGGCTGGACTGTTCCAATTGGCAGCAGGGTCAAGACTGATTTGCATATAGCTGGGTCCAAACCGAGGTGGCATAGAGTGCAAAATAAAGAAGTATTGGGAGGCGATCAGCGGCGTAGGGTGGGTTGCCAGTGCTTGGGGCAAAATTTTAAAAGAAAGAATTGTGCCCCCTAACCCGTGGACCGTTAGCTCAGGAAGTGCTAACGGTCCACAGGTTAGGGAGTGCAATACTTTCTTTTAAACTTTTGAGCCCCTAAGAATGTTGTGGCCGGGGCAACTGCCCCTGAGAGCCTCCCTATGCTACGCCACTGGATGTGACACCAAGTAATTATCAGTGGCTGAGATTTATTCAAGCATTCCATCCATCGTTTTTTGTATACTTATCTTTACAATGAAACAGCAAAAGTATCCTATCGAGCATATATCAAAAAACAACTCATTAATATTTGCAACAGTGGAGATCATGCCAGTCAAGTAGCACCCACCCAGATCTGCACAGAGTGTAGCAAACATGATGCTTTCCTCTCCCTTCTCAACTTATACTCGTCATTTGTGGTGTGGGTCAAACACAAGGACAGGTAGAGCCTGGAGCCCTTCCAATCGCAACATTAAAGTGTGGGAACACTTGGACCTAGCCTACTCAGGCTCTCGATTGTTAGTATTAGAGTAGGGTCAGGCTTTCACACTATGACAGTCAGGGATAGGCACAGACTACCTGTGACAAGTACATCTCTGCCTTCCCTGTAGAAGAATATCCTAGGGCTGAAACCAGGGCATTTATCTGCAGAGGCCGCTCCTCTATTATGGCGGAGGAGCGTCGCCACACTGCTGGAACCAGCAGACACATGTAAAATAAAATGATAAAGCAATTAATAATACAACTTTATTATCATTTTATTTTACATGTAGGAGCCGGTGCCACAGCGAGTCTTGAGGCTGTGGCCTTCAGCAACAGGAGGAGTGGTGGGCACGGGGCACCAAGTTTGCATGTCGGTTATACCGGCCATCTTAGGATGGCCAAACTGACATGTGCACTTGGATATCTCCAGGCTGTTGCTTTCAGGTATTAGTAGGGCTCAGGAGCACAGGCTCCCAGTCGATGCTGGAGGGTTAAACCAGCCCGCTGACCCCAATCCCAGCGCTTCTCTCATGATGGGTAAAACCATCATGAGAGCAGCATCTAGATTGGCACAGGGAAGTCTGGGAGTCTGTGTGCAGCTCCTGTGCATCGGGAGCTGAAGAATGTAGCGAGGCGTTGGGCAGCAGGTAAGTTTTCATTTTTACTTTCTTTGTCCCCTGCGATGCCTCACCAATTTTCCATGCTAGCGGCCGCCACTGTTCATTTGTCCTGAGAGAGTCTCTCAGGGCCCTGGGATGCATGCATAAAGATTGGCACACTCCTGATAAACCAGGACGCATGCTCAGTCTATGTGGGAGGAGCTAGGGCGACAGCTGCAGAGTGGAGAGCAGCTTATGTCAAACTCTTTATCCCACTGCAGCCTCACTTTAGACTCATCAATGCATAATAAAAAAACAAAACTCTTACACCCCTACAAGCTTCCTGCCTTTGTTTTGAGCTGCCAATATTAGGAGATATAAATAATCTGCCACCTATGTGTATTCTCTATTCTCGACCTTAGAAAACAATTGCGAGAAGAGGTGGAAATCTTAACAGCGTCCTGCTTAACAGCTCAAGGTCTGCTATCCTGTTGTATTATATTTCGAGGGTCAGGTTACAGAGTCTGTGACAGTAAATTCTTAACTTTACCAGTCCCATCAGATATGTCCAAGCCAGCTGTCTTGGTCACCTCACCCTCCCACAGTCCTAGTTTGTACACTACATATTATAATAAACAGTCCCATAATCCACAGGAAGCACCCTGATTCACTCTAAAGTGACAGAACATATAATATATGTTTTAGTTGATTTCTAGTCTGGTTGCATTTCTATAGTGCTTCATACCCTTAACAAGACGCCTATTATCTGCAAGGACTTAGTTGGTTAGTTGCTTAGTTGGCTGGGTGTAGGTTTAGGGTGTAGGTTTTATTGTGGCCTTTATATGCGCATTTCTGAGTCCTGCTTGATGACCATTGCTGTTTGGCACTACGAGGACATGCAAAACTTAACAGTACATGTCCTACCTTATACTTTCACACACTCTGCCCTATGGGTTACCTAGGCCTACCTTAGGGATGACGTACGTGTAATAAAAGGGGAGCTTAAGGCTTGGCAAGTAGTTTTAAATGCCAAGTTGAAGTGGCAGTAAACTGCACACACAGGCCCTGCAATGGCAGGCCTGAGGCAGGTATGAAAGGCTACTTGTAGGGTGGAACCATCAGCTCTGCAGGCCCACTAGTAGCATTTAGGTTACAGACCCTGGTTATATGGTATACCACTCTACAAGGGACTTACAAGCAAATTAAATATGTCAATTGGGTATACACCAATGTTACCATGTTTAGAGGAGAACACATGCACGTTAGCACTGGTTAGCAGTGGTAAAATGCTCAAAGTCCAAAGACCAACAAAAAGAAGGTCAGAAACAGAGGAGGAGGAAGGCAGAAGGTTTGGGATGACCCTTCAGAGAGGGCCATTTTCCAACAACCATATAGATAAATAACATATTCATAATTTCTAGAGGGATGGTCTTGACGAGTGCCCCCTTTAGGAGTCTGTTGCATGCTCTTGTACCAAAACCTGACTGATGACACTGTAAGATCACACTTCCTCTCACTATTAGTTGCGCATACTCTTCCTCTTCATTCTACTTCTCAAGAGCAAATCCCTTAACACTTGGACTCTAAGTGATCCCTAGATTCCTCCTACCTACTGCCAGCCCCAGTCCACCAACACCAGCATCTCTCCCTCTCCTACAAGGCTAGGGGCATATTTACAAAGGGAGCTGCATCTGTCTTGCACCACGCAACGAGGTGCAAGTGCGACGCTAGTCCAAAATGCAATTTATGAAGCCACGCAAGGCCACCTTGCATGGCCCTGAGTGGCTTTATAAATCTGAAGTAACACAACGCAGAGCAAATCTATGCGTTGTGTTACTCAGCCCTGGGAAGGTGTCCCATGGGTTTTGCGTAGGTGTTGACGCATTCCCAGATTTACCATCACTGGTGGACCTAGGAATGCGCCAAAAAGATACGACTTCTCAGGGGAGGCATAACAAGGAGAAATATCTTTACTTATCCTTGTTACTTCCTCCTTTTATGTGTGTTGCATTCTTCAGCACACATAGAAAGAGGAATATGCCTCTCAGGATTGTTTTTGTGCAAGAAAGTGCCCCTTTCTGCACAGAAACAATCCTGCATGCAATGCAAGCACCCTTGCACCATGGTGCGAGGGTGCCTGCGTTGGTGCCAGGCAGCCAAATAGCACCAGTGCAGGAACAAATGCAGCAATACGCCGCATTCTTTTAAACACAGAGCATTCCTGCTGCGTGATTTTGCCATGAATATGGCCCTTTATACCTTCTCAAAAGTACCCTCTCATGAACCAGAACAACACCAAACCACTCTAAACCTTCTTTCACTCTTTGAGTACATGTCTACAGCCCTTCAGTATCTGCCTCACATCACGAATCAGCATCTTCCTCTGACACTACTACAACTCCTTCAGCACAATCTTCTCACCCAATAGCATAATTTCATGTCTAACCGTTGTCCTCTTCAACCTTCAGCGCCATGTTGCAACTCCCTTTCATGCGTAGCTTTGTAGCACATTGCCTATTTTTTTAAGTGTGCTATTTTCTTTTTTAGCACTCTTTGCAGGCCATCGATGCAAGGGAGGTGCCATATTATGAGGAGGGTTTATACTGCTTAGTTCTGTGAATTATGTAGTTTGTAAAAAAAGACAAATCGCCCACCTATTCACCAACAGACTCTCAAACCGCATCTCAGCAATTCGCTCACACAGCTGCACACAAGACAGCTCAGCAATTATGTTCCCCCATACACTCACAAAAGGCCCACCTATAACAGTCAGTTGCTGACACTTTGCATTCAGTATCATCCTTATACAGCTTTACTGACTCAAAACACCAATGTCAGACCTCACAGTAAAACTCACCCACTTATCACACTGCACATTCACTCAATTAGTAATGTGCTACATGTGTCCGGCCACCAACACCAGCACCAACATTATTAAATTACATTGACATTGTTTGTTTGAGTGTCAAATCCTGCTAGACAGGTTTGCTGGGTTTACATACAACACTTGGGGCACACTTGCAAGGGGAGTGAACAGAATGCCAAGACAATTCTTGTGGATCCACTGTTTGGTTGCTGAAGGACTCTGCTTTTGTCCTATCAGACTTCTGTCTCTGAGTTAGCTATGGGTAAAGTAGGATTTAAGTAGATTTTACTGTTAGATGTGGGAGGACACTAGGTTTACCTAAGTACACTCCCCGCTCACACACAAACACACACACTTCCCTCAGAGCTCAAGTTTGAAAAGTGAAGACTTTCACCATCTTGAAAATGGGTAGGGATTGTAGTGCCTTGTGATCATGTGCAGTAGGACCCTTATGGCCCTAGGCAGACTCCTTACAAAGTTATGTAATCAGTTGGGAGGTATCTGGGTGTGTCTGGGTGTGGTCAATAAAATGATGTAGTGAGTTCAGTTAACGGTTGCATGCCAAAGAATAAAGGCGTGTGTTGCAGAGCTCCATCTGTGGTGTGGTCATTTATGTGATCCAGTGCTGGGGAGGCCCCAACAGGGATGGCACTTTAAACTTTTATCTCATTGATTAGGGGATGCCCAGGAGTCATTCCCACCCACTAGCTCATGCCACACATAAATGTGGGACCTCTAGGCACCCACTTCAGAGCACTTCCTCGATTTGCGGAAAATCACAAGAGGACTGAACCTGATGTCTGTGACCTGAGAAGAACCTTGAAGGACTGGATCTTTACCATCTTGTACCCAGGTGAAAGAAGTGGACTCCAAAAACACAATAGGCTACAAGAGGCCATTTCCTTGAAGTATCCAGCGGACCAGTGCCAACTGGACTTGGACTGAACCCTGCTAATAGGCTCTGCTGGCACCCTGTGAGTCTCAAAGTGCCTCCCCTGAGGTCCTGGGGGGCTTTAGATGTGACCTCTGTGGTGAGTTGGTACTTTGAAGACTGGCGGATGGGTACTCAGTCACAATACTGACACCATATTGCAAGTGCCATTGAATATCAGGCACTTGTAATACAGCAAATGGGATATCCGTCAAATATCACATTTGTGATGGAGTATGCCCTCTGCCAAACTCTAAATCAGGCCCTAAGCAGAAGGTGAAATTTTTTACCAGTACAAACCTGGTTGGTAAATCCGATCCATCACTATCAACCTCAAATTGTGCCTAGGTCCCGGTCCACTGCAAACATTCACTATCATTGGTGCTTTGTGCATTTTGGCGTTATTTCTACTTATAACTTTAAAAATTCATATCTCAGGTTCGCCCTAGTGAAGTTTTGTCATTTTGGTTTAATTTTGTTCATTAAATTTTACTCTACTTTTCTAGTTTAGTTTGGGATTTTTTCATTGCTTTATATTTTGACTTTGTTACCAGTTTGGAATTGCATAAGTACTTTACACATTGCCCTAATATATGCCTGTCTTCTCTGTGCCATAATTACCTGCGGGCGGAGCTCAGGTTAATTTGGTGACTTTGAGGGTTCTCCCTGATAAGTGTTTTACTTACACTATTACAACAGACAAAATATTGGCATACCACTGTCTGCCAACTTAAAGGAGGTCAAGCAGGTGAAACTGGAAAACATCATGAAAATGTCAGCCTTTTGGCTAGGTTCATGCTATTTAATTATCACAGTCATACATATATAGTGCTGAGCACTGGCAGAACCCAAAAGTTTGCATGGTCCTGTCCATGAAAAATGTTTCAATATTACATGCTTAGTCTGTGAGCCAGAACGCACTGAAACCATGCTTGAGTGCAGAGCCGGCCCTTGCTCGGATAGCGCCCTGGGTGGAAAGAAATTTGCTGCTGTTGGTAAACAAAAAGAGGTAGCAGGGGGTCCTTTTCATAGGTCAGTCCCTGGCTGGCTACATCACTGATTTGCCTCTGAGCACAAACATCTCCTCCCTCCCCCACTTTACCTGAATCACCCCCAGCTCAGCTCCACCAGACTGGTGCCAAGTTGATTGTTGGAATGGGGAGGGGGTGGTGATTTGTGGCGGCAGGGGGTCAGAGGTAGATGAGAAGGCAAGTAAAGGGGCTCATGGGGTGTTAACTGTGGCATGTTAAAAATAATTAGCAGTGCTTTAAATGGAATCACCGGAGCCAAGTTAGAGGGACTGCTGTCTACAGGACCTTAATGCAAGGAGCTCCATGAGCCCCTCTTAGGTTTGGCGCCCTGGGCCTGGGAGCAGCTCACCCATGCCATAGGCTGGCCCTGCTTGTGTAATGGGATGACATTTCCCACCATGAACAACTGGTCAAGCAGGACATCGTAGTCAATTGTGTCAAAGACCGTTGAACTGTCCAAGAGCAGTGTTGCTTAGGGCTTCATTCAAAAAAACCTACTTTAGTACAAAGATGGTTTGCATAAGTGTCACAATTTACCACAACACTTGTGATCGAGGCCTGAGTAGGATTTAGACTTAGTTCCTGTCAGGGGTAAGGCAGAATGGGACAGCTCTCCACAAGTGGGCTTGTCAATATGTGAGTGAGTAGATCAGCAGGTTCCATTATCATCAGTGCTTGGACAGAGTCTTTAAGTTTTTAAAAAGCACTGCTATAGGCCAGTGGTGGTTGGTGATCTTTGAAAGTGGTGGGCGTAATACTTGCCACAGGTTCACCTCACTGTTTTAAAAATGTGCCTTGAGTACCTGCTATATGCTAAAAATTACCTTCAGGGTGCCAATAGAATTTTGCCATCGGTACCCTTGTATGCCAAGATTTACATACAATATGTCAGTACCTGATATTTGCCATTGATACAGCCCATATACCACATATGTCAAAAATTCCCTCCAGTAAGTCAGAGCCAACATTTTGTCAAAGTTTGCACCCCCCACCGAGACCTCACAACCCTATAAAATGGTTGCCAACTATTACATCCTGTATGCCAGCACCATGCCAGCACCATCATTTTACCGAAGGTGACCCCCGCATGGCAAGAATTACATCCAGTATGCCAGGGCCTACATTTTTCAACGGGTGTTCTCCCGAGTGCCAGGAATTACGGTCAATATGCCAGTGACAGCATGTTATCTTGGATCTTCCCATAAGCCACGAATTATCTTGAGTATGGCATGCCCAGCAGCAGGCTCACAAGCATAAAACATGCTAACAAACACACTCACTCATACTTACTCTTTCATTCACTCACTTTCTCCCACTCACACTTTCACTTATTCATGCTGATTCATACTCACTCCCACTCCCTGTCACTCACACACAAATGTATCTACATATGTTATGTTATGTTATAAGCATTTATATCGCGCGCGGATACTCAGGAGTGTCCCGGCGCGGTACCTTGCTAGTGAGTTGGGGGTCGGACTGAGGAGATTATACAAAAAGCAGTGTTTTCAGCCATTTCATGAACAGCTTAGCATCTTGAATACAGCGGAGTTCAAGAGGAAGTGCATTCCAGGCCACAGCAGCCTTATAGGCCAAAGAGCTGCCGCCCATTCTCGCACGGCGGAAGCGTGGAATCACTGCCAAAGACTGTGCCATAGAACGCAGGTGTCTGGAGGGCACGTAGAACTTAAATCGCTTCCTAAGATAACCAGGGCTAGAATGGTACAAAGCTGCGTGCGCCATGGTAAGGGCTTTGAATCTCACCCTTTTAGCCACCGGCAGCCAGTGGAGATCGTGCAAAGGTTGTTTTATGCTTGATCTTTGAGGGATATTCAGTAAAGCCCTGGCTGCGGCATTCTGAATAGACTGGAGTTTTTTCAGCTGGTACCCAGGTACGCCAATGTAAAGTGCGTTCGCGTAATCAATACGCGACAATATTAGGGCGTGGGTAACCATTTCTTTGGCAGGCTGTGGTAGAAGCGGAAGAAACTTCCTAAGTGATCTTAGGGTACCAAAACATTGTCCTGCTAACTTTTTAAACTGAGTGGTGAACCTAAGATCCTCATTGTACCAAATCCCCAGATTTATAGACACACTCACTGATTCTCACTCTTAGTCATAAACACACTTACACACACAGCCATTATTTCACAATTACTTTCCCTCACTCACAACTCCTGGTGTACAGTGTATCTGATTTGAACTCCTGGGGTACAGGTGCTCTATTTTGATAAATAGGTTTCAGTAAACTTGTCAAGCCTCTGCTTCCCGGTGCAACAGCACCTGCTGCAACATTAATAGCTGCACTCCTGACTCACTCCCACTCCCTTCTACAATCTCATTCTAACTCACCAACACTGCTTTACTCACGCCCTTATCCTTGCTTTCACTTATTTGTACTCACTCACACACACATTCACTCATTGATTCTTACACTCTTTCGCTCTCATTGACACTCTCAAACACACTAAATTAACACATATACTCTTACTCAATCTGATTTTCTCAATCACTCACAAACACACTTTCACTCACACATGCACAGAGTAACAATACTGTAGTTTTTTACTTACCTTTCTTCCTTTGCTGGAAACTCAAAGGCTCAATGGCAGCAGCAGAGTAGGAATCCGGGTCTGGCCATTGGAACCAGCAAGCCATGGTTCCCTACGAGGAGGCAGATAAAGCAGCAGGGCCAGGTTTCAGAGGAAGAACCACCTCAAGCCCCCTCCCAGCTTCTTGATAGTACTGAAAGCACAGCCCCATAAGAAGCTGGCACCGTGCTAAGGATCCTGCTCCTACTGCTCTGTGTAGTTCCTTATTGGCCCTAGGGATGCTCTGACATGCGACCTCACAGTTACATTTTACAAAATATCCTGTGCTGTCTGAGGCATGTGCAGGATGTGTGCTAAATAAAATGCATCGTACCATGGTCCTGGGCCGGAAGCCTGAGAATGGGGACCTTTTGACTTGGTGATTGGAACCCGTCCCAATTGATTTTGGACACAGGATCTGGGGATCTGATTTTTAAATACTTTCTCTGGGAGCTGTTCCACCCGCTCATCAGACTGCCCTCCCCCGGGGTGTGGTCAGCTACCCTCGCCCTGAGGGACCAGCAGCAGAGTGGGGTCTTGGCTGCCGGAGGCACCTGTGATGTGGAACTTTAGTTAGAATACCCGATCGACAGAACACATGTAGCAGCCCAAAACTTCTGGACCCTCAATGAAAGCTATGAATCTCTTATTGCTGTTGGTTTGTCTTCTTACTTTCCAGAGGGAAGGGGGAATTGGTTGCATATGCTAGGGTTTTTGTTGACGGTATCATTATTATTTGTCTAGTCTATTGTGAGTTTTGGTTCTGAGGTTGTGTGAGGGTGCTCCCTCTCCAGACAGTTACCCATCCCTGCTGAGGTTGTGGCCCCGATCTCTGTTGGGCTGAGTTCCCTGTCTGCGGTTGTTGCTGCCACCTGTTTGTCAAACCACCTCATCCCTACTGTCGGGATGTGGTGGATGGCAGACCTCCCTGAGGGTGAGTATAGGGTGCATTCTGATTCTGATTCCCCTGGGCTTGGTTTTGTGAATTATGTTTTGTGGTGGGTGCCCCTAGTCCATCGATCTTTGCTCGTGGTAGGCCTTTAACCAGCATCTGTCTGCCAGCTGACCCAGCCTGTGGCAATAGTAGCACTCCCTAGGGTCTGGCTATTGCCAACCTCCCTGGTCTCTACCACCATAGCTGGGTTAGAACCCTCTGGCATGGAGACTGGCACTATTTGCACTGTAGTGGCCAACGCAGCCCACTCGATGATGGTCCTTTTCAATCTGTGTTGGGCCAATTTAGCAGTGTCTCTCTGGGCTTGCTCTTGTTTGGGGATCGTCCCTGTGGGCCGCCTACTGGAGACGATTTCTTGTGATGGGTTTATGGCCCCCATATGCACAGCACCCTTTCATTCGGCAATGCGTTCGGGTACAAGACCACTGACTCATTGTCAGTGAAATTGCTCTCCCACCCTCGCAGCTCCACCATTAAGTGAGGCCTGCCCCTGCACTCTCGAGTGTTGGTGATCGAGGCCCTCCTCCACCCGCAGGTTTCCCTGCGCCTCATCCCTCTGTCTCCTTCCTCTAACTCTGCTCTTTCACTCGTTTTTCTACCCTTTTTTATCTTTCACATTTCTGCACTTTTCTGCATCTCTGCTCTTTTGTGCCTTATTTCTGCTCATTTTCCCTTCCTCTCGCTCTGCCCTTTCACTTGTTTTCACTCGTTTTTCTACCCTCTTTTATCTTTCACCTTTCTGCACTTTTCTGCATCTCTGCTCTTTTGTGCCTTATTTCTGCTCATTTTCCCTTCCTCTCGCTCTGCCCTTTCACTAGTTTTCACTCGTTTTTCTACCCTCTTTTATCTTTCACCTTTCTGCATCTCTGCTCTTTTGTGCCTTATTTCTGCCTATTTTCCCTTTTTCTTTATCCCTTATTTCCTCCCTTTACCTTTACCCGCCGCTGCTGCCCCCGCGGCCCCGCCCCCCCAGCGCGACCGGCCCAATCCAGCTCCCCTCCCCGCTCCCGCCTCCCAGCTGTCCAGCCCTCCCTGACCCCTACTTAATGGCGGCCACTGCGCGGCCGCACAGCCGCGGGCGCGACGCTGGCGCGCCGAAGGCGCGTCAAAGGCAAGCCCGTCTGCGCCCGTCCGCGACCCGACCGCGACCAGCGCCAGGAACCCTGGACCTCCGCCCCGCCAACGCTACGACCCAGCAGCACTCCACGCACTCAACCCAGGCCGCAACAACAACTGCAAGCTAGCATTACCAGCCGACTCCCACGGACCCTTCAGCTGTCACCGCTGCCGGCACACCTGCAGCACCACCAAGAACACGGATCCAGCACAACCCGCCCACAAGAACACAACCGAACCGAAGACCCTGCAATGCATCCTCCTCAACGTCCGATCCCTCCACAAACACGCCACAGAAATCTGGGACCTCCTCGACAGCACCACCCCGGACGTAGCGTTCTTCACCGAAACCTGGACCAACACCACCTCGGGACCGATCATCGCCATCGCCATCCCCCAAGGATACAAGATCTCCAGGAAGGACTGCCCCACCCGCCCAGGAGGAGGAATCGCCATCGTCCACAAATCCAGCCTCCGCCTGAGCACACTCCCTGACGAGCCCACAGAACTGATGGAACACCTTCACTTCAAGATACTGGCCAGCCCCACCGCCACCCTCCGAGGAACCCTCATCTACCGACCCCCTGGACCCCGCAGACCCTTCGCCAACTCCATCACGGACATTATCTCCCCGCAGGCCATCGCATCCACCAACTACACCCTGCTGGGAGACCTCAACTTCCACCTCGACAACCAACTGGACCCCAACACCACATCCCTCCTGGACAACCTCCACAACATTGGACTGCGCCAGATCGTGACCGAGCCCACCCACTCAGCAGGACACAAACCTCGACCCCCTCTTCACTACAGGAAACTCCATCACCTTCAGCCACACCACCGAACTCCCATGGACCGACCATCGTTGCGTCCACTTCACCTTCAGAACACCCACCATCCACAGACAACAGCACCTGCTTCCACGAAGAAACTGGACCAAAATCACTGACGACCAGCTCACCTCCTCACTCAACAACTCCACCCCAACCATTGCGGAAAACGACGACCCCAACACCGCAGCCCGAACCCTGCATAGATGGATATCGGACAGCACCACCACCATAGCCCCCCTCAAGAAAAACAACAATACCCGCGCCAAGAAAGCCAGATGGTTTACCACCGAACTTCGAGAGTCCAGAAGCACATGCCGCTGCCTCGAAAAGGCCTGGAGGAACACCAAATCCACAGAAGCCCACGACAACTTCAGAGCCGCCACCAACGCCCACCATCAACTCATCAGAGAAACGAGGAAAAAAGCGATTGAAGACAGAATCTCCACCCACGCGCACAACAGCAAGGAACTCTTCAGCATCATCAAGGAGTTCGCCCAACCCACTAGCGACCGACATCCCTCCCTCACAAGACCTCTGCGACAAACTCAGCACCTTTTTCCACCACAAAATCAAGAGCATCTACGACAACTTCGACGAAGACAACCAACACACTGAACCCTCACCAACCACCCCCGACACCCGGAAACCAGCGATTGACGACTGGACAGCTTTCACCACCGAAGACACACTGAAGACAATGAAGTCAATCCACTCAGGGGCCCCCACGGACCCCTGCCCCCACCACATCTTCAACAGAGCCGCCGACACCATCGCACCCATGCTCCGCCACACCATCAACCGCTCCCTGGCGACCGCCTCGTTCCCCGACGACTGGAAACACGCAGCGGTCAACCCCCTCCTAAAGAAACCCTCAGCGGACCCCACCGACCTCAAAAACTACAGCCCCATCTCCCTGCTCCCGTTCCCAGCGAAAGTCATCGAGAAAGCCATCAACAGCCAGCTCGCCACATTCATTGAAGAACACAACATCCTCGACTCCTCCCAATCCGGCTTCAGAAAAAACCACAGTACGGAAACCGCCCTCCTCGCCGCAACAGACGACATCCGCACCCTACTGGACAAAGGAGAAACAGTAGCCCTCATCCTCCTCGACCTATCAGCGGCGTTCGACACAGTCTCCCACCGCACCCTAATACGCAGACTCTACGACGCAGGAATCCAGGACAAGGCCCTCGACTGGATCCGCTCCTTCCTCTCCGGCAGGACGCAGCGGGTCAGACTCCCCCTTTCCTCTCGGACCCCACACCTACCACCTGCGGAGTCCCCCAGGGCTCCTCCCTCAGCCCGACGCTCTTCAACGTCTACATGGCTCCACTCGCCCCCATCGTCAGAACCTACAAACTCAACATCGTGTCATACGCAGACGACACCCAGCTCATCCTCTCCCTATCCAACGAGCCCAACACCGCCAGACACAACTTTCGAGAAGGCATGGAAGCCGTCGCCAAATGGATGAAAAACAGCTGCCTACAACTAAACACCAACAAAACAGAAGTACTCATCATGGGCCCAAACCCCGATGCCTGGAGCGACACCTGGTGGCCCCCGCCCTCGGAAACCCGCCAACCCCCACGGACCACGCACGCAACCTGGGAATCATCCTGGACTCCGAGCTCAAAATGGACCGCCAGATCAACTCTGTCTCGTCTTCCTGCTTCCACACCCTCCGCCTCCTTCGTAAGACCTTCAAATGGATCCCCCTCGAACACCGAAAGACCGTCACTCACGCCCTGGTCACCAGCAGACTCGACTACGCCAATGCACTCTACGCCGGAATAAACAAAAACCTCACCCGCAAGCTACAGAACATCCAGAACGCCGCCGCAAGACTGGTCCTCAACCTGCCAAAACACTGCCACATCTCCCAGCACCTGCGCACACTCCACTGGCTCCCTGTCGAGGCGAGAATCACCTTCAAGATGCTCACCCACGCACACAAGGCCCTCCACGGCACCGGACCAGCATACCTGAACAGCCGACTCAAATTCCACGCACCCCAAAGGACCCTACGATCAGCCCAGCTCTCCTACGCCGTGGTCCCCTGCACTAGAAAGACCAGATCGGGAGGCCGCTCCTTCTCCTTCCTCGCGGTCAAAGCATGGAACGCCCTTCCGCTCCACCTAAGACAGACAACATCGCTCCCCATCTTCGCAAGAAACCTCAAAACCTGGCTCTTTGACAGACCCCCTCCTTGATGGATGGATCCTGCAACCCCCCCCCACCCCTAGCGCCTTGAGACCCTTACAGGTGAGTAGTCGCGCTTTAACAAACCCCTGATTGATTGATTGATTGATTGATGGCTGAAAAAGATCCTTAGGCCAGGTAGGCTCGTCTTCGTCGGCTCCAGGTTTATGGGGCGCTGTGGTGGTGGCATTTGCTGAGCTCAGCGGTCCTAAAGGCGCATAGATTCTAGCTGTTACGCCCAGTGTCCATGTGTGCCTTACTCCAGTTTCCTGATTTGTCCCATGTATGTAGCGTAGTCACAGCTCTTTCGGTGGGCGTGACCTGCCCACTGTCTAATGAGCTCACAAACATCCCCAAATATTTTCATGTTCTCCAATACTGACTTAGTGAAGGCGGTCTGGTTGGCAGGTGATATCTCCGTTTGTCTACCTGTGATGTGGGGGTGTTTCAATGGCATGGGTCCCCGGAAAGGGGCTCGAGGGGAGGAGTAGGCCATAGTCCCATCGTCGGAGAACTGAATGGTCATTTGTAGTTTGGTCATCGAGTCTCGTCCTAAGAGATTGGTCGGGATGAGGGAAAATATAATAGCCGTCCTCCCACACAACTACCCCCTATATCCATTTTGAGGGGCTTCATGAAGGGGACCCTTGTCATTGTACCTGAAAATCCCTGCATAACCGTAGCGTTTTACGATAAGGGGACTCTCCCTTCCCTTAGGCATTACCTGGTTGCCCCTGTGTCTATTAGGAAGCTGTATGGTGTATTATTCACGGGTACCATGACTACGGGTTCTTTTTCGGGTCGGCCCATGGTTGGCAGTACGAGGCGTCTGTGGTTGTGTGTATTTTCTGTTCAAGCATAAGTTCCCATTTTCCCCCTTGGTTAACTGGGCAAATCCTGTACTCTCAATCAATCAGTGCTCTGTAGAGAGCACTACTCACCCGTGAGGGTCTCAAGGCGCTGGGAGTGGGTGTGAGCAGCTCCATTTGGGTCATTCGAAGAGCCAGGTCTTAAGGTCCTTCCTGAATTGGTGCAGTGTCGGGATCCATCGGAGGTGAAGGGGGGGTTCGTTCCAGATCTTGACTGCGAGGTAGGAGAAGGATCTTCCACCTGCTCTGGTCCTGTACAAACGTGGGACGGTGGCCAGGGAGAGGTCGGCTGAGCTGAGGTTTTTCTTGGGGGCGTGGAAGGAGATTGGGTCGTTGAGGTATTGGGTTCCGGTGTTGTGGAGGGCATGTAGGTGTGTGTGAGCAGCTTGAACATTATTCTTCTTTCGACAGGGAGCCAGTGGAGGTTGCGAAGGTGTTGGGTGGTGTGGTTGTGCAGTGGGATATCAAGTATAAGTCTGGCTGCGTCGTTCTGGACGGTCTGGAGTTTGCGGAGGAGCTTTTTGTTGATTCTGGCATAGAGGGCATTACCATAGTCCAGTCTGCTTGTGATGAGTGCGTGAGTGACGGTTTTCCTGGAGTCGAGGGGGATCCACTTGAATGTCTTGCGGAGTATGCAGAGGGTGTTGAAGCATGCGGAGGATACGGTGTTGATCTGGCAATTAATGGTGGGTGATGAGTAAGTGTGATGCCGAGGTTACGTGCATGGTTCGTAAGGGTGGGTGGGTTTTCGAGGGCAGGGGACCACCAGGTGTCGTCCCATGCAGAGGGGGTGGAGCTGAGGATGAGGACTTCTGTTTTCTCCAAGTTGAGCTTCAGGCAGCTGTTCCTCATCTAGGTCGCGACGGCTTTCATCCCTTCTTGGAAGTTTCTGCCTGGTGATGTCATGTTCCTTGGCGAGGGAGAGGGCGAGCTGGGTGTCATCGGCATAAGAGACGATGTTGAGCCTGTGGTTTCTGATGATGCTTGTGAGGGGGGCCATGTAGATGTTTAAGAGTGTGGGGCTGAGGGAGGATCCTTGGCGTACTCGGCATCTGATCTCAGTTGCTTCTGAGAGGAAGGCCGGGAGTCTTATTCTCTGTGTTCTGCCTGAGAGGAATGATCATATCCAGTCTAAGGCCTTTCCTTGGATGCTGGCGTCGTGGAGCCTGGTGGCTAGTGTGCGGTGGGAGACGGTGTTGAAGCCTGCTGATAGGTCCAGGAGGATGAGGGCTGCCGTATGGCCTTGGTCGAGGAGGGCGCAGATGTTGTCGGTGGCGGTGAGGAGGGCGGTCTCAGTGCTGTGGTTGCTGAGGAGTCAGGATTGAGAGGTGTCTAGGATGTTGTTGGTTTCTATGAAGTTTTCTAGCTGGGTGAACCCAAACTTTTGGAGTGGTGCACCGCTCGATATTAAAAAGGTTGTTGGTCAAATAAGTCACTAATTCATATGGTCTTGTTAGAGTTGTCTTAATCAATCCTTTATTTTCATAAGTGTCCAAATACAAAATACCAGCCAACGCGTTTCGTTCATAAGAATGAACTTCTTCAGGGCATAAAATGTCGGTCCTGGGAGAGACAAAGTATGTGTGCAATTTAGGCTGCGTGGGCCTCCTTGATAAGGGCCAGTATGCGGTGAGTCTGAAAGCAAAGTAGGTAGTAAGCCGTCCGCTTCGGAAGTGAGACGGCTCTCCCAGGACCGACATTTTATGCCCTGAAGAAGTTCATTCTTATGAACGAAATGCGTTGGCTGGTATTTTTTATTTGGACACTTATGAAAATAAAGGATTGATTAAGACAACTCTAACAAGACCATATGAATTAGTGACTTATTTGACCAACAACTTTTTTAATATCGAGCGGTGCACCACTCCAAAAGTTTGGGTTCATCCATTATCTGCATCGCAGTTGGCACCCAACGACGGCAGGTGCTGGAGTAGCTTGTGCACACTCAACTGGATTGACTGTTGAAACAAATACGAAGGGAACACAGCAGGGGAGTGCGGTCACAGCGTCCGCCGTTGCCCGTAACCGTACCTTGTTTTCTAGCTGGGTGTTGATGGACTTTTCGATGTCTTTGGCTGCAAAAGTAAGCAGTGAGATGGGCCTGAAGTTCTTGAGATCCGTCGGGTCTGCGGAGGGCTTCTTTAGGAGGGGGTTGACTTCGGCGCGCTTAATGTTGTCGGGGAATGTGGCTGTCTCGAGGGAGCAGTTGATAGTTCGGCGTAGCTCGGGGTGCGATGGCAGTGGCGGCCCTGTGGAAGATGTGCGGCGGGCTGGGGTCAGAAGGTGCTCCAGAGTGGATGGTCTTCATTGTCTTTAAGGTGTCTTCTTTGGTGAGAGGGGTCCAGGTGAGTAGGGTCTGTTGGGTGGCGTCGTTGGGGGTGGGGGTTGGGGCGGTGCAGTAGTCTTGGTCGTCGAAGTTAACGTAGAGTGTCTTGATCTTGAGGTGAAAGAAGGAGCTGCGTTTGTTGCAGAGGTCTTGGGAGGAAGGGACGTCGGTTGTTTAGCTGTTGTGTTTGGCAAATTCCTGTTTGATGACGAAGAGTACCTTGGAGTTGTGGGCGTTACAGAGCATTCTTTCTTGGATGACATTTTTCTTTGTTGATTTGATGAGTTGGTGGTGTGCTGTGATGGCTGTTTTGGAGGCTGAGTGTGCTTCTGGGGTTTTGCTGTTTCTCCATGTCTTCTCTAATCGTCAGCAGGAACGCTTGGATTCTCGGAGATCCGTGGTGAACCAGTTGGCTTTCTTGTTGTGTCGGCTCGTGGTGTTCTGGAGGGAGACGAGAGCGTTGGTGCAGTTGGGGATCCATTGGTGAAGGTTGCTTGCCGCTGTGTTGCCGTCTGTCGAAGTTGGGGGTGGAGTGCAGGAGAGGGAGGTGGTGAAGTGTTCTTCAGAAACTTTGTTCCAGCTTCTGCGTGGGAGGTGGCGCAGGAGCTTGTGTGCGGTGGGTTTCATAAAGGAGGAATGGATGCAGTGGTGGTCAGTCCAGAGCAGTTCCGTGGTGTAACTGAAGCCAATGTTGTTCCCTCCGGCGAAGATGGGGTCGATTGTGTGTCCTGCTGTGTGAGTGGGGGTAGAGATAAGTTGCTTCAGTCCTATGTTGGTGAGGTACTCTAGGAGGGTGGTGGTGTTGGGGTCGCTGTGGTTGTCCAGTTGGAAGTTCAGGTCTCCCAGTAGCATGTATTCTGTAGAGGCGAGGGTGTTGGATGCGATGAGCACGGCGATGACATTGGTGAAGGCGGTGCGGGGTCCAGGAGGTATGTAGGTGAGTCTTCTGCAGAGCGTCGATCTGGGGATGGTCTGGATCTGGAAGTGGATGTGTTCCATGGGGGGGAGGCATCATCCGAGTTGGTGGTTGTCAATCGGAGGGAGCTTTTGTGGACGTTGGCGAGGCCTCCTCCTGGGCGGTTGGGGCGGTCTTCTCTCAGGATCTTGTATCCGTCGGGGATGGCGGTTGCGATGTCAGGTGCGGAGCTGGCATTGGTCCAGGTCTCTGTGAGGATGGTGACGTCGGGCATGTGATTGTTGAGGAGGTCCCAGATTTCTACTGCGTGTCTGTGCAAGGAGCGTATGTTGAGGAGGATGCAGCTCAGTGGTTTATGTGTGGTGGTGTCTGGTGGGTTGGGGGTTGCTGCCAGGGTCCAGAGGTGGGTGAAGGTGTGGCGACAGTGTTGGCAGGAGATCGGGCCTTGGGTGTTGCACGGCGTTGATAGCTGGCAGTTGTTGTAGCGTCCGGGGTTGAGAGTGTGGAGAGTGCAGGGGTTGTAGTGGCGGGCGGTCGGGGGACCAGGGTCCCTGGCGCTGGTCGCAGTTGAGTCATGGACAGGCGCAGACAGGCTTGTCTTTGGCACACCTATGGCGTGCCAGCGGACCGGCTTGCCATTAGGTAGGGGTCGGGGAGGGCAATCAGCTGGAAGGCAGGAGATGGGAGCTAGAATGACACGCTGGGGGGAGGGGCCGCGGGGAGCATGGGAAGAGGGAGCAGGGAGGGAAAGAGAGGCAGAGGTGAAAGGCAAGGAGAAAGAGATGAAAAAAGGCAAATAGAAGGAAATGAAAAAGAGGCAAATAGGAAGAAATGAAAAAGAGGCAAATAGAAAGAAATGAAAAAGAGGAAAACAGAAAGCAATGAAAAAGTGGCAAATAGAAAGAAATGAAAAAGAGGCAGATAGAAAGAAATGCAAAAGAGTCAGATAGAAAGAAATGAAAAAGAGGCAGAGAATCTTAATAAGTTTTGCCATGAATGGCACACACACGAAGGCACACACATTTCCCTTGCCTAAGGAAGGAACTTTTGACACTAACACCATTGAACGTATGAGAACACACATACAAACTAAATACACAGGTCAAAAGAAAGACAAAGCATCACTTGAATTATGGGACATCTTGGAAGGTGCCCAGATTGATAACCCTACACCACTGATAGCAAGGAAGGCATCAGCACCTCCCCCACCAGTAGTCTCACCCTTGTCATCAGTTCCCAGGGGACTGGGGCTCCCTTCCTCACCCCCATTTGCTGTATCACTGTCTAAAACTGCCACAAATCTCCCTGTCACTCGTGTATGTTTGTTTGAACCAGTGGGAGTGTGTATTCTCCATGCTGCTGAGGTTCTATTTGTTGGCTGTTGTAAAAGAGGGGTAAAGCTTCAGAGGAGTGTTTTAAGGGACTTGGGTTGCACTAGAATTTTCTGGGCATGCTGGCTTGTTAGTTTCTCATGCTTGGGCCTAAATGTCCTTCTTTCGGTGGGGGGCCACCAGATCCTACTATCAGTGGAATGGAATAGCCTGATGCAGGGGGAGCTGGCATATGCACCTCCATTCCTGCAAATGGTGGGGGAGGTGCTGATGCCTTCCTTGCTATCGGTGGTGTAGGGTTATCGATCTGGGCCCCTTTGAAGATGGCCCATAATTCTAGTAATGCTTCTCTCCTGTCTTTCCTTTGACCTGTGTATTTACTTTGTATGTCTGTTCTCATATGATCAATCAAAAGACACACAATTTATGGACGGAATGCAGAACAAATCAAAACATTAACCCCCAGTCAAGAGATCTGGGTTAAATCCATCATTCTTTTGCTCACCATGCCACCCCAGTTTAGACCTGGCCATATGCAAATCAGTCTTGACCCTGTGCCTCGTGGGAACAGTCCAGCCCGAACTGCCAAGCCAGGTCCTCCCTGGACCGGAAACAAGCATCCTAGGACTGGTTTCGGGGTTTCACCCCTCTTCAGCCAGGATAGCTTATCTGCATTCTGTCCATCAACTGTTGTTTTTGCACTCATATGATCAATGGCGTTAGTGTCAAAAGTTCCCTTCTTAGGCTACGGAAATGTGTGTGCCTTTGTGTGTGCGTACCATTCTTGGCAAAACTTATTAAGTCTCTTTGTTTGTGTGGGGAACCTGATTTCCATGCATTTTAATGGCGAGTCCATGATAACTCTAGTGATTTTGTGGAGAAATATGCTACTCAATCTTTCTGGGAGTCTTGGTTTTGATGTATTCATGGGGACAAACGTACGTGTGCACTCTTACAATTACATACTATCATCTCAGCGCTATCTACAGATGCATCAAACAATTCAATAGGAACATCTCAAAAACACAGATGAAAACGCATATGAAGGGTAGCAACTTTGGTGAAAACGATGAAATGAAACAGTATCTACACAAAATACAGTTTCTAATGAATAACAACACCCTCATATGAAGTATAAAAACATAGACAACAAAATATGAAACTTTAGGACAGTAGCTGCATCATATCAACTATACAAAGTAGCACCTAACCACATACACACTACCTGAAGTGCCGATAGATCCCCTCTGGTATGATTTGTGTGTCTAACAAATCTATAAATAAAATTAAATTAAATACCATATGTCCGTTACCAATTCAACAAAAACTGAGAGAGAAAAAATGATTGTTTTGTCAAAAATCTCTTAGCCCGCTCCTAGGGCATGCTATCCTGTGACCAGGGGAAGCTCTGCGAGGTACACACTACTAAGTGAGCCTAACAGTCTGTCAATATCGGCTCCAGGAACAAAGGTAGTAGTAATAGATACAGGAAAAGGAATACCTCGAGAACCACTGGCCCCGCTTGGCTACACACGTTACACCTCATTTTCCAGGTCCAATTCTATTTCACTAAATGTCCAAATCGCACCCTGTATCACACCCAGGGACCCAGCGTACCTCCTGTGTCACGTCCAGCGGTCTAAGCAGCCAACTCCTTTCAGATACCAACGGTGTTAAGAAACCAGTGGCACCGAGAAACCCATTTAGAGTGAAGAATATGAGATTGAGGTGCCAACTCTGCCCAATCAGAATAGCTCTATCACAAAAATAGCATCTTGGGAGCCATAAAGGGCTATACAATAAATATCCACCTTTCCTAGCGGGCTAACTATCGAAAAAATGTGACTACTCAGCTAGGACATATAAAATAGGTACTATGCCCGATTCTGTCACTGGCAGGGTGCTATGGTCATCTTTTTACGCTTCTCCCTAGTGTATCATACGCCAAATGCTGTAAATTAGGTTCTGATGTAGTCTCTTACCCTCTTACAGCTGCTTCTGGACAGACCTCCGCCCTGTGGATTCAGCAGAACTTTTAATCAATTGTGGTGTTTGCTCACCTTCCTTGATGCGCAAATGTGAATCCGTGGGGGCTGGGTCCCTTCATTTGGCTGCAGTCGGGTTCGAGGTAACAATCAGCTACTGGTTGCCTTGCCAAAATATTGTTTGAAGATGAAATACCTTGGAAAAAAACAAGAGACAAGAGGCGTTTGGCAAAACAGGAACAGGTTGTTTAATTAAACAGAGCGGCCGTGGGAACAGTTACAGGTGCAACTTACAATCGGTATACGGGCTCTTTCTATACAGTTCATTGTGGACAATAAAGTATTTCCACAGGTCAATGTATGGCAAGGAAAGTAAGCTGCTGCCTTGGAGTCGTAAATTAATTGTCAAATGGAAAGTACAGGTGGGCCTCAGCCTTGCGTGGACACAATGTAGCCAGTGGGTAACGTGTCCAGATGTCCGGCATGGGGAGTGCGTGATCAATGCATATGCTGTGTCCTTATTGGCTGTCTGTTCCTAACTCGTCTTGCATCTACCTTTATGCTGTTTTTGGGAGTGCGCATACACCTCCAGCCATGTGTGCTCTATTGGGCCAATCTACCTAAACCATTGTGGTGTTGCTATGTCTATCTGTGAGATAGATCTGGGATTTCCTGTTTTGCATTTGTCTGACGGCTATGTACCACCCCACCTGTGACCTGTCAATCAGTGACTTCGGGCCTAGGACTTTGAGCCTGCCAGACTATGTATTTGTGAGTCGGGGTTGACATGGAGTTCACAATGGGCGAATTTGTTAATAAATATGAGATTTTGTTCTTATACATGAATGTATTGTTTTTAATATTAACATAGACTTTTTCCAATATTAACAGGTTCTAATGGTAATAACAGAGCATCTGACTTCCATTCAGAGTCATGTTTGCAAGAACATGTCTTTCTGCAGCCTGCCTGGCCCTGATTTCCGATTACCTCACTTCGTGTCACTGCCCTGGCTCTCAAGTAACAAACTCCTGCCAGAAACTGTGATGCGAGTCCAGAGGTCAAGCAGCGTAATTTAGGCACCACCCTTGCATGTCACAGAAGCAACATGTATGCATATCTGACACTATAAACTCTGTGTGCCTTAACTTTATTAATGAAAAGTGAAATATCAGTAACGTATTCTTGAGGTGTGTTCACAATAGAAATTAGAGCTTCATTCAGGCTCTAATTTATTGCTTCATGATGATTTGTAGATTTGATTCACATTTACACTTGTATTTTAAGGTGCATTGCATTTATTGAAAGTACATTGCATATGAAATCAAGAATCCATTTTTCACGTTTGGATTTATTTTGTCTTTTAGATGTGGTATCTTTTGGTGTGGTTTCCCCTGTTTATTTGCTTCTGACCTCCTGTTTTTGACTGTGTGCTGAACTTCCTTTTTGACAGTTTTAGGACTCTGCACTTTTTCACTGCTGACCAGTGCTAAAGTGCATGTGCTCTGTGTCTAAAATGTAATGTCATTTGGTTTCTCCATGATTGCCATATTTGATTTACTGATAAGTCCTTAGTACAGTGCACTACATGTTCCCAGGGCCTGTAAATCAAATTCTACTAGTGGGCCTGCGGCACTGGTGGTGCCACCCACATAAGTACACTTCAAACATGTCTCAGGCCTGCCACTGCAGGAGCCTGTGGGTGCAGTTTTAAACTGCCATTTTGACCTGGCAAGTTCACCTACTTGCTAACCCAAACCTTCTCTTTTATTACATGTAAGGCTCCCTAAGGTAAACCCTTAGGTAGCAATATGGGCAGGGTGCAGTGTAGTTAAAAGGTAGGACATGTACCTATCTCTCCCATAGTTTAGCACTGGAGATGCCTTGTAACACTTTACAAGTGTAACTTCCAATTGGGAGCAGATAGAAAACTGGAGGTTAGTGTCTCCGGACTCACAATTTAAAAACACATCTTTTTGTGAAGTTGGTTTTTAAATTGCATGTCTGAAAATTGCACTTTTAAAAAAATTGGCATTTTCTTACTTTAACCATTCTGTGCTTCTGCCTGTCACTAGAATACACGTCCTGGGTCAGGATGATAGCTGGGCTTTGTGCATTCCCTCGAGACGGTCACAGAAAGGGAACTGAGGTGTGGCCTTTAGATTCTGATGACCTATCACCAGGCTGAGCTAGAGTGGTGGGAGGAGCTTACACTTGCACCTGGATATGGCTGAGCTCCATACCCCCTGTAGTGTGTCTGGAGCCAGGGCCAGGAAGAGCAGGGCCTTGTGCACTGCCAGAGCTTTCTTTAAAGTCTCTCTACTTCAAAGGCAAAAATGAATATAAGTACTGGACATCTGATGCCATATACTTAGAACACTTCTCGACTGAGGACATTCTGCCAGGAAGAAGAGCTGTTGTGCTGCCAGGAGGGGCGTCCACTTTACTGCTTGCTTTGCTGCATTGGCCGGCTGCTTCTTGGCTGTGAGTGAGAGGACTGGACTTTGCTCTCTACATCCTGCATTTCTAAAGGTTCTCCAAGTGCTTGTTGAGCTTGCCTCCTGTTAGAAGTCTCAGGGATATCAGAGACTTCACCTGCATCTTGCTACCTGCTGTGAGTCCTGCTCGGCAAAATGGTGCCAAATCCAGTTCTAGGCCCTTGGAAGTGAGTGTTTGTGCAGCAACCCAAGAAACCAACACATTGACTTCAAAGTGTCATTTCATAACCGGTGCATCCTGGCAAATCGGATGCATCACTGCTGCCTGCACCCCGGTCGCTGAGTGCGCAAAGTATCGACCTCGACTTACAACGCATTTCTGACTTTGCTGATGCTTCACCATTGCATACACTGAAGCCATGGTCACCACTTGCAGAAACGCAACACAATGACCTCGACTTATAATGAAGCCTCGACTTTGTCGCAGTGCCACTGAAGAACAGCTGCTGCGTGATTCTCAGACACCGCTGCACCGTCCGGACACCGACGCATCCCCGGCCCAGCTTCTCATCAATGAATCCCCTCCAGCCCAGAGGTTCAATAAAAATGCCTCAGAACTGACGCACTGTGCTCTTGACATTAACACATCAATGACCTGGCCCGACTACGGAACTGATGCATCGTCTAAGACAGCGATGCATCACCTCCGGATATCAATGCATCGTCCCGAGCATCGAAGAATCCAAGGTACTGTCAGCGGGTCTGCATGACTCCATCGCAATCATATTGAACTCTTAGATTCGCCCTGTTCAAGCGCAACCAAATAGCCCCAGTTGAAGCTATTGACTTCTAAGCACTGCATTTTATTTAATCTTGCAAAATTCATATCCTGACTTGTGTATGTTGGATTTTTGTCGTTTTAGTCTTGTTTTACTCAGAAAAAATATTGGCTATTTTTCAAAACTGGTGTGGAGTACTTTTGTGGTGTTTTCAATGTGTTACTGCGTGTGTGTGTGTGTGTGTGTGTGTGCGTGCATAAATACTTTGTGTTACACATTGCCTCTTTAGTTTAGCCTGACTGCTCTGTGCCAAGCTAACAGAGGGTCAGTACAGGTAAAGATTTAGGGGCCGATTCCGATTCCGGCCGGAAATCTCTCCGACCGAGCCGGACCCGGAGAGAATTCTGACCGAATCGGACCCTAGCAGTCCGACCGG
The DNA here is from genome assembly GCA_963921515.1 of Calotriton arnoldi. Lineage (NCBI taxonomy): Eukaryota > Metazoa > Chordata > Amphibia > Caudata > Salamandridae > Calotriton > Calotriton arnoldi. The sequence goes on along the minus strand of CAWUFW010003127.1, from coordinate 1,309,242 downwards.
ACGAGTACGATGCATTCGCATGCTATCGGACTCGATTCGGTCGGACTCCCATTGAAGTCAATGGGAGCCGGTCGTACAACGCGTACGCGGGCTCCCATTGACTCAATGGGTGCGAGGCGAACAAGGGCGCCCCCTACAGCGGGTACGCGTCCATGCACATCGTGGCGTACATGCACAGGTAGGGGGGACCCATGGGTCCCCCCTGTGTGCGACTCGCGCGCCTATGCGTACAAGGGGGTCCGACACGGACCCCCAAAGTCCGGCTCCGACAGCTTTTTCGAGCCGGACGGCGCGAGTCGGTCGGACTGCTCGCGGCGCGCATCGTACTTACCCGGCCGGGAAACGTCTCCATAGCGCGGTGCGAGTCGTGTCCATGCGAGTCGGTCGGAGCGTGTTGAAGCCGCGGGTGCTTGCATCGTACTCGCTCGGCCGGACCCGCGTACGATTCGGTCGGGAAACAGGGCTCCGAATCGGATCCGGTAAATCCGAATCCGATTCGGAGCACTACCGGCCGAGATCGGAATCGGCCCCTTAGTGTATACTACACTTACCCTGACTAGAGTGGTGGTCCCTACTTGGACAGGGCGCATACCTCTGCAGTTGCAGCCGGCATGGCTCGTGGGTTGCGGGCGCAGCAGGGGAAGAGGGGGGCTGGTTTCGCACGGGGGAATCAGAAATAAAAAATAAAAAAAAACTTACCTCGAGGCCGGGTACTGGGTCGTCTCTGCAATTGCTCTCTTGCCTCCGACAGGAACAGGAAGCAGGCAGCCAGGCTCCCACCCCTAAGCCAATCACAACGCTGCAAAGCAGCGTTGTGATTGGTCTGAGCACCATGACACAGCGCTCAGCCAGGGGCTGGAGGGTTGTGCATGTTCTCCATGTAGACTGTAATGCAGCCTGCATGGAGAAGAGGGAAGTGCGCATGACTGGTTTGGGCGGCCCGAGAGGGCCGACCAAACAGTCATTGCGCACTTTAGGAGTGGGCAAACCGCTCCTTCCCTGCCCTTCTCGTAGAGCAGAGCAGCCCCGCCCACCCACCCACAGCAAAGCAGCAGGACAAGAGACACAAAATGACAATAACTGTAAGTTATTGTCATTTTCTGTTTCTCACTGCTTAAAAGCTCCTCCGCCATTGGTGTTCAGTGGTGAGTATAGGACTTGTATTTGTGCATTACATATATTAATTAGTGTACCCTACTTCCATATCTCAGACCATTACGTGCCAATAAAGTATTTTTCTTTTTTCTCTTTGGCAACCTTTTGAGTTTTTGCAAAAACCATGTCTCAATCTGGAGAGCCATGAGCTGTTCCTGCAGTACTGGAGTTTTAGCAGAGGAAGTTTGAAACCTACACAGTGTCGTAGCTCAAATAGATTTACAGAGAGCTCAAATGTTCTTTTAAAGGCCTCACTAAAAGGAGGAGCTGCAAAGACACTTAGGTCCTGGTTTGCAGCCAGGGATGCAGCTGTGCACCCAGAAGATGGGAATGTTGTGGAGGATGAGGAATAAAGCCTTCATCTGGGATGGCTAGAGGAACCAGCATTACCTGTGGGGTGGGGGACCAACTTGAATGATGGAAGAGCTCCCTTCAGAGCTGGCAGCAGTGTTTCCTCTAAAGGTCTGTCCTCAGCAGAGTTAGAGGACAGGCAGAAAGAAAGGAAGCTCCAATTGGAGCTGGCAAAACTCAATATGCTTATGGAGAAACAGAAATTGGCCATTGAGGAGAAAATGCTTATAGCTCAGGAGCTGAGCTTGAAAGAGCTGGATTTTAAAGTCAAGAGGGCTAAGTCCAGCACAGATGGCGGCAGCATATCTTCAGTGTACTCAGAGGGATAGGTACACATACCCAAGAATCTGGTGCCTGATTATGAAGTGGGAGATGACATAGATAGGTGGTTTCAGGCCTGCAAGATAGCTTTGCAAACACACAGGATTCCTGAGAGGGATTGGGGTGCAGGTTTATGGAAGCATTTCACAGTGGAGGGGAGGCACACATTACTGGCACTAGGGAGAGAGGAAAAGACAAGGAACGAGGTCCTAATCAGGATACATGATCTGACCCCAGAGAGATACAGGCACTCTCTAGAGTGTGTGGTGATTCTTTCTGCAGACCACTGGATGGTTGGGTGAAGGGCAGTGAGGTAACAGATTATCAGGGGCTGTACAATTTGATTGCACAAGAGCACACATTTAGCATTTGTTTTCCCAGAGCTGCACCAGCACTTGATTTACTGTAGGCTTTCTCACCCCTGGAAGCTTGCTAAGGAGGCGGACTGCTGGATCAGCACCAAGTAGTTGTATGTGGGAGACTCAGTTAAGGGTGGGCAGGGTCGTCAACAGAAGAAGGAGTCTGGACAAAAATAAAGGGCCCCATACCAGTTCTTGGGGTAAGGATTCCCAACCCCCTGTCGAAGTAGTTACCTACAGGAAAGCCTGCAGGAAAGGGATCCTTGAAGTGTTTTGAGTGTAATCAGGAAGGCCACTTCATGGGGATCTCAAGTTTGCCAAGAGGGCACAGCCCCCCTATAGTGGGTAGTCACTGGGGATGGCGACTGTAGCACTTGAGGAGGAGTTGGTCCCAGTTAGTGGTGGGGTGCCAGATGAGATGAACCTAGTGTCCCTTGGTGATAGCGAGATGGTCCAGAGAACCCTTATGGCTAACAACACTAGGAAGTACAAGCAGTGGGTGACCATCAATGGGATGAGGGTGGAGCCTCTGACAGACATAGGAGCCAGCATGACAACTATCTGGTGTCATCTGGTGTCTTCAGAAAAGGTAGTCCCTAATGTGGTCCACCAAGTAGTTGCTGTAGACAACAGTGAGCATCAGTGTTTAGTGGCTCAGGTTCTGTTTGAATGGCGGTGGGGGTCTCAGGTTTCTTGAGGGTAGCTGTGAGTCCATCCATGCCTATGGATTGTCTGCTAGGCAATGATCTGCAGCATACCGCCTGTAAGGAAGTGGAGCACAGACCACACTTGGAGATCTTGGGATTGCCTGAGTGGGTGTGCCTGACCACACAGCCCATGGCAGCACGTGAGGGTGATCAACAGGACCTGGAGCTTGAAAGAGTGGCCCAGGTGCCTACTAATAAGAGGAAGGGCAAAGGGCGTGGGAAACCCACTCCTGAAATTCCCATGGTCTAGGAGGAGGCTGAACCTGAGGGGACACCTTGGCACCTACTGGGAAAGATGTGGCCAAACTTGGGAACCTCAGAAATCTGTATTTATATATAATGTGTTTCACTGATCAGTAACAATCATAAAGTTTTAAAGATCACAAAATCATATCAATATTCTTCAGCAACTGAGATGTAATTAACACAACAAAAATACAGTCGCCATGTGGAGGTCCTGTTCCTAGAACCTCCCAAGTGATGACAATGGATGGCAGCCGACACGTGTTTCGTTACTTTCTGTAACTTTCTCAAGGCTTGATCTGAAAAAGACACTTGTTTCAGTCGCAGTGGATTCCCTACAATCAATGAATCTGTAGTTTACCGGACGAGGAGACAAGTAAGACCCTTGGTATGGTGCCTGTCTGAAAGAGAGTAATAGTCTGAAACGAATGAGCCAGCCTTTGGCCTTAGTTCGCAAGATCCTCTTAGTATAACTTCTGTCTGAATTTAGATCCCAGTAATAAAGCACCCGTCATGCAAAGAATATTTCGTGGATCCAATTTCTAATGGATGTATCAGGATCCATTTTCGCGACGGCGTCTTGCCGCAATTTAGGGGCATATCATAGCCTGCGCTAACTTTTGGAAATTTTTATACGAGGCAATTAGAAATTGGATCCACGAAATATTCTTTGTATTGGTGCCATAATGAACGCACCTCTATACTTTGTTGATGAACACATGGGCATCCGCAGAAATTTTTCCAGGGGGGGGCAAAATGTTAACGCCATTACCATCCTCCGACATGATGTGTGCCATATCATCCTCAAAAGGATGAATGCAAGTGGTGACCCACTGGAGTTTTAATGCTATATGTAACTGACACTAAGGTCTTTGTGGTGTGACCATTAACACACTTCGTTCTATATATTAGAGACAGAAACTGCTAGACTGCATTGCGCACACACACAAAATGTGGTTGCACGAACCTAAATCACAGCCAAAGCTCAACGCTTACCCCAAAAAAATCCCATAGAAGGTTCCATTTGAACCACAGCTTCACTTAGTTTCACAAAGCACAGAAAGCAGCCTGCAGGATTCTGTACCCCAGTTCCAAATTTGGCAGCTCTGGCCATAGTGCCACATCTTCTCCCCCACTGAACACCATACTCTACCACTAAAAGAAACTCGCACTGCCTTTAGATGCAATCCAATTGTGCCCCGCTATAAACGCCTGGAAGCAACTCAATTCAAATTATGCACTAGACAAGAGTAATCTTCTGTCCGAAAAAACAGTAACAACCTCCTGGAAAAAGCAAACACTCACAGGGAATGCAAGACTAAGGGGCCGATTCCGATTCCGGCCGGAAATCTCTCCGACCGAGCCGGACCCGGAGAGAATTCCGACCGAATCGGACCCTAGCAGTCCGACCGGATGAGTACGATGCATTCGCATACTATCGGACTCGATTCGGTCGGACTCCCATTGAAGTCAATGGGAGACGGTCGTACAACGCGTACGCGGGCTCCCATTGACTCAATGGGTGCGAGGCGAACAAGGGCGCCCCCTACAGCGGGTACGCGTCCATGCGCATTGCGGCGTACATGCACAGGTAGGGGGGACCCATGGTTCCCCCCTGTGTGCGACTCGCGCGCCTACGCGTAAAGGGGGGTCCGACGCGGACCCCCAAAGTCCGGCTCCGACAGCTCTTTCGAGCCGGACGGCGCGAGTCGGTCGGACTGCTCGCGGCGCGCATCGTACTTACCCGGCCGGGAAACGTCTCCATAGCGCGGTGCGCGTCGAGTCCGAGCGAGTCGATCGATGCGGTTCGGACCCGTGAACGAGTCGGTCGGCGATTTCGCGTGCGCTCGCATCGTACTCGCTCGGCCGGACCCGCGTACGATTCGGTCGGGAAACAGGGCTCCGAATCGGATCCGGTCAATCCGAATCCGATTCGGAGCACTACCGGCCAAGATCGGAATCGGCCCCTTAGTAAGGTATGTGAAATGTAAGCATGGAACAACATGCTTACCTTAATGCTTGTGCACTTGTTATTCAGAAATCAATGTGTGTTTTTGCCTGAAAAGCTAAGGACATGACTACAGGGCCCGGAAGGGACCCGTTTCAATGTCCATTGCTTAGATCCTTACAAAACATAAGGAGTATGGTTTTAAAAGACCACATTCATGAACATAAAGCTGCAGTACACTACACATTTCATAAACTACTAAAAGGAAAACAGCTGATAAGGATCACATGAAACATTTTCTACACCACGCATTAACCAGATATTGCAGTACCTCCAGGAATGGTGAACTTCCTCACCTGAGGAAAAAAATGCTATTCAAAGACGAGAAAAATTAAAGTAATGCTGCCTTCACTGGGAAAGTCTGTTGGCGCTAAGGTGTTTGGGTGTGAATAAAACCAATCTGGCAACTTTTTGACCACTCTGTCTTGCTCATCCATCCAGCCATTTACCCTTTCACTCATCCAGCCACCCTTTCACGTACTCATCCATCCACCTAGTCACTCATCCTTCCACACATTCACCCTTTCAGTCATCCACACATCCATCCTCCCTTTCTCTCTCAATCGACCCTTTCACTTAGCCATCCATCCACCCAACCATCCATCTACTCATTCACTCATGAATCCATCCATTGACCCTATCACTCATCCATCCTTTCAATCATCCATCCATCTTTTCTCTCATCCAGCCACCCATTCACTCCTTCACTCATCTATCCAACCTTTTTCCCATGTACCCTCCCTTTCACTCACTCATCCATCCTTACATCCTCCCTTTCATTCATCTGTCCATCCATTCACCCTTTCACTTATCGATTCATCAATCCATCCATCATTTCACTCATCCATTCACCCATCCTTCCTCTCATTATCCATTCACCCTTTCATTCATCCATTCACCCTTTCACTAATCCATCCAGCCATCCACCCATCCCTTCACTTACTCTCTCACCCACCTTTTCACATTAAGTATGAGCTGAGCCTTCGTCTGCAGAGTTGCAGACAGAAGAGACCCATCAGGAACTCACCACTCGCTGTAGTTCCTAAAGCAAAGGAGGGGTTCAAGACGCCCCTGCACACAGTCAATCTGAAACTTTGGAAGTCATGAGTCATGCATGATGCACAGTGCCAGGATGTGAGGTGGCTGTGGCATGGTGTAGTTTCCAGGGCTTTAAGTGGGGGTGGGGGGGTCTCTCCAAAGGGGTTGTTCGATTTAATTAAGGGCGTAGCTTGAAACACCTAAGCTAAAATTCTGTGCTTAGCATAGTGTGCCACCCGACTGGTATTTTGCTGCTTCTGTCATTACATTCAGATATATAATACAGCAGGTAATGTTACACCTACAACAAGCCAGAACTATAGGCTTTGTCAATGGTTGTTAGTTGCATAAAATAAAAAAGCAGCAACCATGGATTCGTTGAATATAATATTGAAAATGCTTCAGTTCTAAAATGATGAGACTGTGAAAGACCTATAACCCTTTTTTTTTTTTTACTTCTTTTACCGCCTTATTTTGATTAACTGGATTCTCTCGTAACAGCATGGGCGTTTTCGTACATTTCTTCCTTCTGACAGGATGCCCGAGGCTGGAGGAGGCAGCCAAACTGGCCCATTGTCATTCTGTATGTGGCAATCAGCTGCATACAGAATGACAATGGGCGGGGTGGAGCTGCTCTAGCGCTCAGAGGAGTGCAAGGCGGCCCCGTCAAGGCATTGAGGATTCTCACAGGGGAACAGTGATGTTCCCCAAAGGCCAAAATTACGGACAAAAGGCGGCCGGCTGGGTGATCCAAGGGGGGGCAAGCGCCCCTCCTTGCCCCCCCCTGCGGACGCCCATGGATGAACATGTGACCTGATTTTTGCATGAGGGGTGCTTTATTACTGGGATCTAAAGTCAGACAGAAGTTATACTAAGAGGATCTTGCGAACTAAGGCCAAAGGCTGGCTCATTCGCTTCAGACTATTACTCTCTTTCAGACAGGCACCATACCAAGGGTCTTATTTGTCTCCTCGTCCGGTAAACTACAGATTCATTGATTGTAGGGAATCCACTGCGACTGAAACAAGTGTCTTTTTTCAGATCAAGCCTTGAGAAAGTTACAGAAAGAAACGAAACACGTGTCGGCTGCCATCCATTGTCATCACTTGGGAGGTTCTAGGAACAGGACCTCCACATGGCGACTGTATTTTTGTTGTGTTAATTACATCTCAGTTGCTGAAGAATATTGATATGATTTTGTGATCTTTAAAACTTTATGATTGTTACTGATCAGTGAAACACATTATATATAAATACAGATTTCTGCGCTACCTATGTTTCCTGATTGATATTTTCTGTGAGTTGGTAGTTGTGGATACTCTACCATTGTATAGAGGCCAGAAGCCCAAGACTTGGGACAAAATACAGCATTTAATTTGTTGGAGTGCCGAGGTACAATCATTTATTGAATTGCATTGATACGGGATTTCTGTAGAACTCTCGTTGGGCAACATCCTTGGTAGTGGGGTGTTTCTATTTGTTACCTTGAGGGGCACCATCACTGTTAACAATTTAATCTACAAACAGTAACTTTTAGGACGGATGTGCTACTGCTTAGACCACCACTACCTTGTCTCTTTGTTGTAAACTTGGGAACCTGCCTGAGCTGTCCCAGTGGCTGCAGGATGGAGATCCCTCCAGGGAGAGAGAAATTCTGTGTGGCGCAGAAAGAGAGCCCTACTCTTGTGGGTCTTCGGAAGCAGGCTGAGGCACAAGCAGCTGGTGATGCCTCTGGTACTCACCTGATCTATTGGGAGAATGATCTCCTGTATAGCGGGCCTAAGGTTGCTCAGCCTGGGGCAACCCATGTGCTGGTGGTGCTCCAGCGCTTCAGAGCCTTCCTACTGGGTCTGGCTCATGATGTGCCCCTGGCAGATCATTTGGGGGCAAGACAAGACCTTTGACAGGCTTGTCACCCACTTTTATTGGCCTCAAATGAGAAAGGCCTCAGATGCATTCTGCAGGTCCTGTCCTACCTGCCAGGTGAGTGGCAAGACCGGGGTGGGATGTAAATCTCCCCTGCAACCTTTTCCTGTCATGAGCACCCCTTTTGAGCGAGTGAGCATTGACATTTTGGTGCCTCTGGATCCCAAGACAGCCATGGGCAACATGTTTGTCCTGGTCTTGGTGGACCATGCCACCCACTACCCGGAAGCTATCCCTCTGAGGATGGTGACTGCGCACGCCATTACCAGGGCACTGATGGGGATCTTTACCCCCGTGGATTTCCCCTAGGAGGTGGTATTTGACCGCAGTACCAACTTCATGTCCTTGTACATGAAGGCAATGTGCAAGGCTTATGGAATAACCTACAAGTTCCCACTCCTTACCACCCCGGAAAGAATGTGTTGGTTGAAAGGTTCAACCTACCCTCAAAGGTATGATTATGGGTGTCTCTGAACCAATGAGGTGTAAGTGGGACGTCCTCTTGCCATATCTTTTATTTGCCTACAGGGAGGTACTGCAGAAAGGGTTGGCTTAAGCCCTTTTTAACTTATCTATGGACACCCCGTGAGAGGACCTCTCAGCTTGGTGAGGAAGGGCTGGGAGCAAGCTCCCAGGAAGGTACCCCAGGATGTATTCATTTACATGCTGGCCTTTCTCAACCAGACAGCCTGCTTCTGGAAACTCGCCCAGGAGAATCTGGAATCTAGTCAGGAGAACATGAAACGTGGTATGACCAGAATCCTTCTCTGGTTGAGTTTTAGCCTGGTCAAAGGGTGTGGGTAATGGCGCCTGTAGAGACCTGTGCTCTGCAAGACCAATAGTCTGGCCCATTTGAGGTGAAGGAGCGCAAGAGTGACATCACCTACCTGGTGGACTTGCAGACTCCCAAGAACCCCATGAGGGTCCTGCACGTGAACCGTCTCAAGCCACACTTCGAGAGGTCTGAATGGATCATGCTCTTGGTCACAGATGATGGGGTGGAAGAGGGGAGTGAACCTCTCCCCGACCGCCTTTCTCCTAAAGAGCAGTATGGGCCAGTAGTGGTTGTGAGCCTCTCCCCTACTTTGACTGTCGCCAATTGCTGGGACAGTTTGCATCTCTGTTCTCACTCACCCCAGGAGTCATCCATTGGTGCACTCATGAGATTGATACTGGGGATAGCCTTCCTGCTAGGCACAAAACTTGCAGGTTGTCTGACAGAAGGAGGGCCAGCATCAAAGAGGAAGTCTCTAAGATGCTGCTGTTATGGGTGTTTGAGCCCTCCAATTGTCCTTGGTCCAGTCCAGTGGTTCTGGTTCCCAAGGCTGCTCCACCCGGTGTCACACCGGAACTCCGGTTCGGTGTAGACTTCCTTGTCTCAATGCCGTCCTTAAGACTGGCACGAAGCCCATCCCCTGAGCTGATGAGCTCATTGATTGGCTTGGAGCTGCCAAGTTCCTCAGCATGTCTGATTTAACGTTTGCATACTGGCAGATTGCCTTGACCGAGGGGGCACAAGAGAGGTCAGTGTTCTTAACACCAGAAGGGCACTACCAGTTCAATGTTATGACTTTTGGGTTGGAGAACACCCTTGCCACCTTCCAGAGGTTGGTCAACAAAGTCCTGGCCAAAGTCCTGGCCAGTCCTCCAGTTAGGAGGAGCATTTGCCCACCTTAGAGAAGTGCAGAAGGGCCTGCAAGTGCAGGCCTCACTACCAAGGCCAGTAAGTGCCAGATAGGGCAGTGTTTTGTGGTTAGCTTGGGACACCAAGTAGGGGGAGGCAAGGTGCAGCCCCTACAACCAAAAATGTACACCATTCTGGCTTGAGCACACCCCAAGACCCAAATAGAAGTGAGAGACTTCTTAGGTTTCATTGGATATTACAGGAGATTCGTCAAGGCATACAGCACCATTGTTGTGGCCTTCACAGAGCTGACTTCCAAAAAGCAGCCCCATCAAGTGATATGGACAGAGGCATTCCAGACCACTTTTGACACCCTGAAGGAGGCCATGTGCACGGCGCCCGTGCTCAAGGATCCCGACGTCTCCCAAGAATTTGTTGTGCAGATTGATGCCTCAAAGCATCACATGGGGGCCGTGATCCCACAGCTAAATGATGAGGGCCTAGATCAACTAGTAGCCTTAATTAGTAGGAGATTACTTCCGAGGGAAAAGAAAAGAAGTGGAGTGCAATAGAAAGGGAAGCTTTTGCTGTGGTCTCGGCACGGAATAAGCTAAGACCCTACTTGTTTAGGACTCGCTTCCGGGTTCAGACAGACCACTGGCCTCTCAGATGGTTAATGCAGATGAGGGGTGAGAATCCTAAACTGCTGAGGTGGTCCAACTCCCTACAGGGAATGGACTTCACAGTGGAACACCACCCTGGATCAGAGCACGCCAATGCTGATGGTCTTTCCATGTTCATCCGCCTCAGTGAAGAGAACTCCCAATAAGTTGGGTAGTTCTCTTCACTTTCTGCTGGGGAGACACATGTTAGGCCTGGAATCTTTTGGCATGGTTTCCCCTGTCTTTTTGCTTCTTACCTCCTGTTTTTGACTGTTTGCTGAACTTCGTTTTTGCTGGTTTTAAGACTCTTGGCACTTTTTCACTGCTGACCAGTGTATGTGCTCTGTGTCTAAAATGTAATGGAATTTGGTTTCTCCATGATTGGCATATTTGATTTACTGATAAGTCCCTAGTACAGTGCTCTACATGTGCCAAGGGCCTGTTAATCAATTGCTACTTGTGGGCCTGCAGCACTGGTTGTGCCACCCTGAAGGAAGTGGCCCGATTCGGGTCACTCGCGACCACAACTCTGCCTTCTACGAAATGAAGAGTCGGTCAGACGGTAGAGAATACAAACCAATAACATTTAATTCAAAGCTCGCTCAGAGCGGAGCCCTGTCTGCCCAGTCGCTAAGAGTGCTGCAGAGAGAGTCTAACTTCAGCAAGCATAACGATACATTATGTACATTTCAGAATCAATGAAAACACGCCCACCATGGAATTTTCCAGGGAAACGCAGCTGGACAGTAAATTACAAAGGAGTAAGTTTTGGTTCTGAAGCCGGGCACACATTATCTATCAGTCAAGGCCATTCCGCCTGTGCCCGCCACTAGACAAGTGGGAGAAGGCTTACATCTAAAGGAAAGGTATGCGCTAATAAGAACAGGGCATTCATTAGTGTGGCAGAACTCAGCTCCGAAGAAACATAACCTAGAGAAGGCCGTTTCTCGGAAATGGCAGAGAATTAGTTTTGATTATGGTACAAAATGGCGCCCGTACACAAAATGGCGCCACAAATGCTAACTTATGTAAAAACAATACAAAAGCATAATTTTTATTCTAACAACCCACATGAGTAGTCCTTCAAACATGTCTCAGGCCTGACACTGCAGAGCATGTGGGTGCAGTTTTAAGCTGCCATTTTCACCTACCAAGTTCACCAACACAAAAAGATGATGGATGGAATGCTGAACATTGCCAAACATTCACCCCTATTCACAGATCTGGGTTAAATCCATTGTTTTTTGCCACCCCATTTGGACCCAGCCATATGCAAATCAGTCTTGACCCTGCTTTCTATGGGAACAGTCCAGCCCAAACTGTCTGGCCTGGTCCACCCTGGCTTGGAAAACAAGCATACGGGGACCGGTTTCGGGGTATCACCGCTCTTCAGCAAGGCTAGCTTGATTCCAGTGGCATAGTGAGCACGGAACCCAGGTCTGGGCATGCTCTTCCCACTAAGGTCAACTACGGATGGGTCCAAACTGAGGTGGCTTAGTGAGCAGAAGAACAATGATGGATTCAACCCAGATCTGCAACAGAGGGTGAGTGTCCGAAAAGTTTCAGCACTCTATCCATCATCTTATTGTGTTTGCTATGTTCGCACTAAGTGTCCAGGGTATGCCTGGACGTGGGTCTCTTGCTCACTTTCCACTGGATTCAAGCTAGCCTGGCTGATGAGGGGTGATATCCCAAAACAGGTTCCAGGATGCAAACGATTTTTACATACGTCTTGTGTGAAGTTCCTTTTGTACTGCAAGTGGTGTTTATCGTTAGTGCTATGCCAATGCTTTACACATGCCTCTGTAATAACCCTGACTGCTCAGTGCCATGCTACCCAAAGGTGAGCACAGGTTATGCAGCAAGTGTAATCACCTGCCCTTGACGGGAGTGGTAAATTCTGCTTGGCTAGATCATCGTCTTAGCCAACCAGAAAACCACCACTTCCAACACGGCCCCAGAATTCTTGTTTCCGGTCCAGGGAGGATCTGGCCTGGCAGTTCGAGCTGGATTGTTCCCATGAAGAGCAGGGGCAAGACTGATTTGCATATTGCTGAGTTCAAACTTGGGTGGCTTAGTGAGCAGAAGAAAGATGATGGATCAACTAAGATCTGTGACTGGGGTGAGTGTCTCAAAAGTTTCAGCAACCATCCAATATCTTATTGAGTTTGCTATGTTCACCCTAAGTGGCCAAGGTCTGCCCAAACATGGTTTAGAAGAAAAAACCTTTCTAGGGGTTCACTGATGCACCTGGTCCTTAAACCAACAAAGAAGAGATTGGCACGGAAGCTGGAATATCAAAATAACATCTTTATTAACCTCACATGAGGGAAACTGTGTCAATACAGTACCCGCAGGCCACTGTATGAGACAGTCTAAGGAATACAAAGATCCTGGGCCTTTTATGCCCAGTTTACCGCTGAGTTAGCATGTAGACTCAAAAAGAGGCGGTACAAGTGTGCACATGAATAGCTAGTTACATATAAGGATACATAAGAATTGCTTAGTCAACAGAGTGGGAGGGCTTACAATATTGCTAATATTAGTTAAAATAGCCTGACAGTTACTCTAAGAGCAGGTGCATTCTAGCAGCTAGACCCTTCTGAGCATGTGCAAGGCTCTGGCTCAGTACTGAAGGAGTTAATTATAGTTCCTGACTCAAGTGAAATACAAGAGCAGGCAACAGTGAAGAGGGAGAAAGCACATGGCGAGCACATGGCTAACTAAAATGGCTGCCACAAACAAAATGGCTTCAGCTGATGCTAACAGCCATTTCAGCTAGTTTCCACAGATGGCCGTTTTAGCATTAGCTGAAGACATCCGCTATGAATTAATAGAAGCATGGAAGTTATCCTGCACATTTATCCTATCCATTGCTAGGTGGGCATTTACATTTTTAACATTTTTTAACTGGTGAGATACAAGTAGAAATACATGGGGAACAGAGCATTGGGTCATAATGAACACACAGATAGCAGGAGAAAATATTGGCTATTATTACAAACAGAACTATCAATTTTTCCAACCCTAAGCAAAAAGTAAATCCCAAAACCATCCAGTCCAATTCTCAGTTTCAGGGCTCCTATGTATTTCAGTGACCATCTAATTAAGCTTTATCAACTGTTCAAAAAAACGTTTCTCTTGCAGAATAAACATTCCTAATGCAAATAGTAAAGCAAATACAAGGATCATTACAAAAACAATTTTCGCTCCAGGGGACCAGGAAGACCAAACGGGGCCATGGGAATTAGGACGAGGAGCCGCAAAGGGCTGCTCCTCCTCAAAAATGGGACGACCAAAGGGGTACATTGCTAAAAAGTACTTAAAGAATAGAAGCCGCTGTACAACCAGCCAGAGGGGAGTCTTCTCCCTGTGTCCGTCTGAGCCTCACAGGCAGGCTCCTATCAAAGTTATTTTCCAACGGTGGAGCTGCACAACTTGCAACTCAAGAAAACAATCACAGCCCAGTTTTAAGGGAAAACGTTTCTTCTTTCAGGATAGGGCAATCACCCTCCGGGGCAAATGCCTTCAACGATCCTGTCCAGTGTCTCAGGCAGTGCACCAGTATTCTTCACTTTAATCTAACAGGCACCAAAGGCACAGCACCTGTACCCTGAACTCAAGTCCTTCCCTAACTCCTGTGTTGCTCCACTGGCGCACTGCTCTTTTGTCGGGGCCACAGATTGTACCCAGTATGCCCAGGCACCTCCTTATCAACAAACAAAGGTGCAGACTTGCATTCACTTGGGGACCAGGACTCAAAGGCCTGATGCTGGGATATGTGAAGCAACCCTTGTTTCAAAAGGGGTCACCTCAAGCAAAAGCCTCCTTGCCGTCCTTGTCGGTCTGTGACTCAGCTGGGCATCAAAAACTGGATCCACGACTTCTCCGTTCTGATTTGTGACCCCGTCTTTCGTCCAAGACAGTAGCAGGGGTACACACTTCACGTCCCAGTGCTCCCACCCTTCTACCTTCACTGTGGTCCTAGTTGCCAGCAATGCCTGTGCTGGTTCCCTTCACCTTGACTCCAAGCTGGACTGGCGCTAACTCCCCAAGCTGAATCTGATGTCCGGGCCCCTCTGGCAATGGTTGTAGGGCAGCAGATATCTATTGATGGACAGAACAAAAAATCTTTAGACAAGGCATACAAATAATCTATCAAGCAGAGAGGATAGTCCATTTCCAAATACCTTCTCCTTTTTTAGTTTGGGGCGCCCCATACATTAGCAAGGCACCCAAGAACCACTTCATCTATCTGAGAGTAAAAAAAAACCCTGGACCCATTAGCGAGTATAAAAGGAACTTTTTGGTGAACTGACAAGAGTAAAACGTTACACTATTTGAAGCAGCCAAGGAAGTCTATGTTTATTTACTAAATTCTGAGGGAAAAAGAAAAACAATACGGACATACTCTAAATCCTTACATTTGTATATTCCTATATTATTCATCTGAAGAACCTCAAGAAAGGGAATTTTTAGAACAAGCATTCTTTTGTGCTTCTTGTCTTAACAAGCTTGTGTTTCATAAGTTATAACCTTTCACTACTTGTACAGGACTGCAGACACTTCTAAAATTATTTTTCTTACATAAAAACACCTACATTTTACGCTTAGGACCATGCTCTCATGTTATAGGCGCGGCGGGAAAATCTAAAACTGCTAATTTAACAGGGATCCTGTCAGCTCAATTACACAGACTAATAAGAGACTAATAATGCCTTTGCAAAACTGTATGTAGCATAAAAATAAGAAACAATAATGGTGTTATCACCTGAGAATTTTAGAACAAAAACTACCCACATATAGTTCCCCTTTAAAGGTCAAATAAGGGAACATCAATCTAGACTTCTCATCCATTCATAATTTCATCAGACAGGATGAGCAGTAACATGGCGTATTTTTTATTCATTGTATTAATCTTAACAATTTTAAAACAGTATTACTAAATAGTCAATTAAACGTCTCATGGCCGTTCCTAGACAACTTAGACAGGCTCAAGAGAGAGTGAGAAAAAGAGAAAGAGAGAGCATATAAATCAAGAAAAATGACAATGTATTACTTAATTTTAGTTTCCCTTAATTTGCCCAGGAGCTAATCTCCCTAATCTCTTCCCCTCATTCGACAGCAGGTAACCTGAAACAGGTGACCTTCTGTCGACACCATTTACCCCTATTTTTGGCAGCTGGGCACAAACAAACTTGTAGGAGCTAAAGAGCACATTGAGCTAGCTAGAAAACATTAATAACCAACTACCAATACCTTTAGCAATTGTACTAGTGTAACATGAGGGCGCATGAATGCAAACTGAATTTCATTGCCTCCTTATTGTAGCCCTTGCACAGTAATCTTTAAACTAAAAGCATTATTTCTATATACATGGCAGAGCTATGCTCTACACAGGGCCCACATACGTTACTGCCTTTCCTTTGCTTCTTATGACTGCGCAAAACCTGTCTGGTCTTTTGCCAAAAATAATAAGCAAAGCTTCTCTTTCTCTCTGCGCTGTCATCCCTTCCTTCAGAATCTTTTCCAAGGTCGAAGTGCCAAAGCAAGCCTATTATAAAAACCCCTCCTAGTGGGCATTTTCCTGGTCTGCTAAATACAAAACTCGACCTTTGCCCCTTAAACCTGTTGTCCTCTGTCAGTAAGGCTATTCCATGCGGTCTTTCCAATTCAAAGGAACTCTGGAGAAGCACAGCTGAAAAGCAGTCCTATTCCGTGCCTGTGAGCTAAGAATTTTAAAGGTAAGATGCACTGTTTGCTGTCTTATTTTATACTAATTTGTATTCGTGTGCAGTGTGTCATGTGCTTTCTAGCAGTTTTGGAGGCCAGCTGCTTGTTCTGCAGTCGCATGTGTGCACTGCTGAAACCGGAGATCAGTTTGAAAACAGCCCTGGGTGCCAGGACTGCTTTTAAAAAGTAAATTGTGCCCAAAATCGACTTTGGTGGTAGGGGCACTTAAAAATGAATACCCTACAATGTTTTAGCATATTAGGGACTCCCAGGGTCTCCCCTAGGTATCCCAGAGGTGGGAGGTCAGAAATGTTTAAGGTCCACCCTTATAAAATAAGTTTTTATATGCCTGGGTAAAGTGAAATTGCACATTTCTCTCCCCACATTGTGGTAAAGTGCTGCTCAAATTCAACTTTGATACTAGGAGCTTATATATTTGTCACAGTAGGATCATTAGACATTAAAAATGCAAAAAACGATTTTAGTGCAATTAGTTTTAATAATATTTTTTTTCATATAATCAATTTTTTTTTAATAATGATCACTAACCCTTTTGATGTTTCCACATATGAAAAGCAAGCCTCATTCCTTTCCTTTTGCCTTTAAATGCATGTATTTATAACACGAAGCACAGAAGCCGTACTGAAACATAAAATACTTTGTTGCACTTTTTAAAGGGCAGTAATTATTTACCATCAGAACCACAGATATGCTTATTTAGAAAAGCAATAAGAAAGAAAATCCCTGCTTTTAATCCTTTCTATTTTATCCAAAATAATGAAGCTGTATTTGTAACTTTTAAAATCAGTAGTCTTGTGGCCGAGCATAGCCATGTGTTGTTTACTCAGCTGTGTTTTTACGACCAGCAAGCCTCAATTTCCACACCTTTTTCTGGAGAAAAACCCTTTGCTGTATTGTAATGTCCTGAAAAAGTTTGATCTCCGTCTGTTTTGACAGACAGCTTCCTTAGGTACAGACAGCTTTGAACAGCTGTTTTAAAAGCTCTTTTTCTGGTGCTGGAAATTTGAGCACGGTGCAGTCTATTTAAAACACAGGCATTCCAAGCCGGCACAATTCTATCGTTTTGTAATGTAAAAAAGAGGCGCTTTTATTTCAGCAGCAACCAATTTACTCAGATGATGTGAATGCCTTTTAATATTAATACCTTAAGGATAATGCTGCAACATTTTATATTGAGTCTTAGTTATGCAAAGCACACAAATTCGTTTTTTTTTTCCTTTCTAAGAGGCCTATTTTTTTCCTATTGAGTGGTAATTCTAATTTCTCTTGTGGCAATATTCACACATCTATACTTGGTTACTGTTTTACTTCTAATGGTAGCGTGCAGCTATTTAGCATATGTTACATAATTAATTCCTTGAATTTTAAAATGTAATTCTTTCAATGACATTTGCATAACAGAATGACGACAAAAAAAAACAAATTGAGCTCATTCCAGACATTTTCAAGAAGGGGGACCACACACTCAGAACACACAACACTGCTTGCTAAGGCAAGCCATTCTCACACAAAAAACATAGTCAGTACTTACTGAAACAAGTACTTTCAAACAGCACCACCGGTGTCAATCCACAACCACATGGACACTCAAAAAAAAAAAAACAATTAACCCACAAATTAACACTTAGGACAAAAGCAAGAGACAGCTCACAGACTGTACTTAAACCAAACCATTTGTAAATACCAATTGTAAGTCATATTTACAAACGAAAGGACTCTAAAAAAAAAAGGTACAGAGATTACACCAAGACAAATAGACAGCCAAAAGACTGCCATGTTCAAAAAGACAGGCTCACGCCTCAGGCCTTTTCCAATAATACACCAAATTACCAGTTGGGCTGGCAGATCAGGATCCGTTTATATATATATTTATTCCATAATGTACTAGTCATCATGGAAGAAATACCATTTTTTAATATACCTAAACCCATTTAGGTATCCCCTCTTAGGGGAGTCAGCTGAGTACTTCCTAAATCCATATTGGTACCTCCAAGACAGCAACACTTTCTACGAAGTGTGCTAGGAGCAGGCATGCCAAGAATATTATAGCATATATAATATTATACTCCAAGTGACACTTAACACAATTTGTGCTGTTCGTTTTCAAAGTTAGAGAAAAATCTCCTCATTACCTGCCTTCATTTGCTGCAGCAAACAAACAAACAAACCAAAATCTTGGCCAAGCTAATCCAAACAAAAGTGTTGCTACAGCAACCTTACCAAACCAAAGTCTCCAACCTCCACCTGCCAAGTTCTGAGTGACCTAACGGTCGTTTTAAAATACTCACACCAAAGAAGATCTCAGTCGGGAGCGGCCAACACCTGGAGGGTCAGATCGGGAAAACCGGAAAATACGTTGGTCTGCAAAGACAAAGGGTCTTCCTCATGCAGGGTACCTCCTCAGTAGATTCCTGTCTTCCGTCAAGACCACTCCCTTGGATAGCCGCTTCTCCGATGAGCCCCACGTTGGGCGCCAATTTGTAGAAGAAAAAACCTTTCTAGGGGTTCACTGATGCACCTGGTCCTTAAACCAACAAAGAAGAGATTGGCACGGAAGCTGGAATATCAAAATAACATCTTTATTAACCTCACATGAGGGAAACTGTGTCAATACAGTACCCGCAGGCCACTGTATGAGACAGTCTAAGGAATACAAAGATCCTGGGCCTTTTATGCCCAGTTTACCGCTGAGTTAGCATGTAGACTCAAAAAGAGGCGGTACAAGTGTGCACATGAATAGCTAGTTACATATAAGGATACATAAGAATTGCTTAGTCAACAGAGTGGGAGGGCTTACAATATTGCTAATATTAGTTAAAATAGCCTGACAGTTACTCTAAGAGCAGGTGCATTCTAGCAGCTAGACCCTTCTGAGCATGTGCAAGGCTCTGGCTCAGTACTGAAGGAGTTAATTATAGTTCCTGACTCAAGTGAAATACAAGAGCAGGCAACAGTGAAGAGGGAGAAAGCACATGGCGAGCACATGGCTAACTAAAATGGCTGCCACAAACAAAATGGCTTCAGCTGATGCTAACAGCCATTTCAGCTAGTTTCCACAATGGGTCCTAGCTCACTTTGCCACTGAATTCAAGCTAGCCTGTCTGATGAGCGGTGATACTCTGAAACTGGTTCCAGGGTGCCTGTTTCTGGTCCAGGGAGGACCTGGCCTGGCAGTTCAGGCTGGACTATACCCATGAGGAGCAGGGTTAAGACTGATTTGCATATGGTTGGGTCCAAACTGGGGTGGCTTAGTGAGCAGAAGAAAGATGATGGATTCAACCCAGATCCTTGACTGGGGGGGGGAGTGTCTGAAAAGTTTCAGCACTCCGTCCATAATCTTATTGTGTTTGCTGAGATCACCTACTTGCTAGGCCCAAACTTTCCCTTTTACTACATGTAAAGTACCCCTAATGTAGGCCCTAGGCAGCCCCATGGGCAGGGTGCAGTGTAGTTAAATGGTAGGATGTGTACTTTTTTAGTTTTAGATGTCCGGGTAGTGTAAAACTCCTACATTTGTTTTTTACTACAGCAAGGCCTATCTCTCCCGTAGGTTAGCACTGGAGCTGCCTTGTAACACTTTACAAGTGTAACTTCCAACTGGGAGCAGATAGAAAACTGGAATTTGGTGTCTCTGTACTCACAATTAAGTTCTTTTTTTTAAACTGCAGGACTGAAAATGCCACTTTTAGAAAGTTGGCATTTTCTTACTTTAACAATTCTGTGTCTCTGCCTGCCCCTAGAATACACGTCTAGGTCAGGGTGACAGCTGGGCTTTGTGCATTCCCTCGGAACAGTCACACAAAGGGAGCCTGCATACCCTGATGACCCATCACCTGGCTGATGGGTCTTTCTGAGCTAGAATGGTGTAAAGAGCTCACACATGCACCTGAATAGGGCTATGCCTTTCCCCACACAAAGAGTTGCATACCCCCTGTGGTGTGTCTGGAGCCAGGGCAGGAAGGGCAGGGTCTTGTGCACTGCAAATATCTTTCTTTGAAGTCTCCCTACTTCAAAGGCTAAAATGGGTATAAGTACTGGACCTCTGGCACCACATACTCAGAACACTTCTGGACTGAGGACATTCTGCCAGGAAGAAGAGCTGTTGCTCTGCCAGGAGGGACTGCCACTTTGCTGCCTGGGTTGCTGCGCTGGCCTGCTGCTTCTTGACTGTGAGTGAAAGGACTGGACTTTGCTCTCTACAGCCTGCATTTCTAAAGGTTTTCCAAGGGCTTGTTGGGCTTGCCTCCTATTGTATGTCTCAGGGATACTTCACCTGCATGTTGCTACAAGCACCTTGGCTCCTCCGCTGTGAGTCCTGCTCTTCCAAGTGGTATCAAATCCAGCCCTGGGCTCTTGGAAGTGAATGTTTGTTATGCAACCCAAGAAACCAATGCATCAACTCCAAAGTGTCATTTCGGAACCAGTGCATCCAGGCGAAACAGATGCATTTCTGCTGCCTGCACTGAAACCATGGTCCTTACTCGCTGAGTGCACTGTTGTATTCCTCTTAGGGTGTCCATAACGGGCTTTCCAGTATCATGTTCTTATATAGGCACAATTCGCCCTGCCCTTATATAGGCATAAAATCCCAGCCCTTATTTAGGCATTAAACCGTGCACTCCAAATACAGGCATGGTCTCCGACATCCGTCCACCCTAACGTCACAACGAGTACATGAAGAACAGACCCTTAGGCTGCGGGAGTTTCCCTAGTCCAGGACTATTGATTTCTTCAAGGACTCATATATTATGCATGAACCATTATTCCTTAGGGGTTCATTCATGACGTCTTTCGCTGTCCGACTCACGTCAATACTAACATTCCTAGGTACTCTCAGGTATAAATATACCTTCCCTAGCCCTTGTAAACTAGAGGAGACCTCGACTTCAGAGGAGCCCGTTTCCCGGCCTGACGCACTGAGAAGACGCTGTCATCCCTGCACGCAGAGAGTCCAGCTTCCAGTGATCTGACTTCCCTTGCGGGGTGTTGGAGTTCGAGTCTGGCAAAGAGATTCCTACCTCTCTCATTCTTCAGGTATGGAGCTGATAAGAACCTAGAGGGACTCTTGGCATACTAGGCATACTAGGCTTAACATACTCTTAGTATATCATAGTAAGGAATACTTCACCTACTTCATACCTCTCCCTACACCTAGGTTAGGTTAGGTACATTGGGGTAGAACTAGCTTAGTCTATCTGTGAGATAGATCTGGGATTTCCTGTTTTGCATTTGTCTGACGGCTATGTACCACCCCACCTGTGACCTGTCAATCAGTGACTTCGGGCCTAGGACTTTGAGCCTGCCAGACTATGTATTTGTGAGTTGGGGTTGACATGGAGTTCACAACGGGCGAATTTGTTAATAAAGATGAGATTTTGTTCTTATACATGAATGTATTGTTTTTAATATTAACATAGACTTTTTCCAATATTAACAGGTTCTAATGGTAATAACAGAGCATCTGACTTCCATTCAGAGTCATGTTTACAAGAACATGTCTTTCTGCAGCCTGCCTGGCCCCGATTTCCGATTACCTCACTTCCTGTCACTGCCCTGGCTCTCAAGTAACAAACTCCTGCCAGAAACTGTGATGCGAGTCCAGAGGTCAAGCAGCGTAATTTAGGCACCACCCTTGCACGTCACAGAAGCAACATGTATGTATATCTGACACTATAAACTCTGTGTGCCTTAACTTTATTAATGAAAAGTGAAATATCAGTAACGTATTCTTGAGGTGTGTTCACAATAGAAATTAGAGCTTCATTCAGGCTCTAATTTATTGCTTCATGATGATTTGCAGATTTGATTCACATTTACACTTGTATTTTAAGGTGCATTGCATTTATTGAAAGTACATTGCATATGAAATCAAGAATCCATTTTTTCACGTTTGGACGTGGTATCTTTTGGTGTGGTTTCCCCTGTTTATGTGCTTCTGACCTCCTGTTTTTGACTGTGTGCTGAACTTCCTTTTTGACAGTTTTAGGACTCTGTGCACTTTTTCACTGCTGACCAGTGCTAAAGTGCATGTGCTCTGTGTCTAAAATGTAATGTCATTTGGTTTCTCCATGATTGCCATATTTGATTTACTGATAAGTCCTTAGTACAGTGCACTACATGTGCCCAGGGCCTGTAAATCAAATTCTACTAGTGGGCCTGCGGCACTGGTGGTGCCACCCACATAAGTACACTTCAAACATGTCTCAGGCCTGCCACTGCAGGAGCCTGTGGGTGCAGTTTTAAACTGCCATTTTGACCTGGCAAGTTCACCTACTTGCTAACCCAAACCTTCTCTTTTATTACATGTAAGGCTCCCCTAAGGTAAACCCTTAGGTAGCAATATGGGCAGGGTGCAGTGTAGTTAAAAGGTAGGACATGTACCTATCTCTCCCATAGTTTAGCACTGGAGATGCCTTGTAACACTTTACAAGTGTAACTTCCAATTGGGAGCAGATAGAAAACTGGAGGTTAGTGTCTCCGGACTCACAATTTAAAAACACATCTTTTTGTGAAGTTGGTTTTTAAATTGCATGTCTGAAAATTGCACTTTTAAAAAAAAATGGCATTTTATTACTTTAACCATTCTGTGCTTCTGCCTGTCACTAGAATACACGTCCTGGGTCAGGATGATAGCTGGGCTTTGTGCATTCCCTCGAGACGGTCACAGAAAGGGAGCTGAGGTGTGGCCTTTAGATTCTGATGACCTATCACCAGGCTGAGCTAGAGTGGTGGGAGGAGCTTACACTTGCACCTGGATATGGCTGAGCTCCATACCCCCTGTAGTGTGTCTGGAGCCAGGGCCAGGAAGAGCAGGGCCTTGTGCACTGCCAGAGCTTTCTTTAAAGTCTCTCTACTTCAAAGGCAAAAATGAATATAAGTACTGGACATCTGATGCCATATACTTAGAACACTTCTCGACTGAGGACATTCTGCCAGGAAGAAGAGCTGTTGTGCTGCCAGGAGGGGCGTCCACTTTACTGCTTGCTTTGCTGCATTGGCCGGCTGCTTCTTGGCTGTGAGTGAGAGGACTGGACTTTGCTCTCTACATCCTGCATTTCTAAAGGTTCTCCAAGTGCTTGTTGAGCTTGCCTCCTGTTAGAAGTCTCAGGGATATCAAAGACTTCACCTGCATCTTGCTACCTGCTGTGAGTCCTGCTTGGCAAAATGGTGCCAAATCCAGTTCTGGGCCCTTGGAAGTGAGTGTTTGTGCAGCAACCCAAGAAACCAACACATTGACTTCAAAGTGTCATTTCATAACCGGTGCATCCTGGCAAATCGGATGCATCACTGCTGCCTGCACCCCGGTCGCTGAGTGCGCAACGTATCGACCTCGACTTACAACGCAGTTCTGACTTTGCTGATGCTTCACCGTTGCATATTACTGAAGCCATGGTCACCACTTGCAGAAACGCAACACAATGACCTCGACTTATAATGAAGCCTCGACTTTGTCGCAGTGCCACTGAAGAACAGCTGCTGCGTGATTCTCAGACACAGCTGCACCGTCCGGACACCGACGCATCCCCGGCCCAGCTTCTCATCAATGCATCCCCTCCAGCCCAGAGGTTCAATATAAATGCCTCAGAACTGACGCATTGTGCTCTTGACATTAACACATCAATGACCTGGCCCGACTACGGAACTGATGCATCGTCTAAGACAGCGATGCATCACCTCCGGATATCAATGCATCGTCCCGAGCATCGAAGAATCCAAGGTACTCTCAGCGGGTCTGCGTGACTCCATCGCAATCATATTGAACTCTTGGATTCGCCCTGTTCAAGCGCAACCAAATAGCCCCAGTTGGAGCTATTGACTTCTAAGCACTGCATTTTATTTAATCTTGCAAAATTCATATCCTGACTTGTGTATGTTGGATTTTTGTCGTTTTAGTCTTGTTTTACTCAGAAAAAATATTGGCTATTTTTCAAAACTGGTGTGGAGTACTTTTGTGGTGTTTTCAATGTGTTACTGCGTGTGTGTGTGTGTGTGTGTGCGTGCATAAATACTTTGTGTTACACATTGCCTCTTTAGTTTAGCCTGACTGCTGTGTGCCAAGCTAACAGAGGGTCAGAACAGGTAAAGATTTAGGGGCCGATTCCGATTCCGGCCGGAAATCTCTCCGACCGAGCCGGACCCGGAGAGAATTCCGACCGAATCGGACCCTAGCAGTCCGACCGGACGAGTACGATGCATTCGCATGCTATCGGACTCGATTCGGTCGGACTCCCATTGAAGTCAATGGGAGCCGGTCGTACAACGCGTACGCGGGCTCCCATTGACTCAATGGGTGCGAGGCGAACAAGGGCGCCCCCTACAGCGGGTACGCGTCCATGCGCATCGCGGCGTACATGCACAGGTAGGGGGGACCCATGGGTCCCCCCGTGTGCGACTCGCGCGCCTACGCGTACAGGGGGGTCCGACGCGGACCCCCAAAGTCCGGCTCCGACAGCTTTTTTGAGCCGGACGGCGCGAGTCGGTCGGACTGCTCGCGGCGCGCATCGTACTTACCCGGCCGGGAAACGTCTCCATAGCGCGGTGCGAGTCGTGTCCATGCGAGTCGTTCGGAGCGTGTTGAAGCCGCGTACGAGTCGGTCGGCGATTTCGCGGGTGCTTGCATCGTACTCGCTCGGCCGGACCCGCGTACGATTCGGTCGGGAAACAGGGCTCCGAATCGGATCCGGTAAATCCGAATCCGATTCGGAGCACTACCGGCCGAGATCGGAATCGGCCCCTTAGTGTATACTACACTTACCCTGACTAGAGTGGTGGTCCCTACTTGGACAGGGCGCATACCTCTGCAGTTGCAGCCGGCATGGCTCGTGGGTTGCGGGGCGCAGCAGCAGGGGAAGAGGGGGGCTGGTTTCACACGGGGGAATCAGAAATAAAAAAATTTAAAAAACTTACCTCGAGGCCGGGTACTGGGTCATCTCTGCAATTGCTCTCTTGCCTCCGACAGGAACAGGAAGCAGGCAGCCAGGCTCCCACCCCTAAGCCAATTACAACGCTGCAAAGCAGCGTTGTGATTGGTCTGAGCGCCGTGACACAGCGCTCAGCCAGGGGCTGGAGGGTTGTGCATGTTCTCCATGTAGACTGTAATGCAGCCTGCATGGAGAAGAGGGAAGTGCGCATGACTGGTTTGGGCGGCCCGAGAGGGCCGACCAAACAGTCATTGCGCACTTTAGGAGTGGGCAAACCGCTCCTTCCCTGCCCTGCTCGGAGAGCAGAGCAGCCCCGCCCACCCACCCACAGCAAAGCAGCAGGACAAGAGACACAAAATGACAATAACTGTAAGTTATTGTCATTTTCTGTTTCTCACTGCTTAAAAGCTCCTCCGCCATTGGTGTTCAGTGGTGAGTATAGGACTTGTATTTGTGCATTACAAATATTAATTAGTGTACCCTACTTCCATATCTCAGACCATTACGTGCCAATAAAGTATTTTTCTTTTTTCTCTTTGGCAACCTTTTGAGTTTTTGCAAAAACCATGTCTCAATCTGGAGAGCCATGAGCTGTTCCTGCAGTACTGGAGTTTTAGCAGAGGAAGTTTGAAACCTACACAGTGTTGTAGCTCAAATAGATTTACAGAGAGCTCAAATGTTCTTTTAAAGGCCTCACTAAAAAGGAGGAGCTGCAAAAGACACTTAGGTCCTGGTTTGCAGCCAGGGATGCAGCTGTGCACCCAGAAGATGGGAATGTTGTGGAGGATGAGGAATAAAGCCTTCATCTGGGATGGCTAGAGGAACCAGCATTACCTGTGGGGTGGGGGACCAACTTGAATGATGGAAGAGCTCCCTTCAGAGCTGGCAGCAGTGTTTCCTCTAAAGGTCTGTCCTCAGCAGAGTTAGAGGACAGGCAGAAAGAAAGGAAGCTCCAATCGGAGCTGGCAAAACTCAATATGCTTATGGAGAAACAGAAATTGGCCATTGAGGAGAAAATGCTTATAGCTCAGGAGCTGAGCTTGAAAGAGCTGGATTTGAAAGTCAAGAGGGCTAAGTCCAGCACAGATGGCGGCAGCATATCTTCAGTGTACTCAGAGGGATAGGTACACATACCCAAGAATCTGGTGCCTGATTATGAAGTGGGAGATGACATAGATAGGTGGTTTCAGGCCTGCAAGATAGCTTTGCAAACACACAGGATTCCTGAGAGGGATTGGGGTGCAGGTTTATGGAAGCATTTCACAGTGGAGGGGAGGGACACGTTACTGGCACTAGGGAGAGAGGAAAAGACAAGGAACGAGGTCCTAATCAGGATACATGATCTGACCCCAGAGAGATACAGGCACTCTCTAGAGTGTGTGGTGATTCTTTCTGCAGACCACTGGATGGTTGGGTGAAGGGCAGTGAGGTAACAGATTATCAGGGGCTGTACAATTTGATTGCACAAGAGCACACATTTAGCATTTGTTTTCCCAGAGCTGCACCAGCACTTGATTTACTGTAGGCTTTCTCACCCCTGGAAGCTTGCTAAGGAGGCGGACTGCTGTATCAGCACCAAGTAGTTGTATGTGGGAGACTCAGTTAAGGGTGGGCAGGGTCGTCAACAGAAGAAGGAGTCTGGACAAAAATAAAGGGCCCCATACCAGTTCTCGGGGTAAGGATTCCCAACCCCCTGTCGAAGTAGTTACCTACAGGAAAGCCTGCAGGAAAGGGATCCTTGAAGTGTTTTGAGTGTAATCAGGAAGGCCACTTCATGGGGGATCTCAAGTGTGCCAAGAGGGCACAGCCCCCCTATAGTGGGTAGTCACTGGGGATGGCGACTGTAGCACTTGAGGAGGAGTTGGTCCCAGTTAGTGGTGGGGTGCCAGATGAGATGACCCTAGTGTCCCTTGGTGATAGCTAGATGGTCCAGATAACCCTTATGGCTAACAACACTAGGAAGTACAAGCAGTGGGTGACCATCAATGGGATGAGGGTGGAGCCTCTGACAGACATAGGAGCCAGCATGACAACTATCTGGTGTCATCTGGTGTCTTCAGAAAAGGTAGTCCCTAATGTGGTCCACCAAGTAGTTGCTGGAGACAACAGTGAGCATCAGTGTTTAGTGGCTCAGGTTCTGTTTGAATGGCGGTGGGGGTCTCAGGTTTCTTGAGGGTAGCTGTGAGTCCATCCATGCCTATGGATTGTCTGCTAGGCAATGATCTGCAGCATACCGCCTGTAAGGAAGTGGAGCACAGACCACACTTGGAGATCTTGGGATTGCCTGAGTGGGTGTGCCTGACCACACAGCCCATGGCAGCACGTGAGGGTGATCAACAGGACCTGGAGCTTGAAAGAGTGGCCCAGGTGCCTACTAATAAGAGGAAGGGCAAAGGGCGTGGGAAACCCACTCCTGAAATTCCCATGGTCTAGGAGGAGGCTGAACCTGAGGGGGACACCTTGGCACCTACTGGGAAAGATGTGGCCAAACTTGGGAACCTCAGAAATCTGTATTTATATATAATGTGTTTCACTGATCAGTAACAATCATAAAGTTTTAAAGATCACAAAATCATATCAATATTCTTCAGCAACTGAGATGTAATTAACACAACAAAAATACAGTCGCCATGTGGAGGTCCTGTTCCTAGAACCTCCCAAGTGATGACAATGGATGGCAGCCGACACGTGTTTCGTTACTTTCTGTAACTTTCTCAAGGCTTGATCTGAAAAAAGACACTTGTTTCAGTCGCAGTGGATTCCCTACAATCAATGAATCTGTAGTTTACCGGACGAGGAGACAAGTAAGACCCTTGGTATGGTGCCTGTCTGAAAGAGAGTAATAGTCTGAAACGAATGAGCCAGCCTTTGGCCTTAGTTCGCAAGATCCTCTTAGTATAACTTCTGTCTGACTTTAGATCCCAGTAATAAAGCACCCGTCATGCAAAGAATATTTTGTGGATCCAATTTCTAATGGATGTATCAGGATCCATTTTCGCGACGGCGTCTTGCCGCAATTTAGGGGCATATCATAGCCTGCGCTAACTTTTGGAAATTTTTATACGAGGCAATTAGAAATTGGATCCACGAAATATTCTTTGTATTGGTGCCATAATGAACGCACCTCTATACTATGTTGATGAACACATGGGCGTCAGCAGAAATTTTTCCAGGGGGGGGCAAAATGTTAACGCCATCACCATCCTCCGACATGATGTGTGCCATATCATCCTCAAAAGGATGAATGCAAGTGGTGACCCACTGGAGTTTGAATGCTATATGTAACTGACACTAAGGTCTTTGTGGTATGACCATTAACACACTTCGTTCTATATATTAGAGACAGAAACTGCTAGACTGCATTGCGCACACACACAAAATGTGGTTGCACGAACCTAAATCACAGCCAAAGCTCAACGCTTACCCCAAAAAATCCCATAGAAGGTTCCATTTGAACCACAGCTTCACTTAGTTTCACAAAGCACAGAAAGCAGCCTGCAGGATTCTGTACCCCAGTTCCAAATTCGGCAGCTCTGGCCATAGTGCCACATCTTCTCCCCCACTGAACACCATACTCTACCACTAAAAGAAACTCGCACTGCCTTTAGATGCAATCCAATTGTGTCCCGCTATAAACGCCTGGAAGCAACTCAATTCAAATTATGCACTAGACAAGAGTAATCTTCTGTCTGAAAAAACAGTAACAACCTCCTGGAAAAAGCAAACACTCACAGGGAATGCAAGACTAAGGGGCCGATTCCGATTCCGGACGGAAATCTCTCCGACCGAGCCGGACCCGGAGAGAATTCCGACCGAATCGGACCCTAGCAGTCCGACCGGATGAGTACGATGCATTCGCATACTATCGGACTCGATTCGGTCGGACTCCCATTGAAGTCAATGGGAGCCGGTCGTACAACGCGTACGCGGGCTCCCATTGACTCAATGGGTGCGAGGCGAACAAGGGCGCACCCTACAGCGGGTACGCGTCCATGTGCATCGCGGCGTACATGCACAGGTAGGGGGGCCCCATGGTTCCCTCCTGTGTGCGACTCACGCACCTACGCGTACAGGGGGGTCCGACGCGGACCCCCAAAGTCCGGCTCCGACAGCTCTTTCGAGCCGGACGCCGCGAGTCGGTCGGACTGCTCGCGGCGCGCATCGTACTTACCCGGCCGGGAAACGTCTCCATAGCGCGGTGCGCGTCGAGTCCGAGCGAGTCGGTCGATGCGGTTCGGACCCGTGAACGAGTCGGTCGGCGGTCGGCGATTTCGCGTGCGCTCGCATCGTACTCGCTCGGCCGGACCCACGTACGATTCGGTCGGGAAACAGGGCTCCGATTCAGATCCGGTCAATCCGAATCCGATTCGGAGTACTACCGGCCGAGATCGGAATCGGCCCCTTAGTAAGGTATGTGAAATGTAGATCCTTACAAAACATAAGGAGTATGGTTTTAAAAGACCACATTCATGAACATAAAGCTGCAGTACACTACACATTTCATAAACTACTAAAAGGAAAACAGCTGATAAGGATCACATGAAACATTTTCTACACCACGCATTAACCAGATATTGCAGTACCTCCAGGAATGGTGAACTTCCTCACCTGAGGAAAAAAATGCTATTCAAAGACGAGAAAAATGAAAGTAATGCTGCCTTCACTGGGAAAGTCTGTTGGCGCTAAGGTGTTTGGGTGTGAATAAAACCAATCTGGCAACTTTTTGACCACTCTGTCTTGCTCATCCATCCAGCCATTTACCCTTTCACTCATCCAGCCACCCTTTCACGTACTCATCCATCCACCTAGTCACTCATCCTTCCACACATTCACCCTTTCAGTCATCCACACATCCATCCTCCCTTTCTCTCTCAATCGACCCTTTCACTTAGCCATCCATCCACCCAACCATCCATCTACTCATCCACTCATCCATCCTTTCAATCATCCATCCATCTTTTCTCTCATCCAGCCACCCATTCACTCCTTCACTCATCTATCCAACCTTTTTCCCATGTACCCTCCCTTTCACTCACTCATCCATCCTTACATCCTCCCTTTCATTCATCTGTCCATCCATTCACCCTTTCACTTATCGATTCATCAATCCATCCATCATTTCACTCATCCATTCACCCATCCTTCCTCTCATTATCCATTCACCCTTTCATTCATCCATTCACCCTTTCACTAATCCATCCAGCCATCCACCCATCCCTTCACTTACTCTCTCACCCACCTTTTCACATTAAGTATGAGCTGTGCCTTCGTCTGCAGAGTTGCAGACAGAAGAGACCCATCAGGAACTCACCCCTCGCTGTAGTTCCTAAAGCAAAGGGAGGGTTCAAGACGCCCCTGCACACAGTCAATCTGAAACTTTGGAAGTCATGAGTCATGCATGATGCACAGTGCCAGGACGTGAGGTGGCTGTGGCATGGTGTTGTTTCCAGGGCTTTAAGTGGGGGGGGGGTCTCTCCAAAGGGGTTGTTCGATTTAATTAAGGGCGTAGCTTGAAACACCTAAGCTAAAATTCTGTGCTTAGCACAGTGTGCCACCCGACTGGTATTTTGCTGCTTCTGTCATTGCATTCAGATATATAATACAGCAGGTAATGTTACACCTACAACAAGCCAGAACTATAGGCTTTGTCAATGGTTGTTAGTTGCATAAAATAAAAAAGCAGCAACCATGGATTCGTTGAATATAATATTGAAAATGCTTCAGTTCTAAAATGATGAGACTGTGAAAGACCTATAACCCTTTTTTTTTTTTTACTTCTTTTACCGCCTTATTTTGATTAACTGGATTCTCTCGTAACAGCATGGGCGTTTTCGTACATTTCTTCCTTCTGACAGGATGCCCGAGGCTGGAGGAGGCAGCCAGACTGGCCCATTGTCATTCTGTATGTGGCAATCAGCTGCATACAGAATGACAATGGGCGGGGTGGAGCTGCTCTTGCGCTCAGAGGAGTGCAAGGCGGCCCCGTCAAGGCATTGAGGATTCTCACAGGGGAACAGTGATGTTCCCCAAAGGCCAAAATTACGGACAAAAGGCGGCCGGCTGGGTGATCCAAGGGGGGGCAAGCGCCCCTCCTTGCCCCCCCCCTGCGGACGCCCATGGATAAACATGTGACCTGATTTTTGCATGAGGGGTGCTTTATTACTGGGATCTAAAGTCAGACAGAAGTTATACTAAGAGGATCTTGCGAACTAAGGCCAAAGGCTGGCTCATTCGCTTCAGACTATTACTCTCTTTCAGACAGGCACCATACCAAGGGTCTTATTTGTCTCCTCGTCCGGTAAACTACAGATTAATTGATTGTAGGGAATCCACTGCGACTGAAACAAGTGTCTTTTTCAGATCAAGCCTTGAGAAAGTTACAGAAAGTAACGAAACACGTGTCGGCTGCCATCCATTGTCATCACTTGGGAGGTTCTAGGAACAGGACCTCCACATGGCGACTGTATTTTTGTTGTGTTAATTACATCTCAGTTGCTGAAGAATATTGATATGATTTTGTGATCTTTAAAACTTTATGATTATTACTGATCAGTGAAACACATTATATATAAATACAGATTTCTGCGCTACCTATATTTCCTGATTGATATTTTCTGTGAGTTGGTAGTTGTGGATACTCTACCATTGTTTAGAGGCCAGAAGCCCAAGACTTGGGACAAAATACAGCATTTAATTTGTTGGAGTGCCGAGGTACAATCATTTATTGAATTGCATTGATACAGGATTTCTGTAGAACTCTCGTTGGGCAACATCCTTGGTAGTGGGGTGTTTCTATTTGTTACCTTGAGGGGCACCATCACTGTTAACAATTTAATCTACAAACAGTAACTTTTAGGACGGATGTGCTACTGCTTAGACCACCACTACCTTGTCTCTTTGTTGTAAACTTGGGAACCTGCCTGAGCTGTCCCAGTGGCTGCAGGATGGAGATCCCTCCAGGGAGAGAGAAATTCTGTGTGGCGCAGAAAGAGAGCCCTACTCTTGTGGGTCTTCGGAAGCAGGCTGAGGCACAAGCAGCTGGTGATGCCTCTGGTACTCACCTGATCTATTGGGAGAATGATCTCCTGTATAGCGGGGCTAAGGTTGCTCAGCCTGGGGCAACCCATGTGCTGGTGGTGCTCCAGCGCTTCAGACCCTTCCTACTGGGTCTGGCTCATGATGTGCCCCTGGCAGATCATTTGGGGGCAAGACAAGACCTTTGACAGGCTTGTCACCCACTTTTATTGGCCTCAAATGAGAAAGGCCTCAGATGCATTCTGCAGGTCCTGTCCTACCTGCCAGGTTAGTGGCAAGACAGGGGTGGGATGTAAATCTCCCCTGCAACCTTTTCCTGTCATGAGCACCCCTTTTGAGCGAGTGAGCATTGACATTGTGGTGCCTCTGGATCCCAAGACAGCCATGGGCAACATGTTTGTCCTGGTCTTGGTGGACCATGCCACCCACTACCCGGAAGCTATCCCTCTGAGGATGGTGACTGCGCACGCCATTACCAGGGCACTGATGGGGATCTTTACCCCCGTGGATTTCCCCTAGGAGGTGGTATTTGACCGCAGTACCAACTTCATGTCCTTGTACATGAAGGCAATGTGCAAGGCTTATGGAATAACCTACAAGTTCTCCACTCCTTACCACCCCGGAAAGAATGTGTTGGTTGAAAGGTTCAACCTACCCTCAAAGGTATGATTATGGGTGTCTCTGAACCAATGAGGTGTAAGTGGGACGTCCTCTTGCCATATCTTTTATTTGCCTACAGGGAGGTACTGCAGAAAGGGTTGGCTTAAGCCCTTTTTAACTTATCTATGGACACCCCGTGAGAGCACCTCTCAGCTTGGTGAGGAAGGGCTGGGAGCAAGCTCCCAGGAAGGTACCCCAGGATGTATTCATTTACATGCTGGCCTTTCTCAACCAGACAGCCTGCTTCTGGAAACTCACTCAGGAGAATCTGGAATCTAGTCAGGAGAACATGAAACGTGGTATGACCAGAATCCTTCTCTGGTTGAGTTTTAGCCTGGTCAAAGGGTGTGGGTAATGGCGCCTGTAGAGACCTGTGCTCTGCAAGACCAATAGTCTGGCCCATTAGAGGTGAAGGAGCGCAAGAGTGACATCACCTACCTGGTGGACTTGCAGACTCCCAAGAACCCCATGAGGGTCCTGCACGTGAACCGTCTCAAGCCACACTTCGAGAGGTCTGAATGGATCATGCTCTTGGTCACAGATGATGGGGTGGAAGAGGGGAGTGAACCTCTCCCCGACCGCCTTTCTCCTAAAGAGCAGTATGGGCCAGTAGTGGTTGTGAGCCTCTCCCCTACTTTGACTGTTGCCAATTGCTGGGACAGTTTGCATCTCTGTTCTCACTCACCCCAGGAGTCATCCATTGGTGCACTCATGAGATTGATACTGGGGATAGCCTTCCTGCTAGGCACAAAACTTGCAGGTTGCCTGACAGAAGGAGGGCCAGCATCAAAGAGGAAGTCTCTAAGATGCTGCTGTTAGGGGTGTTTGAGCCCTCCAATTGTCCTTGGTCCAGTACAGTGGTTCTGGTCCCCAAGGCTGCTCCACCCGGTGTCACACCGGAACTCCGGTTCGGTGTAGACTTCCTTGTCTCAATGCCGTCCTTAAGACTGGCACGAAGCCCATCCCCTGAGCTGATGAGCTCATTGATTGGCTTGGAGCTGCCAAGTTCCTCAGCATGTCTGATTTAACGTTTGCATACTGG
Organism: Calotriton arnoldi; assembly: GCA_963921515.1. Taxonomy (NCBI): domain Eukaryota; kingdom Metazoa; phylum Chordata; class Amphibia; order Caudata; family Salamandridae; genus Calotriton; species Calotriton arnoldi. Next base: position 1,275,436 of record CAWUFW010003127.1, on the reverse strand, counting down.
CAGATTGCCTTGACCGAGGGGGCACAAGAGAGGTCAGTGTTCTTAACACCAGAAGGGCACTACCAGTTCAATGTTATGACTTTTGGGTTGGAGAACACCCTTGCCACCTTCCAGAGGTGGTCAATAAAGTCCTGGCCAAAGTCCTGGCCAGTCCTCCAGTTAGGAGGAGCATTTGCCCACCTTAGAGAAGTGCAGAAGGGCCTGCAAGTGCAGGCCTCACTACCAAGGCCAGTAAGTGCCAGATAGGGCAGTGTTTTGTGGTTAGCTTGGGACACCAAGTAGGGGGAGGCAAGGTGCAGCCCCTACAACCAAAAATGTACACCATTCTGGCTTGAGCACACCCCAAGACCCAAATAGAAGTGAGAGACTTCTTAGGTTTCATTGGATATTACAGGAGATTCGTCAAGGCATACAGCACCATTGTTGTGGCCTTCACAGAGCTGACTTCCAAAAAGCAGCCCCATCAAGTGATATGGACAGAGGCATTCCAGACCACTTTTGACACCCTGAAGGAGGCCATGTGCACGGCGCCCGTGCTCAAGGATCCCGACGTCTCCCAAGAATTTGTTGTGCAGATTGATGCCTCAAAGCATCACATGGGGGCCGTGATCCCACAGCTAAATGATGAGGGCCTAGATCAACTAGTAGCCTTAATTAGTAGGAGATTACTTCCGAGGGAAAAGAAAAGAAGTGGAGTGCAATAGAAAGGGAAGCTTTTGCTGTGGTCTGGGCACGGAATAAGCTAAGACCCTACTTGTTTAGGACTCGCTTCCGGGTTCAGACAGACCACTGGCCTCTCAGATGGTTAATGCAGATGAGGGGTGAGAATCCTAAACTGCTGAGGTGGTCCAACTCCCTACAGGGAATGGACTTCACAGTGGAACACCACCCTGGATCAGAGCACGCCAATGCTGATGGTCTTTTCATGTTCATCCGCCTCAGTGACGAGAACTCCCAATAAGTTGGGTAGTTCTCTTCACTTTCTGCTGGGGAGACACATGTTAGGCCTGGAATCTTTTGGCATGGTTTCCCCTGTCTTTTTGCTTCTTACCTCCTGTTTTTGACTGTTTGCTGAACTTTGTTTTTGCTGGTTGTTAGACCTGGCATCCTTGGCGTGGGTCTCACTTCCATTTTTTCATAATGCCTCCACTGTTGTCGATATGTTTTTGCTGGACTAAATGCTCATGGGCACTTTGCCACTGCTAATCAGTGCCAGAGTGCAAGTGCTCCCTATTGTAAATTGTGTTATGAATTAGTGACTCCATGTTTGGCTTATTTGAATTACTGTCAGACCCTAGTACAGTGCACTGAGTGTGCCCAGGGCTTGTGAATCAAATACTGCTGGTGGGCTCGCAGCACTGGTTGTGCCACCCACAGAAGCAGCTTGTAAAGTGTGTCTCAGGCCTGCCATTGCAGAGCCTACGTGCAGTCTGTGACTGCCATGTCGACTTGGTAAGTGCACCCACTTACCTGTCCCTAAACCTTCCCTTTTCTCCATATCAGACACCCCTATGGTAGGCCCAAGGGCAGGGTGCATTGTAAGTATCAGGTAGGACATGCCCTGGTGTGTGTGGCATGTCCTAATAGTGAATTACAGCCATTTTCGTTTTTCACTATTGCAAGGCTACCTGTTCCCCATAGGCCAGAATGGGCAGTTTGATTATAACATCTTATAATCCTAAACTGACTCAGGGAACTAGGTAGAAATTCGAGTTTAGTATGCCTGAACTCAGAATGATAAAATACATCTTTTAGTGAAGTTGATTTTAACATTCTGTGTTTGAAAACACCACTTTTAGAAAGTAGGTATTTTCTTGCCTAACTATCCAGCCTGCCTCTGCCAGCTTGTGTATTGTGTGTCTGGTTTTTGCGTGACAGGGGCTGGGGGTGGCCACAGGAGACAGGGTGAGGCAGCCCAGGGCTGAATAGAGAGATCTGCATCCAGAGTGGAGGGAGGAGTTGCAGCTGGGTCTGAATAGGGCTGTGCCTGCCTTCCACAATGCTGGCTCCACCTCCTGCCGGGCGTCTGAGTACCCTGCCCCACATTCTGAAAGGAAAAGAAGGAGACATGTACACAGAGTGCTCCAAAGCTGCACAGAACTGGTTTAAACTAAGCAAAGGCCTCTCTGCCTTCAGAAAACAAAGAGAAAAGGAGTATAAGTACTGGGGCCCAAACCCAGGAACTTTAGATCACTTTTGGGAACAAGAAGAAACCTTTGCTGAGGAGCGGAACCAAGAAGAAACTGAGGAGAGACTATCCCTAAGCCTGAAGTGCTGCTTGGGGGAATTGGCCTACAGTGGTTTGCCTGACTGCCAAAGAAAGGAGAAAGGAACTTCTGCTTTTCTGTGACTTTCATCAACTTGTGAAGGATCTCCAAGGGCTTGGAAGAGAGCTTGCCCCCTGACCGAAGTCCCAGGACCATTGGACTTCACCAGCCTTGTGAATTGCTGCTGGAAACGCTGTTTCAGTGGCTACAGGGTTAGGGAGCTGTGACCGACTCTGACGACCGGCTCGTTGTCCTGTAAGCACCGCATCGAAGCACCGTCTCGCCCTGCAACGCACGGCCCTGCTCTCACCGACTCCGTCAACGAGCCGCTGCCTGCACCGCATCGAGGGACAACGCATCCTGCAACGCTTCGCTACGCCGAAACGAACTGGTCCGACCAACACGATCACTGCTGCTGAGTTCGAGTCTGGTGACCGCACCGGAGTTGGGCACCGCTCGCACGCTTCGCGACGCACCGCCCGACTCGCACGGCTGTCCGGACTGCTTGACGCCAGCTCCCGAATCCGGCTCCGTCGCCGCACCGCAACCTGCTAGCACTGCATCGAAGCACCGTCTCGCCCTGCAACGCACGGCCCTAGTCTCACCGACTCCGTCTCGACGACGTCAACGAGCCGCTGCCTGCACCGCATCGAGGGACAACGCGTCCTGCAATGCTTCCATCTTGCATCGCGTCTGCGACGTACAGCCATCCGGCTCGCATGCCCGTGCCTGCCGCTTCAAGTAAAAGGTACTGTGACCGAGTCTGTCTACGCTGTGTTGGCCCGTCTCGACGCGGTCAGCTGGATTTGTTAGACTCTGTTTGTTCTTGACATCGCCGTAGCCGGAGGAGGCTACCGACTCGCACAGAACCTTGAATTAAGCCTTTTTGATCAGAACTAAGCATTCTTGACAGTATTGTGGATTATTTTTGTCGTTTATGGTCTTGTGATAAATCTATATAAAGTATACCTATTTTTATAAATATATAACCTGTGTGGTGTCCATTTGTAGTGTTGTCACTTGATTACTGTATGTGTTCACAAATGCTTTACACACTGCCTCTGAACTAAGCCTGTCTGCTCGTGCCAAGCTACCAAGAGGGTGAGCAGGGGTTCTTTCAGGAGTGTACCTACTTTCCCTGACTAGACTCAAGGGTCCCTATTTGGACAAAGGTACCTACCTCTGCCAACTAGAGACCCCCAAATCTAACACTGGTTTTAAGACTCTTGGCACTTTTTCACTGCTGACCAGTGCATGTGCTCTGTGTCTAAAATGTAATGGAATTTGGTTTCTCCATGATTGGCATATTTGATTTACTGATAAGTCCCTAGTACAGTGCACTACATGTGCCAAGGGCCTGTCAATCAATTGCTACTTCCCGATTTAAAGTGGTTTTGCATTTGTTTTTGAACACTGTATATATTATGCGCAGACTTTTTCCATCCGAGATTGTGAACTGCTTTTTTGCAGTCAGTGCTAATTATCTTGTGTGTAGTGCTAATTATCTGCCATTCACACTAAAACATAGTGATGGGAGTTGGCAGCCTTCCAAGAGTAACGTGCACGTTTCAATGACGTGTATAATTACCGAGTGTGACAGAAACACGGGGTTAGCTGTCAGACCGGTTTTACATCAGCAACCGCGAGGTAGGCCTGTAATTAAGCTCTGCTTGACGCTTCGACGTGCCCCAGTGTTTTTACATCTTAATTGGGTTTTGGCTTTGGTGTTTATTTTATTTGGCCATAGTTATTATTACATTAGTTTGACTCGGTTTTCAGCCTAATGCCAAATGTGCTTAGAACCTCGTTGCTTTTAGGTTTAGAATATGATCTCTCATGAGCGCGCACATATGTTATAAATGATTCCTTTCTTAAAACACAGTGCGCCTCTTACACGTTTTAAAGTTTTTTTCCCTTCACAGCGTTTTAGTCAGATAGTGCGCTTTTGTTTAAGGCCCCCCTTTTTTGATGTATACAGTGTCTGTTTAATATATCTTCGCAGTCATTGCCTGTTTCACCTCTCGTTAGTTAGTAAGCGCACTATTATGTCGGCTGCAGCCCCTTTTACCTGCAGCTCCATGTAAATACCGCTCTCACCAGCCAGGCTCCAGCCAAATCGCTGTGTTGGTATGCCCATTCGACGAGATGGCCTCTCATTCAGGGTTAAAGCGTTTCAGTTAGACAGTGCGCTTTTGTTGAAGGCCCCTCCTTCTTCTTTTTAATGAATATCTACGTGGTCACTGTCGTTTTCACCTTTTGTTAGTTGACAAGCGCATTATCATGCCGGCGGCAGCCCTCTGTATATGCAGCCCCATATAAACACCGCTTTTAACAACCAGGCTTTAGCCAATTCACTGTGTTGTTACGCCCATTCGAAGAGATGGCCTCTCATTCAGGGTTCTTTCCATTTCTTGCAGCCACTGGTTACTCATCAACCCTGGCTCATGTTTACCTGGAATACACGCCAGCTAGTCATATGAGTACGTTTTTTTATTCGAGCATTGTCCTTATACTCCTCCTTGGTACCTGTCCATGACACTGATGGCAGTGCTCTTTTCTGTTTCTGTGTTTTAGGAGCCTGCGAGGCCCTTTCTTTTCTACGTCAGCCTGAATCCTTCTTGCTGTTTTGGTAAATAACTACCTTAGAGTACTTTTTCATTAATACAGTATCCTTGTTTACGCCACCATATTGATTTAACCTTATCCCTTATAGGTGCTTCCGCGTCTATGTGCCCTAGTCCTGATGAAGACCCCGTCCGCAAGGAATAAAGCTCCCTGCCACATATAGGGGTCGAAACGTTGACCATTTCTTTCTTTCAAACATGGATGACAGAGATTGTTTATCTGCATCCCTTTGATGTTTTGATTTTTCATATATGTACAAGCCAGTTGATGGCTGGATAGGTTGTAAATATTGAATTTGATGCTCACATGTACACTACCTTTCCTTTCCTCACATCACGCACTTTTCACAACCCTCCCTCCCCTTCCTTTAGGTTGCACCAATTTTAAAACTTTAAGATTTACATGTATTGTACTATGTATATGTATTGATTGTTCCAATTGGTGATAAGATTAAATCACAACCATTTGATGGTATAAACCGAAGGTGGTGTTGTCAAAAGTTCTTAGCAACATAGACCATTTGTGTATATCTTTGTATTTTGTGTTTGATTATCGTCCACTGAGACAATCTTTTTTGTACCAACTTGTGGGCCTGCAGCACTGGTTGTGCCACCCTGAAGGAAGTGGCCCGATTCGGGTCACTCGCGACCACAACTCTGCCTTCTATGAAATGAAGAGTCGGTCAGACAGTAGAGAATACAAACCAATAACATTTAATTCAAAGTTTGCTCAGAGCGGAGCCCTGTCTGCCCAGTCGCTAAGAGTGCTGCAGAGAGAGTTTAACTTCAGCAAGCATAACGATACATTATGTACATTTCAGAATCAATGAAAACACGCCCACCATGGAATTTTCCAGGGAAACGCAGCTGGACAGTAAATTACAAAGGAGTAAGTTTTGGTTCTGAAGCCGGGCACACATTATCTATCAGTCAAGGCCATTCCGCCTGTGCCCGCCACTAGACAAGTGGGAGAAGGCTTACATCTAAAGGAAAGGTATGCGCTAATAAGAACAGGGCATTCATTAGTGTGGCAGAACTCAGCTCCGAAGAAACATAACCTAGAGAAGGCCGTTTCTCGGAAATGGCAGAGAATTAGTTTTGATTATGGTACAAAATGGCGCCCGTACACAAAATGGCGCCACAAATGCTAACTTATGTAAAAACAATACAAAAGCATAATTTTTATTCTAACAACCCACATGAGTAGTCCTTCAAACATGTCTCAGGCCTGACACTGCAGAGCATGTGGGTGCAGTTTTAAGCTGCCATTTCCACCTACCAAGTTCACCAACACAAAAAGATGATGGATGGAATGCTGAACATTGCCAAACATTCACCCCTATTCACAGATCTGGGTTAAATCCATTGTTTTTTGCCACCACATTTGGACCCAGCCATATGCAAATCAGTCTTGACCCTGCTTTCTATGGGAACAGTCCAGCCCAAACTATCTGACCTGGTCCACCCTGGCTTGGAAAACAAGCATACGGGGACCGGTTTCGGGGTATCACCCCTCTTCAGCAAGGCTAGCTTGATTCCAGTGGCATAGTGAGCACGGAACCCGGGTCTGGGCATGCTCTTCCCACTAAGGTCAACTACGGATGGGTCCAAACTGGGGTGGCTTAGTGAGCAGAAGAACAATGATGGATTCAACCCAGATCTGCAACAGAAGGTGAGTGTCCGAAAAGTTTCAGCACTCTATCCATCATCTTATTGTGTTTGCTATGTTCGCACTAAGTGTCCAGGGTATGCCTGGACGTGGGTCTCTTGCTCACTTTCCACTGGATTCAAGCTAGTCTGGCTGATGAGGGGTGATATCCCAAAACAGGTTCCAGGATGCAAACGATTTTTACATACGTCTTGTGTGAAGTTCCTTTTGTACTGCAAGTGGTATTTATCGTTAGTGCTATGCCAATGCTTTACACATGCCTCTGTAATAACCCGGACTGCTCAGTACCATGCTACCCAAAGGTGAGCACAGGTTATGCAGCAAGTGTAATCACCTGCCCTTGACGGGAGTGGTAAATTCTGCTTGGCTAGATCATCGTCTTAGCCAACAGAAAACCACCACTTCCAACACGGCCCCAGAATTCTTGTTTCCGGTCCAGGGAGGATCTGGCCTGGCAGTTCGAGCTGGATTGTTCCCAAAGAGCAGGGTCAAGACTGATTTGCATATTGCTGAGTTCAAACTTGGGTTGCTTAGTGAGCAGAAGAAAGATGATGGATCTGTGACTGGGGTGAGTGTTTCAAAAGTTTCAGCAACCATCCAATATCTTATTGAGTTTGCTATGTTCACCCTAAGTGGCCAAGGTATGCCCAAACATGGGTCCTAGCTCACTTTGCCACTGAATTCAAGCTGGCCTGTCTGATGAGCGGTGATACTCTGAAACTGGTTCCAGGGTGCCTGTTTCTGGTCCAGGGAGGACCTGGCCTGGCAGTTCAGGCTGGACTATACCCATGAGGAGCAGGGTTAAGACTGATTTGCATATGGTTGGGTCCAAACTGGGGTGGCTTAGTGAGCAGAAGAACGATGATGGATTCAACCCAGATCCTTGACTGGGGGGGAGTGTCTGAAAAGTTTCAGCACTCCGTCCATAATCTTATTCTGTTTGCTGAGATCACCTACTTGCTAGGCCCAAACTTTCCCTTTTACTACATGTAAAGTACCCCTAATGTAGGCCCTAGGCAGCCCCATGGGTAGGGTGCAGTGTAGTTAAATGGTAGGATGTGTACTTTTTTAGTTTTAGATGTCCTGGTAGTGTAAAACTCCTACATTTGTTTTTTACTACAGCAAGGCCTATCTCTCCCGTAGGTTAGCACTGGAGCTGCCTTGTAACACTTTACAAGTGTAACTTCCAACTGGGAGCAGATAGAAAACTGGAATTTGGTGTCTCTGTACTCACAATTAAGTTCTTTTTTTAAACTGCAGGACTGAAAATGCCACTTTTAGAAAGTTGGCATTTTCTTACTTTAACAATTCTGTGCCTCTGCCTGCCCCTAGAATACACGTCTAGGTCAGGGTGACAGCTGGGCTTTGTGCATTCCCTCGGAACAGTCACACAAAGGGAGCCTGCATACCCTGGTGACCCATCACCTGGCTGATGGGTCTTTCTGAGCTAGAATTGTGTAAGGAGCTCACACATGCACCTGAATAGGGCTGTGCCTTTCCCCACACAAAGGGTTGCATACCCCCTGTGGTGTGTCTGGAGACAGGGCAGGAACGGCAGGGTCTTGTGCACTGCAAATATCTTTCTTTGAAGTCTCCCTACTTCAAAGGCTAAAATGGGTATAAGTACTGGATCTCTGGCACCACATACTCAGAACACTTCTGGACTGAGGACATTCTGCCAGGAAGAAGAGCTGTTGCTCTGCCAGGAGGGACTGCCACTTTGCTACCTGGGTTGCTGCGCTGGCCTGCTGCTTCTTGACTGTGAGTGAGAGGACTGGACTTTGCTCTCTACAGCCTGCATTTCTAAAGGTTTTCCAAGGGCTTGTTGGGCTTGCCTCCTATTGTATGTCTCAGGGATACTTCACCTGCATCTTGCTACAAGCACCTTGGCTCCTCCGCTGTGAGTCCTGCTCTGCCAAGTGGTATCAAATCCAGCCCTGGGCTCTTGGAAGTGAATGTTTGTTATGCAACCCAAGAAACCAAGGCATCAACTCCAAAGTGTCATTTCGGAACCAGTGCATCCAGGCGAAACAGATGCATCTCTGCTGCCTGCACTGAAACCATGGTCCCTACTCGCTGAGTGCACGACGCATCGACCTTAACTTATAATGCAGTCCTGAATTTGCCAACACACCACCGTTGCCTGCACCAAAGCTGTGGTCACCGCTCGCAGAAGCATGATGCAACAGCCTCGACTTACAATGGAGCCTCGACTTTAGCACAATGCCTCCGAAGAACCGCTGCTGCGTGAGGTTCGGGCACGACTTCACCGATGTCTGTGATGCACGGTCCCAACTCTGACGCACCCCCGGCCTGACGTGGCTTCTCATTGACTCCATCCCTGCGGTTCGGTATCGATGCTTTGGAACCGATGCACCATGTTTTTAACATTAACAACCTTGCCCGACTTCAGAACCGACGCATCGCTTGCAACACTGACGCTTCACCTCAGGGTTTCAATGCATCGTCCCCGAGTGTCGCCATATCCAATGTACTGTCAGTGGGTCTGCGTAACTCTTGTATCCAGCCTGTGCTCCATAGTGGTTGGACTGAACGTTGGATTTGCCCCAGACAAGCGTGACCAGACAGCCCCAGTTGGAGCTATTGACTTCTAAGCACTGCATTTTGATGTAATCTTGCAAAATATATATCTTGACTAGTGTATGTTGGATTTTTATTGCTTTGGTCTTGTTTTACTCAGATAAATATTGGCAATTTTGCTAAACTGGTGTGGAGTACATTTGTGGTGTTTTCACGGTATTAGTGTGTGTGTGTGTGTGTGTGCGTGTGCGTGTGTGTGTGTGTGTGCATACATTCTTTGAGTTACACATTGCCTCTTTAGTTTAGCCTGACTGCTCTGTGCCAAGCTACCAGGGGATGAGGAGAAGTACATTTTTAATATGTACTACACTTACCCTGACTAGGCACTTTAAGATTCTTATTAAAAAAAGAGACATTTGAGAGCGATTTCACAAAATATACCCTAAACCAGAACTTGACCATTGCTTTTAAATTATCCAATTGCTCAATTGCACTCTTGAAATCATGGTCACCAGCACAATTGAAGCTCTTCTTGAAACATTTGACGCCGAGGATTAGTTATGATCTGGATATCTTGCACTGCTCTAAATTACATCATTATGAACAGTATGCAGAAGCCATCATATACAAACAGGCTCAACAATATATTCGCTTTTCCTTAAGGCATGGAATTCGGCGGTGTATAATTTTATTGAGGTTTGGGTTACTCCCTTTTAATTAATTGACTTTTAAATGGACTGACAAAGAAAATGTTACCTGCATCTGTGATCTTTGCAATGGTGGTGTGCAAGATATGAAGCACGTACTGTCGGCTTGCCCAAACCCGATATTGGTTGAAGCTCGAAGGCGTTACTTAAAACCAATACAATTTAGATATAATAGTGCATCCGTGCTGAATTTGATTACGCTTTTTAATTCTCCCCCAGATGAATTTGTATGCTATAATTTGTTTAAATTTTTAAAATCGTTTTTAAATTTGTATTGATTGTTTTATGCGTATAATTAATAGTATTCGTGATGTATGATATTTGTTGTTCTCAGTAGAGAACTAGATCAAATAAAATGAACATGAACATGAACCCTGACTAGAGTAGTGGGCCCTACATGGACAGGGTGCATACCTCTGCCAACTAGAAACCCAATTTCTAACATTGACAGTATGCGTGCGCATATAACCATATATCTGAGGGGCACGTTAAAAGTAGTAAACTAAAGAAAGCCTCTACTTCTTAATATGAAATGTATTTTCTCCTTGTTTTGCATTGCTGGTCTTTTCCTTTGCAGGAGCTTTTTTGTAACTTTATAACTAGAGAAAGGAGTATTATGTATTAGAGATAGAGAGGTCGGAGAAAATAAATCTTGCAAGGGCAGGACGAATAAGTGAGCAGAAGAAGCGTCCTATTCATTGCATCTCAGGAACAGAGAGAGACTCAAGGATGTCATAATTGCTGAGGTCCATGGGATCAGAAAGTCTGGAAATGTTGCAATCATACCAAGTGGAGTCAACATTATTGGTCGTTGGAGGGGTGGGGAGAGAGATGTGGCTGAAGTTGGAACATCTGTGTGTTTTAATTAATGAATGCACTGTTAAACTTTAGGCAGGTCTTTTTCTAACTTCGATAGGTGCAGACCTCTCTGCCATCCTTTGTTCTTGCGGGTGTTTGGCATCATGCTAACACTGATTTCCTTTTGGAGAAGGCTTCTACCGCAGTTTTCACCGTGCTATCGCCTTCCTTTCATAAATGCCGAATCTTTTGAGACCCTTATTTTGAACTGTCTTCATTTTAGCCTAGAGCCTGGGTTAGGTGACTTTTAAATCTGTCAATGTTTAGAAGGGGAAAACGGAGTTTAAGGAACGCCAATTCTTGTTAGTCAGTATCTGTATTGCCGTGACTGTATTTCTTTGTGCTATTGAGACTCAACTTATTCCAGCATTTGAGTTTGCAGGTTATGATTTTTCACCTTTATGATATGATCTTGATATGCACCGATATTGCATTGATTACTCATTTAATAAGCCTACTAATCTTTTCCTACCGATTCCTGGCCATCCTTGTTGAACCAAATGGGTTACACAAAGTAAAATAGTTTTTAACTCCCTTTCCTCTCAGTCACCTAGAAAGATTCATCAGATGAAGACTGACCTTGGCTTCCTTGTGCGCCTGCAAGAGGGTAGCTTGTTCGATGGCTAGTTTCTGAAACAGGGAGTTAGAGTGTCCTGGTCCTGACTTGCCTAAACCCCCTAAAGACCATGTTTTTTTTATGTTTGAAAAGCTTTATTTAAATGACAACTGTTACAAATAAAATAGGCCGTGAGAAATCACAACATATTATAAAATTGAAGAAGAAAAATAGGCAGTAAACCAAAGTAGAAAGCTGTTTACATTTTATCTATAACGGAAGGGAAGGGAGAGAAAGGGAAAGGAAGAAAGAAGAAAAGGGGGAAAGAAATAATTCATCTCTAAAATACAGGACCATGTTTAAGTTGGAGAATTGATGGAGTTCAAGCAGTTCGGGAGAGAGTTGTAACAGCGGAGGAGGAGTGAGTATTAATAGGGTTGCGTGTTGCAATTGCTTATGTCTGGTTCGAGGTATTTTGCGGAGACTGTGTGGTATGATGCGGGGGTGTTTTAAGTTCTTGTGTGAGTGTGCCACTTAATGCAAAGAAGTTGAATTTATCAGGCTCGAGATATCCTAAGATCCCCGGATAGTAATAAGACATTAGAGTAGAAAACACTGTGTTGTATTTGTCTGCTAAGCTTTGTGTTGGTGGCGTGAGACGTCGTCAATGGCACAATTGAGATAGGCACATTTCTCTTTGTGTGAGAGGAGGGTGTGGTTGGTGTAGTGAATCCAAGTGCACAGGGAAGAGTTTTACCAATCCAAGTGATCCTCACTGGTCGAGGTTTCATTCAAGTATGAGTCAGAGTAGGTTGGAAAGTGTTACTCCGGACCGTTTCTTGTGATGGAGTACTTTGATTTCTTTAGTGGAGCAGGCAAAGCTGTTTGTTGAAATTGCTTTCCATTTTGCTTTGCGTGCTTAGTGCTGAGAAGAGTACATTCATGAAAAATTGTAAAGGAGGGTGAGCTGCTGCGAGGAGTGAGGATTGACGTCACAGTGTACAGTGCTGGGATTGATCGGTTAGTGTTGAGCCACGATGTGATGGGTTGCCTGTGTCACAGAGTGCTTCGCTGTTAGTAGCTGTTGCTGCCGAACGAGATAAGTGGGTAAAGAAATATTTCCTGGTTTGGAATGGATTTTAATTGAGATTGTTGACAAATAGATTGCAAAGATGAAATGTTTCAAGGCCATACGAGATCTAATTAGAGGAGATGTAAAAATACCTGTTTGGGGGGAGAAGAGGCACCATTCGAAGATGGTCCAGGCCATTATATGGCTATTCATGTGGGTCTTCACACGTATCTGGCTGAATCAGTGGCATAAGATCACAGAGAAAGAAGGTGCACTGACTGAGGTTTCCACGCTATGGCACATTTGAGAATTATTGAAAATTTTAGGAAAGTATTGAATGAAATGAAACCACAACCTAGACCCACACAGTATGAAGCACTTAATGCTTGGGAGTGTGCCGCTCGCGCCAGGCAAACGGAAAGATATCAAGGACAAGCTGAAAAGGCAGTTTATACTCGTGCAGATGCTAGATGGGATGTGGAATAGAAAAACTGGAGGACTGATATGAGAGAGGGAGCTAAACTGCACCACTCATTAATGAGTGAAGAGACTGACAAAGAGAAAGAGAAGGGAAAGACAAAGAAAAAGAAGGGGGGAAACAAAGACACAAAGAGTAGAGTCGATGATGGTGATAGTGACTCTTGCGATGACTTCTTGGATGTGTTGCTATCGGCGCATTCGCCCCATATAATGAAGCCCAACTTGAGAGAATGAGGGGTGCAGTTCCCAATGGAAATTCTGGGGTACGCTCTGCACCAGTAAATACCAGAGTAAATATGAGTCCAATTTTGATGGGAGGGAAGTGTTAATAAAGCGCAACTGCTTATTGCGCCCCCTTGCAGCTTCTGTTATAGGGCACCTTTTGATACATTCTTGTCCGCCCTGTTTGTACTTCTACCATTATTGATACAAGTGCTAGAATTGGCACAAACCCATTGCGCCTCCTTCTTGGCACTTGGACCCATATATGGCCTCCAAACCCTGTTGTGAAGCCTTCAGACACACCTCAAACATTTCAGAAATCCTAAATCTACATATATTGCAGATCTGGGTGCCTGGGGGCAGCTAGCAGACCCGAGGTGCACTTTCGAAGAATGGGGGTTGGAGATGAGGAGAACTTAGTGGCATGACCCAAAATGATGAGACCCTCCTGCAGAAGGGATGAGGGGCCCCTCTGGGTCCCAAATCTCACAGATATACTACACTATGATCTCAAAAAAATGCTGCCTCGGTGCCAGCTGGTTCCATGGCATGCTGTGCGTCAGCATATCTGTCATGCTCTGTGCTGCACTGCAGACGTCGCCACAGCAAACAGTGACATAGCTTCTGTGCAGGAAACACATGGCACAGCCCTGTAGCGTGTCACAGCTGCTCTCAACCATGGAGCGTGCAGTGAACACATGGCAGGGTGTCTCAGCTGGTACCAATCCGTGCAGTACAGGGGCGCATGACAGTCCTGGAAGCGTGTCTCAGCTGGTGCCGACGCATGCAGCGTACACATGACCCGACAGCATCCAGGGAATACCTGGCTGGCCCTACCCTAGCAGCCGCACGCAAAACGTTCTTCCCCCAGGCCTTCCAGTCACGTGCCCTGGTAGCCGTGGATAGGAAGGCGAACACAGCTGTAGCGTCAGTGCCCAGGCTTGTGCTACCCGTGGGAAGACTGGGGCTGCACCAGCATCAGGAAACCTCGGGACTCATGCACGGGTCGGGCAGGTAAGAAGTTGACAGGTTGCCTATTGGCGAACGTGGTTATAGCTCCCAGCCCCACCAGCCTTCCAGAGACACCGGACGGACTGTGGCTAGCTGGCTCTTTCAGCCTGAGGTGTGTTTCATAGCCGTCTTGGTGATACTGCCCTTTTAGGGCAGGGGTAGAAACCACACTTCAGGTCCGAACCATCAAACAGGACGCACACTATTAGAGCCCACAGCCCATCGGGGAAATGCCTGCCCAGCCCGGCCAGGCCACCAGTCCTGCCCTTTCAGAAGCACCACCCTGAGTGACCCTGGTGCCAGCGAATGACCATGCCAGCAGTGGCATCAGGAGGGCCAAAATGGCTTCACTGCAGCACTGTCTCCTTTAATTCTCTCTCCACTTAAATGCAAGTTAATGTGGAAATTCATTTACCCCAAACTTGTCCTAAGCCCGAGCACTCAGGTTTCCAAGGGGCCGGAGGCGCAAAGCCATTAAGTGGTTGCAAATCCTGCAAATCGTTAAATCACAGGGTTTGCTACCGCTAAATAGTTTTTCGGAATGTTCTGAACCCTTTTTGCAATTTTGTAACAGGTTACCGAATCGCAAAGTGTTTTTGAAGGGCGCAATGAATTGATATTAGGAAGGATTGATTTGTTATGGTATGTGTCAATGTTTTGCAACCAAAATCTGATTGAAAGGCAGCACAACTTTATCCGCTTCCAACATTGGGTGGTAGACCAGTGTTTCGTACATTTGTACCCTAGCTCCATGAGTGAGCAGCTCACCCAAGCCAGATTTTCCTTTGCCGTCTGGGATGTGCAGGGCTGTTGATTCCATTACACATCTGGGAGACATGTCCCAACATTAACAGAAAATGTCTGTACTGGATGAGCTACTGACCATTGGACCCGGGGAATTTGCTCCCGCCCAATGAGGCATCGACAGTGAAGGACCAACCTCCTGATTCATTCGTTTTGCAGAAGGGTCAGATGGTAGTGATGTCCAATCCTTCGTGTTGAATCTACTGAAAGGGGCATTCCCCGAGATTACTCAATGGGACTGGGACTTCGAGATTCAACGAGTTCACCGTTTCCCCTTTATAATAAAAAGAACAGCGAGATACAGAGCCTGATAAACCTAGAGCTATTCTTGTATATTTCGGTAATTTACTCCTGCGACAAGCAATTTATGAAGAAGCCCAACCTAATTCTAAGAGAGAGTTTAATGGGCAGTCTTTTTTTTTGTTGCTAAAGCTGACTTCTGTCACACCACTGTGGAGCGTCGTTGGCGGCTCAGACAACGTTTCAGCCCATTTAAACAAGCATTTGCAATGCAATAGGTCTCGCATTTGCGAGAGTTTAAGCTATTGGCATTGTAAAGGGCAATGCCTTTTATTTATCTGTTTTCATAATTAACACATAAATAAAAGGCATTGTCATTTACAATGCCAATAGCTCAAACTCTTGTAAATGCAAGACCTATTTAATGAAGCGGCAGCCATTGTCCCGGCTGCTTGGAAAGTGAAAGCGCGCATAGCGCGCTGAACGCTGCAGGAAAACATGTTGTGGCTGCAGTAGGAGAAACTCATTAAAGAAAATAGTGCTTACAGACTGAATAAGACATACCGTGTAACAACATTAGTAAAAGGGCCAGTCCTCATGGGAGGTTACAAATGAAGACAAGGCGGTACTAAGGAGGGACTAACAAGCCTATTAACAAATCAGAAGCCAGCATTTAAAAAGGACAATGACACAAGGCAATGACAAATATGGGGAGGGAGAGAGTGGGCTATGCTTCAAGTCTATACTCCAATACAGCATGCCTTGCAGAGCAGTGAATGTGCTGCCCAGGCTCAACCTAAAAACAAGCATTTGCAATGCAATAAGTCTTGCATTTACGCGAGTTTCAGCTATTGGCATTGTAAATGACAATGCCTTTTATTTGTGTGTTGGTTTTTAAACATAAATAAAAGGCCTTGTCATATCCTCCCCGCCTCCCTCACGCGGCGGGGAGGATAGAAATCAGGCCGAAATGGAGAGGGCTCCAAGAAACCTCTGAATACCCTTACAATAATCAAGGATACTTTGTGGCTCCGTGCCAGAGAAACGTTTGTTTCCTGACCTCTGCTTTTATTTGCCACATCAATGCATTCTGGGACTTGTAGTTTTACTGTAGTTTATTCAAAGCCATTAGAGCTTCACACATGCAATGCAATGAGTTGTAAAAGGAAAGTCAGGGACCGGGGCAGCAGAGGCCTCGTGACATAGAATGAATCTACAGTGCCCTGAAACCCCAGCTAAAATGCAGAAACGTAGGCACTGTCTAAACAGAAGGAGTAAGTATGCTGCTGGACACGTTTCTTAGCAGTGTGTGTGGGGCCAGTGATCTATAATATTACAATAATGCCCCCTACACCCCACATACAAATGTAATACATTGCATGTTACATTTGCAAAATGCAGTGGTATAAAACCTGTATTGCACAGTGAACCATGAAACATGGGAATATTTCACGGTTCTCTGTAAAATCCGGCCTTCTTTGTCGTAATGACGGGCCTCAAACCACTTTACAGAGATTTCCGTTACTTGGGCTCCTACAATTATGCAGCATGGAGGAACAAATGACACTGCACACGCCATACAAAAACAAACAGAAGTAAAAAAAAAGTGGGGCTAATTATCTGATGCAGTGTCATTTGTTCCTCCATGGCTTGTAAAATACAGTAAAGGCCGGGCAAGTCCAAGGAGGGGACGAGGCGACTGCACCGGTTTGGCCCCCAGAGCCAGCAGCTGTCACCCTATAATCCTGAACAAATGGACGCTGTGTTATCTGGAAATGGTGACAGCCCTCGAGAAATGTTACACTGCAGCGTCGAGGGAGGCCAGTGAGAGGGGGGCTGACGGGGATGACTGATGGAGTGAAGGGGGGAGAAGAGGCGGTAATTAAATATTACATTTGCTTAGTCCGCGCGTCTGATTCAATTGAGCTCTTCATCCTTCCAAAGTCGATACACTGGCACTAAGTAATTCGATAATGTAAAACCCATTATATAAAGCGCTTAGAAAAAACACAAAGTCCAAAGCGGTGTATAAAACACAGTTTTATATTTTCGTTTGTGGTAACTTTTCTTCAAGTAACTGCTGTGTGTAAAACTGGCACATGGTAGTGATGTAGCAGTGACGTGGATACGTTTAAATCCCCGTAGGTCATCTTAGTTGGCCGGCTAGGGTGCCCCAAAGTCAGGTGTCACACCTTATACTAACTCCGATTCTTACCCAGCATGCTGCGAGTATGCCATACTTCCAGCTGTATAGAGAAAACTACAAGTCCCAGAATGCTGTTTGCTAATAGCCAATAATGGAAGGCGGTGTTACATGGGACGACTGCTTGGAGCCTCATGTTGTGACAGATGTGATTAAAAACACCACCCATGTGTGGTAAGATCCTGGAAACCCCGTGTCCTGCCCTCGTCCTTCAAAAAATTATTTTGAGAGCACAGCACATGCCAGACTGACTAAAAGCAGACGCTGCAATCAAAGGGCTGACCTTTGACCTGTTGGGTTTAACTGGATGTTCATGTCCAGCAGCAGCATTTTCCGCATTGTGCGAACAACCCAATAACATGAGTAGCAAAACAAAACAAAAAAATGATAATAAAGTGAAGAATTTCATTGAAATTATTCAGGTCAGAAAGTCAGTTGCTATGACTATATATTTATTGTGTCAAAATCATATTGGGGTAACATCAGCTCACAAAGTTTTCACCCCCTAATGCACAATAAGCCTGGGTAGGGCGACCAGATCATTCCACGTCAGCGCGAGACAACTTTGTCAGTTTTGCATTTTGATTTAGCACATCGGTGCATTCTGGGAATTGTAGTCTTGGTTCATTTTCATTGAGCAAATTGGACACTATAGCTCATAATGGCATGTAAAAACAAAGTCCAGCAATGGAAGCGTGTATCATGTGATGGAGCCTTCTGGTCCCCCTAAATATGGGACTTTTTTTAAGGCTTCCACATAGTAGGGATCAGGTCGGTCCCATGAGCGCCCGTGGCAGGAAGTCGTCCAGTCGGTAAGGGTGGAGAGCCTCTGCAGCCAGGCTGGTCCGTTAGTTCTTGATCTGCTGGATGCGTGGCTGAAGATGGCACGCGGCTCTCCGCCACTGGCACATTCTCCCACTGAGCTATCTTTCTAGTTTGTGAGTATTAGCATTTCTAATGCAGTTCTAAGCCATGCATGCTAGCGCACCCCTCCCCTGCGAGGTTTGCGCTGCCCAGGCTGTATGCTGTGGAAATATGGAGACAAAATCAACATCTATGGCGCTTAGTTTTCACATGTATCGCCTCGAAAGGGGGTAGTAAGCGCTATATATATAAAAAGAAGAAAGAAAAGAAAGCCTCCTGAACAGACCGGCTGACCCGTTATACTTAGTGAAAAATTAGTGGTTACTCTAGCCATCAAGTTGATCCAGCATCACCAATAATTAATCAGGGTTCAATACTCAATAACATCATACAACAATGGCCCATACACATTCACCCAGAATCCCTGATGCGCTGGGGTCAATTTGTATGTACGTTCAATTTTTTTATTTTATAGATTCAAACGAGACATAGTTTCTAACTATACATCAACTTTCCTTCCACTTGGTCGATGGACCAATTAGTTGAATAGTTGATGGCAATGATAATACTAACTAACCAACCATTTAGTCAATTAAATGATCACAGACTCTCGGTAAAGTTAATAATGAATTTTATCTCATATATTAAGGATTATGCTGAACTGCATTTGGTCACAAAATACAAACACTGAATCTCACGAAAGGAGAAATTACATAAGCAAGCTTAAATGAATACAAACTCATCCAAACAAACAACGACTTTATGCAATGAAGGAGTGGATAGAGTAGGAGACAAAAGTTTCAGCAAAAATATATGCGAAACATAATATACCTAACGGAGGGGATAGATGAAGAGACAATAGTTTCATCTAAATAATAAATATCAATATATCGTTGACGGAGTGGATAGGTGGAGAGATAAAAGTTTCAGAGACAAAATACATCAATAAGTAAAATTCTAAGAAACGAGTTAGACTAAATACAAACCCATCGGTCTGTAGGAAAACCACCCCCTCGGCCTAGGAGATGGTGGGGGTTCCCCGAAATAGAATCAGGGAACAAAGGGTAAAAGGACAGGAACAGGACAGGTCAGGAACAGCTAGGCCTCTCTGCAAACCGACGGACAGCGACGGATCTCCCCTCTTTCTCTCCTGCCAGCCTAAGGTCAAACCACACCCCTAAAGGCACCCCAAATATACCCTAAAACTAACATGTCCATCCCACAATTGTTGCAAACTTTCATAAAACTCGTAAAGGGATATGTGGGCTTGGGAGGTGGCGTTGTCAAACCACTGTGACTTCATCTTTAATTCAACTAATTCATTGTTCACCATTTGTTCCCAGGGTATGGTTCTCAGCTCGCTCTCACTTTATTACATATGATACAAAATTTAACATTCTCTATTCATTATTTAACATCATCCGCAGAATGTGTCTCCGGTCTCACGACTTGGACATCATTTGGCAGTCGTTCATCACTCTGGCCTTCAACTTTCTTATGTCATCTGCGGTGCACAGCGCGTCTGTCTTGCTTCTGACAGAGCGGACTCACTCCTCGAAACTTCCCCTCCCACTTCAGCCAACTTTAGGAAGATGCCTGTTTCATCCAGCACACTAAAGTAAATGTAAATGAACATTTATTAATTATGTGATAATGAAACCTTCACTGTTTACCACCCACCTTGCACTGTTCCCCATTAATGTTACCTAGCATAAGCTTTGTGCAAAAGCGGCATTATTTATTATTCCAAAGCAGGATGCAACATGCAAATTACTGATGCACATGCGGCCTAGTCATGCAACGTTTCTCGTTTCATTCACACCACAAATATTATTACAATATTATTTTATTTACGTGTTAATTCAGGCATGCGCAAAGCAATTTTGCTTGTGTTCATGTTGGGTGTACGTTAGTTTTTCTATAACTAATTACTGTTAGTACGTATTATGGGGGTATCAATTCGAGCAGGTTTCTTTTCGCGAAACCCTGCTCAATCAAAGTCATGAGCATAGCTTCAGGAGGAGGATGTGGTGTAACGGCCAGAGCTGCCAACTTTGGAGCTGGGGAGCCAGGTTCGAGCCTTGGCCTCGGCTCAACAGCCTGTGATTCTGGTCAAATCACTAACCCCTTGTATGCGTCGGACACGCGGGAGCCGTCCGACGCATAAGTGCTAATGTGCGTCGGACGGCTCCCGCTCGTCCGACGCCATTGCACATGAAATCCCTCTGGTGCAGGCACCAGAGGGATTTCTTTTACTCCCCCAAAGCCTCAGGAGCTGGGGAAGAGGTTCCCCAGCTCCCGAGGCCCCCCCCCCCCGTTTCTGTGAAATGACGATCAGCGCCCACGTCGCGCTGACGTCATTTCACAGAAACCGAAACTGAAATGAGCCCTTAGGCTCATTTCAGTTTCACTTTCTACGTGCTCAGGGGGCTATCTCAGCCCCCTGAGCACGTAGAAAGACGGGAGAGGTATCATTGGAAAGGGCAAACCTATACATTTTTGAAAACTAGACACCCAGGGGAATCCAGGATGGGGTGACTTGTCTGGCTCTCACCAGCTTCTGTTACCCAGAATCCCTTGCAAACCTCAAAATGTGTCCAAAAAAACACATTTTCCTCACATTTCTGTGGTGGAAAGTTCTGGAATCTGCGTGGATCCACAAAATTCCACCCACCACGTGTTCCCCAAAGTCTTCCGAGAAAAATGGTACCTCACTTGTGTGGGTAGGCCTAGTGCCCGTGACAGGAAACGGCCCAAAACGCAACACATTTTCACAGTGAAAACTGACCCTTTTTAGGTCGAGCCTAAAAAGCGGGCCTCTTGGGATCACTCTGGACTTTTCACAAGCTCGTGCTTGTGGCTTTTTTTACCGCATTATTTCTATTGGGCTTTGCGTGCGTTTTTTTAAAAAGACAGCACGCAATTGGGTAAAGGCGGGTGCATGTCCCACCTTTCCCAGTACATGTATCCGCCCACGGCCTACAGCTTGCGGGAGCGAGCAGCGGCGCCATCTGTTTGTGATTATGTGTCGAATTAGCGCGTTCGCGGTCGCCGCGCTGCCCCGCTTCTTTGGTATGTTTTACGCCCCCTTCCTCAGCATTTACCTCTCGTCGCTCTCTTGTTTTAAAATCTCATCAGGTTCACACTTCGCAAACAGTGGGGATCTTTAGAAAAGATACTGCGCGGTATTTCTTTGTACAACTTCGCACGTGTCTCCTTAAAACACAGCTCTTGGGAAAACCAACGGCCTCACAATAGGCAGCTCTGTGGGGCCACGTGATGTCACAGTACAAAGCAATGACATAACACAACACACAGTTGGGAACGAAGACCATCACAGTGAAAGGCATTGGACTGTCACTAGCCCTCTGGAAACCGAAACACACTGCAATGCAGACAGCACCGACACTGCAATAAAGATGCTGACACCCAAATGGCTGCACTGCTGGAAGCAATGCAACCGCAGCAGGACCCAGGGCTCCCCGTAGCAAGGTAAGAGAAACAAACGATGGTATCACAGTGGGGTTCTGTGAAAACGGGTAACATCACTGCCACCTCACACAATGACAGTATAGTGGTGGCTGGAAATGTCATCCTGTCCTAATGCACTGCCTTGTGGCCTCGCACTACAGAAGCATGGCGCCATACTGATATCACAATTTACTGTAGAACAGCTGGACATTACACTGCAGGGCTATCTGACAATTCAATGCAAAGCTCTATGACGTCACGTTGCGAGCTCTCAGGCTCTACTATTTGAAGCCCTCTGGCATCACAATTGATAGCTCTATGACGTCACGTTGCGAGCTCCCAGGCTCTACTATTTGAAGGCCTCTGGCATCACAATTGAAAGCTCTATGACATCACGTTGCTGAGCTCCCAGGCACTACTATTCAAAGCCCTCTGACATCACAATTGATAGCTCTATGACATCACGTTGCTGAGCTCCCAGGCACAAAGCCCTCTGACATCACAATTGATAGCTCTATGACATCACGTTGCTGAGCTCCCAGGCGCAACTATTCAAAGTCCTCTGACATCACGTTGCAGAGATCCTAGACGACACCACCAGTCAAAGCTCTCTGACATCACAATTCAGAGCTCTGTGACATCGCAGTGTAAATCCCCCGGGCCAGACACCTCTATTGAAAGCTCTCTGACATCATAATTCAGAGCTCTGGGATATTACACTGCAGAGCTCTGCGGCATTGCATGGAAGAGCCCTCGGGCGCCATTATTCAAAGCTCTCTGCCTTCACAATTCAGAGTTCTATGACTTCAGAGCTATTAACGACACAATGAAGAGCTCTCTGGCATCGCAGTTCAGAGCTCTGTGACATCACAATGCAGAGCTCACAGACACCACTATTCAAAGCTCTCTGACATCACAGTTCAGAGCTCTGTGATATCACAATGCAGAGCTCACAGACACCACTATTCAAAGCTCTCTGATATCACAGTTCAGAGCTCTGTGATATCACAATGCAGAGCTCACAGACACCACTATTCAAAGCTCTCTGACATCATAATTCGGAGCTCTGGGATATCACACCGCAGAGCTCTGTGGCATCATGTGGAAAAGCCCTCTGGCACCATTATTCAAAGCTCTCTGCCTTCACAACTCAGAGTTCTATGACTTCAGAGCTATTAACGACACAATGAAGACCTCTTTGACATCTTAGTTCAGAGCTATGTGACATCACAATGCAGAGCTCTCAGCCACTACTATTCAAAGCTCTCTGACATCACAGTTCAGAGCTCTGTGATATCACAATGCAGAGCTCTCTTGCACCGCAATGCAGAGCTCCCAGACACCACCATTCCAAGTACTGTGACATCATAATTCAGAGCTCCGAGACATCACAATGCAGAGCTCCCAGACACCTTCATTCAAAGTTCTCTGACATCACAATTCAGAGTTCTGTGACACTACAATGCAGAGATCTCTGGCATTACAAAGCCGAGCTCTCAGCCACCACAATTTAAAGCTTTCTTACATCAAAATTCAAAGCTGTGTGACATCACAATGCAGAACTCCCAGACACCACTATTCAAAGCTGTCTGATATCACAATTCAGAGTTCTGTGGCGTCACAATGCAGAGCTCTCTGACATCACACTGCAGAGCTTCCAGACATCACTATTCAAAGTGTTCTTACATCACAGTACTCAGCTGTATGACATCGCAACTCACTACACTATCACACTATTTAAAGCTATTTAACATCACAACGAAAAGCTCTCACCTCACGATGCAGAGCAGTACATATATATCTAAAATGTATGTAGATTTTTGTATATATCTATATATGTATTCAAGGAAAAAAACAAAGGTTAAA
This sequence comes from Calotriton arnoldi, assembly GCA_963921515.1. Lineage (NCBI taxonomy): Eukaryota > Metazoa > Chordata > Amphibia > Caudata > Salamandridae > Calotriton > Calotriton arnoldi. Next base: position 1,251,981 of record CAWUFW010003127.1, on the reverse strand, counting down.
GGGACGTTATAGTTAGGTGAAATTTAAACACACGATACCACTGCAATTTACCAGTTATAGTTATCTAAAGTAAATCTACAGCTAGGCACTTTGCAAAAAAGGGTCCGTTTTCACTGTGAAAATGTGGTGTGTCCACATTGCGTTTTGGGCCGTTTCCTGACGCGGGCACTAGGCCTACCCACACAAGTGAGGTACCATTTTTCTCGGAAGACTTTGGGGTACGCGGGGTGGGTGGAATTTTGTGGATCCACGCAGTTTCCATAACTTTCCACTACAGAAATGTGAGGAAAATGTGTTTTTTTGGACAAATTTTCAGGTTTGCAAGGGATTCTGGGTAACAGAATCTGGTGAGAGCCAGACAAGTCACCCTATCCTGGATTCCCCTGAGTGTCTAGTTTTCAAGAATGTATAGGTTTGCTAGGTTTCCCTAGGTGCCGGCAGAGCTAGGGTTCAAAAACTACAGCTAGGCACTTTGCAAAAAAAGGGTCCGTTTTCACTGTGAAAATGTGGTGTGTCCACGTTGCGTTTTGGGCCGTTTCCTGTCGCGGGCACTAGGCCTACCCACACAAGTGAGGTACCATTTTTCTCGGAAGACTTTGGGAAACGCGGGGTGGGTGGAATTTTGTGGATCCACGCAGATTCCATAACTTTCCACCGCAGAAATGTGAGGAAAATGTGGGTTTTTTGGACAAATTTTGAGGTTTGCAAGGGATTCCGGGTAACAGAACCTGGTGAGAGCCAGACAAGTCACCCCATCCTGGATTATTCTGGGTGTCTAGTTTTTCAAAAATGTATAGGTTTGCTAGGTTTCCCTAGGTGCCGGCAGAGCTAGGGTTCAAAATCTACAGCTAGGCACTTTGCAAAAAAAGGGTCAGTTTTCACTGTGAAAATGTGGTGTGTCCACGTTGCGTTTTGGGCCGTTTCCTGTCGCGGGCACTAGACCTACCCACACAAGTGAGGTACCATTTTTCTCTGAAGACTTTGGGGAACGCGGGGTGGGTAGAATTCTGTGGATCCACCCAGATTCCATAACTTTCCACCACAGAAATGTGAGGAAAATGTGTTTTTTTTTTACAAATGTTTAGGTTTGCAAGGGATTCTGGGTAACAGAACCTGGTGAGAGCCAGTTAAGTCACCCCATCCAGGATTCCCCTGGGTGTCTAGTTTTCAAAACTGTATAGGTTTGCTAGGTTTCCCTAGGTGCCGGCAGAGCTAGGGTTCAAAATCTACAGCTAGGCACTTTGCAAATAAAGGGTCCATTTTCACTGTGAAAATGTGGGGTGTCCACGTTGCATTTTGGGTCGTTTCCTGTCGTGGGCATTAGGCCTACCCACACAAGTGAGGTACCATTTTTCTCGGAAGACTTTGGGGAACGCAGGGTGGGTGGAATTTTGTGGATCCATGCAGATTCCAGAACTTTCCACCACAGAAATGTGAGGAAAATGTGTTTTTTTTAACAAATTTTGAGGTTTGCAAGGGATTCTGGGTAATAGAACCTGGTGAGAGCCAGTCAAGTCACCCCATCCTGGATTCCCCTGGGTGTCTAGTTTTAAAAAATGTATAGGTTTGCTAGGTTTCCCTAGGTGTCGGCAGTGCTAGTGTTCAAAATCTACAGATAGGCACTTTGCAATAAAAGGGTTTTCACTGTAAAAATAAAGTGTGTCCACATTGCGTTTTGAGCCGTTTCCTGTCGCGGGCACGAGGCCTACCCACACAAGTGAGGTACCATTTTTATCGGGAGACTTAGGGTAATACAGAATTGTAGAGCAACTGTTATTACCTATTGACTGTCTTTCATTTGGAAAGCAGAAATGCATCGAAAATGTGTAAAAAATAAATCATTTTGAAAAATGACCTATAATTCTCATGCTAGTATGGGTACTCACAATTTCGGAAATGTGCGAATATCTACTGTTTCTAAACTCTATATTTTTTTCCAATTTCAGAAATACTTAGGTGTCTTTCATATCGATTTTTCCATGTATATATTTTCCCAAATTAATTGCTATATACCCGGTGCATAAAAAAAAAACATTGCAAGACACTGCTCAGTTATTGGCTCTGGGTTCGTCGGGTTCTTGGTGAACCTACAAGTCCTATATATCCCCACAACCAGAAAGGTCCAGCAGATGTAACGGTATATTGCTTTTGAACAGCTGTCATAATTAGAAGAAGTTACAGGTGAAAACGTTGACACAAATGGCTGTTTCTTTCAACTAATTTTCAATTTTTCCTATATTCAACTGTTAGTTTCTATAAAGAAACCTTGAAGGATCTACACAAATGACCCCTTGCTGAATTCAGAATTTTGTCTACTTTTCTAAAATGTATAGATTTCCAGGATCCATTATTGCTTTCATACCCATTTCTACCATTAACTGGAAGGAGGTTGAAAGCACAAAAAATAGAAAAATGCCAAAACTGTGTAAAAAATTGTGGTTTTCTGACAAAAGTCTGCTTGTCCCTGAAATCTGGGAAAATAGTGATTTCAGCCCCACAACCCCTTTGTTGATACCATTTCGCAGGGAAAAAACCAGACGCTTTTATCTGTAGGCCTTTTTTCCCATTTTCCCCCCCCCCCAAAAAATGTAGCTATATTTTGGCTAATTTCTGGGTCCCCTCCAGGGGAATCCACAAACCCTGGGTACCTTTAGAATCCCCATGATGTTGGAAGAAAAGGACGCAAATATGGCGTGGATACCTTATGTGGTCAAAAAGTTACAGGGGCAGAAGCGCGAACTATCCTAAATAGCCAAAAAAAGGCTTAGCACAGGGGGGGGGGGGAAAGGCCTACCAGCGAAGGGGTTAATCTACCCGTGCGTAACAAAAAATGAATGTGTTCTGTGTAATGTAACTGGTGCTCGTGTAAAGCGCTCCAGTACCCTCCGGTCGAGTTCACGCTATATACATCTGCAACAGAAAGAAAAACAAGCAAGGATAGCAGCGACGTAGAGGATTCGGGGCATCTGCAAACGCAAGAAGACATAAATCATCGACTGCAGATTTACTACTTTTTGCGTGAATTCGGTTCATAGTGCATTCACAATGCTTTTTTAATGTAGTTGTTTTGGGACTAACAGGAGATGTTTTCCCACTGTACAATCGATGTTTTCGTCCGGTGCACTTCATAGCAGACTAAACTTAATGAGAAAATCAAGTGGTTTTGTGCATCCACTTGAACTCTGTAAGACCATTAATAAGACGATAGAGCGTGCTCGTGCACTCTGGTCTTGAGCTAAAGTGCTTCAAAGCCCCGACAAATGCTTTCAATTAAAAGTATCCAGTTAGTACTTACCGGTTGATGAAGCCGCGTGAGAGAGGCTGTGGTTGATGCCAGAAGGTGTATTACCTTTTATTGCTGCAGAAGGTGTCTTTCACTTGCACCAGTCACACAGACTGGTGCAAGAAGTCGCCCGGCGACAGTCGGGTCCCTGCTCTTCCTGCTCCTGCCTTTCGCGCACTCAAATGATTCAAAAGAAAGACCTAACTAGGAGGGGAAAGTCCTTCTATTGAATCCGGCTAGCTTAAAAGTCACCATCAGGAGAAAGTATCGGACTTTTTTGTCAGAAATAAAAGCACAAGAATACTTAAAGGAACTGTCTCCTAACAGTATCAAGGGGATTTAATTATTACTGTACAGTAATCTTTTCTCCCTTTCATTTTTTCTTTTTTTTTAGTAGATGTACTGAATTTTATTGACCGAGATCAGTATAGGATGGGTATGTTAAATAATTAAGCGCTTAAGCAATGCTTTTTCACTGTCTCTTATGTTTTCCTTTCCTTTTAGGTCACGCCTAGGCAGCGCTTGCGCTGTCTCGTTGAGACATGCAGTATATACTATAGAGGGGAAGCTTCGTTTAAGCTCCGCCCACTCTCCGTCCATCTTTTGGATTGGCTTACATCCTAAATGCTGCATTCTGATTGGTTTTTGGCTTGTTAGTCCCGCCCTATGACGGCCATGTAGTCATTTGTGTCCTTCCATGGCTATCAGCCCCTTTACTGCACAGACTACTTTCTTCCCGTCCCTCCCCCTCCCGCCCGCAGTCCGTGACTTCTTGGCGGCAACCCCGCTACTCTCCAGGCACTCCCGGTGGTGCTCGTGCCCGCCCAAATCTTCAACAGTAGCGGCAGTTCTATCCCCACTCTCTCCCCCCACCCCATCTCATTTAGGTGTCCCTTGGAAGCGCAGCTGCCGGTGCCACTCTGAAACAACTCGCGAGCCGGAGAATAACACTTCCTACACACCAGTGTATGTCTGTATCAGGCATCACTGGGACGCGTGTAGCAGCAGGTCTCCCCCTGGGCAGGACTGTGCTTGTCGTGTGTGCGAGCGGTTTGCGTTGTTGTGTAACCGGAGCTGCTCTGTGGTGACTGCGTCACACGGAAAACAGTTCTGGTCTGAGGCGGCGCTCACGTGGGCAGCAGTTGACAGGCAGCGTGCTTTTAAGCTCCCACTGCTTCCCTCCTCTGTACCCAGCTGTCTTTTCTCCTCCGCCCTGCTCCCAGCCCTCCTTGCTGCTGTACCTTGTTGAGGTGGGGGTTGCGGGTGACATCATAGCCCCTCTTGTTGGTGTAATGGAAGGTTGTGCTATCGGCTCCCTGCTGCTTCTTGTCGCCGGAACTCTGCTGGGGGGTCTCCTCGGGTCTCTTTTGCGCTGACGCCATTGCTCAAGTGTTTGTCTCACTTTAGAAAGTATCGACAGGGTAAAATAAACTTTCACTGAACTAATGATGTTGCAGGGAGCGGGTGGTCCCTGTGCGGGAGATGGGACTGTCTGCAGTGCTGCTCCGGGCTGCGACGGGTGTATCCAGTGTCACAGCATATGCTGAGTCATGGGCAGGACCGGTTCTTCGGCTCATCAGCAAGTTTTATCACCCCACCAGGCGGGCCAAGGGCAGATGCAAATTGCCCCACTTGCAATAAAATACAAGCCTGGTAAACTTGCATAAGGCATGCTTTTATCGCCAATAACCGATAAGGACCCGTTCCTTGTTTTTTTTTACACTGGGTCTGGGTGACTTTAGGTCTTTGTGTACCTTTGATTTAGGCCTTCGTCTCGCGTGCTAGGTAGAATGAAAGGCCTTGCCTTGACTGTGGAGCGCGAAGTGGAATACAGAGCAGCCGCCGCCGCCCCTAATGGGATTGAGAGCAGCATGTGCGAGTGTTTCGGAGTCGGAAGCGAACAGATGTTGGTATAAATTACCTTGGTGTCTGACGTGTTGCAAATTAAAAGGCGGCTGGCATCGGTAAACTCTGTCCCCAAGTTAGGGGGGACTAGGGCTGTGACTACTGTCCTGCTGCGAGCAATGTTTAAGCTGCAGCGGAACCCGGATAAGGCTATGAGAAGAAAATGATTTTTGAATGAATCAGTGCCTCTGAGATGTTCAATGACGGGTGAAGGAGAAATGCGCACCCCGTGGCAGGGACAACTACAATGATCCTACCTCCCTTGACTTTGAGCCCTTGAACACGCTCTGACCTCTGGGACTCACCTTGACTACAGGGGACAAGCCGTACCGCACTGTAAGACTGACCTGTCAATCACACCCTTTACTTACAGGACGCACCGTAACCTCAGAGCAACTCACACTGCCCGATGATGACCAATGCTTCCATTAGACAAGAGAAGGCAGCAGCTGTTCGCCACACAGAGAAAGGCCCGAAAAATTACCTTTTTGGTAGTTGATGGGAAGTGCTGCAGAAGTGAAACGTTGTTCGGCCTGAAGCTGCAAACATCCAAGCACTGTTCCTGCCTCTGAGGAGCATGCCTTGCTTATAGAAAATGCTCTAAATTCTGGGGAGGACGCAAGGGGCTACCCTGACATTTAAAGCGCTCAGAATGACACATCCTTATCCAGTACACTCGTTCTGACTTTTGCAGAATTCACACTATTAGGTGCTTAATTTGAGCCGGTGGTGTCTACCAACACTCATTTTTGGGGGCCGGCACATACTTTTCCTCACCAGACATTGACCGAGAGCAAGAGAAGGAAAAACAAACTCATTGAAGAAAGCAGGGGTGAGATAAAAGGTCATGGGGTGTTTCATAGCAGATTGGACTTGAGGTGCTTTTAAGACTATGCAGCCTCAGTATTCACTCCCCAACATTTAATAGGACCGGCTGTGGGCTTCTGAACAGAGCTGTGGGCTTCTGAACGGGGCTGTGGGCTTCTGAATGGAGCTGTGGGCTTCTGAACGGGGCTGTGGGCTTCTGAACGGAGCTGTGGGCTTCTGAACGGGGCTGGGGGCTTCTGAACGGAGCTGTGGGTGGGCTTCTGAACGGAGCTGTGGGCTTCTGAACGGGGCTGGGGGCTTCTGAACGGGGCTGTGGGCTTCTGAACGGAGCTGTGGGCTTCTGAAACGGAGCTGTGCGCTTCTGAACGGGGCTGTGGGCTTCTGAACGGGGCTGTGGGCTTCTGAACGGAGCTGTGGGCTTCTGAACGGGGCTGGGGGCTTTTGAACAGGGCTGGGGGCTTCTGAACGGGGCTGTGGGCTTCTGAACGGGGCTGTGGGCTTCTGAACTGAGCTGTGGGCTTCTGAACGGGGCTGGGGGCTTCTGAATGGAGCTGTGGGCTTCTGAATGGAGCTGTGGGCTTCTGAACGGGGCTGGAGGCTTCTGAATGGGGCTGTGGCACCTTTACTCATTCTTTCACAAATGAATCACTGCCCTAAAGTACTGGAGTAAACTTCAGATTTGGCTGATATGCGCCTGAAATGGAGATATTCGGATTTGGCTGCCTAGGAGCTGAGCCAGTGTCTGCCATGCTTCTGCTGTAATGGGCACTATGGAGAGCCAAAGGGTAAGTAATCATTGGTAGGGATAAATTTGATCATAATGCGATAAAAAAGAAATACACATTTGATTTCGTGGGTGAAACACATAGGACGCAATTGTGAGATATATAGAAGGAAATGAGGAAAAAACGTTTTAAGTTCTCTAAAAAGACAAGATTTCTCAAAAAACACAATAAATAGATGTATGTGCTATTAGGTGCATATATCATAAGTGGTGATTTCTCTCTGCTTTCCTAGTGCTGTGAGGCTAACTAATTGGAGCATAATAGCTTTAACATATGTTTCATCCTGTCACCAGTAGAGTAATGCAAATAATGTCAGTGATGTGCACCCATTACACGTAATGTATGTATATCTCTATGAGGGATGTAAAGGAGCTGACAAGTTTGTGTAGGTGCTAATACAGAGAATTACATACAAACTTATGGTCACCGATTTGAATCCCAATAGGCAGTGGGGGCTCAACCTTTCTTCTCTCTTATGTTGATCAAATAAGTACCACACAGCCAGTTGGATAAGAGACACTAGTTTGTAAATGTTAATTTAACAAAATATAAATTGCAATTTTTTTGTAAATTGTTCTGACTTTCACATGTTCATGGAAATAAGAAATGAATGAAACATGGAACCGCTCAACAGCTGTTTTCTTTGTGAAAGATGTGTTTTCCTGGTTTTAAAGGTTTTTTAATAAAAGAAAAAAAGCTATTTGACTTTGAACCCAGGGACATGAGCCCGGTCCTTAGGACATGCAATAAAGTCCCTGGGAGTTAGCATTGGCCAATAGGACTCGGACCATTTCCCTAGTCGGACCTGGGCACTTGCCTCTTGGGATGTGCCAAGGGGCACTATATGTATGCATGTCTCCAGACCTTAGGACATTCTCTTGGCCCTCGCCCCCTTGGACATGCTCTGGAACCCAGCCCTTTGCAACTGCCTGGCCATCCTCCCTGCCCCCTGCGACATGCACCTTGAATTCTACCCATTTAGACATTAACCTTAGCTACTTGAGTCATGGGACCTGGTTTCTTACTGGGCTCCTCTTTCACGGGCTGTGGGGCAACAAGGCATGTTCCCGGGCCCTGGCTCAGAGGATGTGGACTATGACTCATTGTGACCTGCGGCAAGCGCTCTGACTCTGAGATGCACAATACAGGATCTAGAACACTTGGGGAAGGCATTCGGATCCTACTACAAGTACTCGGACATCTCAGCCGTGCACCTTGCCTTCAGTGAGCCTCTTCTTAGCCTCAGGGTATGCCCAACACCGAAAATATGCTGTGCCCATGACTCCTGGGATAAAAAAAGATTTTGTATGTAGAGTGCTTAATACCCCAGTCTTGTCATTTCTGCATCTGACCTTAAGATCGTGCACAGATATCTGCAAAGAGCTCTTAACTCACTGAGCTACATTTCTTGCTATGGGCATGCTCAATACTGCTTATAATGTGGCCAATGCATCCTGGCCCACGGGGCCTGCATTCTGACACCACCCCCACAGGACACACCCTCTGACCCCAGTGTCAGCCATATTTATCTCCTAGAGACACGCATTGGCCTCTGGACTTGACCCTACCTCTGGGATACGCATCTTGATCTCTGGGGTGTTCATCCTCAATCCAACTATGTGCTAGATCCTTGAAAACGTCTGGATAATAATTATAGTAGGAACCTGCTTTTTAGGTCGAGCCTAGCGGCAGCGCGCATATTTGTCATTGGCTTGTGTCATTATTCTTCGTAAATGCTGGCTTCTTATTCATAAATATGCGTGTTAGTCCCTCCTTGGTACCGCCTTGTCTGCATTTGTTACCTCCCATAACGACTGGACCTTTTACTTGGCTCGTTACACGGTCTGCTTTATCTAGTAGGTGAGCACTATTTTGCTTATTAACACTGATTGGGACAATGGCAGCTGCTTTTCGTATTTGCAGTGCGCCCACACAGAGCGCTATGCCGTTCTAACTTGCATGCTGAGCACGGCACCCACTTTAGGGACACCACGCTCAGTTAAAAAAACATTTTTTTTACTTTCATGTCGAGCACGGTGCCTGCTTCAGGGACACCGCACTCTGTTTCCTTTTTTTTTCCTTTTTAGGTCTCGCCAAGACAGCGCGCATGTGCTGTCTCTCCGAGACATCAAGTAATCTGTATGTTGGGTGAAACTCCGGGTAATTTCTCCTGCCGCTTGCCATTCGTTTAACGTTGGCATTGGTCTTGTTAGCTAGCTTTTTACTGGCTGTTTATCCGATACTCACTTCCGTTTAGTCCGGAAGCAGCAGCGCCTACCTACTGTTTTCGTCCGCTTTTGTGTTTTATGGGTTTTAGAGTGGGGCTTTCTTTGTCTTTTTTTGCAGCCCAGCATGTGCCGAGCATCTCGACTCCTCCGCACTTAAGGCGTTGTTTTTTTTTTTTTTTACTTTCTTGCTCGTCGCAGCGCTGCCCTCTACCTCTGTGGATTTTTTTTTTCCAAGTAGCCCGGCAACCCGTGCTGCAGTGGCGGCCGCACACACCACTTGCAGGACTCTACGCATGACCAATGGTGGCCTCTTGTTTAAATTACCTGCAGAAGCGCTCTATTTTTATTAGCCTGACAGAGGAGCCAAGCTTGAAAGTTGCCACCCGCCTGTCACTGCCCGCATTAGCCTCGCGTGCGGTTGTTTACATGCCAGATGGCTGCGCATGACCAATGGTGTTTAAATTACCTGCAGAAGCGCTGTATTTTTATTAGCCTGACAGAGGACCCAAGCTTGAAAGTAGCCACCCGCCCGTCACTGCCCGCATTAGCCTCGCGTGCGGTTGTTTACATGCCAGATGGCTGCGCATGACCAATGGTGGCCTCTTGTTTAAATTGCCTGCAGAAGCGCTTTTCGCGCAATAAACAGACCACGCTGGTATCTTTAAGCGTAAAAGGCCATTTATTAGGACCAGGCTGCAGAACAATAAACAACCAAATAACATCAACATCAATTCCAAAGCCCCACATCAACTCTGCCTCCCTTCACTCTCTTCACCCACTCTGAACTCACCTCTCCAACCACTCCATGCCCATTCCGTTCCTCATCCATTTCCACAATTCTCCTAACATTCCCCCCGGTATCACCTGGCATTCCAGTCATGCCTCAGCTCCCCACATCATTCCATCTTCCCCCCCCGAGGGATGGGTGAGCCCGCTATTGACTCCCCCACCCCTCCAAAGTACCGCCACCCAGGGAACCCCCTTTAGGGCGGTTACCTGCCCCCCCCCCAGGGCCCGTACAATGCATCTGCCATCCACCCCCATTCAAACATTCCTGTGACACCAAATCGACTCATTCCACAACTTACTGACCACATCTCTCATCTCCATCATATAATACGCATTCCCCATTTTTGAAAGATGCACTCCGTCATCCCTAAACAGTAGTGGTTCTTCCAGTCGCAGTCCAGCATGAGCAATGACCTTAATGTCCTTGTCCCCACAGAAAAGTCTCATCGCTCTGTTGAGCTTCCGTCGTGCCTTTTCCACAGCCCCATGTTTAATAGCACCCCTCCATACTTTCCTAGAAACAAATTCAGTCCAGGCAATGCATGTCCCTGCCAGCCTTCGTTTCAGTTCTTCCAAATCCCTCTGCATCAGCTGCAAGAGCACCAAACCCGACAGCTGAACCAAATCATTCTCCCCCAAGTGTATGATCAACAGATCCAGGCATCCCTTCTGGGGGACCATCTTCGCGAGCCAGGGCAGTAGTGCCCCCCATCGCATCCCCCCTTTACCCCACCAATGCACCTCGTGATGTTGTCCTTTGAGACCCAGGTTACGGCCGTACACCTGTTGTTCTGCATACTTGGAGGCCCAATGAACGAAGGAATGCCCCACGATCCAAGTGACCGTCTTGGCCCCTGGTCCACCCACGCAACCTATGAGAGAAAAACAAATTAGAAACAAAGCCTAGCACTAATCACTCCCAATCCCCAACTTCTCACTTGCGAACGTACCGCTCACAGCACCGAGACTTCCACCTCCCAATCTGCCGAATCCTGTCCCAAGACCACCCCAACCTGGCCGCTGCTATCGCCGCCCCAATACGAAAAGAGTGAGTCCCGAACCCAGCTGGATCCAAACCCAAGCGCCTTAAGGCCATGCGCAGCACCGCCAACAACTGACCGGAAGTCACCCTTGCCCCAGACATGTGGCAAAATATCTCGCCACTCACCAGCCGTGTGGAAATCACAAACGACCTCCATTCTGCCACCGGGCACACACCCCCGCACCCAGCCTCGCTCAACCAAACCCACTTACCCCGCCCCAACTGGTCCGTTTTGGAGTGACCCAGCCAAATACCCAATCGCCCGCCATCCAGCCGTATCTCCTCATACCGCCTGCCACCCACTGACCGGGTGCCCAACAATTCAGACACCCGAAAGGCTCCAAAAAACATCCAAATCATCCCCAGCCGAAACACACGCACCTCAAGCGCATCATAACAGCACTGCGGCAAAACCTCAATCAACTTAACCAACAAATCAAAGGTAATTGCCTCCCGCAACACCCCACCCCCCTTTCTCTCCCTGCCCCAACCTCTGAGTACCCTACTGAGAATCACATTTTTCGTAGGATTAAACCCAACAAATAAGCAACAATAAAATGCCACTCCTGCCAACTTCCCTGATATAGTCGCAGCCGTCAACCCCCTGTCAATGCAATGCAGTACAAACTGCAACACGCCGTGCTCCAATGCTGAGCAATCTCCGAAAGCAGAATCCCCACGCCATCCCATAAAGGATCCAAATTCCACCCACGCCAGCCTGTATGCTCGTCTGGTGGTAACAGCAATGGAATTTTCAACCAGGCCCATCACCCTCACTCCCCCAAGGCCCAGATGCCGTCCGGCAGCTTGGTCTTGCACTGATCCGCTCCTGGTGCCAATCGCCGGAACCGCTGCCACTGCGAACGAGACAAAGCATCCGCGATGTCATTATTCGCTCCAGGGACATGTTTGGCTCTAAAAACCACATTCAATCGCAAACATTTCAACATGAAACCTCTCAACAATCTCAGTACTCTCAGGTCCCTCGCCCTCTGCCTGTTAACCAGCTCGACCACCGTCATGTTGTCCACGTGGAACAACACAGACCTGTTCTGAAACTCAAGCCCCCACACTTCCAGTGCCACCAACAAGGGAAAGAATTCCAGAAATGCAATGCTCCTCCCCTGCGTCACCCAATGAGCCGGCCAGTCCTCCGCGCACCACCTACCATCCCAGAAGATCCCAAAACCAGCTGCCCCGGCTGCATCAGAGTAAATTTGACATTGCCAAACCATCCTGTCATCCACAAAGTCCAGGGACACCCCGTTGAAATCTGTCAAGAAAGCCAGCCATGTCCTCAAGTCTGCCCGAACCCCCATGGAGATCTGTATCCTTTGGTGCGGAAGAACAGCCCCCGACATGGCCATGCCGAGCCGCCTGCAGAACGTCCGTCCCGCCCTGACCACCCTGCACGCAAAGTTCAAGAAGCCCAACAATTGCTGTACTGCCCTCAACGCGATCCTTTTCTCACCGATCGCCCACCAGAGGCACGCCTGAATCTCCGTCACTTTAGCAGCAGGGAGGCGAGCTGTCCATTGAAGGGAATCCAGCTCAATGCCCAAGAATGTCAGAGTGCAGCTTGGGCCTGCCGTCTTTTCAGGGGCCAAGGGCACACCAAAGTGCCGTGACATCTCCTGGAACTGTGACAGGGCCCTGCCACAATCCCCAGAGTGAGCTCTTCCAAGAAAGAGAAAATCATCCAAGTAGTGAGTAACGTCCCGATGCCCGCTAATCTGTGTAAAAACCCACTGCAAGAAGGTGCTAAATAGTTCAAACAGTGCGCAGGAAATCGCGCATCCCATGGGCAAAACTTTGTCCACGTAGATGGCCCCGGCGAACTGCATCCCCAGCAGCGAGAAATCCGCGGGGTGAATGGGCAGCAGGCGGAAAGCCGACTTGACATCACATTTTGCCAATTCCGCCCCCGGCCCACACCCCCTCACCAGGCGGATCGCATCATCCACCGATGCGTAAAGCACCCTGGAATCCTCCTCCGCGATGAAATCGTTCACAGACTGTCCTTCAGGCCACGAGAGGTAATGTATCATGCGAAACTCACCCTCCTCTTTCTTGGGCACCACCCCCAGCGGAGAGATGATTAAGTCATCCGCTGGCCAGTCGCTGAACGGGCCAGCTATTCTCCCTTCATCCACCTCCTTCTGTAATTTGGCAGCTACCACTCCCGGCAAGGTTGTGGCAGACTTCAAATTATCAGCCCATCTCCGCACCTTGGGACCCTGATAGCCCACCTGAAAGCCCTCCGTGAAACCCCACTGAATCCTAGAAGCCGCCTCCCTGTCGGGGTAACCCGAGAGCCACAGGGCCATCTCCTCCACCTTAACCGGTGTAGGCGCCCTTTGGCCCAGCCTGTCCCCTCCCTTTCGCGTTTCGCCACTGCTCCGAGGGCGTGACCAGTGTAAAGCATTGGGTAAGGGCGTGTTTCCCTCCACACTTTGAGCATTCATGCTTGAACTTGCATGGGTAGCGGGAGCAATAGCCCCTGTTGTAGCTCCAACAGGCCCCGGTGTTAGCCCCGCCTGGCTTAGAGGTCTGGCCTGCGCTACCAGCCCCAGCGGTGATCCCCCCCGCCCCGCTTTGGGCGGGACGCGGCGGAAAAGACCGGTAAGTAACCGGCAAACCGCTGGCCGTGTGGGTGGACGCCGATGAATGCGTGGACGCCATCCACTGCATCCATAATTCCTGATCCACCTCCCCCCAATGCTTGTCCGGGTTGGCGCTGACCCGGGCCCTGAACTCCTCATTATAACTAAGCCAGGCGAACCCCCGAACTGCATTTGGGCCTTCCTGATGATGTCCATGTATTTCATTAGCGCTATGGCCCTGTCCTGGTGCTTCACGCAGTAAATACTGGCATAAATGAGAAACGCCGAGGTCCAATTTTCCATCGTCACCGGAACCCTAGGCCGCCTAGTCAGTTCCCACTCCTCTTCTTTGGAACCTTCCTTCGCCTGCACCTCCCTGTGCAGCAATTTAAACACGTCCACATACTCGTGTTTCCATATCCTACTCCTAATCTTGTCAGACAGGTGAGACCCCAAGGGCATAGCCAGCCCCATGTAGGGGAGCTTCTTCTGGTGTTTGTCCTCCGACTTGTCCCCCGTCCCGTCTTTCCCATCCACCTTGTCAGTCTGAACCCCCGCCGTAGCTACCAACTTACCTCCCACCTGTTTTACCACCCGTGACGGCTTGTCCCCTGGCAACTCTCTGGTCACCCGCACCGACCTCTCCCCCACCCCCACTGACCTACAAGCCTTCTTCCTACCCCCCTTGTGGCCCACCATCCCACGCCGACCACCAAGACCCCTCACCTGACAACGATGAGTGCGTCTCGCCGGGCCGTCCTCTGGAGGTGGAAGCCTTGGGTGTCGCCGCCTTTGCCTTGCCCTTCGTCGTCTTCTGGGCCTGTAAAACACCAAAACCGCTGTTGCTCTGCACCCCCCCGTCCTGTCGTCGTCATCCCGCACCTCCCCCTCCTCAAGCTCATCACTCTCCTCAGCATAATCCAACTCCACTTCCGGCTCCACTTCCACAGGAGCCCACAACACTTCTCTCACCGCACGTTTCACACCTTTGCTTTTACCAGCACCCACTCCCCGGCCCCTTGACATACACGCCGCCGTTGCCCGCTCCCACGTTGGAGGGACGGCCGCCGCGGACCGCCCTACTGCTTCAAGCCGGCGTCCAGGGGCCGTCTTGCGCCCCGCCGGGCCACCCCGCGCTCTGCCGACAGCCGCCGGCTTGGATCCCCCCCTGCCCCCCAGGTCGCTCCAACCTGAGTGGGCCCCGGCACCATCAGGCCTCACAGCCATCCCAGCCGTCCCTACCGGGCCCAGAGGCCCCTTAAAGCTACCTGCCCTCCCCTGCCTGTCCATCTCCTCTTGCTCCGCCCACCTTTCCTCCTCCGAGGTGGGCGTAGGGGGCCCTTCGGCCTCCGCATCCCAGGCCACGCTCGCCCTGGGGGCGTACTGCTCTACCCTCTGAGCCTCGTGCAGCTGCGCTAAAAGGCGCTGCTCCCTTATCCTGTCCTCCCAAGCCAGTGCCTCCCAGCGAGGGAGGGGTGGGGGGGGCAGTAGCCCTGAAACCCCCCTCCAGGCTGCCAAATTTCGTGCTGGGGAGCAGGCCCCGGACCCCCCACGGCGCTGCCGCCAGCTCCCAGTACAGGGGCCTCCTGTACCCCCAAAGCGCCCCCCACAGTAACCGGGGTGCCCACCCTGGACCCAAGCGAGAGGTCAATGGGGGCGTCCCCCCAGTGCCCCAAACCATCCCCCTCACCCCTTGTACCCAAAACAGGCTCCAGGGGGGAAATGTAGGGGCCCCCGGTCCCCCCCACCCCTCCTCCCCCCACCGCCCCCCCCAAACCGGCTCCCGGCTCAGAAAACCCTGTCCCAGGCCTCCAGGCCTCCACCCCTCCTCCCCCCACGCTCGCGAGCTGACAGACACCTGAGCCCTCACCCCGGCAGAAAACGGCCCCACCGACAGTCCTGTCGGCCCAGGGGGCTCAAACTCTAATTGGGGAAACGACAGGCGCGGAGGCAGGCTCTTCCGCCGACCTCCGCGTGCAGGCTCCCTCTTGTGCGCGCCCCGCCCCCGACCCAACGCGCACTTCCCAGGCGATGGCGGTTCCTCCTGACATGCAAGAACCGTCGCCGCTACCCCAGCAGAAGCCGCCCTCGGGCCCCTCGCAAACCCCACCCACGCCTCCCCCAGCACCCCGGGCCGGAGGAGATCCTCCCGCCCGGCACGCCCCAGCACCTGCAAGGCCTCCCTAACCTGGTCGGCCGAAGCGCCTGCCATCACGCGACGAACTCGCGACCACCGGCCAGTGGCTCCCGCTCTCCCCGGCAACCGTCCGCAGCCAAGTCCGCCTCACGAGGATTACTCTCGGCCTACTCCACAGCTACTCACACCCTCTCAACTTCCTTTAAACTGCCCTCCCGATGGTGCCGAGCGCAGGAAGAGGAAGTCGCCTCCCTCCCCTGCGCTCTTATATCCACCCCCTAACTCCACCCCTTAACCTGCCTGGTCCTCCCCTGCGCGAAAGACCCCGGGGGAAGACTAGTCTGCGACTTTGCTTCCCCCGGGGCCCAGCAATTTTTATTAGCCTGACAGAGGAGCCAAGCTTGAAAGTTGCCACCCGCCCGTCACTGCCCGCATTAGCCCCGCGTGCGGTTGTTTACATGCCAGATGGCTGCGCATGACCAATGGTGTTTAAATTACCTGCAGAAGCGCTTTATTTTTATTAGCCTGACAGAGGAGCCAAGCTTGAAAGTTGCCACCCGCCCGTCACTGCCCGCATTAGCCTCGCGTGCGGTTGTTTACATGCCAGATGGCAGAGGGACCGAGATTTATTAAAAAAATAGAAAAATGGCGACAGTCCTATTTTGTCGAGTGTGGTTACTTGGCACCCACATTTTTTTTTGTAATTACCTGAAGACATTTCACGCAGTTTTGTTCAGCGAACGTCACTTTGGGTTTCCGTTTTTCCCATATTCAACTAATTTTTGCCGGGGAGGCTTGTTATTTTTGCTTCAATTTGTATTGTTTCGGTCACTGGGAGGGCACTCTTGAAAGCTCAGTCGAATGGGTACTGGGAGCAGTCAGCATGCGAGGCAAGGAAGCACCGTGCACAGCAGCGCTTCCGAGCAGACAGATAAAGGTGCATTTTCATTCTTTCTCTCTATTAAGTTTCGTGACCTCATAGCAAGGTGAGACGAGTGATGCATAAACATGCCCGAGGTTTCGCAGTCGACTACACTTAGCTGCACCCTGGGGCAGACAACCAAACGCCGTATTACAGCCCCAGCCGTGATCTCTCCATTGTGTCGGCTACTTCCTTCTAGTTGTTTATTGGATACGCAGCAGGAACCGTTTCTCATGAAACCAGCACACCCTCCCTGAGCTTTGCACTTACCAGACTTCAGCTCAATATGTGTCTCTGCTGGGGCAGGGACGATGGCGCACATTTCATGGTAAGCGTGTGTAATTAGCCCCTTGCCTCATCTCTTTCACCATGAGAGAATGCAGCGCCAAGGCACCTGCCCGGGAGGGGCCGGAAGTAAAATACTAACAGCCGCCAAGAAGGAAGCTGCGACAGTGGGCTTTACATAATTCATGAGCCCTGCTACTGGAACACACCACGGCGTGTGTATTCTTTTTATTTTTTTTACAGTTTTGTAGTTTGTGACCTCGACCCGAAGACGCTTTATACGAGCATCAGTTATATTACATAAGAGCACATTGATTTTTCCTAGGCACGGTGAGATTACGTGATTTGACCGGCAACATAGGCTATTGAGCCAACACCGAAACTCGAACCTGGTTTTCCAGTTCCACAGTCAGCAGCGCTGTCTGTATGTGTTAATACTTTTGCACAGCAGACTGAGTTCTGGTGCAACCTGATGCTCGTCACCCCTGAGGGTTTGGCATTCAAGATTGTGTATAACAACTGTCTTACATGTTTGGATTACACTTTGACATTACATTTTACATCTTTACAGAATTTAGGCACAAGCAGATAAAATCTTCTTCACACAACCACATCATTCTCCAACTTCCAGAGTCATCAACTTCGCCACTAAAATGCATCCTGTATCTCGAATTTCTATTAGTGTAATAAATAGATTATTGTTTTAGAATTATTTCATACTCTTCTGTCAATAGGTTTGCCTTAATATATCTAGTAATTCAAAAAGAATGTGCACTAAAAATTATGTTTTTTCCTCGGTGACTATGACTGTCATATCAAATATCCCCCTTTTTTCCTTCCAGTATTGGACAGGGTTATCCTAAAATTATGTCCGCCGCCAGAATTCTTTCTGGAATAATGGCAAGGGGGCAGGGTTTAGTTCTCCACTACCTAAAGTCCAAGTAATGTGGTGCAACCTGTGATGATTCCCATGCCTGAGCGTGGGTGAAGGTAATGTGCATTGCCTTATGTATAATTTCCCCAACAGCCAAAATTCTCATAATGTTTCTACCCGCATTTTAGTGGTTCAAGAACCGTGCTATCTTCCCCAACAGATAACAAAGATTGGTACTGTGTGTCCGACTGCCATTGCAGGCAGGACATTCTCTCTCCGAACGCTTTTTTCAATTTGTAGAGCACGCATTTGCAATGCAATAGGTCTCGCATTTGCGAGAGTTTAAGCTATTGACATTGTAAGTGACAATCCCTTTTATTTATCTGTTTTAAAAACAACACATAAATAAAAGTCTGTGTCATTTACAATGCCAATAGCTTAAACTCGTGTAAATGCGAGACCGATTGCATTGCAAATGCTTTTTTTGTCTTTATGGGCGGGAGATCGAGGGGGGGGGGGGGGGCTAGGAGCGGGCTAACTCTTGGGGCTACATCCTTCAGGTCAGACCCGTAGGTGGCAGGGGGTTGAGGGTGGGGATTTTGGGGGGCTCTGTGGTGTGCGGGGGATGGGAGAGGGTTGTGTTGAGGGGGTGGTTGGATGGGGGTTTGCAACAACACATGAGGATGTAGATGTTTTTTTTTGATGGGTTGATTCTCGCATCAATCAGTGGTCTAAAAGTTGGTTTACTGGGAAAGGAATGTATTGTATTTCACATGTTTACATAAATTTTCTATGAGTAAAATTAGCGTAGCTATGGTTAACAATTGTGGGCTCAATGACGTGAAGAAAAGACAAAGGATAGCTGTTGAAATGCAGATATACTGTATCTCCAGGAGACACACATTGAAGGTCCCAGGCGTAAAATACTTGAATCACTTGGATTTAATTTAATTGGGGGAACTTTACAAGGCGCAAGGGATTGTTGAATCGCAATTCTTGCCCGAAGTCAGTCTTTTAATTTTAAACCAACACTGGTGGATAACCAGGGGCGGGGGGTTATAAAAGAGTGTCACTTTCCGAATGGTTTCTTTATGCTTTGCTCTGTGTACGGGACAGTAACGGACGACCCTGTGCTTTTTGAGTGGTTAACTAATGGACAGGCCTTGTGGCCGGCAACTATTAATATTTGTGGTGACTTTAATAGAAATGCCACAGGGGACTGGTTGCTTGATGGAAGTAAAAAGTACTTGGGTCGAAAACTGAGGGCGTATCGGTCACTATGTAACTTGATTCAAGACCATGCATTAGGTCCTGGGATCATGGGCATACATATTTTTCGGCCCCACACTAGACACATGCACGTCTTGATTATTTTTTTGTCTCTCACACTAACCGTCAAGATTGTAAATTCGAGAAATGTCCCCATATAGTGTCAGACCACAGTTCATTAGTATTGGAATTAGTAGTTAAATGGGGGGCTAAGGCAGCTCTCGAATTGGAGCTTCGAGCGTGCACTTTTATTGATTGAGGTTTACATAAAGGTTGTTAATAATTGGATACCAACTTTTATGAAAGAAAATATTGGGAGCGCACCAGCGGGGACTGTGTAGAACGCTTTAAAGGCCGGTATCCGTGGGGAGATCTTACGATATAGTGTGAATCATCAGAAGAAAGATAGGCTTAGATTGTTAAAGCTTTACGAGGCTCTGGTGACTGCCGAAAACAAATTAGTTACAACAGTCTCGAAGAGGGACAACTCTCAAGAGGCACAACAAGGGGTGGCTATTGCTAAGGCTGTGATTTCTGAAATTACTGTTAAAAAAGCAGTCGATAAATATTTGGCATGGAAAGAAAAATCTTATGAGCTATACTTATATATATACTTACCCAGCAAAAACAGATGCAAGGGGAAATAACAGTAGTGAGGGATCCCTTATTGGGGCCAGTTTCAGATCCCGAGGATATCCGAGGCTCTTTTCAGAGGTTGTATTCGAACCTGTGTACTGAAACTGAGGTCTGGGAAGACATGGAAGTACAATAGTACTGGGGAGAGATTTCACTTGACATTCTTAACAGTGAGGATTGTGAATCACTGGAAGGTCACTTTTCCTGGCAAGATATCCTTCTTGCTATTTCTAGCGTACCATTGGGTAAAGCGGTGGGGACGGATACTATCCCTCCTGAATTTTATCGGGTTTTCTCTGCCACATTAAAGATCTATTTGATGGACCTAATTAATGAAATTTATCATGGAGATGTTACCCAAAAGTCGCGGTCTATGGCCAATATTGTGGTCTTTCCTAAAAAGAACAAACCTTAACAGGTACTGGGCTCATATCTTCCTATAAGTCTGACTAATGCAGACACTAAGATTTACTCTAAAAGTTTGATTTCAGGCCTCTCTAGGGAGATAGATAAATTTGTGTGCCCTAGACACACGGGTTTATACCTGAATGAGGCACAACAGATCATACTCGTCGGGTGATTTCCATCTTTGATGCTTCTGCCATAGCTGGAGACCCTATGGCTTTAATTTTATTGGATGCTGAAAAAGCGTTTAATAGAGGCTCCTGGCGGTATCTATGGTAGGATATATGCATAGAGTGGGTTTTGGGCCTGGATTTATCAAAGCAATCAGTGCATTATACCAAGACCCAATGGCTAGGGTCATTGTAATGGGTAGCCACTCGTGCCCAGTACGGATTCAAAGGGGGACAAGGCAGGGATGTCCTTGCTCTCCTTTACTCTTTGTCATTTATATTGATCCATATATACAGAGACTAGACATCAACCCCATAATACTACCAATTCACATCAATGGGTGGGATACAAAGGTTTTGGTGTTTGTGGATGACGTGTCATTGGTCATAACGGATCCCCATGTTACATTAAAAGAGGTTGAACAGAAAGCTAGTAGGTTCGTGAGATTCTCGGGATATCAGTTGAACGATGACAAGACACAAGTTGTGATTAATAGTAATATCTTGTTGACTGATGCTCAAGTTGTGCATAGCACAGTTTATCTAGGAGTCAATATCTTCGCCGAGGTCGATAAGATTGTTGGGAATAATGTGGACCCTTTAATCAGGAAAGCAAGAGGGGACTTTTGCAGGCAGAACAATTTACATATCTCCTTGGTGGGTAGGGGTAACATTTTGGAAATGTTGTTTCTTCCGAACATTTTAAACTTTTTGCGGGCCATTCCTATGGAGGTGGCGAATACATGGTTTAAGAAACTTGAGGATATGGGGGATGCTCATTTTTGCTGCCTGATGCCACGCTGCTCGTGGGGGGAGCAGGACTTCAGCTCCGAACCTTCCTTGCGGCTCGAATGCCACCACTGACAGTGTTTCCAGCATTCCAGGAGGCGCACAAAAGCAGTCCAGGGCTCCTGCAGCGCCGGACATGCGCGGACGCACCCGGGCTGAGGGCGGGCCCTTCTGCGCCCATTATCGCCCGGAAGAGGCTGGGCTGGGCCTCCCCCCTGACATCTTCCCTAGGAGGACTAGCACTTAGAAGCTGGGGACTGGAACAGGACATACAAGGTACAGCTTCTTTGCACTGTGCTATTTTTTGTCCTACAAGCAAAGGGGGATCTCAAGCTACCAGGTTCCTGTTTGGTCCCAATAGTCGGGGAGGTGCTATTGAGGGTTCTTTGCTTGCATTTCCTTGACTTCGAGGTCATCTTTAAACTCTTGATATCCGCAATAATGGGGAAACGGACATGCCTCCCCAAACAGCAAGTTCTGCCACAGCAGCCTGTCTTTACAGTGCCCCCTACCCTCAAATGATAAAATGTTAAGAGAGGGCCATTGGTGTTGTGGCAACAGAAATTTAACTCACAGAGAGGCGTTTGTCTTTAACTCCCAACCTATACATCCCCGCGCCCGGTATGGTCTCACCCCAAACCATCCCTGCCTCGGAACCCACTTCCCAAGCCTCACAATCCATTGATAATGCAAAGGAGAGAGAACCATTAACAGTCTGCCCGCGCAAAGGGGCTATTGACCCTGGACTTGCCAAAAATGGGAAACCCAAACAACCAAGTAGTACGGGGGCAAAAAGAAAGAAGCACAAGAATGGGACGCTCGCTACCGGAGGAAACTTGGATGACCCGGATATGAACACGGGTACTATAGACAAAGCAAGACTGTCTCTGGATTACCCACTGTGGGTAAAGAACTTGGTGGTGGACCTTCAGGCTCAATTCAGATCTATTGTAAAAGAAGAGCTTAGTTCTCTAACAGCACAGGTAGATAAATTGGCAGAATCTCTTGAATCTTGTGTGGGTAGGACAATATCAGCATCAGGGAAAGGAATAGATGTTGGCTGTCAGCCTGACGCTGACGCTCAAGCACATGATCAAGCACCCGCCCAAGTACCCAGAACCCCCATATGCCCAAAATCCAGTATCTAACTCTGACCCTCACCAGGGCTATATATGAGCCCCGGAGCAGAGATATGGTAAACCATACGAACCAGCTCGGGCCTAGGTACAGCGCGGTGTGGGATGGTAGCGAACCCAGCAACAGGGCCAGGGGAGTGAGTAGTGATCTGCCTTCCATTAACCTACCCCCGCCGCATCTCCGTATGTTATTGTTTTAGTAGGTGTACCCGAGCTAAACAAGGGCAGTGGGAAACGCATCTTGAATTAAAGAATAAATGCATGTTTTGGTTAGCAAGGCAGAGGCAATTCTCCTATGAGAATGCTGGAGAGATTCTTACCACCCATAGGGTTAGGTGGGAAACAGGTCTAAAGATGTGCAAGGGGACTGCATAGTGATTAATTTTAAAAATCCACTGACAGTTCAAAGCCTCCTATGTTTTAATCACTACAGTAAAAATGAGGGAATTAGGTCTTTACCATTAGAGTACTTTTATATTCCTCAGCAAGCATCAGCCACCAGCATGCACATGAGCCATGGACAGGGGCCGTGGAAGAGGAATCACCAGTTTGCAAGGCAGTGGCACCACCTCCCCAGACCCTTTTATATAATATACCCACAGCAAATAGATTTTGGGTCCTAGAAGAGGTTGATTGACTCACAGCTACGCAGCACTCTGAACAGACAATTAATTGTCAGGAGGAAACTAGGGAGAGGGCTATTTCAAATAGAGCATCTTATCTACCAAGCACTAAGTCTGGGCCAGGGGTAGGTGACTTGAAGGAGTCCACTGTTATAACCCCTTCGGGTGGGGTAGGCAGGCAAGTTGTTTCGGTCCAACCGCTGTGGGGCCATTGTCTAATGATGCTTTTTCTAGCCCAACCCCAGGATTGTTACGAACCGTGCCACAGACCTTAGCCCTCGCATCCTCTTTAGATTCCAACTCCCCAGTGCTCATAGCTGATAGCATTGAGGTCCCTAACAGTACTCTGGCAACAAGACCAAGTGACCAACTTAGTGAAATTAGGCCTCTCAATGCGAATACTAGGTTATCTATGCCTGTTAATTTTACAGATCCAACAAAGTTAAGGGTCTTATCCTGGAATGTTGCGGGCCTTAGAAACAAGCTGGATAATCCAGACTGGGGGCTTTTGTGGATCAATATGACATCTGTATTGTTAGAAATGGGATTTCTGGTTGGCTAGGGCAAGCGCCTAAGCCAGACAGAAACCACCACTCTAGTCAGGGCAAGAGAGTTACACACCGAAGATAAGCCCTGCTCACCCCCTTGGTAGCTTGGCAGAGCAGTCAGGCTTATCCCAGAGGCAATTTGTAAAGCGTTTGTGCAACACACTCACACAGCAGCGACACACTAGGCACACCACAAAAGAAACTCCACAGAAGTTTATCTCAAAAATAGCCTTTGTATTATCCATAAACACATTAGAACATAATGGTACACTGTGCCATCTGGCACTTAGGTATCACTTTACAGGGGGTTATATACATTACAGGGCCAATCGGGCCACTGTCATCACCATTAGAACAGATAAGTAATCAAACAACCAGTAATTACTGGTGATAGGACACTTAGCATATGCAGAACATATTAGGCATAAATCACATTAGGCATAAACCACATTATGCCTACATATAAGGTATAACCTACATACCCACACTGAGCATAGTACCTTTGCTCATACACAAAATTAGCCACAGTGCCCCCAAGGAAACACTCGCAGTAATGCCCCCTAGCCCACAGACTTCCTGTAGCGCATCTGGGCATAACACATCACAGTATGGCACCTCATGCCCACCTTAGACCTATGCAGATCACCAATATTGCACATCTGGGTGCCTTTCTGGGTAATGCAACCCCACATACATGTGAGCACCAGCATTAGGATGAACAGTAACTACGGGCAGGGTTACACGGGGCCAAAAACATTAAGTCCATATCACCCACAGTTTACCATAAGCGGGCCACAGCGCCTCTGTACTCCCGCTGTACTTTAGGCCCTTTAATTACTGTGTGTCCAGTGCCCTCCAGACACCTAGGTTCTCGCCTCCCACTAGGTACTTCCAGGGGCCGAAGGGGAGAACACCAAATACTGGGCGGATGCAGGGAGACCAGTCTTCCCCGCGAGCCAGGATTCACAGCAGCTGCCCCCAACCAAGATTTGCCAAGTTGGCGGGGAGGCCTTGCTCGGTCCTCCCCGTGTGCTGTGACCTTGTCCGGCCTCCCACGCAATGCCCCTCCTTTACAGTCAGGGCTCGGGCCACTACTTGCACACCACGCTCAGCTGCCCGCGATCTGGCGGTGCAGCTGCCAACACGGGCCTCAGGCTCCTTACCCCGGGGAACTCACCTCCCCGCTAGGCGGCTCTTCTACTGGGCCTCCCGATCTTCTTTGGGCAGCAAATCTCTGGTAGGTCTGGGCTGTCCGCCTTGGCTCTCAGGACAGCGGCGGCCCGCGACCATGCGGGGGAACTCCTCAGTTGCGGGGACGTGGAGCGAAGTCTCCGTCAGTCCCGATGTCTCCGGCTTCTTTCCTCTGCTCAGCCTTCTCCAGCGGCGGGCTCAGTCTCCGTTTTGGGATGCGGCCACACCTCCGGCCACACTTAGCAATTACGCGGGGCTCTCCTCTTCTCATGGGAGCCCCGCCCACAACCAGGCTGCACCTCCGCCTGGCTTCCTCTCCCGGCCACGCCCCAAGTCAGGCTCTCCTCGCCTGACTTCTTGTTTCGGCGCAGTATGAGCGAAGTTGGAGCCCTCTTCTCGGGCCCTGGAACTGTGATGACAGAGTGCTCGTCACACACTCTTCGCTTGGCAAAGTTGGAGCCCCCCTCCTCAGGCTCTGGAAGCACGCAGGGCTCTCCTCGTCACCATGGGAGCCCCGCTCACGATCCGGCAGCACAAGCCCACGCCTGGGGCTCAAGTCTCTGGCACAAAGGGAAAAGATGCGCACTCCACGCGTGCCACTGTAGCAGGGGCCCACTCCTCTCCACGACCACAGAGGGAGATAACACAGCGCTCTCGTAACAGCGCAATTGCTCTCCCTGCCCCTGCAACTGTAGTCCTTCACTAGAATCCAGCGCTCACTTAGCACTAAGCTGCCTAAGCCTTGCAGGGCAGGATCCTCAGCCCTGGGAGATCCCTGAGGCAGAGGACAGGGCCCAGGCAGGCCAGCACGCAGGGTCCCCTAGCATAAGGGCAGCCTGCTCAGCCACCCAGCAGGCAGCTGGCAGTCCCCGGCGGCGGTACCTCCGGCAGTATCTTCCCCAAGTTCCAAGAAAGCACCAACAGCCCCCTTTCATGGGGTCACAGCCCCAATACTCATACCCCTTATGTCTTTGTTCTCTCCCTGCCACAGGGCTCTGCGCCCAGTCCAAACCAGTTCTGGGGGCACTCACACCTTTCTCTAAAGGTGCACCACCACCTCCATTGTTAGGTTAGGCTCTGGCCCCAAACACACCACAGGGGGGCGGAGCCAGCGTTGTACAAGGCAGGCACAGACCTATTCAGGGTCAGGGGCTACTCCTCCCACTACTCCAAATGCAGATCTGCCTATTCAGCCTAGCGCTGACTCACCCTGCCCCTCTGGAGCCACTGCAGCTCACCAGCCCCTGTACCGCCAGAGCCAGACATGCAAAACACATCAGGCAGGCACAAAGACACATAGCACACAGAAATGCCAACTTCTAAAAGTGGCATTTCTAAAATAGTGATAATAAATCTGCGAACACCATTACGCAGCATTTATTATTACTATTCCAAACATACCAAACTTGACCACGCTGCTCCTCTCATATCAGGAATTACCACTGAAACACTTATCAGGGAATCCCCAATGCATTCCTATGAGAGGGCAGCCTCACAGTAGTCAATCAGGGGAATTGTAAGCGCGCTACTCACCCGTGAGGGTCTCAAGGCGCTGAGGGGGGGTCTGCAGATCTGTTTAGCCAAAGAGCCAGGTCTTGAGGGTCTTCCTGAAGGTGTTCAGGGAGGGGGCGCATCTGATGTCTGCCGGTAGCTCGTTCCAGGTCTTGGCTGCAATGTGAGAGAAGGATCTTCCGCCTGCTCTGGCTCTGTGGATGTGCGGGGTTTCGGCCAGTGCGAGGTTGGAAGATCGGAGGTTTCTTTTGGGTACGTGGAAGTTGATTCTGTCGTTGAGGTATTTGGGTCCGTTGTTGTGTAGGCATTTGTAGGCGTGAGTGAGGATTTTGAAAGTGACTCTTTTCTCCACGGGGAGCCAGTGGAGACTTCGTAGGTGTTGGCTGATGTGTTCGTGTCAGGGGATGCCGAGGACGAGTCTGGCGGCGGTGTTCTGTACTGTCTGGAGTTTGCGGAGTAGGGATTTGTTGATGCCGGCATAGAGTGCGTTTCCATAGTCCAGTCTGCTGGTGATGAGTGCGTGGGTGACTGTCTTCCTTGACTCAGGGGGGATCCACTTGAAGGTCTTGCGGAGGATGCGGAGGGTGTTGAAGCAGCTGGAGGTGACGGCGTTGACCTGTCGGTTCATGGAGAGTGATGAGTCGAGTACGATGCCGAGGTTCTTGGCGTGGTCTGAGGGGGTAGGTGGGCTTCCGAGGGCGGTCGGCCACCAGGTGCTGTCCCATGCAGAAGGGGTGGTACCGAGGACGAGGACTTCTGTCTTCTCGGGGTTGAGCTTCAGGCAGCTGTTGGTCATCCAGACTGCGACGTCTTGCATTCCTTTCTGGAAGTTGGGTTTGGCAGTGGTGGGGTCTTTGGTGAGGGAGAGGATGAGCTGGGTGTCGTCGGCGTAGGATACGATGTTGAGGCCGTGTTGTCGGACGATGGCTGCGAGGGGGCCATGTAAATGTTGAAGAGGGTGCGGCTCAGTGATGAACCCTGTGGGACTCCGCAGGTGATTTTCGTGGGGTCGGAGAGGAAGGGTGGGAGTCTGATCCTTTGGCTTCTTCCGGTGAGGAATGATCGGATCCAGTCCAGGGCTGTTCCTTGTATGCCTGCGTCGTGTAGTCTGACGACTAGTGTGCGATGGGAGACTGTGTCGAAGGCCGCTGATAGGTCGAGTAGGATGAGGGCTGCAGAGTGGCCTTGGTCCAGGAGGGTGCGGATGTCGTCTGTGGCGGCGAGTAGGGCGGTCTCTGTGCTGTGGTTGCTTCGGAATCTGAATTGGGACGGGTCAAGGACGGCGTTCTCTTCTATGAATCGTGTCAGTTTCCTGTTGACTGTTTTCTCTGCAACTTTGGCTGCGAAGGGGAGGAGCGAGATGGGCCGATAGTTCTTGAGGTCGGTGGGGTCAGCTGTGGGCTTCTTGAGCAGGGGTCTGACTTCTGCATGCTTCCAGTCGTCTGGGAAGGTGCCTTTTTTGAAGGTGGTGTTGATGGTGCTTTGTAGTTCGGGTGCGATGGCGGCCACGGCTCTGTGGTATACGTGAGGGGGGCAGGGGTCGGTGGGGGCCCCTGAGTGGATGCTTTTCATGGTCGAGGCAGTGTCTTCGGCCGTGATCGGTGTCCAGTTGGAGATGGTGGGCTGGCTGGTGTTTCTGGGGGGCGGGGGCCGTCTGTGGCGCCTGGTGGATGGTCGATGAAGTTGTCGTAGAGGTTTTTGATCTTGAGGTGGAAATAGGTTCCAAGCTTGTCGCAGAGGTCTTGGGATGGGGTGATGTCTGTGGCTTCGCTGCGTGGGTTGGTAAATTCTTGAATGACACTGAAAAGTTCCTTGGAGTTGGTGGAGTTGGCCAGGATTTTGTTGTGGATGAAGTTCCTTTTGGTGGCTCTGATCTGGTTGTGGTAGTCTGTCATGGCGTCCTTGTAGGTGGTGTGGTTTTCGGTTGTCTTGGTGTTTCTCCAGTTCTTTTCCAGGCGTCTGCAGGTGCGTCTGGCTTCTTGGAGAGCGGTTGTGAACCAGGCGGATTTCCTGGGGCGTTGTCTGTCGGGGTTGCGTAGCGGGGCGAGCTCATCTGCGCAGTTGGAGATCCAGGTGTGGAGTTCTCTGACTGCGTCGTTTGCGCTGTTTGCGTCGGGTGCCCAGGTGTGGTTGTCTCGGTTGAGGCTGGGAGGCGGGAGCAGGGGAATTCCGGGGGGGAATTCCGGAGGGGAAATTCCGGAGGGGAATTCCGGGGGGGAGGGGCCGCAGGGGCAGCAGCGGCGTAAGGCAAAAGGAACAGGCAGGCACGAGAAAATAAAAACAGTGGTGGAATTAGAGCAAGACACAGATGGGCACAATAACAGTGGCACAACAGGGAAAAAATTAAGAAAAAAAGCAGCTGAGAAAGATTACGGTGGTTGGAGGCAGTCTGGTCCCAGTTGGAGCGGGCAGCAGGCGCAGGAGTGGGCAGCAGCCTCGAACCTCCCAAGGAGGAGGTCGGGGTCTGGAGGCAAGAGATGGCACAGCGGAGCAGTGGGGAGAGAGTGGACCTAGACCGAGGGACCAAAATGACTGTTTGTCACTACCAGGACATGCCGCACAGTTAAGGCACATGTCCTACCTTTCACCTACAATGCAACCTGCCCATAGGGCTATCTAGGGCCTACCTTAGGGGTGACTGATATGTAGTAAAAGGTGGGTCACAGACGTGGCACCCACTTTATGTGCCACGTCACAGAGGCAGTAAACTGCACGCGCAGGCCCTGCAATGGCAGAGGCCTGAGACAGGTGTGAAAGGCTACTTTGGTGGGTGACTCAATCCGCGCCCACCAATAGCATTTAATTTCCTGGCCCAGGGTATATGGGATACCACTTTACTGGGGACTGATAGGTAAATTAAATATGCCAAACAGGTGTAGACCAATCTTACCACATTTTATCATAGAGAGCACATGCACTTTACACTGGACAGCAGTGATAAAGTGCTCAGAGTCCTAAAACCACCACCAGGTCAGAAAAAAGACTAGGAGGAAGGTAAAAAGTTCAGGGATGACCCTGCAAAAAGGGCCAAGTCCAACATGTATGTTTCAGGAAACCTGGGATAGGGAGGAGGCACAGCCTCGGGCGTTCTTTGTATATGGGTCGAGTCCCATCTGGGTTGTCGAGTTAAACAGCTGGAGTTTTTTTCTAATGACGTCCTGTGCATTCTCCTGACATTTACTTCTAAGGTCAGAATTGCCCTGGTCAATGTCTACTCCAGGCCTGTTAGTAACAGCCATGAATCACCGACCCTCGACCAACTAGCCGCTTCTATATCTACTATCCCCAATAACCACTGGACGGTTCTTGGTGGAGACTTTAATTGCCAGTTTGAGCCCCTGAATGATTGTAATGGAGGAATTCCCAGTGAAGAAGATCTACACTGGGCTGTTCCAGAGGCAAACATCCCGCCAACCAGGGGCTGGACACCTTTGGTGCTCCAGATCAAGTCCCTCACCCTGAACCACTCCTTAAGGGCATGTAATGGCAGAACCAAATCAGGGAAACATACTTTTAATCATCCAGGACACTCATCCATCATAGACTACATCCTAGTTAACATCAGGATGTGGCATCGGGTGATGGACTTTGTCGTCTCCACCCGAGACGACAGTGACCATAATGCCCTGATTGTGGAGTTAGAACTGCTGATTAGTGAAGAAGTCTCTGGATTGGACACACCGCCAGATGATAGACTAGTTTTGACCAATGACAGAAGAAAGGTCCGGTGGTTATCCTTTCAGCAATCATGTGCTAAGATGGCTTCCCTGTATGATGCAATCATCCCTTGCTTGGTGGCAGCGGAACAGTCTGTTTCAAGTGAAGGTTTTTTAACTCCCTTGCGCAAGTCGCAGAGACCGATGAGTTGTTGACATCTATTTTAGCTGGCATTTTTTTCCCACCTTCACATCTTAGTGGTCATAAAAAGGGCAAACACCCCTGGTTTAAGGTCAGTTGTTGGAGGGCGAAGGTAGCCATGATCGAGGCAATTAAATCCAAGGCTAGACCCCTAATTAGAGAAAAAAGGGCGTCATATAGAGCTAGTATCGCCGAAGCCAAAAAGGCATGGGAGTTGGACAAGTGGGAGTCCTTGAAGCAGGCCATTTCCGTTCATGACATGAAGGCTTTTTGGTGTATAGTTAATACAGGTAGCAGGGAAGGGAAGCAGGCTATCAAACCAAATATTGCAGCCAATAAATGGAAAGAACACTTTGAGGCCCTCTACCTAAGGGTGGATGATGAGGGCAACAACACAATCAAAGACATTGCTCCTCCCCAGAACATCTGTGTTGAGGCCCCAGAGATAACTCTCACAGAGATAACAAGTGCCCTAAGTAAAATTGCACCTTCCAAAGCACCAGGTCTTGATAAGATCCCAGGGAACCTCTTTCGCACTGAGCCAACCATTTGGGCTCCCTATTTATGGATCCTGTTTAATGCCATACTGAAGGGAATGGCTATTCCACCAACATGGGCTGGTGCTAAAATTTTGCCAGTCCATAAAAAGGGTTCATTGCTACTTCCCTCCAACTATAGGCCCATAAGTTTAATTGATGTTAGGCAGAAAATCTTTGCCAGGGTATTGTTGGTCCGTCTTCAAACTTGGATGGATGAATTTAAAATATTAAGCCCACTACAAGCTGGCTTTAGGAAAAATACATCCACGACTGACCAAATATTCAGGCTCCAACACTTGTACTGGAAAACGGTGACAATAGAGGGCGGCAGCCTCTATTTGATCTTCGTCGATTTAAAATCCGCGTTCAGTCTAGTACCAAGAGACAAACTGTGGGCTGTTCTAAGAGATGTGCGGGTGCCCAGCTATCTTTGTCACATGCTTAGGCGATTGCACGAAGGCAATTATGCCTAAACTAGATTTGGAAAACGTGGGGAACTCACCTCTCCTATCGCTATAGACAGAGGGGTGAGACAGGGTTGTGTGTTTGTGCCCACCCTCTTTTGCCTATTTATAAATGGACTCGTAGATACACTGAATGCACTGAATGCGGGGAAGGACAATGATGCACCCAAGATAGCAAGCAGGAAAATACCGGCAATGATGTTTGCCGATGATACCCTGTTGCTCTCCATGCCACTGGAATCAAGCTATCCTGGCTGAAGAGGGGTGAAACCCCGAAACCGGTCCTAGGATGCTTATTTCCAGTCCAGGGAGGACCTGGCTTGGCAGTTCGGGTGGACTGTTCCCATGAGGCACAGGGTCAAGACTGATTTGCATATGGCTGGGTTCAAGCTGGAATGGCATGGTGAGCAAAAAAACGATGGATTTAGGCCCAGATCTCTGTACTGGGGTGAATATATGACATTGTTCTGCATTCTGTCCATCAACTGTTGTTTTTGCATTTGTCACCCCGAGTGGGACGGGTATGCCCAGACGTGGGTCCCGTGCTCTCCATGCCACTGGAATCAAGCTATCCTGGCTGAAGAGGGGTGAAACCCCGAAACCGGTCCTAGGATGCTTGTTTCCAGTCCAGGGAGGACCTGGCTTGGCAGTTCGGGCTGGACTGTTCCCATGAGGCACAGGGTCAAGACTGATTTGCATATGGCTGGGTTCAAGCTGGAATGGCATGGTGAGCAAAAAAACGATGGATTTAGGCCCAGATCTCTGTACTGGGGTGAATGTATGATATTGTTCTGCATTCTGTCCATCAACTGTTGTTTTTGCATTTGTCACCCGAGTGGGACGGGTATGCCCAGACGTGGGTACCGTGCTCTCCATGCCACTGGAATCAAGCTATCCTAGCTGAAGAGGGGTGAAACCCCAAAACCGGTCCTAGGATGCTTGTTTCCAGTCCAGGGAGGACCTGGCTTGGCAGTTCGGGCTGGACTGTTCCCATGAGGCACAGGGTCAAGACTGATTTGCATATGGCTGGGTTCAAGCTGGAATGGCATGGTGAGCAAAAAAACGATGGATTTAGGCCCAGATCTCTGTACTGGGGTGAATGTATGACATTGTTCTGCATTCTGTCCATCAACTGTTGTTTTTGCATTTGTCACCCCGAGTGGGATGGGTATGCCCAGACGTGGGTCCCGTGCTCTCCATGCCACTGGAATCAAGCTATCCTGGCTGAAGAGGGGTGAAACCCCGAAACCGGTCCTAGGATGCTTATTTCCAGTCCAGGGAGGACCTGGCTTGGCAGTTCGGGCTGGACTGTTCCCATGAGGCACAGGGTCAAGACTGATTTGCATATGGCTGGGTTCAAGCTGGAATGGCATGGTGAGCAAAAAAACGATGGATTTAGGCCCAGATCTCTGTACTGGGGTGAATGTATGACATTGTTCTGCATTCTGTCCATCAACTGTTGTTTTTGCAT
Organism: Calotriton arnoldi; assembly: GCA_963921515.1. Taxonomy (NCBI): domain Eukaryota; kingdom Metazoa; phylum Chordata; class Amphibia; order Caudata; family Salamandridae; genus Calotriton; species Calotriton arnoldi. The sequence goes on along the minus strand of CAWUFW010003127.1, from coordinate 1,219,689 downwards.
TTATCAACAAATGGGCAGGTACACTCTCTCTAGGCTGTGCAGCCTGTAATCACGCAGAGGAATCAGAGTTGCATGTTTTCTTCTTCTGCCCTGGCTATAGAAAATCTAGATTCCACTGGTTGATGCAACTATGTAAAAATCTTGGGACCAAACACTTTGTAGAGTCTTTTAGGTTACTAGAATACAACACTTTATCCCCCATTGTTTTTGCGGTGTCACGCTTTCTACTCTCTATGTGGTGCGTGCGCAGGTCACTTCTAAAAAACACCTTATAGGGTAAAGCTGAGAAAACCCTCTTTGTTTTTAGATGGGCTGGTCCCCTTTTTTTAACCTATTTTTATATGTGATTTTATATAGTGTTTCTTTTTAATATTTTATTCTTATGAAATGCACTAGCTCCATCTCCCCCCAATAATTGTACATCTCTTACTATCTGTTTTCTTTTTTCTATATGTGCTGCTATATATTTTGTCCATACATCGGGGTTGGGTTAATAGCAATAATCTGTATCTGTAATTTTGGACACTGGGGCTTAGCGCTTATGTATTTGTGAATGTTTTATCTATTGTTAATTTATTGCACCTGCAATTTTATGGTCTATTGACCGCAATAAAGTATTTGATGATGATAACAAGATATGATTTCTATGGGCCTATGCGAAGACTAGAAGGGCTTTGAAGTATCTCACACTCCGGTGGGAGAGGGATGGGTGGTCGGTACCAAATCTCAGATGTTCTTCTGGGCCACTATACTTCAAAAAAGTCTAATTCTGTTTCAAGATAAAAACAACGCTCCAGAGGCAGATATAAATGCTCCTTCTCCCTTTGAAACATTATTGGGGAAAGAGGCCTGGGGGTGTCTGTGGAGACAGGTCGAATTTGGGTATTACAAGAAAGTTTGATTCAAACCTCTGTTATGGGTGTTTAAGGTTTGGTCAGCTTTACGTAAGAACTTGGGCATTGGCCGACTTAATTTTTATACTACCCTGTGTAATAATTCTTTACTACCAGAGATAATTCAAGATCCATGTATCTCCCCCTGGAAAAAGCTCGGCCTTATGAGGTTTGGGACTTTTATTCCTATACTGGTATTGTCTCTTTTGATGAATTTAGAAGGGAATATAATGTTGGCCACAGGGAATTTTTTCAGTTTCTTCAAATCCGAGATTTCCTCAGCCAGAAGGGTGGGGGGCCAGCTGGGTTCTCTAGAGTGGACTTGGTGGATTGATTATTAAAGGGAAAACCGTGCCCACTTGGAGAAATATATGGCTTTTTGAATATATCTTTGAAGGACGATCTTGATAAGCACTCTCAGAGATGGCCTGAAAAACTCTGTACCTTAAGCCCTACCCTCCTGGAGTCTCTCCATCTTGCTCATTCTGTCCTCTTGTCTGCAAATTTGCGAGCTCAGCATTATAAAACATGATTTGATTTGTATTATATGCCGGGAAAGATTGCACGCTGGGGAGGGTCTAAAGGGACTTGCTGCCCAAGATGTCAACTTTATGGGGCGGATATAATTCACATGTTTTCTGGGTGTCCCACTCCTGCTGCAACTATTGGTGAAATCTCTGATTTTTTTTTATAGAAAACTTAAGATGAAACTATTTTATTGCCCCAGGTGATACTATTGGGTATGCATGAAGAAAGGGTTCTAAAAACGTGCAATCATTTCTGTTTATAGCCTCGGTTGTATTCCGTTTATGTGTTGCCACTGCTTGGATTGACCCCAAGCCTCCTACTTTTGGGCAAAGTTGGCTCGGCTCTTGGCCATATAAATGAGCTTTATACCTGCGGAAGGGCCAAAAAGCAAAGAAAAAAGGCTTGAGGATATGGGCCCCATTAACACCATGGATCCAAGAGCAATAGGAGTGGGGAGGGACTCTGGGTAATGGTTTAACTGAGCAGGATAATTTTAATTGCCATGAATGATAGTTCCGCCTTCTCTTGATCTTGGGATCAGGCTGAGAGGATAAACTGAGGGAGATTACTGCAGTGAGCATTTTATTCTATCTGCTAGTTTTTTAAGCTAATTTTCTCTGATATTTATTTGTGTGTGGAGAATCAAGTACATGGTTGTTTACGCTAATGTAGCGAAATTAGATTTATATATTTATGACATCCTCTGTGTTGCGGGGGGGCGGTCTGTGGTTGCATATTCAAAATGCTGTAATAAAAATGTATTTAAAAAAAGAAATGAAGCTGGGGATTTTGACAAATCTCCTTTTAGTTCCTAGATGTTGGCATCTGCATACTGCCCTTTCAAAAGTTATCTTCAATACTTCTTGTTATATGAAGAACAGTAGAGGCACTGTGGCACCCACAATTGGGGTTGGAGTGTTGGGAAACCAGGGATTGTGATAAGGAAGACTAGTACTCCGAGTAATAGAGATTACCGTAATAAAGATTACTGCTAAGTAACCAGGTAATTACTTCCTTGCCTGTCTTCCTCGTCCCATTCATCCCAACATGAGGAATTATCCAAACCACCACAAGTACCCACTGGGAATATTTTAATGAAATATTGCTCCACCCATTGCAGTTTTAACAAAGACAATTTGTGAGTTAACAGCACTCAAAACATGTGAAGCAAAATCTACTAGAAACCCTTATCCATCTGCAAGTGGTAATGTGGCATGAAGGTGGGAGGAGAAGACCATATCGCAGCTTTACAATGTGGCTGCCCAGAATGCTGCCATCCTGACGGTGACTTTGAACAGAATCTCGTATGGCAGCGTGTACGAAATCCTAAGCTCTAGTGATGGCAAAATGGGTCCATTGACTGAGGTCAGGAGAATGTAGGCATTTACCCTGACGTAAAAGACCAAGGGGAGTGAACAAAATCATTGCAGTCCTATTTACACAAATGGCTAGAGCCCCATGCACATTCATAGTATGAAAATGCTTTCAGATTCCGAGGAGGGAGTAGGAAAAACTACTGAGAGCACTAAGGGCCTGAATTAAGTCTTGGCGGATGGGCTACTCTGCCACAAGGGTGGCGGATATCCCTTCAGCCAAAATATAATTTCCATTATATCCTATGGGATTTATATTTTGGCGGATAGGATCTCCGTCACCGTTGTGATGAAGTAACACATCCGTTGTGATGGAGTAATACATTCGCCGAGATCGAAATCAGGCCCTAAGTCTTGTGAACAGTGAAAAAGAGCAGGAACAGTAGGGAGAAAGGCATATAATTAACCTAATGGTGCTGTGCGATAAATTGGTGAAGAGACAGTACCCAAGGCAAATGGTGAAGCATGCTAGAAAAAGAGCCTTAAATACTCCACGGAGTGTGTTGTTGGAGACCAATGTAAGACCTAAAACCGATTGTCTTCCGGTGGTCATGACTTTTGATCCGTTGGCAAGTAAGATCCGCCAGGCCATTCGAAAACATTGGGCCTTACTGTCAACTACAGATTTTAAGATGCCTCAACCTAGATTCGCTTTTAGAAGGGCATGTAACTTGAAAGACAAGTTGGTGCATTCTCGTCCAAAACCATGCCCCAAAGAATCCACACTCCCCGCCGGACATTACCCATGTGGGTCCTGTTCTGTGTGTGATCTAACGGTGAGGACAAACAATGTGGAGTTGCTTGATGGCAGGGTTTGGCATTTGACAAAATTTACTAATTGTAATACAGTGAATGTGATTTACCGGCTAACGTGTGTGTGCGGTCTACATTACATAGGACTTACATCTAGAAAGATTAAGATTCGCATTCAGGAGCATCTCAGTACGATTAGAGCAGGGAAACTCACGACGAGGCTTGTACAACACTTTAAAACTGAAAATCACGACGCCAGGTCATTGACTTGGGTTGTATTGGAGAAAGTGGTGGGGGACACATACAATATGGAGAAAATACTATCCAAAAGAGAGGCCCGTTGGATTTTTTTGGAGAGAGCAGACCAAGTGGGGCTGAATGATTATATAGAGTGGAACAGGGTGAGTCTGTGATCAAGGATATTAGGGCACTGATTTTGATTAAGAACAACTGCTCCTTGCCTGTCAGTGACGGGTGTGTCTCTGAGATACTTCTCTAACAATTCTCAAAAAGGGTGTAGTCTGGGGATTTTTTCTGGTTGAGGTTGCTGGCTGCTTCCTTGTCCTGTCTATAAAAAAATCATTAAACAAATAGCTAGCAAGAGAGGGCACTGCTGTGAAGTTAAGTTTATCCCTCTAGAAGCCGGTGACATGAAGTGTTGTCATCCCAAGCTGATGGTGAATATGGTGTCTTTTATTCTGGTCAGTCGGGCTGGTGTGAATAGTATTGATTCCGGTACTGATATATGAATGGGCTGTAGATGTTGACCCGTTTCATGTGTGTATTTATTTTACACGTGATTTTCAATATACTATGTATGGCATATTATTTAGTTTGTATGTAAACATTGGTGCAATGAGTATTTGTGCCATTCAAAGATGGCGCTCTCTTTGTAGTGCCTGAGCATGTGACCTGATAAGCAAGCAGGTGTCCGTTGTTGATTTGCCGCTTTTAAATATGGCTGCTGTTTCCGGGCGCTGAATCTGAACGAGACGAGGCTCGTCGGGTGGCAGACGCGGTAAGAGCACCGGACAATACACAAAGGGAACTGGGATTCTCCGGTTCCTTTACTTGAAATGCAGTACGTGAGGTAATGTGTGCATGTTGTGAAGAAGACGGAGGTCAATCTGCTTGCCTGGCAGACGTCGGTTGCACTTAGCGAGTCACATAGTGTAGATCGGGCTGAGAGCCTCTGTTATCGTCCTCAGAGGATTACTTACAAGTAACATAATGGGATGTGGTATTTAGGATATTGTGGCTGGTGTTTCTTGACATTTTTTCGGCAGATGACAGGAACATTTTTCTAGCATGAGTAAATTAGTATGCTGGTGAGTCATCATTGAAACACCGTCAAAGTTTTATGTTCGCATGATTGATTACAAAGGGTGATAATGAGTGCCATAAAAATTGTGGTTACAGGCAAACTGTTGTATATGAAAATGCTAACGTGTGTTTGTCTTTGCAGAATACGGACAACATATGTGTCCTTTTACATGAAACAGGGCTATTAATAGTATTTAGTCCCTCTGTGACATGGTGGTTAGCTGGTACGAGAGGCCTTGGCTGCTACCGGGTAAATATACATTCGTGGGTATAATTATATACAGGATAAATGTAGGCAGATGAAGTCTGCATTGGCTGGAAGTGCTTTTAATGAACCTTCTTTTTGTTTAAACAGTCACTGCGTGTTCACAATAAGGGTCCAGAAAAGGTGGACAAGGCCCTCGTGCCCTGAAGAAATTGCCATTACAATTTACAGGCAATGAAACATGTCGGCCCAACATTATATGGTCTGCAAACATGCAGTATGTTTTTATTTTGAATAAGCCCTCGAGTTGAGAATAAAAGTGGCTCCCTGGTGACTGAGTTGGCTTATTTCAATTTTACTCACACGGGGTTGATTTGTGTTATTGTATACACATATTCACTGGTTTTCACTGGGTTTCTGGACACCGATTTTGTTTATCTTTGTTTGCGAGGTAGCGACCAATGATGAGAAACGTGGGCATGACTGGTGATAATTAACCAGTAAGCTCCTTTGGTGGTGCGCACGTGAGGTGCTACCTCGTGTTTTCACAATTTTTTTCACATTTATGTGTTATATATACCTGTTAAAGTACAGGGTATGTTATGTGAACACAGTGACTGTTGACTCATGGGTCGGTTCTTTTATAATTAAATATAGGGCGAGTATGAGTTGGGACAATACCTATAAAATATGAAGGGTTGCTGTTGAGGAAGAAAATAAACTTCCATTCCCACTCATGAAGTGAACAGAATTCGTTGGCCCGATCAGATTTGGTCTTTGTTGTTATTTATGATTCTGAGTGGAGGGCGACCTGATCTGAGTTCCCCCTCTGTAGCTCCTTTTTGTGTAGAATATAATTAAACTAACCTGGAAAAAATGAAGAAAGGGATCTACAAATAGCAAAGTACTGAGTTCTTCCACTCTGCAACCTAAACAAATAAATTCGTACGAGAAGGGTAGGATGGGAAATATTAATTAAGGCTTCACTGATGACTGAAAGAGCAGAGGGTAACAGAGACATCTGGGCCAACACAGTACTATTTGAAGAAGTCATACCTGTTGGACCTAAATCTTTCACAATATTCTGGTTATCACTGGAATTGGAAAGAGTGCATAAATAAGGCTGCAAGGCCATGGCAGAGATAGGGAATCTACCCTCCAGGCCTTTGGAGATAGAACAAAAGTTGGAACGGAGAGTGTTGCTCTGCAGTGTGAAAGTAAGGGTTGTCCGAGCCCAGTCGTAATCTTCTGGGACAAATTGAAGCACAGGCTCAACATCACCAAGGTTGGAAATATGAAGCAAGCCCATTCTCCCTACCTGGTAGATATACTTCAATCAGAGAGAGAAAGTTGGACTCAAAACAAAAGTCTTGGGGACTACAGATGCCAGATGAGAACGCCTCGAGCTGCCTTGCTGAGTTACAAGATTTGGAGCCACGTTGTTGTTGATCCCTACATGAACTATGTCACCACAAAACCTCAACTGAAAATGCAACAGAGCTCAGAAGGTGGCAGACAAATCTCTCCAGAATTCAGCTTCTCTTTTGGGGACCATCGACCATTAACATAGAATTCACGCAGGATTGCTCCACAAACTGTGCTGCTGGCATACATAGTTAATATCAGGAGTGGAGTAAGGGAAAGATACTCCCTCTGCCTAGGTGCTCTGGAACAAACCATTATTGGAGAGCCTGATGGATCTGAGGAGTCACAGGAACCAAGGTCTCATATTTCTGGGAAAATGGACTCCATTGAGCATGAGAGTATCAAACTAAGGGTTGGAGTGATTCAGACCAAGGTAACATCCACTATGGAGGCAGCTATTTCCCCGCACCCTCAACCAAGCCCTAGCTGTTTCCTGTGTTTTTTACTGCATTTCTCTCAGACTAGGGAAGAAAAATGTGTCCTGCATTGGAGCAAAACATTGCCCTGATGAATTGAAGATGCTGATTGGGGAATAGACAAGAATTCTTCCAGTTAATTATGAACCCATGAGACTAAACCAAGTGACATGTCTTTAGACCTCTTGTAAAAATAGAGGCATGGCAAAAATAAATCAGTCATCTAGATTACTATTTTGATGCAATTAGAATGTAGAATACCCACCAAAGGTGACTGAACGTTTGTGAATATCCTTGGGGCAGATGTCTACCCAAAAGGTAACACTCATGATGGAAATACCAGATATCGAGCAAGCCTCAAACACATCTGGAAGATTGCAGCAATAAATCACATATGGCCCCGGGATGTAATACCTAAAGAAACAAATCAGATGCACACACTCATAAACACAAACAAATGCACAGCAGAGGGCCTGCATTCGCCCCAGGGCCGGTACCAGAACAACCAGTCAGTTACATTAATCAGATAAGGCCAAACAATGCCCAATTGTAAGCGTCTCCCTAGATAGCCCCATGACACACCTGGCCACCTGAGAAAGTGACCTCCAGTTGGTGTTTTTTTTCCGTCTTAGGTTCGCTGCTTGTTTGCCTTTCATCCTCTTTCCAATTGGTCTGCTATAGCGCCTTGTAACCCTCGGGTATTAGTGCGCTTTATAAATGATATTCTATCTTATCCAGTTTATGGCCCCTTCTACAGGATGGGCTCATGCATCTAAACTCACAAGTTATGGCCCATTGTACAAGTATTTCCTGCTGAAAGGGGGACAAGCTTCTCTTTATTGCGCCCGCTGTACAGTATAAAGCACGCCATGTACCTCATGCAAGTTGAAGTCCAGAATGCAGCTGTAAGAGATGTGGTTGCTATTCCTGGCCGTTATTGTTTAATTAAACTTAAACTGTTCCTGATTGGCAAGCCTCAGTGTTCTCCTTTTTGACAATCAGAACCTGCTTCAACAGCTCTTCTGACTTCTTTTGCTAAAACTCTTGTCCTGGAACCGTAGCAATCACAGCTTTTGCCAGCAGATCCTGAATTCCATGAAGGAGAGCCTGACACTGAAGAGGACATTGAAGGGCAGTAGTGGAATAGAAGCCTGCGAATGGAGGGTCTGTGAAACAAATCTTGAAGCCTATAGAAACTAGGGGCATCATTTACTAAGTTTTGGCGCAGGGCAGCGCCGCAAGGAATCTTGCTACGCTGCCCTGCGTCAAAAGAAAAGGGCAGGAATGAGCCGTATCTATGAGATATGGCGCATACTTGTCCTTTTCCCCTGCGCTGGTGCACAATGGGCTGCCATGCACCAATGCAGGCAGCCTTGTGCCATGGTGCAAAGGTGTCTGCATTGTAGGGGTGGTTGTTTTTGTGTAGGAATGGACACCTTCCTGCACAAAAATAAACACAAGAGGAACAAACAAGGAGAAATAAGGATATTTCTCCTCGTTGCACCTCCCTAACATCACCCCTGAGGTGGCATTAGAATCGGACACATTCCCAGGTTCAAAATCCTTTATAATCTGGGAATGCTTCAGATTCTATGGGTGTTGCATGAGAACACCCACAACAACACCCATGGAATGCCCCTTTCACACAGTGTTCTGCGTGAAAGGAGCACATATATACAAGTCCATGAAAAGCCACATAAAGTGGCTTTGCATGGCCTTTTAAATATGCTGCGTCACATTTTGCCAACGAAGTGTCAAAAAAGTGACGATCCGGCGGCACAAAAGTGCCACTAGGGGCATCGTAAATGAGGCCCCAGGAGTCCAATACTGAGTGTTGGAAAGTGGATTATTGGTAGGGGCAAATGTAGGTCTGCCACTGGCAATAAGGCCACTAACACGGTATAGGGCTCAGAATAGGTCTTAGAAAATTATTCCCCTGCTCAACCCTTGGTAGCTTGGCTGCGAGCAGGCAGGCTTAACTTCAAAGACAGGTATGTAAAGCATTTAAAAACACCAATTCAGTAAATAATTAAGACACAACGCATAATAAAAATCCAACACCAATTTATAAAAATAGGAAATGTTTTTATCTTTAAAATGACAGCAAAACAACAAAAATCCAATGTAAGGAACCGGAGATATGAATTTTTAAAGATTTATCACTTTATAGCACTTAGAAACTTATAGCACCTTATTGAGATATCTGGTCGCGATAGACCGGCTCAAAGTCAAAGTTTCAGGCTGACCGTGATGGAGCCCTGAGCGGCTACCCCTCGCGGTAGGTCCCGGTCACAGTTTTTACCTTCGGACTTAGAAACTTTTCTGGAGCTTTTTCTCGTGGGGTCCCTCAATGCTCTTCACCAGGCTGGATTCGGTGAGGGTTCGCCAACCTCGGATTTCTTCAACTCCCGGTCAAACTCTGGAAGTCGGACCTACGGAGCTTTTAGCGGGACGAACCTGGATGGCTTGGCTGGCTCACGGTTGAAGGCAGGCGGCTTGGCTGGCCAGGTGGAGTCGGTCCCCCTATGGAGCTTTTTTTCAAAGTTGCTCCAAAGTTCTCCAAACTTCTGGAACTTCTTCCTGAAGTTCCCCAAAGGGTCCCAAAGGGTCTCAAACTCACTCCAAGGGTCTGGAAGCTCCAAGATGGTCCTTGAAAGTTGAGGACTTCAGTTCCCACAATCCACTTGGACAAAACCCTTACAAATAGACTGGTAGTTCTCCAGGTTGAGGATCCTTGGTGGTGATGTTCCAGGTGAGCTCTGTTAACCTGTTGCTTGCAGGGAGTCCACTCTTTAGTTCTTTTATAGCAAGGTAGTCCACAGGGCTGTAGTTTCAGCTGGTGCAGTCTTCAGAGGGCAGGCCTTAGAATTTGCACCCCAACTTCTCAGCATGGCAACGTCTTGCTTTCTTAAGTTTCAAGCAGCAGATCTGAGAGACTCTGCCCCTCTCAGATACTTATTCCAAGTTCTCTGGGTCAAGCAGGAGATCACTCCTGACCAATGGGAGCAGGGCAACTCCCCAAGGGTATGACCACATCCTGTAGAGTGTGGCATTATTTTGTGCCAGAGTGCACCAAATCTTCCAAATTCATAATGGCTGATTTTCCCAGCAGGGAGGTAAGAGCTGGCTAAACACACCCCTAGGATGGCTACTTTCCATAGACTCTCCCCCTTGCATCTGCTCATACCTTCCTTAAGCCTAGCATCTGGCTGAGGTGAAAGGTTTAGAGTTGTAAATGACACTGGTTTCTTCCCTCCTCTTTGAAGACCATGGTTTACGACTCCTCCCCCTGCCCTGGCATTCCTGTGGAACAGCACACTGCCCTCCCAGAAGAGCTGGTTAACCCCAGGGGCTCTTTATCACCTCTTCAAAGCAGCCTGGCTAATCCACTTAACTCTGACCAATCAGGACAGACCCCTGGTTGGCTGAATCTGGACCTACAAACAAGAAAGTCTTATAACTTCTTGTCTGTACATTTTAGGAGAAATTCAACAATATCATATTGTTGGATTTATCACTACCATTCTGGGATGTCTTTGAATGGAATTTCTATCATTCTCCTGTCAGGAGTTATTAGTTAATAACTTCTTGCCATGTTAACCTATGTGGCATGGGATTTGCAATGGGAAAAATGACTTGGGCCATTTTTCCAGCACCAGGACTTACAAAAACATATTTTATAAGTACTCCACCTATATCTACAGATCCCCCACCCCATGGAACACCTAGGGGACATTTTAGGGGTTCTGAATCTGTAGAAATATTGCAGATCCTCCCTCCACAGTGCTCCTAGCATCAAAGTCGAATTTGGGCAGCACTTTATCACAATGTGGGGAGTGAAATGTGAAATTTCACTTAACCCAGGGCATATAAAACTCCTTTTATAAGGGTCCACCTTATAAATACCTGACCCCCCCACCCCTGGGACACCTAGGGGAGACCCTGGGGGTTCCTAATATGCAAAAACATTGTAGGGTATCCATTTTTAAGTGCCCCAAACACCAAAGTCGAGTTTGGGCACAATTTACTTTTTAAAAGCAGTCATGGAACCCAGGGCTGCTTTTAAATTGACCTCAGGCTTCAGCAGTGCACACATGCAAGTGCAGAAAAGGCTGCTGGCCGCTAAACTGCCATGCCCTACTATATACTAGGGACTGTAAGCCTTTCTGCTCGGCGGCTGTAGCGCGCTTATTTTTTAATACTTTTTACTAGCGCTTGACTCTTTTAAAATCATTTTACCTGTGTTCTTCGGGGAATTGCTTTTGGGGGGAATTAGTCTGTGTGTTGGCAAATCTCTCGCTACTTGTGGCATAGTGCAGCCGGTCCCCGGTCCACCACGGTCACCTAGCGACCGATTGCTGTGGAGGGACGCAGCTCCTCCCCCTGCCTCCGTCATTTCCGCAGACGGCACAGCATTCAAACTGGTGGAGGCTTAGGCGGCGCAAAGACAGTAAGCCTTTCTGCTCGGCGGCTGTAGCGCGCGCTTATTTTTTAATACTTTTTACTAGCGCTTGACTCTTTTAAAATCATTTTACCTGTGTTCTTCGGGGAATTGCTTTTGGGGGGAATTAGTCTGTGTGTTGGCAAATCTCTCGCTACTTGTGGCATAGTGCAGCCGGTCCCCGGTCCACCACGGTCACCTAGCGACCGATTGCTGTGGAGGGACGCAGCTCCTCCCCCTGCCTACGTCATTTCCGCAGACGGCACGGCATTTAAACATGATTGATGCCCGGCCGCGCAGCGGACGTGCGCAGCGGGCGCGCCGATGGCGCGCCGAAGGCAAGCCCGTCTGCGCCCGTCAGCGCCCCGGAGGCGGACGGAGCAGGTAACCCTGCTGGTTTGAATCCATACTTGAATAAGGTACTCACGTATGACAGGAAAACCCTTCTGAGGCTGAGCTCCTTTTCTCAGTGCAAGAAAACCATCAATACAGAGCCTAGCTGTCTCTTAACAGGGTGCCAATATTGCGGTTGGGGTGTCGCTAATGACATCCTTAACATAATGCCTGTATTAAATATACAAGATCAGGATGAGCCGGTAGTTATACTCAAGAATCAACAATACATTGAGGCCCTACTTTTAAACTGTCGTTCACTTAATAAACATGCCTTACACATCTATGATATATTAGCTGAGATGAAACCTGATGTGTTATTTTTGACCGAAACATGGCTGTCTGCCTCGGCTAACCCTACAATAGCCTTAGCCATCCCTCCGGGCTATTCTGTTATAAGGAAAGACCGGGTGGGAAGCAAGGGAGGCGGTATTGCCATTATCAGTAAAGTGGACATAGTCATTACGTGTATGCCGATGGAGGAAATTGAAGGGGCGGAATGCTTATGTTTTCAGGCCTCTTTATCCGCTCATCAGTGTCTCGCGGGAGTCCTTGTGTACAGACCCCCTGGGCATACGGGAGCTTTTTTGAAGTCGATTGGAGAGGTTATTGCTCCTATGGCCCTTAGATTTAAACACTTCATTGTGTTAGGGGACTTTAATATACACATGGATCGCCAGGACACCTCGGAGGCTTTCTCCTTGCTGGAATCCCTGGGGGCGCTCAGTATTGTGCCATATATATTTGTCTCCACGCATGACAAAGGTCATACTCTTGATCAGGTTTTTGCAAATTGTTTAATTCAGATAGAGCCCCCTCTACCCCTACTATGGTCAGATCATTATCTGATTAGTTTTAGGCTACCTAAAGTAATAAAGCATTCACGGACTCAAGTTAAGCAGCCATCTTCCATCTCCAGATCTTTTTATAAGATCACCCCAGCCGCCTTTAAACATGAATTAGATCTTCATCTACCCATGCTTACTGGTGACATAGGTTTGGATGCTGAAGCACTGGTAAAAATGGATCGCACAAGGCACTTTGTCCCTTGCCCCTCCTATTCCGTGCCCCTCAAGAATAATTAGACCCTCAGCTCCCGGGTTCAATGACGCTCTACGTCAGTGCAGAAAAGACTGTAAACGTCAGGAAAGAGCTTGGAGGAAGGATTTTAAGGTGGAAAATAAAAAGATCTACAAAGAGGCTTTAAGAGGCTACCACAAAAAGATACAGGAAGCTAAGAAGAGTTTCTTTGCTTTAAAGATTGAGTCTGCGGGAAATAAAAGCAGAGAGATCTTTGACATTGTCAAAAGTTTCTCCTCACCTAAGGCTGCAACCAGGCTCGCCTCCCCTTCTGATAATTGGATTGGGAACTTAGCTAATTCTTTTTTCACTAAGATAGGATGGTCCAGACATGACATGGTCCAGACATGAAAGAGGTGTGGGCCACCCAACGGGCTGTCTCCCAGTGCCCAGAAGTCGGGCTCTCCTTATCCATCTTCCCGCCTATGCCTCTTGAGACATCCCTGGCAATAATGAAGGGTCTGAAATCTGGATCGCCTGTAGATCCCTGCCCGGCCAAATTTTTGGCTTCTATGGCAGAGATTTTGAACCCTACTGTTAACCGTGTTTTGAACACGTCCCTCCTTAACGGATTAGTCCCAGCTGGATGGAAGAGTGCAAAAATAATCCCTCTACTAAAAAAGCCCACGGCTGACCCCACGGTCTTTTCTAACTATAGACCCATTTCTCTTCTGTCTTTTTTTGCAAAAACAGTTGAAAAATACGTCCACTCAGTGATCAGCAACTTTGCAGAGGCTAACAATCTGTTACATCCTAGCCAGTCTGGTTTCAGGCAGAATTTTAGCACTGAGACAGCACTATTGGAGGTATCTGAATCCATCAAGGAGACCGTGGACGCAGGTGGTAAGGCGGTCTTGGTCCTTTTGGACCTTTCCGCGGAGTTTGACACCGTGCCCCATGACCACCTTTTGCAGAGATTGAGGGAGGTTGGTTTTGAGGCACGGTGTTGAAATGGTTTGCTTCCTTTTTAGAGGGTAGAAACCAGGAGGTCTGGTCACCTCCCTTTTCGGCCAGTGTGCCGACTTTAAGGGTGGGTGTGCCACAGGGCTCGATTTTGAGCCCTGTACTTTTTAATTTGTACATGGCCCCTTTAGCTACAGTGGCTGCAGAGAACGAGGTCACAATAATATCGTACGCTGATGACACTCAACTGCTATTCACCTGCAGGAAGGGTGAGGAGTTCAACGGGGAGAAGATCAATAAGTGTCTAAAAGAAACTTTTGCCTGGTTTAAACATAACCATCTGAAATGTAATTCAGACAAATCCGAAATCATTTTTTTCGGCTCCCCCCGTTGGACGTCTGGAAACAATGGTGGCCCCAAGATATGTCTCCTCCCCAGGCCGCGGTCAGTATTGTAAAGAACTTGGGAGTTAAAATGGATGACGCCCTCTCTATGGTACCTCAGGTTCAGTCGGCAGTCGGAACCTGTTTTGGTCTCCTGAAGATGCTCCGGAGGTTTTTATTTCTACTACAGACCGAGCATAGAAAAATGGTCATCCAGGCCCTTATTATTTCAAGGTTGGACTATGCTAATGTTCTGTATTTGGGCCTCCCGGAGTTCTTACTTAACAAACTGCAGGTAGTGCAGAATGCGGCAGCTAGGGCTGTTCTGAGTCTAGGGCCGAGAGAGCGGATTTCTCGCCACCTTGAGAATCTGCACTGGTTACCGGTGCGTAGTAGAATCCGCTTCAAAGCTTTGGTCCTAGCCTTTAAAGCCCTGCACGGTATAGGAGCAAAATATATCTCCAGAAGAGTGTCTTTCTATATGCCTGGCAGATCTCTTAGATCTGCCTATCAACATCTCTTGGTCATTCCTAAATATCTTAGAGCCCGCAAAGGCGGTCGCTCCTTTCAAGTGCAAGTGGCTGGACTTTGGAATAAGTTGCCTCTTCCACTTAGGCAAGTTACTAACCTGCTCGCCTTCAGGAAACAATTGAAAACTTGGTAGTTTCAACAAACAATGTAACTATTTTTCCGTCCTCTTCGGTTTCTTTCTTTCCTTTTTCTCTTTTTCTCTTGGCATTTTGGTTCTCTCTGTCTTTAGCGCCGGGACACTCTATTGAGTAGCTGTGCGCTTTATAAATCTGCCCTAACATAACATAACATAACTGATGGGTAGTTTCAATCCCCCTGACCTATTATGAACTAGGGTCTTATTTTGTAGGTCATGCCAATCACAGGGGTACCCCAACCCACAGTGTACCCTAGTGTATGTAGGTGTTTTCACTGTATTCTAAGGGGCCGATTCCGATTTGGGTCGGAAATCTCTCCGACCGAGCCGGACCCGGAGAGATTTCCAACCGAATCGGACCCTAGCAGTCCGACCGAACGAGTACGATGCGCACGTATGCCATCGGACTCGAGTCGGTCGGACTCCCATTGAAGTCAATGGGAGCCTGTCGTACAACGCGTACGCGGGCTCCCATTGACTCAATGGGTGCGAGGCGGACAAGGGCGCCCCCTACAGCGTGTACGCGGCGAAGCGACTCGCGCCATACACGCACAGGTAGGGGGGACCCATGGGTCCCCCCCTGTGTGCGACTCGCGCGGCTACTCGTACAGGGGGGTCCGACACGGACCCCCAAAGTACGGCTCCGACTGCTTCTTCGAGCCGAACGGCGCGAGTCGGTCGGACTGCTCGCGGCGCGCATCGTACTTGCCCGGCCGGGGAACGTCTCCATTGCGAGGTGCGCAGTGCATCCGTGCAAGTCGGTCGGTGCGGTTGGGACGGGCGTACGAGTCGGTCGGCGAATTTGCACGTGCTCGCATCGTACTCGTTCGCTCGGACGCACGTACGAATCGGTCGGGAATAAGGGCTCCGAATCGGATCCGGTTCAGCCGAATCCGATTCGGTGCCCTACCGGCCGAGATCGGAATCGGCCCCTAAGTGTTTTCAGCATAGCACTGGCCCTGGGCCTGGTTAGGCAGAGTCCAGGGTCAGTCAGAGTCAGTTACCACCAGTACCATTCAGCAAAAAGTTGGGGGGTGCCCTGGGCACAGGATGACTTTGCAACACTGAGGAACTCCAGCTCTTCAAAAAGTTCTGAAGACCGCCTTCTGTAGGACACTATTGTGACTGACTTTGCAAATGGGTAGTCATGTCTTTTGGAGAGCAGGTCAAGCTTTGAGGGAGGATTGGAGCTAGGCTTTGTCAGATAGGGCCCTGACTCCTTTCTCTAAAGGGCTCATTCTGACCCCTGCATGCTGGGGTCACTAAGTTCTTTATAGGAGCCATCAATTTATGGACCTCCATGGACCACTTGATCATCTTCTCCAGCTTTGCTCTTGCAAAATGCAAATACATCAGATGCACTCAAATGTACTCATGATAGACCTGCTAAACATAGTTGTGCGGTCTTAAGATCTGATGTCACTTCTTGTGATGTTACTTCCTGTGAGGTCATGGGTTGTGATGCACTTCCTGTGATGGCACTTGCGGTGTCATGCTCCGTGATGTCACGCACTGTTATGTCATGTGCCATGATGTCAGTTGCATACTTCCTAACTTGGTTAGTCCCCCCACTTCTTTTTTTAGGACTTGTGCCCTGGGCACAGTGTCAAAGTTACCGAAGTTTCATTTTTTGAGAAATTGTTTGCCTGCGGAAAGTAAATACTGTCAGTTAGATGGGCCAGAGCTCGTGTTGGACTGGGATGAGGAAGAGGGATGTGGAGGTAATGTCACCTTAGGGAGAACATATCTTTACAGACACTTTTTCCTGTTGTGAAATTTTCATTGACAATTCAAAGTTATCAGGTGTGTCAGTATAATTAGTTCAACAGAAAGAAACAAAGACTACAACATCCAGAGTGCAGTAACCATTGGCGCGTCTACAGTCATGTGTCTCAGTCTGGCCAGCAGGTCAAGGTCCAGTGGAAAATGACAGGTGTGGCTTTATCTGAAAGCTCTGCCTTCGGATGACTGCACTGAAGATGAAGGAGGCGGGAGTGCACTTTAGCATCGGGTAGTTGTTGATTGCAAGTGTCGCAACAACCTCTGTGCTGTTCCTTCCTGCAGCTGGATCTGCCACGGTCGAACATTGGTTCAAACCGGAGCCTCAAATAAGGTGCAGTGCTTCCTTTATCTTTCATTAGTTTCCGTCAGTGTTTCATTTGAGCCGGTGGTTCCTGGTGTGGTCCACCGGCACTCATTTTTGGGGTCCGGCACTTTTTTTTCCTCATTAGACATTTACCAAGAGCAAGAGAGGAAAAAACACTAAGTGAGGAAAGAAGAAGGAAGAATAAGATGGACAAACCATCGTCAAGGGAGAAAGCAGAAACCTGCAATTGTGAGCTAAATGGCGCCGTAAGTGTTTGGTAGTGAATTAAGAGGGACGAAGGGGATTCAAGACTACCAGCCTTGGTATTCGGTGCGCCGACATTTATTTGCACTGAACGTGGGCTTCAGCATTCATTCTTTACAATTTAAGCACTGGTTTTCAAGTTCCAAGACCTTTACTTAACCTTAACAAAGGATTTTAGAAAAGACATTTAGCAAGTATATTGCAATGGATAGGCTGTAAGTAAACAGGAGCCTCCAAGAAGTACCTTGGAGGTCCTGCTAAGTACGTGCAGATAGTTTTTTTTGGAATACTGTGACAAGAGACAGGATTGTCCCTTTGGGGAAGCAAAAGCCTCGGGGAGAATGGTTCCGGGATGGATTCTTCATTAGAACATTGGAATGTTGGGAGCTCCATTGAAAACAATGCAGTGCTCCCGGCTTCGAGCCCAGAGCATCAGCATTCCAATGTTTAACAAAGGCCTCACGGAGCCCGAAGGGATTTCAACCCCCTTGGGCTCGGTGAGGCTTTTGTTTTAAAAAGTGAACATTCTTCCCTCTAGGGGCGGAATGTTCTAATAGCCTTAGAGCGCTCCGTAGCGGGCTCTACCAGCCATTATAGGCCCGCTTCGGCTCTGGACTTGAACGCTGGATCGTACCTTTAATGGCCAGTAGAGCCCGCTACGGCGGGCTCTAAGGCTATATTATGTGTGGCTCCTTAAACTCAGTGAGTGAGTGCCTAATTTGTAAGAAAAGATAAGTGCCAGAGCCCCTCGTCAGGAGGCCACTTTAGTTTGCACCACCCATTGCCCAGCCAGCGCTGCAGGTGACATTACAAACACATCTACTCACATCACATTCCTACAAGTGCATCACTCCAGACTATCCCAGGCCCCCAGAGCTATATGAATGGTTTGGGTGGCAGGTATTAGTCAGTTTTAGTGTGTATTCAATTAATAAACAACTGTTGTTGTATTCATCTCTAAATAAAACAAACAGCGCCACCATGTGGCAGGCTGTCATAAGTGCTGGTGTTGGCAATTAAGTGCGGGTGCTAGCACTGAGTTCACCTCTCTGAGCTTAAGGAATCCGAGGCATTAGAGAGGAAGGAGAGACAGGCGACAGTAGAAAACTGCATACATAATCTGCATCTCACAAAGTGCAATCAGCAAATGATAAAATGTAACTTTGTACAAGGAAACAAGTGCAGTCTATGCCGCATAATTTCCCTCCCTGGAGTGCAACCAGGGCTGTAGCCAAGAGCATACGTTTTGGGGGGGCCTGGCCCCGTGAAGAAAACAGCAGAAAAGTAGTAAACAAAGGGTTCACGAGCAACCTTGATTGGGGTCACACAGACGTGGACTTCGACATATAGGGATATGTTTTAAGACATACTGCTACGCACTGCATTTTCTATTGTATATTTCAATTGTGATATTATTCTTCTGAGGACATTGTTTAAAAAATGTGCAGAAATTGTGGCTAAGTTTTAACGCACATCAGTTATTTTCTATTGCATTTACAGATTCAGATATTTTATTCCCCTGCAGATATTTGGGGAAATTCATGCAAATTGTTGCATTTTAAGCAAATTTGCCAAATATGAATGTGATGCATCTTAAAAATAAGGGTGCATTGGGGTGGCATGGGATTGTAGATTCTCTGCTTGACTAACACATTGTTTGCTTTTGATGAATCACTTTTTTTGTTCCAGTGACTTAAATTGTAAATATATATCATGTTATGTTACCTGAATTTATAAAGTGCAAACAATTGCCTGAAGGTGCCAAGGCGCTAGCACTGTGGAAGAGGAAATCAAGGAACCCTGTTAGTGATTATTTAGGGAAGAGCCAGGTTTTTAAGGCTTTTCTGGAATTAAGTAGGTTAGGAATGGATCTGATGTGGGGCGGAAGCTTATTCCATTCCTTGGCTGTGGTGATGACGAAACTTCTGCCTCCCCAGTTTGTCCATTTATATCTCTGGACTACCAGTTGCCCAGAGCCACTGGACCTGAGTTTCCTGCCTGGAAGGTCCCACTTGAAAGATTTTGGCAGACAAATCTGGGCCAATCCCATAGTGAGCCTTGTGGGCCAGGCAGAAGGCTTTGAATTTGATCCTTTGCAAATGAATTAGGAAATGTGAAAATAAGAGCTGCACATTGTACTGTCACAATCACAATGCTCCCATTCACAACTTTCTGGCTCTGTAATCTGGTCTCCTCTTGACCCCCATCACATCATGTACAGGATCTCATTTTTGAGATGCACCTACTACATAAAACATTTTTCTTGCAAAGCTCTCTGCTGCTTCTCACTCAAAAACTCACACTTGAGATTTACAAAATGGCATATAATTTGTCTGGTAAGTTCTTGGACATTGACGAGTAAAGACAGCCCAAGAGCTCTCTGGGCGTACAGCTGACAGAGTTGCTGTCAATGGATGAGTTTCAAGCTTTAACTCCAACAGTCTGCGTCATATGTGCAGGTTACACAGTCAGATATGCACAGTATGCAGGAAGGTCTCTAGAACATGAACAGTATGCATGCTGCGAAGTTATGCAAGTTTGTATAGTCTCTGGAAA